>CM069238.1:31449645-32649645 GCA_035582765.1 Acer negundo
CGGTGAAGGAAACTTATTCGGTCTGTCAATGTTTTAAGGAAAAAAAAAAAGGTTTGATTTGCAGTAACCGGTAATTAAGGTTGTGATATATATATATATATATATATATATATGTATTTTACAGGAGGAGAGAATTCGTGAGACCATTGTAGATGTTGGATTTGAAGCAACATTGATACAAGGTGAAACAACTGAGAATTCCATTCAAGTATGTCGAATTCGCATCAATGGAATGACTTGCACTTCTTGTTCTTCAACTGTTGAAAAAGCTTTGCAAGCAATTCATGGTGTACAAATTGCACAAGTGGCCTTGGCAACTGAAGAAGCACAAGTCCAACATGATCCAAACATTGTGAGTTACAATCAGCTTCTTGAAGTTATTGAAGACACCGGATTCGAAGGCGTACTTATCAGTACAGGAGAAGACATAAGCAAGATTCATCTTCAAGTTGATGGAATATGGACTGATCATTACATGAAAATGATTGAAAATTCTCTCCAAGCACTCCCTGGAGTTCAAAACATTGACATGGATCCTGAGTTGAAAAAAATCTCACTTTCTTATAAACCTGACATAACAGGACCAAGAAACTTCATTAAAGCTATAGAATCAACTGGTGTTGGACATTTCAAGGCCAGGATTTTTTTTGAAGGTGGAAGAAGAGAGAATCATAAAAAAGGTGAAATTCATCAATACTTTAGATCATATCTATGGAGTTTGATTTTTACAATTCCTGTGTTTTTAACTTCAATGGTTTTCATGTATATCCCTGTAATCAAGTATGGACTTGATACAAAAGTAGTCAATATGCTTACCATAGGAGAGATTATCAGATGGGTGTTGTCTACTCCTGTCCAGTTTATTATCGGTTGGAGATTCTACACTGGTTCGTACAAGGCGTTGCGACATGGTTCTGCTAATATGGATGTTTTGATTGCTCTGGGAACAAATTCAGCATATTTCTATTCGGTTTATTCGGTGTTGAGAGCTGCAAATTCTTCAGATTTTATGGGCACAGATTTCTTTGAGACTAGTTCAATGTTGATCTCATTCATTCTACTTGGGAAATATCTAGAGGTTTTGGCCAAAGGAAAGACATCTGAGGCTATTGCTAAGCTTATGGACTTGGCACCCGAAACAGCAACATTGTTGAGTTTGGATGATGAAGGAAATGTGACAGGTGAAGAAGAAATCGATAGTCGATTGATACAAAAGAATGATGTGATCAAAATTGTTCCAGGTGCAAAAGTGGCATCTGATGGTTATGTTTTGTGGGGACAAAGTCATGTGAATGAGAGTATGATAACCGGAGAGGCGAGGCCAGTGGCGAAGAGGAAGGGCGATGCAGTGATTGGAGGGACATTGAATGAGAATGGAGTTTTGCATATCAAGGCAACAAGGGTAGGATCAGAGAGTGCCTTGTCTCAGATTGTTCGACTTGTCGAATCAGCTCAGATGGCTAAAGCTCCAGTTCAGAAATTTGCTGACCACATTTCCAAATTCTTTGTGCCTATGGTATTCTATTCATTCTATAATTTTCAGAATTTTGTTATGTATATGTTCTTGTTACTAGAGTACATGACTTTTTTGACAAACTAGCTGTTTCTGTATAGGTAATCATGTGTTCACTTTCGACGTGGCTTGCTTGGTTTTTGGCTGGAGAGCTCCATGGATATCCGGAATCCTGGATACCATCTTCAATGGATAGCTTTCAGCTTGCACTCCAGTTTGGAATCTCTGTCATGGTTATAGCCTGTCCATGTGCTCTAGGCCTAGCAACTCCAACCGCAGTAATGGTCGGTACTGGAGTTGGTGCATCTCAAGGAGTACTAATTAAAGGAGGCCAAGCCCTTGAAAGTGCACATAAGGTTAATTAGCTCATGCTTTTATTCGATTTCAGGGTTTCAATCTTGTCTCTTACAGTTTTGATTAACAATCTTTGTAGGTAAATTGCATTGTGTTCGACAAGACAGGAACTCTTACAGTTGGAAAGCCAGTGGTTGTTAACACAAAACTGTTGGAAAACATGGTACTAAGAGACTTCTACGAACTTGTTGCAGCAGCTGAGGCGAACAGTGAGCACCCATTAGCCAAGTCTATTGTTGAGTATGCCAAGAAATTTAGAGCAGATGAAGAGAATCCTATTTGGCCAGAAGCGCGAGACTTTGTCTCCGTTACTGGACAAGGAGTGAAAGCTATTGTGCAGAACAAGGAAATAATAATTGGAAACAAGAGCTTGATGTTAGACAATAACATTGTGATTCCAGTTAATGCTGAAGAAATGCTAACGGAAACTGAAGAGATGGCGCAAACTGGGATTTTAGTATCAATTGATCGAAAATTGACTGGAGTTCTAGCAATCTCTGATCCGTTGAAACCTGGTGCTCATGAAGTCGTTTCCATTCTTAAGTCCATGGACGTTCGAAGCATCATGGTGACAGGTGATAATTGGGGAACTGCCAAATCCATTGCCAATGAAGTTGGAATCGAAACTGTTATAGCGGAAGCCAAACCTGAGCAGAAAGCAAAGAAAGTGAAGGAATTACAGGTATCTATTTAAGCAAATACCGGTACTTTACCCTCCACAATTTCGACTGAAAAGTCATGATTTGTGCGACAAGACTAGGTTTGCTTAACGGTAAACCCCTCATACCTACGTCAGATTGTGTGTTCGAGTCCTTATCTGTGCTCACTTTTCTAATTACAGGCCTCAGGATTTACTGTTGCAATGGTAGGAGATGGCATCAATGACTCACCAGCCCTTGTAGCGGCAGACGTTGGAATGGCAATTGGTGCTGGCACAGACATTGCCATAGAAGCAGCTGACATTGTTCTAATGAAGAGTAACTTGGAGGATGTGATAACAGCCATAGATTTATCAAGAAAAACCTTTACGCGTATTCGTCTGAACTACATTTGGGCACTGGGTTACAACCTTCTCGGCATACCAATTGCTGCAGGAGTTCTTTTTCCATTGACTAGATTCCGTTTACCACCATGGATCGCCGGAGCTGCAATGGCTGCTTCTTCAGTCAGTGTTGTCTGTTGCTCTCTCTTGTTGAAGAACTACAAGAGACCCAAGAAGCTAAACAATCTTCAGATACGTGGAATAGTGATCGAGTGATACATATATAAAAATGTTGATACAGGTTTGCTACAAGTTTATGTAAATAGTATTCTGTAAATAGGGTTGTGCTCTGAAGATTCAATAAAGTCATCAGAAAATTGTTCATATTTGAATTTGATGTTATTCCATATTTGTTGAAAATATATATATTTTAAAATTAAATATTTAGATTAAAATACGCTGCTCTGCGTAAAAACAAAGAAATAAAGAAAATCTCGCTCTCAAGAGTCTCAGTCAACACCTTTGCTCCTCTCACCATCTCCACCCTCTCGCAGGCGATCTCTTTCGCCGCCACCATTGAACAGATTTTAATTTTTCGATTCTATTTACATTTTCAGGTATTAATTACTTAAATTTATTTCATTGATTCTGATTTTGTTTGGGTTGCTGCATGTGGGTTTTGTTTTAGGTGAAAGGTTTGGCATTTAATCGACAATTGGATCGATATATTGGTTTGCCGAAAGCTGAGTCTATGATGGAAGAAGAAGAACAACAAGTAAAAGAAGAAAATCTGTTACATTTTCTAGATTCAGTGGATGGCTATCTAACCGTCTTGGATTCTCTATCTTCAACACTTCGCCAGGTAACAATTGATATATTATTATATGAAAATCTGTTAAAAGTTTGAAAATTTTGTATATGAAAATCTGTTAATTGTTGTATTGAATTTCATTGTTTATATTTTAGGGATGGCTGGAACTAGCGAGTGCTAGACATTCTATGGGAGCTTCACGCATCAATGGTGTGTTGTTGGACCTCAAAGTCCACTCCGCAGATACATCATTGCAAGTATCGCGATATGATGGTGATTTCAAACATGCAGGACCGGAGACACTTGTAGAAATAGCAAACATGCGTTCAACGTTGCTTTCTACATTTGATCGAGTCCACAAAGAATTGGAAGACTCCAAGGGATGATAGAGTTGGTTCGTTTAGGGTTCTGTCACTCATTTTCGAGTGAAGGCGGTGTTATTTTGTATGATCTGGACGAATTCTGTTTCAACAGGTTGGCTGCTCTGCTGAAAAGGTCGATTTCTTGATCGCTCATGTAAATGTTCATGCAAAATCAGATCTTGTTGTGAGATATGAATCCCTCAGCTAATGCCTGATAAATAAAAGTGGATGTTTCTTCATGGAGGCTCTGTAGTCTGTACCATTCTTGTTTCCAGAATTTCACTCCTATAACATCAGTTTCATGTTGTATATCATCACCTTGCTCTGTACCATTCTTTGAATTGGTCAACATGGAATTGTTTTTCTTGTTTTCATTTTCTTCTGCTTGGGAAATTAATAAAGTATGATCTATTTGTAGCTTTCATTTTATTAAAGAACTATGACATGATTTCTGATATTTCATATAAAGTATGATAACCTGCTACAGAAAAATAGTATAAGCAATTTGTTATCATTTTCAAGTTTTAAATTAGTATCAGAATTTTATCTGAAAAATGTTTTTAGAAAATCCAACACAGTTTCTATAAATTTTCTAACAGCCAAAACCGAACTTGTTTTCTCGGAACTAGTTGTATAGTGTCCTTTGTTTTAGAAAAGAAAAAAAAAATGAATCCCATAGAGAAAGTAAATATCGACAATATTACCGATATATTATTGATATTCTCTATGTTTTTTGGAGTATCAACATAAAAAATATTTCTGATATCTCGAAAATATCACTACTGATAGTGATATTTTCGATATTTATTTCCTTCATTTTACCGGACTTGAAATCCAAAAGCTAATTAATTTATTCAAATTAAAGTAGTAGTTTGTTGCAAACTTATGAGGGAAACGGATGTACTGATCAAAGTATTTCCATGGACTCATTTTTACATCCACCTTTACAATCTTGGACATTTTCCACAACTCAATTCCATTAATAACAAAGCGTAACATAAAGAAAACGATAGTTTCCTGATCGTGCAACAAGTACATAATTCTCATTATTCAATCCAACCATTTTGGGTAACATAAAGGAAAGGATAGTTTTGTTGATAGTTCAACAAAGTAGTCACATTTTAGACTGCAACGTTGGTTTAGTATCACTGCTTGCTCCTGCAGACTGTTGCTTATGCAGATGCTCTTTGATTTTGAAGAGGAATTTATGCACTTCATCGAAGTGAGGTCTGGTTGCAAGTTTTGTATCCTCAATCCATTGTTGGACTTTTTTGTGTGGGCCGAGTATTCGAATTCGATCCTTCTCATCCAAGACCTAGACACGGGAAATAAATTGTACCACAAGACTTGTGACATGATCGGCAACCATAAATTAACTACCAAATATTTGTCTTTAAGTAGAAACAACAATCATAGAATATGTATGAAGTAGATGATGCATACCTCCAGTTGCATTATTTCACACACCAGGCTGAGATCCGCTATGGATGGTTGATTGCTACCCAGCAAGAACCGTCCGTTGCCCTTGAGCCAAAAGGACTCAATCTTTTGGAGGGACGCAGACAAAAGTTTCTCAGCTTCAGCAGCTGCTTGTGGATTCATTGGAATGCCAAGTGCAGTCCCCAGTATAGTATTTTGAACAAATTTGGCTGAAGAGAGAAACATCAAGTTAAAGGGTATCAAAAAGTTAAATGCGCATAGGCATGCACATGCAAATGCAAACACACACAATAAAGGGGAAAAAAGCACAATGTTATGTTTAGTGGTAATAGGCATGCCACAGCTGACGAGTGACTGAAATTACACAACAAATTCATATACGATATTTATAAGAAAGGTAAATTGTGATGCTTTTCATATTAAAAGTCCTGCAGAGCTGTTTAGAATTACTTGCACCGAAGCGTAAATTGGAGTGATGCCAATCCAACACGGAGTGAATCTTAGCTCTTTTGAAAAGATCATTGGGATACCTTGAAATATGAAAGGTTGTTAGAACTGAGGTGCAAATCATGTATATAGGAACTACAAATGAACACAACAAATCATTTTGACACGGTGAAGAAAATTGAAGTACAAAAATTTCACATAACAATGTATCCTAAGCTACATTAAAACACGCAGACAGTGTGTTTAGTGTGGTTATGCTACATAAAAGTAAAAAACAACATAATTTAAAATACACACAACTAGTCATCAATGAAAATGTCCACGCCTTTTGGTCCCACTTTTCAAGTATTAGGACTAACTTTGAAGCCCAAATTCTATAATATTGTCCTGTAGTTCGAAAGTGAAATTTTCTGTGAACCGATGAGAACTACTTACCAGTGATCAGCTACTCCAGGAAATGCACATGCAAGATATATCAGAATCGCATGACTGCAAATACATAAATAACTAAATTAGAGGGTTAAACTGTGAAATTTTAGTTATGCACCATGCCCTCTATCACAAGCATTAGAATTTGTGATGGGCATCTGACAGCCAGAAACTACATTGATAAGCATTTCAGATTACACAACATCAAATTCTAATCGCCCGGGAGTTGATCAAAAGTGACATCTTAATCCTGACATTTAGAAGAAAATCGAAACAAGTGGGGGATTCGAGAGCCAAATTGGATGACTTGCTCCGTCCTTCCTTCCCTCCCTTTCCTCCAAGAAACTGTTAAGTCATTTAAACCAAACATAGGAAGGGATATTCGTAAATACCTTTCGAATAGCTTGAACTTTCCGTCTACAATAGCTGGCACCTGTCCCATAGCATTTACTTCTGAAATTTTAGCATTGAAATAAAAAAAAATTCACATACTGTTGGCACCTTCTCTATATTAACTAGTAACTGTATATTGAAATCGACAAGCGAAATCATGACCACCACAGTTCATTCTACTTCAACCCACAAAATCATATTTGCCTCTAGCTGGTTGAGCTGGTGGATTCAATGTTCTCAGCTCAACAGTTGATCAAACAACAAAACTTCGAATTACTACATTAAAATATTAATTTATAAAACACCGCGTCATTAAATCGTTGATTATCCTAACAAATACTCATAATCTACATCAAAATTGAACATTTATACTCTTTAAGAAGTCATCAAATAGTCGAATAATTTACATATAATCAATTCTATTCAAATTGCTAAAACTGGAACCACACCTTTGAATTCAGGAGAAAACTGCTGACGCTTCATTAATTCGATTTTAATCTCCTCGAAATCTATTCCATTTACCCTGTATAAAAAAAAAGACAAAAATGAAATTTAAAAAAAAAAAAAAAAAAAAAAAAAAATGTTGAAATTGATAGATGAAAATTGAGAATTACTTGCAGAAGATTAAAATAGCCCGAGATGGCTGTGACAACCTATAAGCGTATACATTCAGCTTCATTGTTTTTTTTTTTTTTAATAATCTTCCCTCTCTCGTTCTCTCTCTTCGTTCGATGAAGAATAACACTTAGTTCCAGTGTTTCAAGCTCAAACTGTCAACTTCTAAGTTCTAACTTTATACTGTATCCGGAAATCAAAGGAGAGGACATTATTTGATGGAAATGGGCCGGGCCGATTGGGCCGTGCAATGCAAGGCCCATTGGCAGTGTGTGATAGGTTGAGGGTTGGCCAACAATGCGACGCCATTCCAAGATTATTTTACGGTGCCTAGGAGTGGTAGAATTAAGTTCGGATACGGATATTTATAAAAATCTTTTTAATTTAAAATAGGTATGGATGCTATTATTTCCCGAATAGAACGTGATCAACCTTTTCGAAATTTATTTGATATGCAGGACTGGAGACACTTGTAGAAATAGCAAACATGCGAAGACGAATTCTGTTTCAACAGGTTGGCTGAAAAGGTCGATTTCTTGATCGCTCATGTAAATGTTCATGCAAAGTCAGGTCTTGTTGTGAGATATGAATCCCTCAGCTAATGTCTGATAAATAAAAGTGGATGTTTCTTCATGGCGGCTCGTAGTCTGTACAATTCTTGTTTCCAGAATTTGGTTCCGATAAAATCAGTTTCATGTTGTAAATCATCACCTTGCTCCGTACCATTCTTTGAATTGTTTTTCTTGTTTTCATTTTCTTCTGCTTGGGAAATTAATAAAGTATGATCTATTTGAACCTTTCATTTTTATTAAAGAACTATGACATGATTTCTGAATTCTGATATTTCATATAAAGTATGAATACATGCTACGAAAAATAGTATTAGCAATTTGTTATCATTTTTAAGTTTTAAATTAGCATCAGAATTTTATCTGAAAAAAGTTTTTAGAAAATCCAACACAGTTTCTATAAATTTTCTAACAGCCAAAACTAAACTTGTTTTCTCAGAACTAGTTGTATAGTATTCTTTGTTTTATAAAAGGAAAATAATGAATTGTATCAAGAAAGTAAATATCTACAATATTACTGATATGTTATCGATATTCTCTACGTTTTTGGAGTATAAACATAAAAAAATATTTCTGAAATTTATTTCCTTCATCTTATCAGACTTGAAATCCAAAAGCTAATTAATTTCTTCAAATCACCTATCTCAGACGTAAAAGTTTATTGCAAACTTATGAGGGAAATGGATGTATTGATCAAAGTATTTCCATGGACTCATTTTTACATCCACCTTTACAATCTTGAACATTTTCCACAACTCTATTCCAATAGCAAAGCAAAACATAAAGAAAACGATAGTTTCCTGATCGTGCGACAAGTACAGTATCCTCATTATTCAATCCTACCATTTTGGGTAACGTAAAGAAAAGGATAGTTTTGTTGATAGTTCAACAAAGTAGTCACATTTTAGACTGCAACGTTGGTTTAGTATCACTGCTTGCTACTGCAGACTGTTGCTTATGCAGATGTTCTTTCATTTTGAAGAGGATTTTATGCACTTCATCGAAGTGAGGTCTGGTTGCAAGTTTTGTATCCTCAATCCATTGTTGGACTTTTTTGTGTGGGCCGAGTATCCGAATTCGATCTTTCTCATCCAAGACCTAGACGTGAGAAATAAATTGTATCACAAGACTTGTGACATGATCGGCAACCATAAGTTAACTTCCAAGTAATATAGCATAATGGAGATATTTGTCTTTAAGAAGAAACTACAATCATAGAATATGTATAAAGTCAATAATCCATACCTCCAGTTGCATTATTTCACACACTAGGCTGAGATCTGCTATGGAAGGTTGATTGCTACCCAGCAAAAACCGTCCATTGCCCTTGAGCCAAAAGGACTCTATCTTTTGGAGGCACGCAGACAAAAGTTTCTCAGTTTTAGCAGCTGCTTGTGGATTCATTGGAATGCCAACTGCAGTCGCCAGTATTGATACAGTATTTAGAACAAATTTGGCTGAAGAGAGAAACATTAAGTTAAAGAGTATCAGAAAGCTAAATGTTATGTTTAGTGGTAATAGGGATGCTATAGCTGACGAGTGACTGAAATTACACAACAAATTCATATACGATATTTATAAGAAAGGTAAATTGTGATGCTTTTCATATTAAAAGTCCTGCAGAGCTGTTTAGATCAAATTACTTGCACCGAAGCGTAAATTGGAGTGATGCCAATCCAACACGGAGTGAATCTTAGCTCTCTTGAAAAGATCATTGGGATACCTTGAAATATGAAAGGTTGTTAGAACTGAGGTGCAGATCATGTATATAGGAACTACATAATTTAAAATACACACAACTCCTAGTGATTAATGAAAATGTCCATGCCTTTTGGTCCTACTTTTCAAGTATTAGGACTAACTTCAAAGCCCAAATCCTATAATATTGTCCTGTAGTTCGAAAGTGAAATTTACTGTAAACTATTTACCAGTGATCTGCTACTCCAGGAAACGCACACGCAAGATAGATCAGAATCGCATGACTGCAAATACATAATCACTCAGGAGTTGATCAAAGGTGACATCTTAATCCTGACAATTAGAAGAAAATCGAAACAAGTGGGGGATTCGAGAGCCAAATCGGATGAATTGCTCCGTCCTTCCTTCCCTCCCTTTTCTCCAATAAGTCATTTAAACCGAACATAGGAAGGGATAGTCGTAAATACCTCTCGAATAGCTTGAACTTTCCGTCTACGATAGCTGGCACCTTTCCCATAGCATTTACTTCTGAAATTTTAGCATTGAAATAAAAAATAAAATAAAAAATTCACATACTGTTGGCACCTTCTCTATATTAACTAGTAACTGTCTATTGAAATCGACAAGCGAAATCATGACCACCACAGTTCATTCTACTTCAACCCACAAAATCATATTTGTCTTTAGCTGGTTGAGCTGGTGGATTCAATGTTCTCAGTTCAACAGTTGATCAAACAACAAAACTTCGAATTACTACATTAAAATATTAACTTATAAAACACCGCGTCATTAAATCGTTGATTATCCTAACAAATACTCATAATCTACATCAAAATTGAACATTTATACTCTTTAAGAAGTCATCAAATAGTCGATTAATTTACATATAATCAATTCTATTCAAATTGCTAAAACTGGAACCACACCTTTGAATTCAGGAGAAAACTGCTGACGCTTCATTAATTCGATTTTAATCTCCTCGAAATCTATTCCATTTACCCTGTATTAAAAAAATAAAAATAAATAAAAAAAGACAAAAATGAAATAAATAAATAAGACACACACAGGAAAAAAAAAAAAAAATGTTGAAATTGATAGATGAAAATTGAGAATTACTTGCAGAAGATTAAAATAGCCCGAGCTGGCTGTGACAGCCTATCAGCGTATATTTTCAGCGTCATATTTTTTTTTTTAATAATCTTCCCTCTCTCGTTCTCTCTGTTGGTTCGATGAAGAATAGTACTCAGTTCCATTGTTTCAAGCTCAAACTGTCAACTTCTAAATTCTAACTTTGTATCTAGAAAAAAAGGAGAGGACATTATTTGATGAAAGTCTTATTATTTTCTGTAGCTGGAATTAAAAGACTGTTCTATCTGAACTTTTTGTTTTGTTGTAATTGGCAGGACCCAATTTGAATAATTGAATGGACTGTTTGGAAGCCAATCTGGCACTGCAGCAGGCTACTCCTACTCGGTTGACGTTGTACGATTTCTTGCTCAACCCCATGAAGGTATCTCTTATCGTATATTTAACATATCTTGCTCTATCGGTTTCCTAGTCTGTAGAGACTTGCCGTATCGCTATAGGGTTTCATAAATTGCTGGCTGTAATTGAATTTCATGAATTTTGGGTGAATCTTCAATGGAAAGTGATTTTCCTTGACAGTTTGATTGTTGATGTTAGATATGCAGTTGAATTGCTTACTTTTTTTAATTGCTTCATGAAATGGCCTTTTCAGAGAGATTTCTCTAGGCGAGTTATGACTTGTGTTCACGGAATAATGCACTAGGCAAGTCATGACTTGTGCTCTTGGAAGTAATAAAAATTATTATTATTTTTTAATTATCAACAAATAAATATTTATTAAGTTGGTGAAGATGATCAAGTAGTGCCGGTCCTGGTTATTCCGAGGTCCTAGGGCGAAATCTAAAAAATGGGTCTCATACCAACAAAATCATCTCCACTTCATCCCAAAATAAAAATCAAAATTAAAAAATTCATGATTTTTATTTCTCCGGTTGCTGTATTTTTTTTTTTGGTGGGTGGAAAAAAAATGAATAATATATAGGTAATAGGTGATAGGAAATAATGAAACTTAAAAAAATAAATTGGGTCTTGTACCAAAATAAAACGAATTGGATCATATTCATATATATATATATATATATATATATATATATTTATTGTTTAGTATTGTTTGAGCTTTTTTAGACCTTGTTTTTACAATTTAGTCCGTAATAAAAACTCATATCATATATTTAGGGTCCCTAGACATGACGGGCCCGGAGCGGGCGCCCACCCTTGACCCACCCCAGGGCCGCCACTGTGATCAGGTACTTGTGTTTACAAATCTCAGTTTCTCAATCCAGATCACAACATCATATAAACTAGCATTCAATATATCGATCATTACAATTTACACATACGATTCTCAACAAAAAGAACCCCAATTCCCATAACTAAAAACATAATCCAGATTACTCATTTATATATATATATATATATATATATATTTTCACCCGGTAATTGAAAACAAATCAGAATTTCAACAAGTCATAGAGTTAAAAAGCTCACGAATTTCCACAAAGTTTTTGTCAAGTTTCTGTCTTGACGAGGAAGAAGAAGGAGAGGAGAGAAGAAGGAAGAGGGCAGACGATGAAGAGAAGAAGATGAAGAAGAACCGACCAATGAAGGAAGAAAAACAAAATTGAGTTTCGTTTAAAAAAAAAAAACATGTTTAGCCTGTTTTCCAAAATTTTCAATTTTAACGTGGTTTTGTTTCCATTTTATTTTTATTTATTTAAAATAAAAAATAAAAATAAGGGTTAACAAACGCGAATTCATTTTCAAAAAACAAAAACAATAACCCACCAAAAACCTCCTACAAGACGACACCTTAAAAAATAATAATTTATTTAGTTTATATATATATATATATATATTTATCTATCAACTATATAAAAAGAGACGGTTGTCGGCTGGAATTATAGCCCTCTCTTTTTTTTCTTTTAATTTCTTCGAATCTTTTTTTTTTTTTTCTTTGAAAGTAAAATTATAAATACTAGCCCTAAAGTTTATATAATTACTTAATATATAAGTTTTAGTAAGATTTTAATTATAACATCTATTAGATTATCCTTGAAAGTCAAATAACAAATACAACAGGAATTGTATAGTGATTTCCAAGATTTATTTTAATTTAAAATTTTACATAGATTAAATCATTATCAAATAGTTTACCATAATTTTATTAATTTAAATGGAATTTATTTAAGTTTATACAAGTACTTAATAGAAATGTCTTAGTAATAGTGACACATAATGATATGGACTAGACCAAAATTATAGTTATTTGGATTGATGATTGTTTTATATTGTAAAATAAGATAGATGATGAAAATATAATTTTCTATGTATTTAATGACTTGAAAAGGAATAAGAAATATTATAAGGGTATAAATTTAATTTTTCATGCAATTTGATGACTTAAATATATATATATATATATATATATATATATATATAGGGGAAGTTTGTAAAGTGAAAGAAAGAAAAAATATATATAAAAAAGAGGGGGGATGGATTTGACTGCAAGCGGTGGATACGTTTGATAAGGAAGATATGAATATCGGTTATTAAATATTTAAATAATCATTTCATCAAAATTTATACAATTTAGTTGAAAAGTACTTTTGGATGTAAAAAAAAATATATAAATAAAAAAGAAGACAAAAATGAAATAAATAAATAAATAAATAAGACAAAAACAGAAAGAAAAAAAAATGTTGAAATTGATAGTTGAAAATTGAGAATTACTTGCAGAAGATTAAAATAGTCCGAGCTGTCTGTGACAGCCTATCAGCGTATACTTTCAGCTTCATATTTTTATTTTTATTTTTAATAATCTACCCTCTCTCGTTCTCTCTCTTCGTTCGATGAAGAATAATACTCAGTTCCAGACTTCCAGTGTTTTCAAGCTCAAACTGTCAACCTCTGAATTCTAACTTTATATCTAGAAAAAAAGGAGAGGACATTATTTGATGAAAGTCTTATTATTTTCTGTAGCTGTAATGTCTTATCTTGTTTTTTTTTTTTTTTTTTTTTTATCGGGAATTAAAAGACTGTTCGATCTGAACTTTTTGTTTTGTTGTAATTGGCAGGACCCAATTTGAATGAACTGTTTTTAATTGCTTCATGAAATGGCCTTTTCAGAGAGATTTCTGCAATCTCTTCAAACTTGAAGTTATTGAATACAGAAATTCTTGGTGCATTGCGCTAGGCGAGTCATGACTTGTGTAAGGAAGTAATAAAAATTATTATTATTTTTTAATTATCGACAATATTTATTAATTTATTACAATAAGTTGGTGAGGATGATCAAGTACTTCTGTTTACAATTTATTAATCAATTTACAAATCTCAACCGTTAACAAACAAGAATTCGAAATTGTTTACGAAAAAACAAAAACAAAAACCCACCAAAAACCTCCTATAGGACAGCCCCTTAAAAAATAGAGTAAATTACCCTGGTGGCCACCACCTTTAGGTATAAATACTAGTTTAGTAACCCCTTTACCTCAATGCACCAAAATGACCACTTTTGGCGGCTATGTCATTAACGATGGTCATTTCCGTCCATTTTCTAACGGAAAGGCTGATGTGGCAAACGGAATCTTAAAATTAAGATTAAAAATATATATTTTTTAAAGAATTAAACAACAAATTTTTTTTTTTACTAATCTTATTGTTTAAAAAAAAAAAAATAAATAAAAATAAAAAATCTTATCCTCCATCTTATCAGATCCAAACCTATCTCCGTCCCTTTAAACACCAAAAAACTGAAAAAATTAGAAAAATAAATAAATAAATAAATAAAAATGAAATGAACACCAAATCTTCAAATCCAAATCCCTAACTTCTTCTTCTTTCACGAAATCTTTGATTCCCTTCAAATAAATCTTCCCTACACTGAAGCTCGACACAATCTCCAACTTGGGTAGGTTATTGATCAGCTCAGTGTCGGCCCCCGTCGTCACGTTGCCGATGATGGCACTAATGGTGTTGTGGTGGGTGTCGAGGAAATGGGTCTTGTCCGAGAAGTCCCAGATCTTGAAGATTTGTGTGGATATTGAGATATTTATCTTCGTTTTGTGTATACATTCTTAGTATTTCCGATCCTAGTTTGTTTGTCGAATGATGTTTGAAGATGATGATGGTTTCTGGGTTTGTTCTTTAATTTTTTTTTTTTTCTGATCTGGGTTTGTTTGAAGATGATGGCTGCGAGAATGATGCTTGACGATGATGATGGTTTGAAGATGATGGTGAGTGGTGGGGACGATGATTGGGTGGAAATGATGGTGGGGTTGAAATGTTGAATGTGTGTGAGAGAGAAATATTCTTAATAAGATTATTATTTTTAATATGTATTTAAGATTATTAAAAATATTTTTTTTATTGTTTAATTCTTTAAATATATATATATATATATATTTAATCTTAATTTTAAGATTTCGTTTGCCACATCACCATTTCCGTTAGAAAATGGACGGAAATGGCCACCGTTAACGATATATGTGTCAAAAGTGGGCAAGTGGCTATTTTGGTGCATTGGTGTAAAAGTGGTTACTAAACTGGTATTTATGCCTAAAGGTGGTGGCCACCAGGGTAATTTACTCTAAAAAATAATAATTTATTTATTAAATAAAATAAATAAATAAATAAATTTAAAAATATATATATATATTTAAAAGCCTAGTTTGATTAGTATATATATACAACTATTAAAAAATATCAAAAGAGTTGATATTGACGCTAAAGTGTTTGACAAAACTTCTAAGAGAAAAACTTATAAGAAGAGAAATTGGAGAGAGAGAAATAGAATCTCCATTAATGGAGTTTTTCAAGCTTCAAAGCTTTTTCATTTTGTGAATGATATCGAAGTTACAATTGTTCTTACTAAATCTAGTTATATACCAGAATCTCTAATCACACTAAAAGCGTGAGGTTAGTAACTAATTACAAACTTAACAGCTAACGAACTTATTTAACGGTTGTCATATTCATATTTCCTACAACTAATCATGTTAACGTCTGTTAACAGCACCATGCTTAACAGCATAATGCTCTGTTTTGTACTTTGTTGTTGAGGCCCCAACTTCTCTTCTTAACTCAGGCCTCAGTTGATACCCTAACCCCATTGATCCTAGAGGATGATGGGGTATGAGAAACATTTTGAGTTTGTGGAATATCTATGTTCAGTGATGAACCACAAACTTTAAAATATTCATCATATAACTCATAAAATAATGTCCTAATTCTAGAATAAGAACTAGTAACATAATTATCTATCTCTAAACACTTATAATTAAGAGTTAAATATTCATACAAATTTTTTAATTTACAACGTGAATCAAAACACATTGCAATCAAATAAATAGTTGGAAACTCCTTATAATAGTCTAACCATTTTTTTTTTTCATAACATTAACGCGGTCCAGTAATTGTATATCGGATGTACACTCAGAAAAGGCACCAACAATATTATTAACACTATCAATAATAAATACATTAGTAGTAGGATAATAAATACCGGATAAATTGTTAGTAGAATTATTAAAGACTTTTAATAAACCACAAATTTTTATACAAACATCTTAATGGTGTGCATAAAGAGTAATCTCTCTAACATTATATTGAATAAAAGTAACTAATAAATTCCTATAATCATAATTATCAGTAGGCAATCTATAAGTAGAATTTCAACGTGTTAAAACATCACGGGAAAATCTAATGGCGCACCTACCATGTTGTTTATAAAATTTTGCCCATGCATTCATTGTAGAATAATGTTTCCACAAATAATAGAGGGCATCTGTAATAGGTTTAATAAAAGCTTGAAGAATTTCTAATTCTTTTTTAAAACATAAATTTAAAATATGGTATGCATATCTTTGATGAAAAAAATTACCACCAAAATAAGATTTGCATAAATTAATTAAAGAAGGAATAGCTGAAGTATTGTTTGAAGCATAATCAAAACCAATTGCAAAAATTTTATTTTCAATTGTATACTCTTCAAAAATAATTTTAAGCTATTTAGAAATATTAGCAGTGGTATATGAATCATCAAAAACTCTAAATGAAAGAATTCTTTTTTAGATAGTCTCATGCATTATTCATATAATAATAAGAGTAAATAGGGGAAAATAACACCAAATTCCATTGGTTTTGTGATAATATCAAGAAGTTATTAAGTGTTGTGGAAATAGCACCAAAGTATGTGATCTATCAAAATTGCCCTTCACTTATTCTCTCTCTCTCTCTCCCCTTTGTTTTTTTTCAAAGAACTCCATTGATGGATCAATAGAAGTCGAAAATATCTCTATTGTAGTCGAAATGACCTCGACCTCCATTGATAGTCAATGAAGAAGAAGATGAAAAAAAAAATCTAGAAATAAGTCTTGGGTAGGTCACCCGAGATTTATTTCAAGTTATTTCCAGCTAACCGAGACTTATTTCAGTTACCCGTGACTTATTGCCAAATACCCAAAACTTATTTCCATAATATTTTTTATAACGGAGGTCATTTCGAAGACCTCTAATAGAGTCGACTGTTTCGACAGAGGTCGTTTTGATCTCCATTGATTGGTTAATGGAGGTTTTTGAAAGAAAAAAAAAGAGGAGAGAGAGAGAGAGAGAGAGAGAGAGAATAAGTGAGGGGCAATTTTGACAGATCACTTACTTTTGTGCTATTTCTATAAAACTATTAAGTTGGTGACTTTTCTATAAATAGCTTTGGAAAGAGTGTCATAAAAAAAAAATCAACCCACTTCATATAATGACAATATAATGACAAGTGACACTCAAGTATGAATGCATTTGTCAATAGTCACACCATATGTCGGCACATACGGAAACACGACCATTAAAATTTTCAAAAAAAATCTGTAACTTCTTTTTTTCTTTTTTATAAATGTTATTAATGCAGTGTGTGAGAGTGGTTCTAGGAACATGATATGCAGCAAGATTTAATGCTTGCTGACAATAATTAACAAAATCAACATTTTCACCAAAACTAAATAGTAAGTGTTCTACTGCAATCATTCTAGCTAATTTTTTTCTATTTTTTTCATCACTATATTTAAATAATTGAAGGTTAGGGGTAGCATACTTGGAAATTTGGACTTGTGAACTCGATTTGGCTTGTTTGTTTGGATGATTGTTCGTTATATGCTTCTGAAATGTGTCATGTCTTCCAGATTTGCTCCACTTAAATTCTTTTTTATAGTAATTGCAAACAGCTACAGTGTTTCCATCTGCTTTCGTAACTTTCTTCATATGGAGTACAAAGAGATCAGATTTGTACTGCTTCTCTAACTTCTTTTCCGTAGGTGGTACAAAATTTAGACGGGGATCGGACATATTTTCTAATTGGCTTGTTAAATGGGAGGTGGCATCGGGTTTGAAAATTATTAGAAGGGGATGAGAAGAGTTTAGGGTTTTAAGAAAGGTTTGTTGTTGTAGGAATTCATGATAGGTGGTGTCGTCATAACTGACATTGTCCATCATAGTCCGCATAGGACCCTTACCTTTATTGGAACTACTTCCACTTACCATTGAAAAAATTTAACTGTAAAATTTTTTTTTTAAAAAAAAGTGAAAAAATGGATGGAAATAAATTTTAAAAAATAGTTGGAAATAAATTTGAAAATGTTATTGGAAATAAATTTTAAGTGAGTAAAAATAAACGTAATTGCAAATAAAATAAATTTAACTTATTTAGTAATTGAAAGAGAATTGGAGAATTGAATTGAGGAAAAATGATTTTTTTTATTTTGGGGGGTATATTTTGAAAAAAAAAAAAAAAAGCCAGGAGCCGTTGGGCCTCAACGGCTCCAACCAATGGTCTTGGGATATCAACATAAAAAATATTTTCGATATCTCGAAAATATCACTGTTCGATATTTATTTCCTTCGTCTTGTCAGACTTGAAAACCAAAAGGTAATTAATTTATTCAAATTACCTATCTCAGAAGTAAAAGTTTATTGCAAACTTATGAGGGAAATGGATGTATTGATCAAAGTATTTCCATGGACTCATTTTTACATCCACCTATACAATCTTTGACATTTTCCACAACTCAATTCCAATAACAAAGCGTAACATAAAGAAAACAATAGTTTCCTGATTGTGCAACAAGTACAATATCCTCATCATTCAATCCAACCATTTTCGTTAACATAAAGGAAAGGATAGTTTTCTTGATAGTTCGACAACGTAGTCACATTTTAGACGGCAACGTTGGTTTAGTGTCGCTGCTTGCTCCTGCAGACTGTTGCTTATGCAGATGTTCTTTGATTTTGAAGAGGATTTTATGCACTTCATCGAAGTGAGGTCTGGTTGCAAGTTTTGTATCCTCAATCCATTGTTGGACTTTTTTGTGTGGGCCAAGTATTCGAATTCGATCCTTCTCATACAAGACCTAAACACGGGAAATAAATTGTACCACAAAATTTGTAACATGATCGGCAACCATAAAATTAACTTCCAAATATTTGTCTTTAATTAGAAACTACAATCATAGAATATGTATGAAGTAGATAATCCATACCTCCAGTTGCATTATTTCACACACTAGGCTGAGATCTGCTATGGAAGGTTGATTGCTACCCAGCAAAAACCGTCCATTGCCCTTGAGCCAAAAGGACTCTATCGTTTGGAGGGACACAGACAAAAGTTTCTCAGCTTTAGCAGCTGTTTGTGGATTCATTGGAATGCCAAGTGCAGTCCCCAGTATAGTATTTAGAACAAATTTGGCTGAAGAGAGAAACATCAAGTTAAAGAGTATCAGAAAGCTAAATGTTATGTTTAGTGGTAATACGGATGCCACAGCTGACAAGTGACCGAAATTACACAACAAATTCATATATGATATTTATAAGAAACGTAAATAGTGATGCTTTTCATATTAAAAGTCCTGCCGAGCTGTTTAGAAGTACCTGAACTAAAGCGTAAATTGGAGTGATGCCAATCCAAGACTGAGTGAATCTTAGCTCTTTTGAAAAGATCATTGGGATACCTTGAAATATGAAAGGTTGTTAGAACTGAGGTGCAAATCATGTATATAGGAACTACATATGAACACAGAAAATCATTTTTGACACGGTGAATAGTTCTGAAAATTGAAGTACAAAAATTTCACATAACAATGTATCCTAAGCCGCGTAAAAACAAGCAGACATTGTGTTTAGCGTGGTTATGCTACATAAAACAACATAATTTAAAATACACACAACTCCTAGTGATTAATGAAAATGTCCATGCCTTTTGGTCCTACTTTTCAAGTATTAGGACTAACTTCAAAGCCCAAATCCTATAATATTGTCCTGTAGTTCGAAAGTGAAATTTACTGTGAACCGATGAGAACTACTTACCAATGATCTGCTACTCCAGGAAATGCACACGCAAGATAGATCAGAATTGCATGACTGCAAATACATAAATAACTAAATTAGAGGGTAAAAATGTGAAATTTTAGTTATGCCCCATACCCTCTATCACAAACATTAGAATTTGTGATGGACATCTGACAGCCAGAAACTACATTGATAAGCATTTCAGATTACACAACATCAAATTCTAATCACTCAGGAGTTGATCAAAAGTGACATCTTAATCCTGACATTTAGAAGAAAATCAAAACAAGGGGGGATTCAAGAGCCAAATCAGATGAATTGCTCCGTCCTTCCTTCCCTCCCTTTACTCCAAGAAACTGTTAAGTCATTTAAACCGAACATAGGAAGGGATAGTCGTAAATACCTCTCGAATAGCTTGAACTTTCCGTCTACAATAGCTGGCACCTTTCCCATAGGATTTATTTCTGAAATTTTAGCATTGAAATAAATAAAAAAATTCACATACTGTTGGCAACTTC
Source organism: Acer negundo (assembly GCA_035582765.1). NCBI lineage: Eukaryota > Viridiplantae > Streptophyta > Magnoliopsida > Sapindales > Sapindaceae > Acer > Acer negundo. The sequence continues at coordinate 31,470,193 of CM069238.1, forward strand.
TCTATATTAACTAGTAACTGTCTATTGAAATCGACACGCGAAATCATCACCGCCTCAGTTCATTCTACCTCAACCCACAAAATCATATTTGTCTCTAGCTGGTTGAGCTGGTGGATTCAATGTTCTAAGCTCAACAGTTGATCAAACAACAAAACTTCAAATTACTACAATAAAATATTAATTTTTAAAACACTGGGTCATTAAACCGTTAATTATACTAACAAATACTCATGATCTACATCAAAATTGAACTTTGATACTCTTAATTTATCTCTAGCGGGAGCTGGTAGATTCAATGTCCTCAGCTCAATAGTTGATCAAACAACAAAACTTCGAATTACTACATTAAAATATTAATTAATAAAACTCTGGGCCATTAAATCGTTGATCATACTAACAAAAATAATCAAAATCTACATCAAAATTGAACTTTGATACTCTTAAGACTAAGGGTCATCAAATAGTCGACTAATTTACATATAATCAATTCTATTTAAATTGCTAAAACTGGAACCGCACCTTTGAATTCAGGAGAAAACTGCTTACGCTTCTGTAATTCGATTTTAATCTCCTCAAAATCTATTCCATTTACCCTGTATAAAAAAAAGAAGACAAAAATGAAAATTAAAAAAAAAAAAAAATGTGAAATTGATAGATGAAAATTGAGAATTACTTGCAGAAGATTAAAATAGCCCGAGATGGCTGTGACATCCTATCAGCGTATACTTTCAGCTTCATTTTTTTTTTTATAATAATCTTTCCACTCTCGTTCTCCCAGTTCGTTCGATGAAGAATAATACTCAGTAGTGTTTCAAGCTCAAACTGACAACTGCTAAATTCTAACTTTATATCTGGAAACAAAGGAGAGGACATTATTTGATGGAAATAGACCGGGTCGATTGGGCCGTTCCACGCAAGGCCCATTGGCAGTGCGTAATAGGCAAGGAATAAAATATCGTTATCGGTATCGATATTGGACTTCTAAATTTATTGATATTTTTAGGGTATTTTGGGTATAGGTGGATATTCTGTCAAAAATTTAAAAAAGAGGTAATTAGCTTTGTGGCCATCCACCACTATCAAAATGGCCATCAAATGGGAAATTGGTCTTAAAATGGTCATTTTTGACAAACATTGTTACACTAATGGTTATTCCATCCGATTTCATCCAATGAATGGCATTTTGGTAAATAAAGGGATAACATTAATTTATTTTAGATGGTTTTTGCAAATCAATTTTTTCTTTTGTTTTTTGAAACAAATAATTACATTTAGTGTGTATATACGTATAGCATATCTCAAACATATATATATATATATATATTTAGAAGATTAAGGCTACAAAATCTAAAAATTCTAAAAAATATATTTGAGATAAGTTGAAATGAAATATATTTATATTTTTTTTCTTTTTTAAGAAGATTAATGCTACAAAATCTAAAAATTCTAAAAAAACATATTTCTAATAAGTTGAAAAGAAATATATAGATATATATATATATATATTATTTTTTGAGAAGATTAAGTCTACAAAATCTAAAAGTTCTAAAAAACATTTTTGAAGTAAGTTGAAAATAAATATATATATATATACATATATATGTTTGAGATATGCATATACACACTAAATATAATTATTTGTTTTAAAAAACAAAAGAAAAAAATTGATTTCCAAGAAATATATAAAATAAATTAATGACATCGTCATATTTATAAAAATGCCACTCATTTGATGGAATTTGATGGAAATTGATAGAATTAGATGAAATTGTCACTAGTGTAACAATGTTTGCCAAAAATGATCACTTTAAGATCAATTCCCCGTTTGGTGGTCATTTTGATAGTGTTGGTAAAAGTTGATGGTCACTAGGGTAATTACCCCTTAAAAAAATGATGGATATTTACATCTAAAGTTAAAAAATTTTCTTGAAATTTTAGGACAAGCTTAAACAAGTAATTATACATTAAATTAATCATATTTCAACGATAAATTAACATGGTTATGAGTTTATTATAAATTATAACATAAATAGAGTCTATATAATTTTTTAAATTGAGTATTTAATAGAATAATATTTTGTTTCACTTTTACAATATTATATACAATATAAAGAGATTAAATATTTAATAAAAAAATATCATTAAAATATATATACAGTTCCATACTTATAATATTCTATCATAACTCATAATTCGTACATAATAATACATTGTATATCTGAAATTTAAAACCAAAATAAATTCATTGCTGGTTCAAATACATAAGATACATAATACGAATATATCGGTGGATATTTCAGTATATATATCGATATTCAGTTCCTTAGTAATAGGTTGAGGGTTTGCCAATAATGCGACATCGTTCCAAGCTTATTGTACAGCGTCTAGGGTGATAAAATTATCTACGGATACGGATATCCGTAAAAATCTACTCCATTTAAAATGGGTATGGATACTATTATTTCGGGGACGGAGTGAGGATGAATGTCATCCTAATATCCATTTTATTTTCGGGTCCATTATAGATTTTAATATTTTAAAAATATAAAAAATTATTATGTAATTATGAATTCTAATTATATAAGTTATTATTTTTTTTATTTGAGCTTTATTGAATGTTTCCCCCCTTTAAATAGGATAAAATATACTATTACACTTGTTAATTGTATTTTTTTCTTGTAAACTATACAAATTTACATTTTTTTCATTAAAAACGGATAGAGACAGAGTAGAGATGGATATCCTTACCTCAATACGAGAATTATCTAAATCTATTCTATTCACTTAAATAATGGGGCAGAACACGAAAATAGAGATATATATCTCAGACGGAAATGGAATAGGTTTAGGATGTCCATCCCTTCGATACGATCCATTATCCATTGACATCCTTAGCGGCATCGCAAAAGAGGCTAACCTTATGAATAATGATCATGGACCGTTTTGTCTTTAGTGACTTGACTCCACTTGTGGGCCCATGTGACTGAGCGCCCTCATAATTCCCATCTGACCCCCCTGACTTTGTTTTTTTTCAGAAAATCATCAAACTCTTGCCCACCCACTGTTTTTTTTATTTTTTATTTTTTTTTTACCATTATTATGATGTAGCAAAAATGCAAAATTATTATAAGAAAGAAAAAATATATACAAAATACATACACTTTTACAAAAAATATTAAGAACCAATATATACCAAAAATAAATAATAAAAAAAAACCTAATGTGATTATGTGGAAGGTTGCATAAAAAATCATGTACAATGGTAGAGTAATGAAGCCCATGCATGCTATGTACATAAATGAAATTTATTACAAACAATATATTATTACATATATAAAAAAATTTAATAAAAGAATCATCATGTGACAACATGTCTCATTAAATCAAGACCCCATTTAACTATAAAAATTTGAAAATAAATTAACATCCTAGTCAATAATATTAATTAATTCATTTATTAAGAAATCGGAAAGTGTAGAGACAGAGCAAATCAGGGCTGATAAGGACGTGGTTTTCATCATTATCAGAACACAGACAGAAACAGAGTAGTGCTCTAAAACGCCATTTTCTTCTCTGTATAAACTGCATTGTTATTTGTTAATTAGTTATTGTTATTATTATTATTATTATTATTAGTTATTGATATTGTAGTCATTATTATTATTATTATTATTATTTATGTCCTCGTTCGTCGTGCCCACACTTTGCTTGCCATCTCTCTCTTCTCTTCTCTTCTCTTCTCTGTTAAATGCTTTTTTTCTGTGTTGAGAAGGTCCTCATTCCTCAAAGCTCGTTCGCGTGGTCTTCCAAAAAAATGACTGGAATCTGAAGATTTTTTTTTCTTTAGCTCAAAACAGGTGACTTCTTGTTTTTATTGTTTCTGATCATTGTTAGCTTTTGTTGATTTTTTTTTTTTTTCTGTAGTTCACTTTGATTTATATTTTTGATAAATTATGTTTGTTTTCTGTTTTCTGTGTTTGAAATGTTCAAATTTTTTTTTTTAAAGTAGAATGTGGCCTCTCAGTGTTTTTAGCTAGCTCGTTAGGTGAGATTTAAGTGAAATATATTACAGGCTTTTAGTCTTCCAATCTCTGATTTTTTTTTTTTTTTCTCAGTTCATTTATAATTATAATTTAGTTATCTATCTACATCTGCTTCTTTTTTTCTTTTTCTTTTTTTTTTTCTTTTTTTTTTTAATTATTATCTATATATGCTTCAAAGCTTGCAATTGTGTGCTAATTTATGATATGATGTTGACAACTGAAGTTTTTCTCTTCATATTTTTTAATATTCTTTGATTTAGTTTTCTTCTTCTTTTTTTCGCTGTAAATGATAATTATAAGCTACATATGAGTTAATATCGGCTACGATTGCACAGCTGTTTGGTTGCTGAGAAAATTTACGATAATAGAATCCTAAACTGTTTTTATTTTTATTTTATTTTTCTTTCAATTTATGATTCTCGTACCAGTTTCTCGGAAACCAAACGGATCATGGAAAGATTGTTTTTTCATAGTTATTTTTTTTAATTTTAAAAAAATTATGATACATAACTTTTTCGATTAGATGAAGACAAGGTTTGGATCTTAGTCTTTTGTAGCGTATATTCATTGTCGTCTTCAAAAGAAGCTCACGTGCCTGAAGCGTGCTTTAAGGATCTTTAACCTGAAGCATGGAAGAAGTATCATATGCTTATCATTTTTTTTTTATTGTTATTTTATATGTATGTGTTTTAGATCTTTTTACAAGGGAGTACAGTATATACAGCACATGCTTTTGATAACTAAAAGTGGTTGACTTGTTTTGCTTTCTCATCTAATTATTAATTAAAACATCTTTTTGACTAATCTATATTTATATTGATGCTTTGATGTTATTAAACTGCTTTTTTATAATCTAGTTTTGCACAGGCGCAAAGCTAGTTTCAAATCAGTTAATATTTTCATTATATCATATGTGCTGTTAAAAACTATTCAAGAAGAGATTATGTCAATATCCAAAATGCAGCATATTAGTGTTCTGTAATCTTATTTGATTATGTGTTTACTCTTTAATCCTTATAGCTGAAACTATTTGTACCATGCTTACATTAGATCACATGTGTTTTTTCCTTCTTCAAATTTTTTTTGAACATATCATTGTTCTCATCTTCAGTTTAGTGATAAATTATTACCAATTCAGTTTTAAACAGTTTTATTTATTTATTTATTTATTTATACAGGCACTGTGAAATGATGCTTGAAAACACATTAGAATTATTGGAATTGAATTAATAATGAATTCTCATTCAGCTAGGGAGTGCAATGAATTCGTTGTTTAATTGATTTGCTTTCATCAGTAAAATGCTTCTTTTAATTTTCCTTCGATCGAATATATAACCCGTTTCTCTGTCACGGGATTTTACAGTTGCATGTAAAGTAATAGTTGTTCCCTTCACTGCTTTCAGGTACCTGTAATTATCTGCAATCTCTCAAAGGTTTCAAAACTCCTTGAACGAATTCACCTGTCTGCATATGATGAATAACCTTAAGCTAGGAGTAGATGTGGTCAGTGCTCACAATCTTTTACCTAAAGATGGACAAGGTTCATCCAGTGCCTTTGTGGAGCTCTATTTTGACGGTCAGAAATTCCGTTCCACTATCAAAGAAAAGGATCTCAACCCTGTTTGGAATGAGAGCTTTTATTTCAACATCTCTGACCCTTCCAACCTTCACTATCTTACTCTTGAAGCTTGTATATATAACAATATCAGAGAGACCAACTCGAGATCATTCCTGGGTAAGGCTTGCCTATCTGGGAATTCTTTTGTTCCCTACTCTGATGCTGTTGTGTTGCACTATCCTCTAGAAAAGCGTGGCCTCTTCTCGCGTGTAAGAGGAGAACTTGGCCTAAAAGTTTATATCACTGATGATCCTTCTATAAAGTCCTCCACCCCTATTCCAGCAGCTGAATCCTTGCATGCCAAGGATCCAAGTGTAGCTCATACACATGGCCAAACAATTCCAAATTCAGCAACACGTGACAGAGTTGAGTCTAGACACACATTCCATCATCTCCCGAACCCAAAGCACCAGCACAATGAACATCAACATCATCCTCCTGCTCCAACCATTACTCATCATATGCCAAAGTATGAAGTTGATGAGATGAAATCTGAACCTCAGCCTGCAAAGCTAGTTCGCGTGTACTCAGAAGCATCATCACAACCTGTTGATTATGCACTTAAAGAGACAAGCCCTTACCTAGGTGGTGGAAGAGTTGTTGGAGGTCGCGTTATACATGGAGACAAGACTGCAAGCACTTATGATCTTGTTGAACGGATGTATTTTCTCTATGTAAGAGTTGTCAAGGCTCATGAACTTCCTGCTATGGATGTTACTGGGAGTCTTGATCCGTTTGTTGAGGTGAAAATTGGAAACTACAAAGGAATCACTAAACATTTTCAGAAAAAGCAAAATCCAGAGTGGAATCAGGTGTTTGCATTTTCTAGAGATCGAATGCAAGCTTCGGTGCTAGAAGTTGTAATTAAGGACAAGGATCTTATCAAAGATGACTTTGTTGGCATTGTGAGGTTTGACATCAATGAGGTTCCATTGCGTGTCCCGCCAGATAGCCCTCTGGCTCCAGAGTGGTACCGACTTGAGAATAAGAAGGGAGAGAAAATAAAGGGAGAGCTGATGCTTGCAGTTTGGATTGGCACCCAAGCAGATGAAGCCTTTTCTGATGCTTGGCATTCTGATGCAGCTACACCTGTTGATAGCACACCGGCTGTCTCTGCAGTGTTACGTTCAAAGGTATATCATGCACCAAGACTGTGGTATGTGCGTGTTAATGTAGTTGAGGCACAAGACTTGGTCCCAACAGAGAAGAACCGTTTCCCAGATGTTTATGTTAAGGCTCATATAGGACACCAGGTACTGAAAACAAGGCCATGTCAGGCTCGGACACTGAATGCGATTTGGAATGAGGATCTCTTGTTTGTTGCTCCTGAACCCTTTGAAGATCATCTGGTTCTTACCGTTGAGGATCGTGTGGCACCTGGCAAGGATGAAATAATTGGAAGGGTCATCATACCATTGAGTGCAGTAGAGAAGCGTGCTGATGATCGAATAATCCATTCCCGTTGGTTCAACTTGGAAAAGGCAGTTGCTGTGGATGTAGATCAGTTGAAGAAAGAGAAGTTCTCAAGCAGGATCCATCTCCGAGTCTGTCTCGATGGAGGTTATCACGTTCTTGATGAATCAACTCACTACAGCAGTGATCTCCGCCCAACTGCAAAACAACTCTGGAGGCCACCAATAGGGGTTTTAGAACTTGGCATTCTGAATGCCGTTGGGCTCCACCCCATGAAAACACGAGAAGGGAGGGGCACATCAGATACGTACTGCGTAGCAAAATATGGCCAGAAATGGGTCAGATCACGCACCCTTGTCGACAACCTGAGTCCAAAATATAATGAGCAGTACACATGGGAGGTCTTTGATCCAGCAACGGTTCTCACTGTGGGTGTTTTTGACAACAGCCAGCTTGTTGAGAAGAGTTCAAATAGTAGTAAGGACCTGAAGATTGGCAAAGTTCGGATTCGCATCTCCACACTTGAAACTGGCCGCATTTATACACACTCTTATCCATTGCTGGTTCTTCATCCTACTGGAGTTAAAAAGATGGGGGAATTGCATTTGGCGATACGATTTTCGTGCACATCTTTTGTAAACATGCTCTATTTATACTCGAAACCACTGTTGCCAAAAATGCACTATGTAAGGCCCTTTGCAGTGATGCAGCTAGACATGTTACGCCACCAAGCTGTTAACATAGTGGCAGCAAGATTAGGTCGAGCAGAGCCTCCACTTCGGAAGGAGGTGGTGGAGTACATGTCAGATGTGGACTCACACCTCTGGAGTATGCGCCGAAGCAAAGCAAATTTTTTCAGGATCATGACAGTTTTCTCTGGATTATTTGCTGTTGGGAAATGGTTTGGTGATATTTGCATGTGGAAAAATCCTATTACAACAGTGCTTGTTCATGTGCTCTTTCTTATGCTTGCATGCTTTCCCGAGTTGATTCTGCCAACAGTTTTTCTTTACATGTTTCTAATAGGGATATGGAACTTCCGGTATAGACCAAGGTACCCTCCCCACATGAACACAAAGATCTCACAAGCTGAGGCAGTGCACCCTGATGAGCTTGATGAAGAGTTCGACACATTCCCCACCAGCCGAAACCCTGAGCTAATCAGAATGAGGTATGATCGACTGAGGAGTGTGGCTGGTAGAATTCAGACTGTGGTTGGTGATGTGGCAACCCAGGGAGAAAGATTTCAAGCACTGTTAAGCTGGAGAGACCCGCGTGCTACTGCCATCTACGTTACATTCTGCCTTGTAGCAGCATTGGTGTTGTTTGTGACTCCATTTCAGGTGATAGCAGCTTTTGCAGGGTTCTGGGTGATGAGACATCCAAGATTTCGCAGCAGGTTGCCATCAGTGCCCATTAACTTCTTTCGCCGACTTCCTTCGCGCACAGATAGCATGTTGTAAATTGGATTTTGGGGAATCAGAACTTGTAAGTGCTCCACCCAAGTTGTTGACTTTTTACTGTGTGTTCATGCTCCGTATGATGTCTTTGTCTTCAAAATAGTTGTTGCTAGGATAGAACATGAATAATTTGAATCTTTTGACTATAAGAAATTTCATAGATCATGTATGAATAGGGCTAAGATGTTTTGTTCCATAACAGGTTCCCTGATATCGGAAAAACCCAAATCGAATTTTGATTCTCTGATGGGTTTTGATAATTGATGTTCCTGAAATATGTTTTACCGATATCAATGTAATTTTAAACGTTTCAAGAGCTTTATTACTTTCACTGGGACTATGTCTTCTTTTGATATATACATGAATATCAACTGGCTATATCAGTTTGCTTGTATGTCACCGCCCTCATAAGAGTCAATAACATTGAATTATTGAAACTCATTTTATAAGCTGACCTTTTGAATTAATTATACAGAAGAAAAAAAAAAAAAAAAAAAAGCAGTCATATTTCGGTTGTTGTCATGTATGTTTCCATGTCTGTTGACAAATTTGCTGTATATTTAACACAAACATACTGTTGGACTTTTTGCATTGTTTAACAATCTTCAACAATGTTTAGACAAGAAAGTAGTAGTTTATCATACTTTAAACTTAATATAATCCACAAGACACAAGATTATCAATCGTTTATAATTTTTTTTCCTATTCTAGTATATTGTTCACTTTATGAACATAGCCGCTCAGTGTACACATGAACGTGCTCTCAAATTAGTGAGCCCTGCATGATTATAATACGTGCAAACATGTTTAGAGAATAATACCCCCCCAAAAAAAAAAAAAAATAGGCAACACCTCCCCCTACTAGAAAACCAGAGGCATTTCCATGGACAAACACTACCATCACAAGAAAATGGCAATTTCCATATCTAGAAAGAAATCTAAGCCATCCAAAAAGGTAGAAACAAAAGAGTGTTTTTCTCATGTGACCCTTTTGTTCCAAATTCTATATCGGATTCCGGTGGCGTTTTTCCTATTGTTCCTCGTCTTCCTATGGTCATCCTCTACCACTATCATCTCAGGCAACATTGTTCATGTTTGCGTATCCTCCCGGAAGCTCAACAATCTTTACTGCCTCTCTGCAGGCACCCAACCCAGTCTTGAACTACCAGTTCCGATCATCAATGACAATTCCACCAGTACTCCCAGTCCCAGCATCAACGCCGGTGTCAAAGAGCTTGTCGATGTTGTTGTTCAAGATGAAGACGAACCGGATCCAGTTATTAGAACCACAGTTGGCAATGATAGCGATGCAGAGGTTGCAAATGCTAAGAAGATGGTTGAAGCGCTTATGCAAGTGCATCGATCATGGAAGTCCGATATGACTCGAGCTCAAGCAGCTTGTGACGGGAGGGGGGTATATGTGTATGATTTGCCGACTAAGTTCAATAAGGACTTAGTAGGTCAATGTGGAGATATGATGCCATGGGAAAATAATTTCTGTAGGTTTTTCGATAACGAGGCACTGGGTGAAGCCATTCCAGAGCTCGGTGAAGGATGGTACCACACTAATCAGTATTCACTGGAGCCAATCTTCCATTCCAGAGTCTTGAAGCATCGTTGCAGAGTTTATAATGAAAATGAAGCCAAGCTATACTATGTCCCGTATTACGGTGGCTTAGATATATTGAGATGGCATTTCAAAAATGTATCTAATGATGTCAAAGATACTCTATCCCTGGAATTGATCAAATGGCTCCAGTCAAGGAAGCCATGGATTCAGAATTCCGGCAAGGATCATGTGTTCGTCTTGGGGAAGATTTCATGGGATTTTAGAAGGACAGATAAATCATGGGGGACAAAATTGTTAGAGCTTGATCAGATGCAAAACTCGATGAAGCTCTTGATCGAAAGGCAACCGTGGCATGTGAACGACATTGGGATTCCGCATCCTACCTACTTCCATCCTCGTTCAGATGACGATATCATCGTTTGGCAACTAAAGATTATCCGATCACAACGTAAGAGCCTAGTGAGTTTTGCAGGGGGAGCGCGGCCTGGAGATCCCGTAAACATAAGGTCAATATTGATCAACCAATGCAGTTCTTCAGAGGATGGAAACTGCAGGTTCTTGAATTGCAGTTCAGGTGGTTGTAGTCAGCCTAACTATGTCATTGAGCTGTTCGCGGAGTCTGAATTCTGCTTACAGCCTCCGGGGGATAGTCCTACAAGAAAATCCCTGTTCGATTCACTTGTTTCGGGTTGCATTCCCGTGCTGTTCGATCCATTCACAGCTTATTATCAGTACGCGTGGCATTTACCGGAGGATCACAGTAAATATTCAGTGTTCATAGACAAAGAAGAAGTGAGGCAAATGAAGGTGAATGTGGTTGAAAAACTAATGCAAATTCCGGTGAGGGAAAGAGAGAACATGAGGAGATATATTGTATATGAACTGTTGCCTGGTTTGGTCTATGGTGATCCGAATTCTCAGCTACACAAGTTTCAGGACGCCTTTTCGATAACGATGAATAATCTGCTTGAGAGAGTAAACAGATTGGATTAAATTGCAATCTTCAGAGTTTACTTGCTCTTTGTTATTTCTTCATTTGTTCTTGTTACTATACATATTAAAGTACAAAGTACCAGTCTTTGTCAACTTTTGTCCATCAAAAATGTTCTAGAAACAAAAAGAAAATGTGAATCCACTTGTCTCGTCTTCTTCACAGCACGAAACAAGAAAATTTGTAATCTGAAACACAACTCTAGATAGAAATGTCACGTATGCGCAATCTCTGACGCCAACAACATGTCTAGACACGTTAACGTTTCTCCACGTGGAACATTAATGACCTTCCACGTGGAAGGACATGTCTTCACCAATCTATGTACACACACTGACACACGCACGAGCCAAGCGAAGCCAACCGCACAACAAAGAGTGTTTGACTTTCGTGACCTGATCTCTATAAAATCCTAAATGCTCTGCTTTGCTTCTGCATCTGCAACTCGTCTTCTCTTCTCTAAACGAAATCTCAACTTCGGATTCGTATCATCTTCTTCTTCTTCTTTTCTTCTCACGAAACATTTATCAACTGGTTTTGATAATACCCTTTTGGTCTCTTCGCTAAACAAGCCGCTTCCTTTGCTGTCTCGTCTGATCATCAAAACAAGGGTTTCCAGGCCTGTGTTGTTGTTTTCTTCCAGAGCCGATCATACGATGGCAAGTAATTCCAAGACTGGATCAGTTTACGACTTTACTGTTAAGGTTAGTTTCTTGGATATGTTTGATTTTGTTATTGTGTATTTGATATTTTGAAGAAAAAAAAAAAAACCCTCTTTTTGGATGAAGAGAGATTGAAGGGAAACATTAGATGATGATGATTTTATTTTCTGTACCATAAAAAGTTTTCATTTTTCAGCATCAAAACCCTAGAAAATTAATTTAGTACCAAGTTCTTGAAAATGAATCTTAGTATAATACTTTGTACAACTGGGTCTATTTTTATTGAATTGGGAATTTGATGTGTGTTTCTTTTTTGATTTGTATTCTGTTAATTGCAGGATGCTAGAGGAAATGATGTTGATCTTAGCATTTACAAAGGAAAGGTCCTCTTGATTGTCAATGTTGCATCACAATGGTATGGTGATTGTAGCTCCTCTCTACTTTCTCTCTCTCTTTTTTTTTTTTTTTTTTTTTTTTTCCTTTTATTCTTTGATGATTCATTGCTTTTAACATCAAATGATAATTTATCAAAGGGGATTTTAAGCTGTAATTGCTCCTTTTGCACACCATGTCTCATTCTAATATCTGTTGTTTATTGCTTTGACTGTGAATGCAGTGGCTTGACCGATTCCAACTATACTGAGCTGAGTCAGTTGTATGAAAAATACAAGAATCAAGGGTTGGAGATTTTGGCTTTTCCATGTAATCAGTTTGGAGCTCAAGAGCCAGGAAACAATGAACAGATCCTGGAATTTGCTTGCACTCGCTTCAAGGCTGAGTATCCCATATTTGATAAGGTATTTTTCTGCAATCTTACAAAATTATACAGTTTTTGGTTCCCATATTTGAAGTTGCCAATGTATACTTATTTACCCAATTTGCTAGATTAGGAGTCCAAACATGCACAGATGAACATGAGATAAAATAGAACTGTTGAAATTTATCTGTTTTTATTTAGTTTTCCCTTTCTGGTTGGTTATGCCATATCTATGCAATTGCTACGTGAATTTCATACCCCCATGAAAAGAAAAGGTACCTCATTCTGTATAATTTACGCCTGAATTGCATTCTTGGCTTCATGATGAATAATGAAATGAATCTAGAATGCATAATTATGTTTCCAGAATGCTTAAGTGAGGCTTAGAAGCCTTAGATCAAGGAGAAAGGGAGGAGGAGGAACAGGAATGGACGGTAGGTGGGGTGGTGCTGGGTTTCATGTACAGTAACAGTGTAGTATAGATAAAATGCACTAGAATCCTGTGATCGTGCAAAAACCCATCTCAATGAGGGGTGTCAAGTTTCAATTCTTGAAGTGATCTTCTTAAATTTCATCGTTGGATCAGAAAAAAGATATATGTTGTTTGCACTCTTGATACAGGTTGATGTGAATGGTGATAAAGCTGCTCCTTTATACAAGCACCTGAAATCGAGCAAAGGTGGACTTTTCGGAGACAGTATCAAGTGGAACTTTTCCAAGTTTTTGGTTGACAAGAAGGGAAATGTTGTCGAACGTTATGCTCCTACTACTACCCCTCTCAGTTTTGAGGTATAATTCCCACTTCCATCATCACCATCACCACTGCATTTTTGGTCGAATTTGGTTGGTAAACTTATTGAATCCTTGTGTTTGTTGCACTTTGCAGAAGGATGTGAAGAAATACTTGGAGGTTGCTTAAACTGCTGCAGGTTGCTACATACAAATAAGGACATTACCATCATGTTTCCATGGAATCGGATTTATGAGCTTAATTTGTTTTCTTTCCTACAGACATATGTACCAAAGTTTCAGTTGGATAATAATGTAACAAGTGTTTGTTATAATGAAATTCTCCGGTTTTAGTAATTCTAGGTTTGAGTTCTTGATTTTTGTAGGACTAATTGCATAAACCTCCCTTGAGCTTAGGTCTAATTACAGTTGGATGGACCTTTTGTTTGAAATTACAAAATTCTCCTTTATCATAAGTTGATTTTTATTAAATTTAACCATTGACCAAACTTTTAAGGTTAAAATGATTTGAATGTAATAGATTTGTATTATTTTATTATCTAAAATAAATAATTAAATAAATATTATCTAATATATAATAAAAAATTAAATTAAAAAAAGAAGAAGATATTGTTTTTTTTTTTTTTTTTTTTTGGATATTTATCATCCATTTTTCAGTGGAAAAAAAAAATAGCAAATCTTTTTTTTTTTTTCAACATCTATAACTGTACATTTTTAACTAAAGAGAAAATCATCATCATCCTTGAATTTATTATTATTATTATTACTCTAAGATTCATCACCTATTAAAAAAAATACATTTGAAGAACTTTTATGAATAGGTGATAAATATATAAAAGATAATAACATTATCTTTTATTTTTTTTATTAAAATTTTAAATATGTATATTAGATAATATTTGATTAATTTTTTTTAAAAAATAAAGTAATACAAATAGGAACATTCAAATCAATTAACCCTAAAAGTTTGAACAATAGATAAGTTTAACGGAGGTCGACATGAGGTAGAGGAAGTTTTTATAAAATTCTAACTGTAATTAGACCTAAACTCAGGGGTATTTTGTAAAATTAGTCCATTTTTATATTTCTAAACTCAGGGGTATTTTGTAAAATTAGTCCATTTTTATATTTCTAAGATCTGAGAGGCCATAGCCAAATCCAAATTCTGTTTATCAATATCAACTCTGTTTTCTTTTCTGATTTCTCTTTCATAAGCACAACGTCTAGTTTTTGAATCCAGTCCAGTACATCGTTTGCTTACACATACGGAGTTCCAAATGCTTAACTATTTTGATTTCATTGCTGCTTGTTCTGAGAAGAAATTGATTAGTTTCTTAGCTAGTTAAAATCATGTTTTGAATCAGTAGATTATCTGTTCAAATGAAACATCATCAAAAGCAGACATGCAAACCCATTTGAACAGACTTTGATAGTTTTATGTGTTTTGAGTACTAAAGCACTTCTAAATAGTTAAAACTTAAAAGCCACAAAAACATTTTTTTTGGTTAGTCCACAGGGTATTCCTCACTCCGATAGTTACCGAGTGGTACTGATCCCCACTTTAGCCGGAAGGTCAGTAAAGCCTGCCTGCCATGAGGTGCTTCCGGGGGGGAATTCAAACCCGGACAGTGTCCGAATGACCAATCTCAATCACACCACAGCTCGTGGTTCACAAAAACATTTTTCATTATCAATAAAAAGACACATAAAAGCCTTCAAAAGCACTTATAAGATTTTTTAAACGTGTAATCATGCACCTGTTGAATTGCCAAGTGCTTTTCCAAGAAGCACTTAAATGGTGATACATAAAATCGCTTCGTAGAGAGTTAAAATGGAGAGTGATATTGTCTGAGCTGAGAGTGGAATTTGATAAAGTTGAGAGTGAGAGTAGAAATGGTGACACTCATATAGATCCCACCATTTACACTCTCACCCTCGAATTTATCAAATTTAACAACACCGATACAGTGAAGACATCATATAATCACGTACCCACTTGAAGGGAAAAAAGAAAAAAAAAAGCTTTATTAGTTGAAGTGAAGTGTAGGTCGTAAACCAGGCCCCAAAATCAGAGAGTATCATGAGGGGCAGACATGCAGACCAAATTGATTTCTGTGCACACTACCATGCTTCCTTCATCATTTTTTATAAATCCAGAGCATCGGCTTATTGGGCACAGATCATTCTTTTTAATAACCATAAAAACAAAAACTTTGCAGAACAAAAGAGAAACCCAGATGAAGAACCAAACTCGAAACAAAAATTGAAACTTAAAAACAGAAAAAAACAAAAAACAAAACCCCTTGACAATCAGATAAGAACAACAATGCAGCTCTGCAGCTGTTGAGAATGAGAATACCTTAGCTTGTATATTTATAGGAGGAAGAGAGAAGGGTCTTCTAGGGTTTGTGTGAAAAGACCAACAAACCATGGACTTTGTTCTATCGTTTGTCTTGGGCTAGATATGGGCCCTTAAAAATCCCAGCCCAGTTTAATTTTTTACACCTGCAATGAGCCCACACGTGTAGAAAGATGTTGACTTCTAGAAAATGGCATGCTTCATGATTCTCTCTGTTTTCCCTCTACTGTTGTTTCTGCACACAGCACACTCTTTTGTTGAATCTCTCTCAGCTAAGGATGGCAAACCAACTTACAAAGAACCCAGAATCAGTCTATGATTTCACTGTCAAGGTCTTTTTTTTAATCTCATCTTGTGCTTGCTCTTTGAGTTCTTGCTTTTTGTTCTTTCTTACAAATTCTCTAAAGAAGAAATTTTGTTGCGTACTTAGTAATATCATGGACTTGAATTGAAATAACTCGTATGTTTAACATGCAGATGCTACCATTTGATATTTGTATGAATTATATATTGAGGTTGTGAATTGGAGTTCTCTTTGAATTGAAAGCTGAAGTTCCTATCTTCAAATTTTTTCTGCTGTTTCTGGATTGTTCTTTTTTTTTTTTTTTTTTCAATTTCCATTTGGGTATTGATTGGAGCTCTCTTAAGTTAAGCTCTCTTTGTGGTTCTATTTGGGTGTCTGTTTAACTTTATTGGGGAACATATATTTTGTTGAATGGATATGGAAGTTTACCATGTATTCGATTTTCGGATAACAAATATTTCTCCTACTACTTGCAGGATGCCAAAGATGATGATGTGGATCTTAGCACATACAAAGGAAAAGTGCTACTAATAGTTAATGTTGCTTCAAAATGGTAATGTGTATGCTTTTTTGTGATTAAGGAGATTATGCTGTGCTTTTTGGCAGTTTAGACATTCATTTGTTTCTTGCAAATCATACATGTTTTCGTTCTTATTTTACTTTTTTCGCGAAAGTTACTAGTTTTGGTTGGTTAATTATGCCAGTGGATTGACCAACTCAAATTACGACGAATTGAATCAATTACATGGAAAGTACAAAGATCAAGGTCAGGACTTTGAACTTGTGGTTCTCTTTGATGTGTGTGAGTGTTTTTTTTTTTTTTTTTTTTTATCTTCATTTATTAAGTTTAACTGAAGCATAAGGTTGTAGGAGATATATTTTGTTGTGGTGGTATTACACGCCGATCATATGTTCTCATCATGTATATGTGCATGTTTGTGTCTGCTCATGTATGTCTTTGTTGAAAATTACTTTCCTCCTCGCTGTTTGCGATTGCTAGATGACCTGGCCATTGGTGTAACAATAGTATATTTGTTTCCTGTTAAAAGATAGCATTAGCAGTTAGAAATTCATCATTGGTACTATATGTCTTTACAAGATAATTAGGGACTTGGTCGTTCTTTTGTCTACAGGCTTAGAGATTCTGGCATTTCCATGCAATCAATTTGGCGAGGAGGAACCAGGAAGTAATGATCAGATTATAGATTTCGTGTGCACTCGCTTTAAATCAGAATTTCCAATCTTTGGCAAGGTAGTCTGCTTACTTTAATGCATCTTAAGTGCTTGGTGTTACAAGAGTTATCACAACTATGATTAATTTTGTAGAAGAAAATGTATCAAATATTTTGTAAAACATGTCAACTTTGATATTCATATTTTTTTGTGTGCTAGTGTATAACCTTTCTATCTTGCTGGTCTTGAATCAGATTGACGTAAATGGTGAGCGTGCTTTTCCGCTCTACAAGTTCTTAAAGTCAGGCAAATGGGGTATCTTTGGAGATGATATTCAATGGAACTTTGCTAAGTTCCTGGTAGACAAGAACGGACAAGTTGTAGATCGTTATTACCCGACAACTTCTCCTCTTAGCCTTGAGGTAAAATCTTCTCTTGCAGTTGTGTCTGATCCATAAAGTTGATTTAGATTTCGCTTGCTTTCTGATCCTCTTAAACTTTACAAATGTTGTAGCATGACATCAAGAAGTTGTTGAGCATTTCATGAGTGGCTTGATGAGGCTCACTGGAGCTGAAGATTCAAGAATCAGATAATTTTCCCACCTCTTGTACATAGTGTGGAAAGTCCTGTTGCAGAACACTATATGTAACAATGGGTACTTAGAATTCTATTTCGAACTTGTCGAGTTTTGGTTGTGTAACTTATGTTTTGGCTGTAGCTGTTGTGAAAACAGATGAAGAACCTATGTACTTTAACAATATAGTGCAATTTTCAATGTTGAACCTACGGAATATTGAAATCTTTTACATTCTTTTGTTTTTTTTCATTTAATTAGTGTTTATCACATAATCCTGTTCAAAGTTCAAGCCTAGATATGACAGAACTGGTAAGTTGGTGAAAATGATGTCAAAATAGAAACTGAAAAGAAGAAAAAAAAAAAAAAAAAACCTGTGACCATTATCATCATCAAACACTAGTGAATACGCATGCATTGAAATTCCTGTAAGAAGCACACATTTATGGATAAAATGGTGTTTCTGTGGTGTAACTAACAGGTGGTAGGCAGCAGTATTGCCAGTTGCTTCAATAAGATAAAATTAAGAAATGGATTACAATAAAAATGTGAAAGCCTAAATCATTTTCCTTAGCTGTTAAAAGTTAAAAGACAACACACTCTTCTTCCTAAACATGTTTCCACTCCCAACAGAAAATTCCTCCATTGTTACTGAGGTCCTCAAGACGATGACTTTGTTACAGACTATGTTAGCACAAGCCCCATGCCATGGCCCCTAATGAGCAAACAGGGTTACGGTAGATTTCAGATGTTCATAGTTTCGACAATCGACAGATTCAGTACATTTACAACAACAAATATGTACAATCACTATCTGTTTGTTGCAGCGCATTATCATCATCATCCACGCGTTAAGTCAATCTCAGTGTGGGGATTTCTTTGATCTAATATCCGCGGACCAGGCCAACCACTCAACGCAGAGGGGGTAAAATTTAGTGAGGGTGGTGCGCAGGTAGTGCTAGCTGATTTATTACTGGGTTGGGGTGTAGAATTCATATCACTTTCACATATAGCCAGTTGTTTGTTCTTGGTCTTATTAGATCCACCGTATACGAAGCTGCATACCACCACCTGCAGCAAGCAATACTAGTATGCATTAGACACTTGAGATGCATCGGATTCCATACATAAATATACATGTGTACAACCCTCGTAACCACCCATATGATGTGATAAACCACATAAAGCTACATAGCATGAGCATAAATGCATTCTCATGGTACATTATTAAATCCAACTGGACTACTTGATTTAATTGCTTCAAATTGATTATTCTAACTGAAAGCAGAATCAGTTCGACATGGAGTTTCTACATTGATAAGAGCGAAGAGACATGGAGTTTAACTTCAATACTGAAGATGGTAAGGAGGAATATTATTTTGATATAAGATAGAAATGGAGAATGGAGTGTGGAGTACAATAAAGAGCAGTCGAAAGCACCTGAACAGGGCTGGCTGCAGTAAGCATTGCAACTCCACCACCGAACACCTGGCCATCGGGACTAGAAAGTGAAGCGCTTAAACCACCTGTGCGACTGCGAGGGCCACCATCTTCAGCAACCAAGTAAGAACCTGACAGGCATAATATCTCGAAACGGCCCTACACAAGCTAAATAAGTCAAATAAGCACCTCTATGATGTTCAAAATATTGTAACCTAAGGAAAAAGAGGACGAAATAACATGCAGAGAAAGGGTAGAAAGAAATGCATTTCGGCTAATAACCAATTTTTAGTTGTAACCTTCCTCTAAGAAAATTTCCACTGTTATGACAGCAAAAGAGAGGTACATGCTATTTGATACATGCACCTCATATCCCAGGATTTTAATGCAACCTTATGATTTTAACACATGAATATACAAAACTTCTACATTTTAATCAAGCATAGAACTGTTTCACTACAATTGAGGATAAAACGGATTCAAAGTTTACTTATAGAAAGCATGACATAACTTTCATTGCCACCTAAAATACTAATCTCCACCAGACCTTTAGTTTAACTCATATGGTACAGGCCTACCTCTAGAAGTAGGCAAGACCACAAGAGATCTGAATCATATCCTTAAAACTAATTTCTCACCCACCTTGGCAAATGTCAGAACCAAAATGTCAAAACATTATTTTTCAAATATAGTGACAACTTAATATGTTCACCTTCACCTTTACTTAGACATTATAATGATAAGCATAAATGTTGATTACAGAATAGAAGCACAGCCAATAGAAACACAAAGATTAACATTATAACAAAGATGACAAGGGATCAAAATGAAACAGTTTACAACAGAAAAGAAAACCAAAACAGAAATAACAATATTATAGAATGCTTCAACCTCATATGT
Source organism: Acer negundo (assembly GCA_035582765.1). Classification (NCBI taxonomy): domain Eukaryota; kingdom Viridiplantae; phylum Streptophyta; class Magnoliopsida; order Sapindales; family Sapindaceae; genus Acer; species Acer negundo. The sequence continues at coordinate 31,490,208 of CM069238.1, forward strand.
CACAGCGGGCACAGAAGTTGCAGGCTGACGCAGTGTTACTGAAGAAACTGAACCACTTCCTGACAAGATGCATAAGGCCCTTGGTCTCTGTTGTGCGAACGACAACATTCTTGCTACTATGTCCTATGAAAGAAGATAAAACAAGTTAGTTCCTAATGACTAAACATTTCAAATTAACAAGTCATGGAGCAATAAGTACATTTTTACTTTATGATTTTTTCTTAATCAGTTACAGATGAATTATATTAAAGAAGAACAAGATATCCCATTACCGTTGAGTGAACAAGCTGACTACAGAAGTAGAGAAAAACAAAAAACTTATAAGTGGATAGCCTTCAAAATACAAGTAATCAGAACAAGACAAAAACCTGTCATCCAAAAAATCTTAAGAAATAAAAAACCCCAGCCTACCCTAATTTATATCACCAACGCTTCCCAATTGTTGAGATTAAAGAAAAACTAGAGATGATAAATTCTGAAGCAACTGAATCCCAAAATCTGATTTTATCTCACAACTACATTTTCTCCCTTGAAATACAGTGATAAGTTCTATTTGGGGCCATTGTCACAACAAAGATCTATAAAGAAACAGTGGATTCACATCATCACATGTATGTGTATTGTGTAGGAGGGAAATTATCTCCATCTATCTCTCAATGATGCATATTATCGCTATAATGTGCATGGGTATAAGAGAACAACATGTACAATCCTACCCCTAAGAACTGGATAAAGAAAAACTAACACCCAATGTTTTAAAATGCGCGAGGCAATTCTGTCCTCGAGAGGCAAGGCGGTCGCCTCAATTCAAAAATGATAAAAAATGCAATAAAAAAAATACTAAAATAGAAAATCATCCATAACATTTAATAACTTAGGGTTTGATGGTATTGGTTCTTAGATTGGTGAGAGTGAGTCGGTTTATTTATTTATTTATTTATTTTTTAAATAAACATCTGCGCAGGTCAGGCCTCGGACCTCCTCAGCCACCTCAAAGCCGAAATCGCATTGAGGCAACCACCTCATGCCATTGAGGCTGGTCTGAGCAAGATTGAGGTAGAGCCGTAGAGGTGGCCTACTGAAGATGCTTTTGGCCGTGAGGCGCCGCCTCAGTTCGAATTTTAAAACATTGCTAACACCATATCTTGTAAACTTAAACTACAAGAGAACTTCATCAACCCAAATACCCAACAGCATCTTATACTAATACCAGTATACTACTGAACGACAGGCATCTACTAAATTCTAGAAATTAACCATTTTATGGCCCAGAAAGCATGTTCTATGAATTAAAAAGGAAAAAAAATCGAGTTCAAGGAATCATTTAAAGAAACCAAGCCACATACAATACACATGTCAATATAATTATGCCACCTTGAATGCAAACCACAAACCAATGAACAAAAACTGCGCCATTAATATTTTAACTGTATCATAAATTGGAAGGAATGCAGTATACCTCTCCAACTTCAACAGAGATCACATGTGGTGCAAAAGCCATTCCAGCTGAACTGTTCATCCATTCACCTAGCAAACAATCAAAAAATTGGAATAAAATAAATGTCAACAAGCCCCAAACTACATGTATAGTAACAAAACGCAAATGGAAACATCTAACATTATTAAATGACATAAACACATGGCACATTCAACCAAAATAAACTGTTTATCCATTCACCTGACAAACAAACAAAGAATTGAAATTAAATAAACTTCAACAACCCTAAAGTACATGTATAATAAACCAACATAACATTTAAAGCTGTGTACTCATTTTCTTATAGTTTTAACATAACATACACAAAACAAAGACCACTTCAAAAACTTAAAGGAGCAAACATAAGGTAGGGTAACTATATAATTTGAGGCTTCTATGTTCCAACAAAATCACCTAAAATTAATACAATTAGAAAACAAAGACCACTTCAAAAATTCAGAGAAGCAAACATAAGGTAGGGTAACTATATAATTTGCGGCTTCTATGTTCCAACAAAATCACCTAAAATTAATACAATAAGAATATAAATGTGCTACTTAGTGGCTGTTTGACAATGATGGCAACGATATCACTTAATAACATCTAATGACATACGTAGGTGATCGTCAGGAAAGAAAAGAAAATGACCTGAATAAATGGATGATATATTAACATATACGAATAGTGCATGCAATTCCCATTAAAGACATGAATACAAACAGATAGCAACAATGAATTTAAACATCACAGCACAAAAATCCCTGTGAAAACAATCAAAAAATTGTTGCCACCTAAATTAATCACTTAACAATGCTACATTGCAAGAAAGAACATCCAATGTGATTGACCACCAACTATATCTGAGCTACATTATAGTTAACACATCAAACTCAAATGAAAGACTAACCGAGATTTGCTAATTGCTGCTTCCTCCCAGTACCAGGAGGACGTCCTCTTGCCCGTTTCAAAGCCTGTGAATCTGATGCCGAAGAAGGCTTAGGTTTAGCTGGCAAAGGCGACAGCCCTAAAGAGACCTGCCCATCAGGGGCATATTTCCGCGGTCTACCTCTCTTCTTCTTCACTGGCTCACTCATAGTCATTGGCACCCCAGAGGACACACCCATGTGGCCAAAATTGGCAGCATGTTTGGGCTCAATTGCAAATGTTGATCCCACATTTAGTTGAGATGGTACGTTAATGCTCGAAAAGGGTCTGAGCCCATGTGGGACTTGCAATGCACCAGTTTGTGTTGTGGACTGCGACCCACCAACCAGTCCTCTGTGTTGTAAGTAATAGGGAGCTGAGCTACCAGGTACAGCTATGACATCTCTTCCATCCATGCATTTACTAAGGAAATTATTAAAAGAATACACAAAGTTTGTATTTTTCTGACTAAAAATTGAGTCTTTAAACCTCTTAAGCAAAAATTTTGAACAAAACAAAAGAAGCTAATATCATCACACAAAGTACAGACTCAAAAGCAGATTCTGAACAAAGGGTTTTACAAGGACTATTCTCTGGAATGGGATCTTACCAACTACACCACTTACAGATATCTAAATTTCTGTCCAAAAAGTTTGAGAAAACATAAAACAACAGGAACCCCTTTTTAAACCTAAATCATGAAAACTCAACACTGTAATTTCACAAACAAAGCAAGGGTTTTGCAGGGGTTTTTCTTACAAATGAAGACAATCTAATAAATCAACAAAGTTTTGAACTCAACCCACACAAAAAACAGAAACAAAAAACCCTCAAAGATTGTACATTCCACTCTTACAAAGCCCTAAAACTCAATGAAAACAAAAGCTAGAAGAGCTAATTAGAAAATCTCAACAACAAATCAGTTTCAAGCACCAAAACTTCAGCTCATCAAAGAAGAAAAAAAAACATGAAAGAAAACAAAACCCTAGATTTGGAATCTAGGGTTTTGAAAAGAAATGCAGGAGCAGGGAAAAGAAAAAGAGAGAAAGAAAAGACAAAGAGAGGAGGAGGGGGAAGCAAAGAGAGCAAAAAAATAAATATAAGAATTGAAAAATGAGAAAGCTTTTGAATTAAAGTGGTTGTGAAGTTGAAGAGAGTGAAGACCTCTTTTTTGTTTCTTTATTGTTAAGTTGTCACTAGTACTGCTTGACTGAGTAAGAGAGAGAATTTATTATTAATTTTTTATTTTCTGACTAAATATTTTGAGAGAGAGAGAAATATTGGTATTGGGAGGGAGACAAGACTCCAAGAGTGGGGACCACAAAAGTGAGCTAAAAAAAACCTATAACAGTACAAAATACAAATACTTGTCCTTATCAGTTTTGCCAGTTCTTTACTTCTTAGTGGCAGAAGAGAAGAATTTCTTTTCTCTGTAACTTTGTTCGTGATACTTTTTTTTTTTTCTTTTTTTTTTTTTGCAGTTTGCTGGTTTTGGTTTCACTACCAACTGTTCTTTTGTACCAAGGAAAAGTAGACAACCACCGAAGCGATCAAACCAGACAGTGTTTTAAAGAGATACAACAGAAGGCATGGACTTGAGTAACTTGTGTGCTGTGTTGGGTTTTTGAGGCTTGTATCAAAGTTGGACTAGGTACGTTTTGTTGTGAGGTTTTGCTTATTTGATTTTGTTTTGTGATTACTAGAGGTTCAAATAAAAGGGTACTCCCAAGTAACATCCTTTATTTATGGAGTATTTATTGATTAATAATGATTAGTTATGCTTCCATTATAGCACACTGCAGATTACCAAGTCTTGAATTCTGACCAAGAGATCTCTAAATTATTGAAACCTGCTTAATCAATAACAGATTAACAGCCAACTAAACCTGGATACTCACTACAACATCTTCTACGTAACCTTTTTTCCGTGAATAGAATGATTTATCATTAAAAAAATATGGAGATATTGGGTTAATACAACTGAGCTAAAAAATTGAATGATTAATCACTATCTATAATCGTGTTTACTATTGCCTATGAATAAACGGAGAAAGGTTTTCTAGCACAGTTCTTTTTCTAGCTGCTCTTCTGAAAGGCTTCCGATTTCGCCACCACAAGCCATCAATCCCACTAGAATAGTTAAATATCCTACTGCTGTTTGTAAATGCTAGCATCTTTTGTGTTAGACTTGGCACCACCTTTTTCTCTTTCTTCTTCAATTTTGTATGCGTAGGTGAAGGTGTCTTTGGCTCCACAAATTTAGGGCTTAATCTACAGAATCATAACAAAAATGCAGTTACGAAAAGATGTCCTTCACAGATCATATTAAAAACATTCCCAAACACCACTTGAGAAATAGCATCAAAAGAACATGTTAACGCCATGATTTCCATGTATGAACATTAATTCACTTACCTCTCATCATCCACCATTGTAGAAGTAGACAACAATTCTTCTGCTTCAGGATTGCATGCGGCACAGATGAAGATTTTTGGAGAAGAACGTAATCTAATGCAATCCATGTGATACCACTCATCACACTGATCACAAGCAATCATTGCTCTCCCATCATAAGGCTTTCGACATATGCAATAAAGCAAACTTCGAGCTCTTAACAACTGCACTCACCAATCACCATGCAAAAATTGATTAATGAGACACACAGGCATTCAGCTATTTAACAATAAAATTAGTTACCTTAAGTTCCTTCTCCATGTAAACAGGCAAACTTTCTCCCTCTGTAATAAGTTCAAAGACTTTATCTAAGCTTGAAGCCCCGGAATCTGTTGCAACCTGTGAAAAGGGAAAACAAAAATGTCAAATCAATAAGACAACAAAACTAATACAAGAGACAGAGAGAGAGAGTGAGAGATTTATAAGCAAATGTCTCTGCACCTTCTTCGCCTGATCAATCCACTGCAAGCCAGTCTGATTCAGCTCCTTAAGTTTCTGCCTGAAATAATCTTCAGGTGATATGTTCATATCCAGTCCCTGCTAATTGTAACTGAATTTAGCACCTTGAACAAGCTAAAAAAAAAGTCGGCATTGCTCATAATTATATTCGAGTGTGCATGATGCCAAACTGACCCAAAAAAGTTGCTGGCCTATAGAAGCCATAAATACAAGGTCAGGATGTTTTCACAGGATACTTGTTCACCAACATAAAACAGAGAATGCAGCAAAAAAGACCCTTTTTTTTAGGAAATAAAGAATTTTATTTCCCAAAAATAATATACAAAAAACAGACAATGAAGAAAAAACGCCCCTATACGATAGTGAACAAGCAGTCCACCTAGGCTAACAAATTATCCACAAAAAGTTATCCCACTTTTACAAACAAAACTCTTATTAGAAAATACACGAGGATTGTACTGCAAATATTCACCTAGATAAGTAGAATTCTTTATGAAGCCAAAGCAAACATACCTCTTTCAAGTAATGTTGTATCTGTTGAATTGTGGGTTTTGTTGAGCCCTCTAGTAATTTATTAACTTTGACTCTCCATGAGTGTCTTGTCAATGCCAGGTCAAGCGCCTTTTTACTTTGATGATCATAAACTCCAGCCACTTCTATTGCCTGTGCCAAGAAACCACCTCTAATGAGTAAAATCATGCCTCTTTGTTCTATGAAATAAATTCTAATGCTTGTTAAAACCACCAGAGGCCAGTTGCATATTGAGAGGAAGAAAGAGATGGTAAATCACCTATAACAAGGAAAATGAAATTGAAAGCCATCTGTACAACGAGTAAATGATTACAAAGATTAAAAATAAGTACCTTCAAAGCAGTAGTTAGTTTATTGCAGATGATGCTGAGATCTTTATCCACATAAGAAAAGGCAAACTCCACTGTATCAGTCAAGAAGGTCTTGCAAGCAAGAGCTTCATCTACAACTGATTGCAACATAACTCTTTCTTCAATCCTGAAAAAATCAGCAGCATGTATCCCCATTAAATCATAAATTTAACATTCATAAAAAGAATTATCAAATGGATACTGAATAATAACATCATAGTCTTGAATGAGGACAGTTAATACATAAGCAGACACATGGAAAATATTATGAAGGGACCAAAAACTTCAATAAATGAAAACAATTAACCACATGCTTTTATGTTGAAATGGATGTCATTATCATTTTCTTCCAAAACTCAAGTTAAAAACCAAGATACCACTCAATAATAATTTTACCAAATACGGATCACAATTGTGTTCCTGACCAACACTTTTGAGGGACAGGAGAGTAACATGCATCATATTTGCTAACTGTCATTAGAAAGTTTCTACCTTCTTCAAGATTTCTGGAATGTGGTCAAGTTTCATTTAATCAAGAAAAATAAATAAAACAGTGCCACCCAAGATTCCTATATTTCTTCAAAAATTTCCATACTTAAACCAAGAACCAAATCCCAAGGATAATTCATGTATTTTTCAAAATGACTGCACATGGACAAAACCCCAAGAATCTAAGGGCCAAGAAAGAGTAAGTAAATTCAAAGATAAACCGTACATTTGATACTCTTCCTTCATAAAATGCATCAACAGAGAAGCTTACCCTACAAAGAAATTTTCAGAATCTGATAAAAGTTCAATCAACTTTCTCAAGTCAGAGCACTTCCCTCCAAATCTCTGTACAAGCAAAGGAAAATATAAGCAGACAAACTTAAACTGTAACTGCTAGAAAGAAAGTGTGGTGAAGGATGGGGTAGGAAGATTGTCACACCAGAGGGCTGCCTCCATTCTGAGATAGTGATCCACCCTTCAAAAGTTGGCAATATGGGCATATATAAACTTCTGAATGATTTGTATAAACTGTTGTTGATCCAAGACACTGCGAATGGTAGCTGCTCATATGAAGGATATCAAAACATTTGTAAGCCGGATCATGTAACATTATAGAAAACAATGCAGCCATTAACAAAACATGCAATGACTAGGTATTGACTAGAAAATAATGCAGTGGTTATATGGAAACCAATAACTAACGTCTAGAAAGATCAATAGCAGATACTTCCTATAATGAATTACATATTAGGTAATGGATTTTGTTACTCTCAGTTCTTAACAACAAGCTTAAATGACAACACACCAAAGGCAAGAAAAAAATATTGGCCCATCGAGGAGAGTGAAAATTAGTAAACCATAGCAAGAAATACTTTACCAGTCATTGCACATTGAACAAGTCAAAAACTCCTGTTCCTCAGAACCACTAGCACAGCAGACACATAAATTTATTGGTGACAAGCCCCTTGACTTGTCATATAAGAACAAAGATCTGTCCAGGGATTGTTTGAGCTGCACAATATTAAGAAAGCTTCTCAGTTCTCAGTCTATATGAATATATTAAAAGATGATCATCTGCAATAATCTGATACAAACCTTCTTCAGAGCACCAAGCAATGGATATAAATCTCCATCGGATGTCCCTACACTTTCTATGCAGCGCTGCTTCCAGTTCTCAACTTTATCAACTTCAGATACAACCATCTCTAGCTCTGAACAATGAAAAGCAGTAGTGTTCCCATATTCCTGATTGTCATCAAATCATTAACCGAGTACACAAATTAAGTATACCACTGACAATAGCATAAAACAAGCATACTTGCAAAACTTTACAAACGGTTCACCTCAAATCTCCTGTTCAACAAAGACAATCTGAGATTTCTTTAACTCATAATAGAAAACTCAAGATTTCAGCCATGTAATCAAATAAATTAAGCAAGAAAAGGAAGTTTCGAAATTGAATTTTCATTCCAAATAGAATATTTCACTCCACTAGTTAACAAGCGCAGAAAACAGCCTAAAATATGTCATTAGCATGAACCAACAATCAAGATTACTACTCAGTACTCATCCACTGACATGGCAACAGATTATTATGACAACCCCCTAAAGATGCTAGACAGGCAACAGTACATGGATACTTCATAGGCATCTAGTCTAATAAAATACCTAGGACATATGAGGAAAATATGGATGTGAATAGCATGAGAACTTCCTGCCTCTAGAACTACACAAAAAAAATGCAGTTCTAAATCATCTCATGCAGCATGGAAAAACATTAAACATGGATGTGAAGTCATCATATTCAGCCCTCGAATTCAGTGAAAAAACACCATTTTCTAAGAAGAAAAACCCGGTACAAACTTCTACAGATGTTATAAAGATGAAGAAGTAACAAGCACTAGCCAGAATATAGTGAAATTATGCGTCTCTAGTCCTCACTTAATATCTCTTTGCTAGTCAGAGGGGAGGGATCTAACCATAAGAACCCACAGTGTAACACCTTACAACATTTTAAACCACAAATCAATAGTATAACAGCTGAGTTTTTATAGTTACTGCATTGAGATAAAGAACTATATAATATTTGTAAAGTTAACAAGGAAAACTGTTAGATGAATTGTGAAGAAGACTTAACCAGCATACCTTGAGCTGTAACATGAGAGACCAAGATCGCTTCTCACACTTGAGATTAAAAAACTGATGCACTTGTTCTTGCCACAGCCTACATTAACAGTTACAAAAATATTAATATATATGAGAGTCCAAAACAAATGATGCTGAAAGAAAAAGGCAAAATATGGTGTACTAAACAAGAAATCAAGCACTACATGAGTACTGTAACATATTCTCCTAATCGAATTAATTCAAACAAGAGCTCCTCAATATGAATACAAGACAGAATCCCTACACAAACAATTAAAACATAATAAGTAATTAATAATAGTAAAGTCTAAAATCAAGCGAAAGACACCAAATTGCTAGAATTTAGCTGCACACTCCATATTTTTGAGAGTAAGGCACACTAATATAAACTGCTCAACTTTCAACATTTTTGTTGATTCAGAAGAGGGAGTGGCACACATCAAGCACCAAGAAGCTTGAAAAAATTGTTTATCAAGTCTCACAAGTTGTGTAATATAATTTGAAATAAAATACAATAAAAAGATGGCAGATAACATTAAAAAGGGGGGAAACCTAAGACAACAACAGCAATGAAAATCTACAATGGGAACTTCATAGTAACAGTAAAGGATTGAAGGGGGGGAAAGGAGGGATTGAGAGGCTAATTCTACAAAATGAATTTTCCAATGCTCAACCCATTGCCTTCAATCTGTCCATGTGGATACCTTGTACCATTAATCCATTATCTAAAATATGGATATCTTCCTGGGCAAAGAGAATCAAGTTGCATAATTGGGTGGCCATTAATTAGAATAGTAATATGGACAAGCATGTTCTGTGGCAAATAACTGTCATTATGTAAAAGAAAAGAGAATCAAGTGCAAATACAGATAATGAATCTTATTATACTGCAAAGATAGATTTTTTTACAAGGACTAAATACAAATAAAGCTTATCATACTTATAAGAAAACATGGACAGAATTTCAGTTAACAGAAATGAAAAGATAAAAAATGACTTCCTTTTCTTATAGCACAGTTTCTACCTGCAACTAAAAAATCAGCTATGTATATGGTTTTATTAGTTTTCAAAATTTTCTGCACTAAGGTGTTTATTTACTATTAATGCATATTGGAACATGGGCCATGTAATATGGTTATATTAAAAATACACTTTAAATGAAGAGTGAGGTAGAAATATCTTTTGTTACACATCCAAGTGACAAATTTTAGCTCAGAAGGGTAGAATTAAAAATAAAAAAAAAATTATATCGGAACAAGACTCACTTATGTTTCTGAACAGCACTGGTTAGTTCATCCACCATTGCTGGGAAGGAGACACTAATATCCTGCAAGCAGAAAATCTTGGGCGTAAGTCCTGCAGAGCAGTTTAATTGCTCTGACAAATTGAATATTATATCTTCAGCGTCTATTTTGCATATTCTCAAGGATATGAAGAGGCAAAACATAAGCATATATAATTTAAATACCTGAGATCCAGCAAGAACTTCTTCAACATCACTCAACTTACATATTTTGAACTTGCTTGGGGCAGAAATTACTTCTGAGGCTCTGCAAAGCCATCTGACCCCGCAAAACAAGGAGTTCAGCAAAATGTCGGAGGCACGACTGATAGAAAGGCTTTCTGCAACCTCCATCAATCTCTCCACATCCTATAAATAGAGTAGACCAAACCCATTATTATACAGGCCAAGGGAAATACAGTAAGTATTTCAAAGCAATTGGAAAAACTATTAGCAGCAAGCTTTAAAATATCACAAAAAGAAAAAGAAAAAAAAAAGAAAAAAAATTGTGCATTTCATCATCACAAAAGAGGGCTTCTTGCAAGAAAGCAGATGGTTGAGGCATAATTATGGCAAAAAACAGAATCCTGGTAAAATCAAAAGTCATCTTCACATCATCATTTGCCACTTATTACTTCATGCGAGATAAAAATAGGAAAAAACCCCACCACCAGCCAGAAAATAAAATCAATAATCAGAAAAGCTTTTGTACAGAAGCACATGCTTTACTGTTTAGATTACAGGCTAAAGACAAAGACAAAAACAAAAACAAGAAACTAGAGAGAGAAAAAACTTCTGAAATTCAAAAAAGAAAACAGTCACCTGGAAAGAAGGAGCAAAAGAGCGGAAAGAAAGAGCCTTGTTGCACCATCGCAGGGTAGAAGCAGCTTTTTGGAGTTCAGGAATCTCATGAAAGTCAAAACCAATAGACAAACCAGCTTTTGTAACGGATTCCATTGAGGTAACCAGATGCTCAATTTTTGACATAAGACCATTGCTCAATACATCAGCAACACTAGTTGTATCAAGTAGGCACCCAAAATTTTGCAGTAGAGAAGAGGCATTTAGTTGCCATTGTTCACAATTCTGTAGAAGTTTTACAAGAATTCCTTTTTCTTCCAATGATATGTTAAGAAACTTTGACCGACAAACTAACTCCTGCAAAATATAAAGCAATTTGTCATGCTCGTACTCCATCAAATTCAAGCAAATAAGCCACATGCAGGTGACAACATGAACCTTCAGAGGCTCAAGATTCAGCAAAGAACATGAGACGGGTGCCAAAGAAAATGCCGAAGATAAAAATGGTTGAGAATCCTTTAACCAGGATTTAGCTACTGATACTGCATCTTGGACATCATCTAGCGAAGGTAAAACCACAGGTATGTCTTGTGAAGTCCTAAAAAATTCAAACTCAATCATTATAACCAGGAACAAAAACTATAAACAAGAAGTTCAAAAAGAAATAAAAGTAAACTATTTAAAGACAAAGCACGGTCAAAACCTAATAACATCCTCAAATTCAGACATCTGAGCCTTACGAGCAAGAATATCTCTTGCCCTTTCTTCCCAACACAGAGCGGTATTAAGTACCCGAGACACATCAAGAAACAATTTTTCCCCGTCAATCTGTAATCTGGTATAAGAAAACGGTGTGAAAAACTTAAGCTAGTCAAATAGAAGATAAAACCTTCAGTAATCTCAATTTATGAGAGCATCAAGGCAAGAAAACATACACAACAGCATCTGCCATCAGTTGCTGAATGAAATCCACTGGCATTTTAGTATCACAAGCCTGCAACAGTGTCACACACACATTTTATAATTTAAACACCAAGTACTCATATGACGTGCAAGTGCCGAAACAAATTAGCCATTGTTTTGGCATCTGAAACCATCAAAATGAATAATGGTCAGGAAGCCAATGCACTGAAAAAGATGACTAATACCTATACTGTAACAAACTTAACCACCAAATAGAAGCTTCAAGGGGGAAGTACAATAATGAATTACCTTAAAAGCATTTGCTCTGCAATGAGCCTTCTTCAATTCAACCTCAACAACAGGCAACTCATCAACTGTAACAAGGAAAATAACCAGGATTAAGGAAATTTTAAATAGAAACAAAAACAGTAACTAAGATAAGAATTTCTAACAACTGCTTTGACAAAATCACTGTAACAATGCATATTCCATAGAAGACACCTTGAAATCTCAATGATCGTCCATCTTTCCAAATGCAGTCTAGCTCATCAACTACATTATGTTGATCTCTCCGCTCGTGAATGTTCACCATAATATTACTAAAGCGGGAAATCCATGAAACAGCATCTCTATGATATTGCTTTAGAAGCATCAATTCAGGCACATTGACAGTACAACCATCCAATTCTTGAAGAACTGCTTCAGCATTCTGCAAGAGTAAAAAGTCAGAGGAAAGCCTTATCCAATTTTCCAAATGAATTCAGAGAAAACATTAAAAAGAAGAGACAAATGAAAGAAAGATCAAGGAGGCTAACCTTGAGACTAGTGGAACCATTCAATATTTGACTACACTTATCACGACACAATTCCGCTTGCCTAATCAGATCCAAAAGAAATTCTGTTTCTGGAAGTTGTACTTGGAGATCTGATATCTATTCGACATGTTAAAAACTATTACAACCAAGGCTCCACAAAATGAGAACAAAAAAAAAAACATTAATCGCATAAAAAAAAATTAAAAATTAAAAAAAAAAAAAAACTACCTCTGACTTTAACTTGTAAAGTATTTCAATCTCGATTGCTGCAGGACGTTTATCTGAGATGCATTTCCTCACACTCTCTATCCAAACCTAAAAGATCTCAATAAAACCAGAATGACTAAACCAACACCACTGGGAGTCCATTGAGTTGGAAAATAATGAATTCAAATGCCTCCAAATAGATCCACTTAAAATCACTCTTGCATTGCACTTTATAGGACAATAATGAAAATGAGGAAAGTGACTATGATTAAGTAAACATAATATATACTTTTCTTTTTCTTATGAAAAATGACCATAAAGTTATCATCGTATTAGCATAACAATTGTACAACATTCTTAACAAAAATTCTCACAAGACGAAACTAGTTATTAGATACATCTCATAAATTATGAACAAAGAGCTTTAAAGAATCCATTGGATTCACACCAAATATTTTAGTTTTAATTGATCTTCCCTGGTAAACCAAAATCATGATTAAAGATTGATTATATTGATAAATAAGTAGCCAGCTCAAAAATTTTAAGAAGTTCTAGGAGTATTTTCTTAGCTTTCAAGTCAGTCTTACAAGATCAATGGAGGTACTTTCGAATTAGATTTTAAAGTCCTATGACTATTAGTATAAGGAAGAACCCTAAACCCATTATGCAATCTTCAAAGTTTTTTGGAGCTGAATCAACAAAATTCAGCGTATAGTTACAAGTGTTAGTGTGTTCCAAGTTCAAAAGAATGGTTTAGTCTATTCTTCTATTTCTTGATTTGTCTTTCCATTCTTTAACAGCTTAACTTTACAATTCTGCAGTGCTCTTTAACTCTCACCTAAAAGTCCAAGCACTGTCCAATGTCACCATCACTCCAAATAAAATTCTTTTTGCAAGAAACATGGAAACTTATCAATGATGAAAGGCAGATATAAAATATCAAGTCAACCATCTGCTGAATTTTTTCTTGAAAAGTAAATAAAATTTTAAAGTCCTTCTACAAAACCAAATCAAAGGATTTATATCATGTATGAGAAAAAAATAAAATATAATCGAAAAGAAACCCCACAAGATAACAGAACAAGTATATAATCTGAATAGATACCTTTGCACAGGAGATTCTTTGTGATAGCTTGTCACTTTCTTCAACATAGATTGGTAAGCCACTAACTCTAGAATACAGCAACTCCAACTCAGAGATCTAGAGTACCAATAACAATGAAAAGCAACATCAAAACCGAATCAAAAGTATTAATTGCCAAGCTGGAAAATAACTTTTCCAACATAAACATATAAGTTATATGCAATATAAATTATTTGAGTAAGTTGTAAGAGTTTATATATAAATACCTCTGAACACTTTGACAGACCAGCATCAATTTCCTTAATCAACAAGCTAGCCTCTTCTGCATAATTCTGTACAAAATAAATGAAAGAGTTTAGCTTGGCAGATAAAGGGCAAATGATGCAGGAGGAGTTCCAAAAAGAATTATAAAAAAAAAAAAAAAAAAAGGCTCCAGTCAATGTTCATTATAACCAAAACCAATTTTTTTATTATTTATTTTTTTTGTTGCTAAAACTCCTGACCCTGCATCAGAAAGGCAATAGCCGCAACTACAGTCATTCACTAAAGTTTAATAACCTTCAACTTAAGATGCCCAGGCTCACTACAGGGCACAGGATCAACACTCAGTAACTCCTCAAGATATCCCCAGCGCACTTTCTCAGTGTCACAACCTCGATGATATGACCCGTTCTCTACTTTAGAAAGACAATCTCTTATGCCTTCTGCCCATCTCTGAGCTTCAGCCAAATTCCTAACCATAAGCCTGACCTATGTTCAAAAAAAGAAACAAACTTTTGGTTGGCATATCATATCAAAAGCAGCAAATCCAGGAAAGAATAAACAGATGAGGGCTTGAAGCTCACTGGATCCATCTCAGAACCGGCCCAAAGGAATTGTTCAGCTTCCCTCAATAGAATGGCACATGCATCACTACAGAATGGATTCTGAAAAATCTTACGCGAACGCAACAGCCACTCTTTTGCAAGTTGAGAGAGAATCACACGGCCACCCTTGACCTACATCCATTACAAATTTTTTCTTAGACAATATTCAAAACTCCAGCTGATATGCCACATTTTAGGCAGATAACTTAATCAAAAACATATGATTTATATCAAGAAACAGCTGATATGTACTCATTCTAAAATATTATTAAAAACACAGCTATTACATGTACAAATAAAACTCCTAAAAATCTCAGTAACTAAGAGTCTCTCCCAAGCCTTATATGTAGAATGTCATATTTCACCAACTTCCAATTTATTTTGTAGGCAATCAAATGAATTCCAAGTTTCTAACTAATATTTATAAAATTAAATCTTTTGAACAGAATCAAAATTGAACGAAAGTCCAGCTGACCACCACATGCAATCGTTTTTCATATGGTAGTAAAATTACTATAAGTAATCAAATCATCTGTCTGATCCACCTCACAATGCCCATGTGGGACCTAATGACTCTAATAGTCCAACTTAGAAGGTGAAGCAAAATTGTCAAATTACTTATTCATTAAGTATCATCCAACTTGTTTGAGAGAAAATTAGGATCAAGGACCATTGTATAAAAAACCAAGCAAAAGCCTCCATAGTACACTGCTCAAATTAAACCAACTCAATATACAATCAGAGGTTGAGACTTGACCAACTCCCAACAAAAGGGTATGGCAAAGAAAATATCATGAACCAAGCTTCTTTAAATTCTGTGTCCTTTCATATTGATCTATTCCATTTTAAATTGATTCACGTAAAGCAAAAATGAAGATAAGACTCCAACTTACTTACTTACATACATCAATCAACAGCTATGAAAAAGAAGAAAACATTGAATCCTAAGCCTGACCATAACAAGGGTTAAGTACAACAGGGATACGGCGAACTTGCACAAATCAAAGAAACAACTAAAAACCATAGAAATTGAAGTTCATAATCATCTAATACTCAGCAACAAGAAGCATGAGTAAACCTTTTTAGTCAAAGCACTCAGCCGGTTGGAACATGGGAGTTGCCTCCTTAAATTATTACTTTGAGATGTCTCCTCAGAACTATATTTATCAATTGTAAGCAACATAACACGCAAATCTCCCAAGGTATGTCGGTAAAGAAGACGAAGTTTTCTGGATTTGCATTCACAAAGGTGTTGCCAGTGCTGCATCAGAGGCACATAAAATTAGTGATTGCAAGCAGAGTATTTCAACAGCTGAACCAAAAATATACAGTAAAGCAGATGAACCTAAAATATACAGTAAAGCAGACAAACCTAAAAGCTCAATTACCTCCAAACATACAAAAGCAGATGGCCTACAACGGCAAACAACAGCACTAAGATAAAGATACTGACGGCATATAATACATGTTGGATCCTACAAATGTCATCAGAAGATATTAATCACAACCAAGTATAGATGTGTTGTGTAAAGCCAAAACCCACTCTTTGTAAAATATAACTATATACTTACCTCTTCAGTACCCACATACTCTGGACATTTACGAGAGCACATGGGAGTTGATTTAATGATGCCTTTTCTCCAGAGCCTCTCTCTCCACAGTTTTTCTTTAGTATATATTCTAAGAAATTCTTTCTTCAAATAAGGCGATGCTCTGCTATCACAACCACTCTTCAAGAAACAAAACAATAGTCAAGCAGATGCTCACAAACATTACAATGAAGTAAACAAGATTTAACTTAAAAAGCAGAAAACATCTATTGATCTTTGTCAGCTTGCAACTGGAATCATTTACCATGACCACAGGGGGGAAGGAACGAAGTAGATGCTCTAATAATTAGCTAGAAGTACCCCATGAACACATTTAGATGACACAATTAAAGTTTCATTCATTTTTTTTTTTAATCAGAAAAAGAAATTATATTAGAAAGAGTAAAAAATACAAAGAGAAGAAACTGTCCACAAAGAGTGAACAAGCTAACAGCCAAAAAGAGAACGTCACAAAGTTTCATGCTGTTGTTTTATAATAACCTAATACTGCAGTTAGTAGGGTGGCACACATTCTGCCAATTATAGTCCACATATTTTTGGGGGCCTAGGATTCTTTATGGATTCCTCTCTTTGCACAAAAAAGAAAATGTCAGTGTCCTCTTCTTCTTCAATTGTATTTTCCAATTTAAGCACATATGGCAAGTCAGAAAACTTACAACTTTGGCAACCACACAAAGGAGCTCCTCATGAGATAAAACAGCAGCTTTGTGATACCGCTGATACAGTTCAGAGCCAAAACCACCATGAGGTAGCCAATCAGCAGGAGCGAAGTTGACTGCCTCTGCACAATTCAAACCTGAGAAGAACAAGGAGCCAAAAGTGTTATCTGCTGCAAATTATACCTAATAGATTTATGAGACAAAATTCCCCTCAACCCCCACCCCCCTCTCCCTCCCCAAAAATGATCTCCATTGACCAAAAAAACAGTATGCCATACCAAAATTAAATCCTGCATGGTAAGATCTGGGGAATGTGATAACAAAGTTTCCAGGCTCCTGCCAAAAGCAAGCAGAAAAAGCATCACATCAAATGTATCCAACAAATTACAAAGACAAACATGGCAGCAATTGCCACTAAAATATGCTATTTTAAAAGTTAGACAATGTTCAGTTGACAGTGAAGCATTAAAAGAACTTTAGCATGATCTTAGGCTGAAAGGTTGACAATAGCAGCGCATGTACACATAGCATTCTTACCGATACCCAAAAACCTCAACCCTCTTCCCACAAATTATAACCACATATGAACAATATGAGTTTACTTTGTTATTTCAATAAGTAACATTATGGGAAAATATTTATTGTCTATTTTCATTAGACCCCTGACATATGATCTCTAATTTATCAGTTTGGGGAAGACAAAACTCAACTCATGACCATAACTATAAGAGTTCATGCTCTTGCATATCAAACCTGTAGCACGGTGTAGACTGGAACGCCATTTTCTTGCAAGACTGAAGGATTCAACATTGTGACAAGCTGAAAGAGCAAATCTGGTTGTGCATCAAAAAGATCGGGAAGGCTATTCCGCATCACCTGATAAAAATGGGTAAATGTCTTCTTGAGCATGTTTACTTGATAAGATAAACCTGTTACTCAATATTGTAAAACACTGTGTACAACAATGAAAGTATCAATTTGATGTGCTCTTACAATGAATGCATTGAAAAATCATCATGGAAGTGGGAGAATGAATTGAGGAATCAAAAGTACAAAAGCTCAAATAAGAGTATAAGACAGAAAAGCTTCTTCATTAATTTCAGTTTAGAATAAAAAATAGTAATAAAAAGTGAGAAAGAGATAGGAAAAGAAAGAAGAAAAAAACCAATTGGAAAAATTGTCAATAAACCAGCAAATGGTGGATTTGACATAAATCCAAACAATGCATAATAAAATAGAAAAAGCATGAGGATCTACCTTCTCAAAAGCAATGGCTTCACTGCCAGGGACACTGTACCAACATTTTGGCTCTCCCCTAAAAATGCAAGAGAAGTAGTGAGTATCAACTTTTTTTATAAACTTGATTATAATTTATCGAAAAGTATCTCAGGAAGTATGGACAAAAACCAGAACTAGAAGAAAAAGAAGATTAGAGTTTAATTATTTTGCAGGAAAACAATTTCTGGATGTCTATTCTGAACTTAATAAAAAACATCTCAAATATTATAGTGAGCAAACTTTAACACTGAAATGTTAAATTGTCAAAAGACTGATGCAAGGTTGAAGCTTAACAAATCAAGGTCAAAAATTTGAAGTTGCTGAATTGCTATCTACTAGATAGTAAACAACAAAAAAGTTAATAATTAAAGTGAGAGGGGATGACCTCTCTTTTTCAGTTCCTCCACCGACAATGCAATTTAAGTTTAATTGCTCATGTAATAAAGTAAATGGGTTCACAATGGAAATTTGAAGAGATATGTCGTTGACTGCAGAGCAATTTAACAAGGGAGGTGAAGAAAATTTTCTCTAATTCATTGAATTTCACTGATAAATGGTGAGGCTATAACTATACATATTCAAAGAAAACTACCAAATAGAGAACATGCAAAGTAGACAAAATGGAATCAAGAAAATGATGCTGAAATCAAACAATTGAATTATTGGTTTTTGTTCTTTGGGTTAATTGGAACTGAATTAAGCACTTGGCAATATTTTGAATAAGAATACAGATAACTTTTGCAAAGCACGAGATATGAACTGGATAAAGGATTTTAGTGGCTGAATTGTTGAGTTTTACATTTAGCTCAACACCAAAACATATAGGTTGAATGATTAGATACACAAAACTGAACAACAGCATACATACCAGTGGTGATAATTCATTGAGTAAAAACAGTGGTCTTCAAAATGCCAGCAAAAAGCCGAAAATAACATCCCAACATAAAGCCAGGGCACCATAACGCCGGTAATGTTATGATGAACAGTTTGCAGCATTGATCCTTTCAACTTCGGCAAGTTATTGAGATTCCATGGACTAGCACAATACTCATCCCATACATTAGCAGCAATGGATTCTGGTCTCTGGTCATTTACACGTGGAAAACCACTCCCATAAACTGAAGTATCCAAGTCACTGCCATACATAACTTCAACCCTGCCAGCAGATCCCTCCACAATTTCCCAAAACTTTTTCTCCAAATGAACCCGTGAAGCAGATCCTGACCCAAACCACTTCTTTTTGGCCCGATCAGCCACACGCCTGAAAGCTTCCAATGAAAACTGTTTACCCGGTACAAAACCAAAACTATCCTTATCAGAGTTCAAGCAGTCTAAACAATACCAATTTCCTGGAGGAACCTGCTTCAATGGTGGTGACAAACAATAGATGTGCCATCCCTTATTACACCTGTCGCACAAAAGCATGACTTCCCCATGCAATCCGCTTCTGCACTGTTCACATATCTGATCATGCTCCTCCTCCTTATCAACATTATCACAGACCTGAACTCTCTCACAATCACTATTATTCCTTCGCCTCCTTTTCAAGCTCGAAAACTCAACCTTATCTTCACTCTTTGCTTCCTCACTCAACCCCCTCTTGCAACCTTTTGCTGCCTCTTTATTCAACCTATTATAATATTTTTCATAATCATACAAATGATTCCGATACAATTGACATAATACGTGCTTAGCGCACTCTGAAATCTTCCTATTGGACCTCACAAACCTAAAAGCCTCCCCCCACTTCTTATCCTTCACAACCTTATCATACCCTCCGAATCTCTTCACCGCATTAAACAATTTACACAAATCCAACTCCTCCCCTTCAAACAATACCTTCTTCTTCTTTAACTTCTTCCCGCTATGTTTCTCCAAGAACCTACTATACTCCAACTCAAAAGTCTTGGAATCGCAAGCAGCGGGCCGCGCTTGCAACTGATGAATGGCCTGCGTTTTCTTAGGAAACGTAAAGGAATCTATATCCAAAACAAATGGGGGTGTCCAACCCTTGGGTGGAACAATCTTGCAAATCCCATAAGGCTCAGCCTCAGGCCTGATCTTGTAAACATACTCTAAAGGGTCCTTAAATTCTTCCTCAGTAGGATAATACACAGGTGCAGATGGTATATTCAACAACCCAGATTTCGCAGTTGACAAAACACCCAAATTCTTCCCAGACACAGCCCTAGTTCTTCCCTTCCCCATCAACACCACCACCGCATACACATGAAACCTATCTATCTATCTATATTGCATGAACATGTGCCTATAAATCTAAATATATCTATATAAATCTCCTGCCCAATGAATTTTTTATAAATCAAAAGAATTTAAATTCTAGGGTTTAGGCGTACCTTTTGTTGTTGTTGTTGTTGTGTAGAGAGTAGTTTTTCTTTTTTTTTTTAGTGAATAGTGAGTGAGTCCAGTCCGTGGGAGAGTTTGTTATAATGAAGAAAAGTAGAGAACTGGTGCTTTTTTGTTGTATTGTATATACAGATATTGATTGTTGGATATTTGGGTCTGGAATTGGCAAACAATTACGAAAATGGTAAAAATAAAAATAAAACCCCTCTTTTTTAGGTTTTTTGATGAATCGTGCGATAGAAGAACAATTGTGCGAACGGATCTTTCATTTTTTAATTTGTGTTACGTTTTCGCGGAATGGCGGTGTATATTGGACCAGCGAAATCGAGGGGATCTCACGCGGGTGTGTGATTTCACGCGCTTTATGTGCAGATGGATGGAGGTTTTGAAAGTGAAATGGACGGTTATGGTTGCTGTTCTTGATCACGCGCAAAAGGGAGCATGTGGGTGTGAATACTATAATTGCGTACGTGTGGTGTAGACGTGGCAGCCAGAGAGAAAATATCGTAGGTGGTAAAGGATGATGGTTGACTTCTACGGATGGATCGGGAACGTCCGTTTTTACATGTCATTTTTTTTCGGGATCCTATCAAAACACCCATCTAGTTTGGGTTTCTGTTCAAAAACCCACCCTCTTGTTTTGTTTTTGGCGAAAAACTACCCTTCAATTTTTAATGGCTAAAAACCATCCCTTTTTTTAATTTATTAGTCAAAAACCACCTTACTGTTAACATTTTTAACCAAAAATATCATTTCACTTCTATATTCAAACAATATTAAAAATATTAATTTAAATAAAACAATTATTTGATAAGAAACTAATATTAAATATAAAAAATCAAATACATTATTTTATCCACAATATCCTAATTTAAAATTAAAAAATAATTTCATCTCTTTCTCCATTCTCTCTCTCTCTCTCTCTCTCTCTCTCTCTCTCTCTCAATCCATGGATCTCTCGCTCTGTCGAACTTTTACCATGCAAAAAAATTCGAACCAAATCCTTGAATCCAAACAATCAGATTTATTTTATTTGTATCTAATGGCAATCATTAAATTGTGTGTAGAATTTTGGGTTGATCCCGGTTAATTAATTAATTAATCCGACGACAATACTTAATAATTAATCATGTCTTATGATCATCAAATGTTTTCCATTAATTTAGCCTCTAACTTTTTTTGAAACATCAATTTAATTTTTAAATGTGTTTGCTTTTTTAGGATCCATGATCCCTTACTTTTTAGAAATGCATCAAATTTGTCATTTTGACTTTAATTTTGACCGTCAAATGTAACTGAAAATATAAATTAACCATTTTACCCTTTGTATTTAATTATTGAACGAGAATGACACTTTCGTCTCTGAAATATTAATGTGTCATTAGTCTTCCAAAATTGTATTAGAATGAATATGTTTAATCTGTCATTAGTCTTGGTCGATTTTAAAGAAACTACGTTTACTCAATTTCAATTTTATTGGAAAATTGTATTCATAGCGATTCGCATTCAATTTAGCTCATATTTGTGTTATTCACATTTGTCCCTTCAAAATTTGATTTTAAAACAAAATTAAATAGTCAAAACCTTAAATAGTGATTGTTATAAAAATATTACAAACGGTGCAAACATTCTCTAGCCCAAAAGATATATATATTTTAATTTATCTTTCTAAAAATTAAAAAAAGTATACGAAGGTTCAAGCCACTCTTTAAATGGCCCGTAAGCTCAAGAGAACAAGACCAATGTATTACATGGAAGCCCGTAAGGAGGGGCATCCATTCGAACTAAAGCATATGCTTTATTGAATATAAAGTATGGTGTGGATGTATAAACCTTCGATGTGAGATCTTCTTTAAAACCTTCACAAGCTTTCACGGAAACGATTTTCTAGTCAAGAAGAGGAATTCATTTTCATGGTTTGCTTCGCTTTTTAAGATTTTTAAGGTCAAGTATAGCTGAATAAATATGTGAATTAAGAACAAGATTTTCGTTAATGAATATATACCAAGTTCATTTATTCATGATATATGTATTAGTTTCAAGGCATGAAGAATGTTCCAGATAACTCACAATGAATCCAGGAATGTCCGTACCCAAACGAAAAACAGAGGTATGAATAGAGGCATGAAGAACCTGTATAAACGGGAATGTTTTAGGAATGTCCGGTATGAACATTCTTCAATTTGACCAACCGGATATTCCTGAAACATTCTTCATACCTCACAATGAAGAATGTTCTAGGAATGTCCGAACCCAAACGAAGAACAAAGGTCGATGCTCAGCATATAATTGGGCTTGGATCCTTGCCAAATCAAGGGTTGATTTCAACACAAGAGGACTCAAACGAGAGCTTTGGATTATCACCAGATCAAAGTTTGGTTTTAAAACGAGAGGAATCGAACAAGGGTATATGTATGTGAACTTTTTATACTTTTGTTCTTGACTAGTTCATAGAGGTAGGGATGGCAAAATGAGTCAAGTCTTGAGAGTCAGTTTCCATCTTCAAATTTTTTATTCCCAATTTTTTATCCAGTTAGTTTATGGGTTTCATTTTTTATCATGTTCTTTTTTGGGTTTCATTTTTTTGTTTATTCGTTGTTTAACAAACAAGTTGTATTTGAAATATGTATGCAAATTTTTAGAGTTTTTACTTAACAAAACAATTATGTAATACTTGACTTTTTTGCTATTTTTTTTTATTCAAAAACGAAACATGTTTGATTCACAATGAAATTTTAGGTGAATCAATCCTATTTTGGGCAGTAAAATATTTATTATAATTTAGGTTGGACTGTGTTGTAAATATTATCTATAGTTTAACTGTCTGAGCGGTAAATTCCTCGCACCTACTTTTATTCGATCGTGAGTTTGAATCATGCCCACCATGTCCTAAAATAATGTAATATTAAAAAAAATAATAATAATACAATAAAACTCAAATGAACAATAAATTGTACAACGATTCACTTTGCCGTCATTTGGGATGGTTTTTAAACTGATTTTTTAGATCTTTATGTTTAGTTGATTTGAGTTTTACAAATTTTGGCCCAAAAATTTCTAAGTCAACAAATTCAGGTCAAAATATAGACTAAAAGACTCAAAACTAAGGGTTAATAAAAGGGTCAGGTTCCAACCCTATCCGCATGCAAATTTTGCGGGCTTGGGTAGGGTTTATACCCTTTGGTATTTTGCGGATTTCTTTAGGGTTTGGTCAAGGTTCAGGTTTGGGCCTTTAAATTGCCAACTATAAAATTGAGGCTTTTCTTTCCATTACAAAAAAAAATTAAAAAAAATTAAAAATGAGTCTTTTCACTTTATATAAGCACAATGTAGGAGTGTATGCGTATCCAACACTACTATTTGAGCAAAGAACAACAATATCCCATTGGCACAAAAGCAGAAACACAACTAAAGAAGAGATGTCAAACAACCATTAAAATGAGACTCTAAACAAACATATGTGCCATTACAGACAGAGCTCTAACTCTATATATAAATAGGTCTCCGAAGAAGAGATGATCAACTGAGATTTGAGGGATTTAAAGCATAGACGGACCTAGGCTTTAGTTAAGGTAGGCTCACTTGAGCCCACCCTATGCCAAAACCTATGCATTTTTGTTTGATATGCAAACCGGTCAGTTCACTTAATTTGGGAATTGAATTTAACTGGCTCTCTCTAGCAAATGATCCAGTTGAGGTCAACTGATGTCAGCTCTGGTGATATGGTTTATTAGATGAACAACATCAGAGCTCACTCTCCTTCAAATCAAGGATTTTGTTAGAGCCGTAAAATATAACTTAAAATATGTATATAAACATTTCTCTCTTTTAGAGGTTAGTTGTTTGTAAATAATTATTTATTGTTTGTAAAGAATGTGACAATACTCATTAATTGTCTAGTAAACATTTTGAAACAATACTTATCATTTATATAAATTTTTGATATAATTAAGAACACGACTAAATGAATGTGACAATTATATTATATCTAAGTTATATTTTGGGATTAAATTGTTAATAACATAATTAGGCTTCAGTCCATGAATTAAAAATATAGAAATAAATATATTGGCCTTATAAACTTTGGCGGAGTTTCATATAAAAATCCATTGTCAAATCTAATAAATTTCTAAAATTTGGATGAGATCCAATTGATCTCTTAAAATTGTGTATATACTGCTAATTAAAACACTTTTTTAATCCATATCATGATATAAAGTTACAAAGTAATGATTAATTCTGGTTGTACTTAGTACAAACTACAGTATGATGAGAGTGAAAAACCCACAAGACATTTTTTTTTTTTTCTGGTCCCATACACATCCAAACATAACCTTAATTCAAACGATACAATTATATACAATTCTACAATTTGAGAATCTTTACTTTATATATAAACAACGTGGAAGTTGAATATAGGCAGAGGCGAAGCCCTTCAAGGGCTAGGGTGGGCTGTACCCTAAGTTTTTAAAAAAAATTTCAAAGTTTGAATTAATTTAAAAAAAAAAATTAAAAAAAATTAAAAATAAAAACCTATAACAACCCAACTACCTCTTGTCTTTCTACTAAACCCAACGTCCTACTATACAATTTTCTTTCTTTTCTTTTATTTTTTTAAACTTTCCTTTCTAAGATTTCTCTCTCCACTAATCCAATCTCCAACATCAGCTTCGAATCTTCAATCCTCCACTTTCCAGCATTAGCTTCATTCACTTTCCCAATTATTTTTTTTTTTTCACTTTCCTAAATTTCAGATTCCAAACCCTAATTTCAGGTTCCTTTCCTTTAATCTTTTCTTTTTATTTACTTATAATGAATTTAATTTTATGATTGATATTTATTAAAATCTTGTATTTCATGATTAATATTTTTGGTTTTATAATGTTTTGTGAATATATTATTATTTTTCGGATTTTCTTTCTAGACAAGTGATAACTTATGGTGGTTTACGGCAGGAAAAAATTGTAAGTTTTTATATTGAATTTATTAATTAATAGTAATGGTAATTATTTTGAATTTTAATTTTGTGATAGTATGTCAAAGCTTAAGCTTATTGATTGTGAATTTGTGATAATTTTTTTTATTAGACTTGCAATAAAAAATTAATAATGAATTTTGAAGATTAATATATTATTCTTTGTTTTTAAATGTTTATTTATGTCATTTTTTTTAATCGTAAGTTATAATGTCAAATATTTATCATATTTTTAAATCAAGTAAACAACAAAGTATACAATATTTTTTTATAATAAAAGCGGGAACGGATCAACAAGCGATGCTCCTATTAGTAGTAGAGGTTTTGATGAGTCACATTCTTCTAAATGTCAAAGGCTTGAATTTGAAAAAGTTAATGCTTTTTTTGAACAAGACCTGGGATTACGAAAACCAATTTGGATGTATGATGTTAATCAATAAGATGAGCTTCGAAGAGCATACATAGACATGTGACCGTTCCAACCAAAGTTAGAATCCTATAAGCTCACACATGATGGAAACCAAAATCAACTATTTCAATATTTATGGTTTACTAATTCTCATGGCTAGAGTATTTTATTGCAAAAGATAAAGTCATTTCTTGCATATGGTGTATTTGAGGATAAAGATTATTATGTCCCCCCTAAGTGTGAATATTATTGATGTTTTTTTTATGAAATTTCTTACATATTGTTTTTATTAGATTATTATAAAGAAAATTTTTATTTAGCAGTTAGTTCAAAGTTTTAGGAATTTAAGAAAAAAAAATAAAATTTAGATTAGCTTACCTCAATTTTTTTTCTAGCTTCGCCCTTGAATATAGGGTAGTAACAGATCTAACAAAGCACCACAAAAACCCAGCCACCATCAGTCTTTATTTGGAGAGAAACAGTGTTGAGGGAGACAGAGCAAGAGATCCATGGAGAGAGAGAGAGGGAGAGAGAGATTGATTGGGGATTGAGAGAGAATGGAGAAAGAGAGGAAATTATTTTTTAATTTTTAATTAGTATATTGTGGATAAAATAATGCATTTGATTTTTTTTTTATTATTTAATATTAAATTCTTATGAAATAATTGTTTAATTTAAATTAATATTATTTGAATATAGGGGTCAAATGGTATTTTTGGTTAGACATGTTAATAATAGAGTGGTTTTTGACTAATAAATAAATAATTAAAAAAAGGAAAAGGTTGTTTTTGGCCATTAAAAACTAGAAAGTGGTTTTTGGCTAAAAATAAAACTAGAGAGTGTTTTTTTTTTTTTTTTTTACCTAAAACCCAAAATATAGAGGTTTTCATTTTTATTTATTTATATAGTATCCCTTCTTTTCCTAGAAGCTTCAACAAGTGACCAGTGGGTGGTGAAGAAAAAGCGGTGAATTTGATTTAGATAAAAAGAGGGAGTGCACGGGAGGAGAGAAGCTTTCATACGCTAGGACGTATATGTCCCGACCATTTCATGTAAATGACTATTCATAAACATGATATGATTTGAGTCGATTTAGTATATATTTAAAGTGTACATTTTTTTTGCCACCATACGATAGATATCATTGTGGATAACAATCTACTACATTTGTGAAGAAAATGAATTCTTTGATTAGATTAAAGTTACAAAAGATGAAAAGACATCGGGATTAACAAATATTGCTAGTTACATCAACATGTTTTGCGTTACTAGTTATATCGACATCCTCTACCATACGATTCTCATTTTTTATAAAGAAAACGAAATCGATAATCACATTTACACCACAATAGATGGAAAAGACGACGAGATTGACGAGCATCATTATTTAAAATGGTTTCCTTCTTGTAACCAATTACATCAATATTTTTCGCCACGTGAGCAAGATTCTCAATTTCTAAAGTAAACGAAATCAAATTAAAGTGATAACACATTAAAAGAAGACGAAGTTGGTTAACATTACTAGTTACATCAACATCCTCCAAGTTATAATAATTGTTTTTCTATTTAAGGTCCGTTTTTTTTTTTTTTTTCCAACAATAAATACTAATACAAAGTAGAGACCCTTAATTTGATGTTAGACTATATATATATATATATATTTTAAAGTATTACATTAATTCGAGGTTTTTTGGGAAGAGAAGAGATTCGAACCCGCAACCTCGTGATATAGGTGTTAGATCATTAGAAAAACAAATGATGGACTTGCAATAAATGGGTTTAATTTTTTAAATGATGGGTTATAAAGGGTCCTACTCCTACACGCATTAAGTTTGTATAATTTTGCATACAAATAAACCTTTTTTTCTACCGTCGAAAAATCGAAATCATACAGCACTATGTAATATTGTTTAGTGTTTTGTTTTGTTAATGGCCTTTATATAACACGTTAACATGAAATACTTTTTGTATACAAATAAAACTTTTTTCTAGCGGTTGAAATATCCTTTTAATTTCCAACAGGGGCATAGTTTAATAGATAGATGAACGTATTTGAAGCTTGCGTAAATAACTCGAATTCTATCAATGACGAAAACTTAAAAATAAAATAAAATACCTAATAATATTTTGTTAATGGCTTTTTTATCGTACAACACTATGTAGTGTTTTGTTAATGCCTTAATGGCCTTTATAGAACACGTTAACATGAAATACAATTGGTTGTAGACAATCAATATGTGTACACGCAAAAAATAAATATTCTTGTTGTCCCTTCAATTATGATGTTTCATCAATTATTTTGCTATACAAAGGTTAATTAAACAGTTGAAAAGTGGTTTTAATAGTTGTACAAAAAGCAATTTGCCAAATACAGCAAGCAAATCACATCCAGAATTGATTAGAATATAATAAACTAATCAATTATAAACTTAAATAATTATGAATATTTTATATAGACATAATGTTTTTTTATTTAAATATATAATGTTAGTGATGGAAAAAAAAAAAAGGAATATGAAATAAATTTTAACAATTTAAAAGATTTTTTTTATTTTTTTATTTTTTTATTTTTATATATAAGAAAAGTCGTTGAACCATAAATGAAAATAGTGGAAAAAATGTGAAAAAATTAAAAATGAAAAGCAATGTCGGTGGAAAACAAGAAAAACAAAGACAAAAACCAAACACAGACACACATGTGCATACTAGATTACTAGATACTAGTATACTACTATCAAGATAGAGAAATCTCTAACTCATATTTATTATTTTAATTTTTTTTTCTTTCAAATTTTATTATAATAAATTAAACAAAATATTATTTTAATTCCAAATCTGAAACTCTATCTTTCAAAAAAAACAAAAAAAACAAAAAAAAAAAAAAACAAAAAAAAAAACAAAAAAACAAAAAACAAAAAACAATTTCTCAGCTCCCAAAATCATCCTAGTATTTGCTCAGGCTCAGATTCACTACTCTAAAAATCATTTTGTAAAAACACTTGCCCATCATTTCAAAATCACACAACATAGAAAAAGAAAAAGGAAAAAAAGAACTCTCACTTTTTTTGACCGAATCGACAACGAGGAATCGGTTTGGTTCATTCCAGGTTCTAATTTTTTTTTTTTTTTGAACTTATTTATTCTCTCTGTATATACTTAGATATTGTTTTGCTTTTGTTTTTTTTTTTTTTGTTGTTTTTGTTTTTGTTTTTTGTTTTGGTAGTTCAATTAGTTTGATTAAGTTGAAGTAATTACTTGAAGTTGTAGTTGAGAGAGAGAGAGAGAGAGAGAGAGAGAGAGAGAGAGAGAGAGAGAGAGAGAGAGAGAGAGAGAGAAGCTTTAGTTGTGATCAGATTGTGAGTTGACTTGAGAGTTGTTTCGTTTTTTAGTTTACATGTTTTGTTTGTTTGGCTGTTGAGAAAGCTTTAGAAAAGAGTTGTTAAGAGTTTGATTCGTTGTTTTGTGTTTATATGAAATGGAACTGAAATGAAGTGGTTTTGTTTTTGTATTGATTAAGTTTAGTTGATTCTGGGTTATAGATATCTTCTTTTGTAGGTTTTTTTTTTTTAGCTCGGAAATGAAATTTGAATCGATTTTTATGTTCACAGGTCAATTTGGTTTGCTTTAAATGGCATTTGGCAACTGGGTTTGCAAATCTGTTTACAATTACCGAATTGTTAATTAAGTTTTGACTTTGGTGCCATGGATTCATACACATTATAGAACTTGAGAACAGGAGTGTTATTTGAAGTCTTAAGGGTTATCAGTGTTTGCTGTTGAACTTTGGTGTTGGGATGGGCTGTGGGTGTTCGAAGCTCTCGGCCTGTTGTTGGGGTTCTGAGTATGGTGGGGCAGTGCCCGAGGTTCAAAGTGTCGGTAAGTGAAGTGTGATTTTGGTGTAAATGCTTTTGCCTTATAGGCAATGATTGTGATGCTTGAGTTTGTTGGTGGTTTGCAGAAAATGAGGAGGGTGAAGTTGATAACGTGCCCGTGTTCACTGAGTACTCTGTTGAGACACTTAAGATGGCCACATCTGGATTTGCTGTTGAGAATATAGTATCTGAACATGGAGAAAA
Organism: Acer negundo; assembly: GCA_035582765.1. Taxonomy (NCBI): domain Eukaryota; kingdom Viridiplantae; phylum Streptophyta; class Magnoliopsida; order Sapindales; family Sapindaceae; genus Acer; species Acer negundo. The sequence continues at coordinate 31,520,369 of CM069238.1, forward strand.
GGCTCCAAATGTGGTTTACAAGGGGAAGTTGGAGAATCAAAGACGGATTGCTGTCAAGCGATTTAATAGGTCAGCTTGGCCTGATGCTCGGCAGTTTTTGGTAAGTATATGTTTGGTTGTCTGTCATTTTGATAGTACATTTACTTTGTTTTTCTCATTATCCGCTGCTTGGTGCTAGTCTACATTGCAACTGCTGATTGATCAAGTTTTAGTAATTGCTGTAATCCCCAACATTTTCTTTTTACAGCATTATGAACCTTAATAGCATTTTAATTTTGACTTTACGTTACTTTAGGAAGAAGCAAGAGCTGTTGGTCTGCTTCGGAACCATAGGTTGGTCAATTTGCTTGGTTGTTGTTGCGAAGGTGATGAAAGATTACTTGTTGCAGAATATATGCTCAATGATACACTAGCAAAGCACCTATTTCATTGTAAGTTTGCTTTCAGTATTCTTCCATGAGCAGGAGTATTTTTGTTGGCACTTGGTTTTTGGTTTGAGATATGTCTTATTTTATTTAGCTGTAGTCAAAACTAATCATACTGGTTAAATTGACTTTCATTCTAACAGGCAACTAACTCTGATCTTTTTTACTTTTCTTGATAACTTTTATTTCTGTTATGCAAGAAGATGAAGGATTGACTCTTCATCGAATATCTCTCTCTCTCTCTCTCTCTCTCTCTCTCTCTCTCTCTCTCTCTCTCTCTCTCTCTCTTTTTCTTTCTAAGCGTGGGATAATTATAGAGGTCCTCCTATAATAAGTCTGATATAAGTACAGGAAAGCTAAGGCCAGGGAATGACATTCCCTTTATTAACTCAGAGCTGTATGATGAAATCTGATTAAGCTTTCTATATCAGCAGCTATTTATTTTCCTTTCCTTATCCAATTTGCTAATTTTGATCATCATTGTAGACACATTGTTTGATATTTACCACCGTTATTGTATTCATGTTTTCAGGGGAAACACAACCAATGAAATGGGCTATGCGATTAAGGGTGGCTTTATATCTTGCACAAGCTCTAGAATATTGTACCAATAAAGGGCGTGCCTTGTATCATGATCTTAATGCTTATAGGATTGTTTTTGATGATGTAAGTATGTTATTATCATCTAATTTGTTATCCATGTTTTTAATAAGGACTTAGCATATGTCATATTATATCTCAGGACGGCAACCCTAGACTGTCATGCTTTGGTCTGATGAAGAACAGTCGAGATGGCAGAAGCTACAGCACAAACTTGGCTTTTACTCCTCCTGAGTATCTGCGAACTGGTGAGCTTAAAGTATTCACTGATCTTTGTTCAAATTTGGACTTTTGTTAAATACTAGCTCTTGAATATGCTAATCAAGTCATTAAATATGCGTTTTTGCCAAGACAAATTTTTTGCCACTTTGGGCATTGTTGTGGTTGATATTAATATATAAATGAATAAAATCTATGAAGTTACTTGTGTAATATTTCCAAATAAATATATATTATAAATTTTTTGACACGCTTTCTTGGATTTGGGCCAAATTTAAACAAGGGTCATCAAGACATCAATAGTTTTCGTCTGAGCTGGTGAATTTTCTTCCAACAGCATTCATTCATGACTAAGCTGAACCAGAGTGTTAATATGCATCTCTATAGTCTATATAAAAAAACGATGATATAACATATTTATGCATTTAACTTTACTCACTGTAATTCTACTGAACCATTTCTTAATTGCTCTAATGATGGAATTTATTTCCAATTACTTCCCTAGTTCCCTTGTGTTTATTTGATGAAATTCATATTTTGATTACATAGTTATTTAGGACAGAAGACATAGTGCATATAGCATTGTTGAAATTTCCATGCAAATGATGGGAATTTGCATACACTGCCTTCTATTTTACTGCAGGTGAAAATGGTTTGAAGGGAATTTATCTCTCTTTCTCTCCATCTGAAAGTTCTTGCATTTCTATTTGAACCTTGATGCTGATAGAGTGAAAGTTTTTGTTGCTATTACAGCAGATTGTTATAACTGTAGTTGCTTAAACACCTTTGGCAGAAAATAAACCTTTTTATTTGTTAATATCTATTTAATTCTTAAACTGACTTCATATACTATATGCTAATTGATACAACATTGATATTATTACTATTTGCATTACTTATGGGGTTCCCATCTGGTATGTACATTAGATGTTTACTTGTTTTAGTGTTGTTGATCCTCACCTTTAATATATTCAATTTGTCCGATGACCTGTGCATATTCAATCTTGCTTCTTCTTCTGTTTTTTTTAATAATAATATATATTTTTGTGCCTAAATATCCCTACATTTCAATTTATCTAGGAAGAGTAACACCAGAAAGTGTAATGTACAGTTTTGGTACCCTTTTGCTTGACCTTCTGAGTGGGAAGCATATTCCTCCCAGCCATGTAAGTTCTCTCCTTGACAAGACGTCCTTAATGCTATCTTCTTTATTTTCTGTTTTTGTTTATATATATATATATATACACACACACACATACTTTTTAGTGCCATTCAAATGTTGTTTACTTTTTATGTTGCATTTTCTGTATCATGATTTAGGTTTGGATCTCAAGATGATTTTTTTTTTATTGGATTTGTGCTTTCTTTCTCCTTGTAGACTACTGACTAAATCATCTTCCAATCTTAGCACTTGGTATAAATATAAAATATTACCTTTTATAGATATTTTACTGCAAAAAAACTGATTTCAGATTCATTCAAGAATTACTCTCAGAACTTTCTAAACTGAGTGCATGTGTATGCCTAAATAAATACACACACGGGATTTCGTTTCAGCTGGGGATGAAGCAAAGTTTACCTTTAGAAAGGAGTAAGTGAGATGCCTGTTGAAAGATTATTGTTATGTCTATCTGACATCATCTGAACTAAGATAGTACCCTGGTATGCAAGCATACGTGGGGATATTTGTCAAGATTTAAAGCAGTACTTAAGATATCAATCGAAATGTCTCTTGAAATTGCTTTGAATGTAATACGTATACAATTTTTTGATGATTTTTATCTGATGGTCATCTTTTAGATCACTGACAAAGAACCACTTAAGTCCAAAACATGAATTCCGTGGCCATATTGTTGCTTGACTTCCTATCTGAGCAGAAAGGACTACAGACAATTTCACATAACTACCATCTGCTTTATTTCTTTCAGGCATTGGACCTAATACGGGACAGGAATATTCAGACGCTGACAGATTCTTGTTTGGAAGGCCAATTTTCTATTGATGATGGAACAGAGTTGGTACGTTTAGCCTCACGATGTTTACAGTATGAGCCCCGAGAAAGGCCAAATCCAAAGTCACTAGTTACTGCTTTAGTTCCTCTTCAGAAGGATACTGAGGTTAGTTCTTCTTTTGTTTGTTGAGATTGCATATAATCTTTTCAGGAATTCACAACTCAATTCTACCAAATGCAGTGACCTACCAATTTTTATTTATTTATTTTTTTTTTTCCTTCAAATTTTTTTTGGAGTACCCGAAAGACCAACTAAGAAGCTTTATGTTGTCTTAAGCCATTCTACCAATTGCTCTGCAGGTTCCTTCTCATGTATTGATGGGTATAGCGCATGGTGGTGCAGCTTTACCTGTATCACCACTTTCTGAAGCTTGCTTAAGAATGGATTTGACTGCCATTCATGAGATCCTGGAAAAGCTTGGGTATAAAGATGATGAGGGTGCTGCTACAGAGGTTTGTTTCTGATATTAGAGTTATAATGTTAGATAATGTCTAAATGCTCCTAAATCTTAATATATCATTTGACCTTGAGGACTTATTACAAAATTTGGCATTCAATTAGTCATGTTAATCATGGGCAGTGCGTTAATTTTTTTTGAAATCTCAAGTGTAAGATAATACATTATTCTGGTTTGGGCATTTTGTTGTTTTTTTTTTGGGCATTTTGTTGTTGTACTTCCATCTAATGTTATAAATGGTCCTTCACTTTTGGTGGGGCAATTTTGTTAGGGTGTTTGTTGTTTTGTTTGATTTTGTTCTTCTTCTTTCATGGGGAAATGTGTTGAGATTGCCTTCATGTCTAATTGTTGAGCAACATAGAGTTGTCTCAAGAGCTTTTTATTTAGCCTCTAAATCTTTACTCTCGCTTCTGCTCTGATATGTGGATGTAACTGAATTCTCATATGGTTTTGATATCTCACTAGTAGATTCATTCTCAAGCTTCATATATGCCACTGCTTTCTGGTACCATGCTAACTTCTTTCTGCTTTTGTTGTGTGTTTACTATTTGTTTCCTCTTGCAGCTTTCTTTCCAGATGTGGACCAACCAAATGCAGGAAACATTGAATTCAAAGAAAAAGGGAGATGTTGCTTTCAGGCATAAAGATTTCAGAGCTGCCATTGAATGCTATACCCTGGTTAGATTCGTCTAACATGTTTTTTGCTATTTTGCCTAGAAAACATAATAGCATCTTCCTAGTTTAATATGGACTACAATCAATCAGTTTTTTTTTTTTTTTTGGCAAATTTGAACTATTATTTAGATAGATGGGTAAGGACTGTAATGTGCAGAACTATATCAGATAATAAAAGGAGTTGCTAGGTGTTGAGGGAGGTCGCTGAACAGTTACTTATTTTCCAAAATTAAAATAGAATTGAAGAGAAAAAATCAGTTTCCTGAAAAGATATTTTCATTATGCCTCTTATCATTGTGCAGTGGATGTTGGAATATTATCGGGTCCTTGCAAGAAGAGGAATATTTGTTTCTAGAGCTTATTAGAATGCCAATGTTAACTGACAGATTGTTTATACGCAGTTCATTGATGGCGGAACAATGGTTTCCCCAACGGTCTATGCACGTCGAAGTCTGAGTTATCTCATGAGTGACATGCCACAGGAAGCCCACAATGATGCATTGCAAGCCCAAGTAATATCTCCTGAATGGCACATCGCAGCCTACTTACAAGCTGCGGCCCTTTTTGCACTGGGGAGTGAGAACGAGGCACAAGCAGCTTTGAGAGAGGCTTCTATCCATGAAAATAAGAGGAATGCAAATGCTTGACAACGAAATAATGAAAGTCAAAATAAATCTCTCGCAATTGCATATTTCTTGAAGGCAACATGCATGCTTTTCGGTTTCAAAGCAGAGACCAAAAATCTCCTGTACCTGAAGAAAATCATGGGGTTGAATGTGCACAAACGGTCCTGATGTGTATCGTGTGCATGACTGGTTCGTGGGTTGTAAACTCGAAGCATTCTTTTGCAACATCATTGGATGGGTGGGGTTTTGGTTAAGTTTGTCAAGATTATTGGGAAACTGCCGCTTGTTTTCATTTTACTGACCATTTCAAATTATACAACAATCGGGGAATAATTATAAAAGACGTTTCTGTTTCTGGAACAGATTATATTGCTTGTAGAGGGGGTTTCGAGTTTCGTTTTAAAGTTGCATTTGAAGGGGTGAAATGGTGAATAGAAGATGATGTGCCTGTAATTTGTGTACAGTGCTATTGCTTACTATGATTGGGATGAAAAAATTGTCTGTTTTTGTATGTGATTCCTTCTCTATTAATAAATTTTTTTATGTTTCTCATGACTTTGGAGGAAGTCATGTATAGTCTCAGTTTGATTGAAACATATTTCAAAACCTATTCGGTTAAGTGGTTCATGTTATCTTAATGTAATTTTTGTTGTTTTCACATCTAATTGTCATTTGTTGCATGATTTTGTTTTGAAATTATGAGCACATGTTCTGCATCTCATCTTTTTTGTTGTCCTCACCGGTCACCACTCAATGTTTATGATTTATAAATTAGAAGATTGTGTTATATTACCAAACTGAATATTGGAAAAAAAAAAAAAGACTAGAACAAATTGAAGATGGAAATAAAAAAATAAAGGGCCCAACCGGGTTCGAACCGGTGACCTCTTGATCTGCAGTCAAATGCTCTACCACTGAGCTATGGACCCCTTAATGGTTGTTGTTCTAATGTAAATACAATATAACGTTATTCTCGTCTGATTAACCCTTGATGCGCTATTCAATCAATATGTGGGCTAGACTGGGCTGCATTTTTCTAGCCCAACCCTTGTAAAAGTTTTCATGTAATTTTTCTTTTTTGAATCATTACAAATAATTGGAATTTTGGTGAAAGATACAAATTCGAACCCACAACCTCAATAATATAGGTGTAAGAGATATATTTATTGTGGACCAACTTTATCTCATCACTTTATTATATAGTTGCATGGTGACATGATTGGCAAAGTATAATAGAAAATCTACCCCAAGCTTTATGAGATTTTATATTTGTATTTGGTCCCTTGATTTAAGAGATGCAATTAACTGAGAGTGAGGGACCCAAGGGCAGAGATAGGGGTCGGCCAACCAAAATATTTTCAACAAAGTTTTTATGTATAAAATTGTCATAATATGTTATATACACAATGATATCTCATGCTCATCCCATTATAAGCATAATTATTAACCTTTAAAGTTTGGCCCAACCAAAACGGAGATTACTAACCATGATCATTAATCTACTCTATCAAGTATCAAGTTCTACAACAAAAATCTCAAGAAATTTAAATGTCATGCATATGGTTTCATCCATTGAAAGACTTAATAATAACAATTAAGAGACACCAGATGTGATAGATTAGGGCCTGTCCTGCAAACTGTTTTCAGCTTGTTTTCGTTTTTGCTTTTCAAAAATGATTTCGGATTCGTATTCGGTAACTGTTTTTCATTTTAATTTGAAAATACAAAAATAAAATGAAAAGCAAAACCAGTGTTAAAAGTGGAAAATAAATAATAAAAAAAAAATTGTTTTTCTTGAATTTGTTTTTGTTTTTCAAAAAAATTAACAATTTTTTTTTCCTCTTGAACCAGTTTTTCACCAGCCCAGGTATTTCTTTCCCTCTTCATCTTCTTTCTTCTTCATCTTCTTTCTCCTCCGCCGCTCGCTGCTTGTTGCCGCCGTCTTCTTCTTCTTCCTCTTCCTCCTCCTTCGCTCGCTGCTGATCTGGTCTTCTTCTTCTTCTTCTTCCTCCTTCGCTCACCGTCAATCTAGTCTTCTTCTTCTTCTTTTTCTTCCTCTTCCTCCTCCACTCTGCTCTGCATCGCATCTCACCGCCGATCTTCTCTACGTCGCATCTCGCCGCCGATCTGCTCTGAGTCTCTTCTCGCCGCTGATTTACTATGTGTCGCCTCTCGCCACCGATCTGGTCTTCTTCTTCATTTGGTCTTTTTCTTCTTCTTCCTCTTCCTCTTCCTCTTTAACTTTTAACTTTTGTTTAATTCATAAATTAAATTACAAAATGTTTTTTTGTTAATTATTTAATCATTTTGTTTATAATTGTTATAATATTAAACAAAATTTTAAAAATTGATATTTCAATTTTCAAAAGTTTTTGGTTAGCCTATCATACGTGTTTTTTCCGTTTTTATTTTTAAAATACTGATTTCAATATATACTACCAGACGCATTTTCGAATTTCGAAACTAAAACCAAAAACACTGTTTTCATTTTCATTTTTCTTTTCGAAAAACAACAACCGAAAAACGCTTACATGACGGCCTCTTATTTACTAAAGTAAGTTTATTTATTTTTTTGTGAGACATGCAATATAGATGTTCCAAATATGAATGTTTGTTACATTGCAATACGAAGTCGAACTTACCATAAATAAGATAATTATACAATTGAGCAGTATTACTAGGTAGATATATTTTATATTGCAATTAATTCTCAATTACAATATATAAATGAGTATAGATTCAATTATAGATGATTTTTTAGCTTTTAAAGAGCAGTGAGTTCCATTTTAATTCATAAAGCTTGTATTTATTTTATTTATTAATTTATGAGACTACATAGTATTACATTTGTTTTATTTTTTATTTTTTATGAAGAACATTTGGTTTTTTTAATAATTTAGTTTTTAAATATTTATACATTTGTTTGGCATAAACTTGATTTTTTTTTAGTCTCAACCTTTTCAAAGTCAAAATCCTAACTTCGCCCCTAAGAGATATCCTTTTGACTCAAATACATTGTAAGAGTATTTGTGAATTGCTTTAAAAACAACTTTACATCTATATAATAAACATTTTGTTCTTATAAGCATGATAATTTCTTCTTCTTTTTTTTTAATCAAATTATTTTATATGAATTTTTATATTGTTTTATATGAATTTTTATATTGTTTCAATGCAAAGTTTTGCATATATTGTTATACTATATTTAGTAAATATAAAAGTTGCATTGATATACTAAAGAATTTTTAGTTATTCAATGATATAAAAAAAAATATATATATAGATTCAGGTTATTTATCGTCTCTCATGTTAATAGTAGGGATTTGAGTAATCAAATCTCACTATAAAATTTTATGTGAGTAGATATCCATGTTATATATGGAGGAAAAAAAAAAAAAAAAAAAAAAACTCGTTATGATAGTGGATATCTGGATCCGAACCCCTGATTGATCCCGTGTACAGAATTTATTGTACCAAATAAAGTAAATATCTACATAGAAAGTCAGCTAAAGTTAAAGCCGAAACACAAAACTAGGAAAAACAGTTACTATTTTGGTGCTCTATCATAAAACACTTGGTGACAAGACCTATCATCTCTGTATGTCCATTGAATTCAAACTCTATTCTTGGAAGTTAGAACACTATAATCTCTGCAACTTCCAAAAGATATGGAGCTTTGATAACGTGTCCTCACACACACCATGCAATTCACCATCTCCAAAACTTGATCCATTTCCAACCTTCAATGATATAGAGGACAGAATTGTGAGTGGTTTCTATTGAACCTCCTCATATGCATAAGATATAGAGGGCACAATTTCACCTGATCTCTCATTGCACTATTATCTGTGAAGATATATGAGATTATAAAGAGAGACATATATAGAGAGAGATCAGAATATTTTTTGTGAATAAAACTTAAAAAGAAAAAAAAAAAAAAAAAATGGGGTTCAGTGGTACTCAAGAGAAATGCAAGGCTTGTGACAAGACTGTCCATTTCATTGATATGTTGACTGCTGATGGGGTTTCATATCATAAGACTTGCTTCAAATGCAGTCACTGCAATGGTGTTCTTGTGGTACAAACAAGTTCTCATCTTCTTTTTCGTTTTTTCGTTTCGTTTTTTTTGTTTTTGTTAATGTTATACAAGAAGATTGTGCATGTTACAGATGAGCAGCTATTCATCAATGGATGGTGTCCTATATTGCAAGCCACACTTTGAGCAACTTTTCAGGGAGTCAAAGAAATTCCAAGGTGATATTTTTGTTTCTGTGTCTTATTAATTACCAATAATTTTCCATTTCTGGGCTGATTGATATGTTTGATTGATTTATTCAGCTGGAAGCCATAGGCAAGGTGGAGGTGGACTGGTATAACAAATCTGCCCACTTAACTCTATATAGACATTTTATATGTTGGAGACTATATATATATATATATATATAGAGAGAGAGAGAGAGAGAGAGAGAGAGAGAGAGAGTGTTTGACATTGATTGATTAATGTAGTTTTGATTTTTCAATTTTGCAGACAAGGGTTCCTAGCAAGGTTTCCTCCATGTTCTGTGGCACTCAAGAGAAGTGTTCTTCATGTAAAAAAACTGTATACCCTCTTGAAAAGGTTTGTGAATTGTCATCTTAATAATTCTTTGAATAACATCTTCGAATTATCGAAAAATATAAAAAAAAATCGGATACATGTAATCGGATACAGGTGACTGTGGAGGGAGAATTTTACCACAAGTCCTGCTTCAGGTGTGCTCATGGTGGTTGTTCTATATCACCATCAAACTATGCTGCATTGGATGGTATCCTTTACTGCAAGCACCATTTCGCGCAATTGTTCAAGGAGAAGGGCTCCTACAACCATCTCAACAAGACTGTTTCAATGAAAAGAAATGGGGCAGCTGTCCCTGCAGAGGAAAAACCTGAAGCAGAATCAGCAGCAGCAGAAGAGAAGCCGAAACCAGAGGTGGAATCAGAAGAGAAGGCTGGTGAAGCCCTCACACAATAGCAATCTATCTGATTAACAAAACAAAAACAAAACAAAAACAAAAAATTGAATGTTTTAAAATCTTTTTGATAGTGATTTCAGAGTTTATTTGTATAAATGCATCTCAGACTTTCAATGTAATGATATATATGCAAAGGTGGTCTGTTATGTCATTTTATTATGAAATGCAAAGTGCAACAATTAATGTTAAAGTTTGAGTCTTCATTCTGTCACATGCATTGTAGAATGTATACATTTTTTTTTATAAATATATGTTTCATGTGGGTAAAATTGAAAAACACCAATTTCTCAATCAAATCAATTCATTTTCATTGCTTAACAAAATCATGAAAAGTAGAACATGAGATTGTGTTCGACTTGTATCCCTTCTCCCATACCCTGACATTAAAAAACAATTTATATTATTAAAAAAACTGAACCATATAAAGATTAATACTCACATAAGGTATCGAATTAATTTACAAACAGTTAACTTATTTTGTTTTTATTGTGGCAAATAAACAAACAAAATATTTTTTTGTGATTTTACAACATTGAAGTTTGAAAAGTTATTGATAGATAATTTGCTAAAAATTTCATTTAAAAATAAATAAATAAATAATAATAATGTTATGGATAACAACTAATTTATTTCTATAAATGGAAATAAAAGACAGTATTTATCATTACATTTATTGTCTTATTACAATAAATACTGCTTTTCATTTTTTTTTATAGAAATAATGCAGTTGTTAAGGTACAGATTAACACTACCACTACCGATAATAATAACCGAAGAAAAATTTCAATTAAAAGAACATCAAGACAAGCCCACCCATCTAAAAAATGGACCCAAGTTAGTAGGGCCGCTTCGGACCACAAAAAAGTCGACCCAAAACATAAACTAATCTGAACCGTTGAAAACAAAAGTGTCACAGCCGTTAGATCTAGGTTATCAGGTTTTAACTAGGCAGTCTTGAGTCATATCAAAAACCCTCTCTGTTTGTGTGGCGTCTCAACAAGCGAAAGAAGAAGAAGAAGAAGAAGAAGAAGAAGATGGTTCAACGTCTCACTTACAGGAAGAGGCATAGCTATGCCACCAAGTCCAATCAGCACCGGGTCGTCAAAACCCCTGGTACACATACAACAACAACAACTACTACTAATTCACTGTCTTTATCTTCTACGCATACGTACATTTTACTTGAATTTTTGTTTGTAATCTTCTCTATAACATTAGATCTTTGTCGTGGTGTCTGGTTTAGCTTCAGATTTTTAGAGATTCTTGTTTATTGATGTTTGATTGTTGATTGTGTTGTACATATGAATCGTTGAAGTACGAAAGAATTCGGGACTTAAAAATTTGAACTTTAACATGTTTGGTTTATTTTATGACATTTTAAGACTGTTTTTGTGTATATTTTTATTTACTTAGTTTATGCAAATGCTTATTTCGATGTTTACAAGGATGCATTCTCGAATGTGTTTCCTGTGTCGCCCATGTGTTTGCTAAATGTTGATGGGTGTTGCTTAGTTTTTGAAAACTTATTGAATTTCAGGTGGGAAGCTTGTGTACCAGGGCACCAAGAAGAGAGCGAGCGGGCCAAAGTGTCCCGTGACTGGAAAGAGGATCCAAGGGGTATGTTTTATAGTTCTCAAGTTTTCTGATTTGCCGGTGTCTTTGTTCGGGTCTGGTGTGGAAGTTTATCAATCTTTTTGAGGTCCCCTAGCAAATCATATCTGTGTTTAATTTAATTAAATGAAATCTTGCGTCTCCAATCTAATATTTGTCTAATTGTATTTATTCTTTTGAGTTTTTCTGTTACTAGAAGTATTATTTAGGTGATGATCTTAATCATTTTCTGGATTCTTACATGTGCTTGGTTAAATACATAGTCTGCTATTGTCATAGTCTTTACGTGATATTATTTTTGGTTTAAATACAAAATTATTTTGGAAGTGATTGTTGTATTAAGCTAATAAGTTTCACTCCAAAAGCTATATATTTCTCAACTTGAACAAAAATTCCTTATCCTTCTTTTACTCCTAATGCAAGGTTTGGTTTAAATTTGATTCTTCAATTATAGAGTTCATATGTATGCTTTCCTCTGATGAAGTATCGATTAGTCTTATGTAATTGTTGCAGTACTTATGTTTTCTGGTTTAAGAAAGATGCCTCACTGTGGTCAAAGTTATGGTGATGCTATTATTTTGGAAGTGATTGTTGTATTAAGTTTCACTCCAAAAGTTATGTATTTCTCAATGTGAACTAAAATTCCCTGCCCTTTTACTCCTAATGCTAGGTTTGGTTTAAATTTGGTTCTTCAATTATAGTTATTTCTACTTTCTAGAAGCCTCGTATATTACTCGGTAGTCCACATTATTGTGTATGTGCTGCTTTTGTTGAGATTTAGGTTGATCGTGGAACTGCTTGCATTTCCTCTGTCAAAATTGTTGATTGAACAGATAGTTCAAAACTTAGATCAATTTGTGCATTCATTCTTATTGAAATGTGGCCATGTCTGCAGATTCCCCACTTAAGGCCTACTGAATACAAGAGGTCTAGACTTCCAAGGAATAGGAGGACAGTTAACCGTGCCTACGGAGGTGTATTATCCGGAGGTGCAGTCAGGGAAAGGTTTGTTCTTTTACTCAGCGCCACACTCTAGTCAATCAGATGTTCTGTTTACATTGAATATGAAGTAGAATTTAAGTACGTACACTGTTTATTCGGTTAACTTACTGATGCTAGTATTTTTCGGGTACCCATAATGGTTGTGTAGGATTGTTCGGGCCTTTTTGGTGGAAGAGCAGAAGATTGTGAAGAAGGTGCTGAAGATTCAAAAGATCAAAGAAAAGAAGGAAACAAAATGAGAGAAACAACTTTGTTTTTTCAGCTTTAATTTTTCATTATGAAATTTTGACTGGAACGAATTATGTAGAATGTTATTTTTGAGTTTGTTTTCTAAACATGAATGAGATTTTGGTTTTGCTTGGCATTTTGTTTACACATTTGAAGCTTCACTTTCCTATCTCTTCAATTCTTTTTTCTCTATTGTCATGACTTGATCTGCATCGGGATGGTTTAATCTGTTAAACGGTAGAATTGATCTGTTGACAATTTAATATGAGATTGTGTGTTCATTGTAGTTCAAAACTTTGAACTTACAATGAACTTGTGTGTTCATTACATCATTCAATATATCGAATCTGGAAAATTATAACACGAAACTGACCTCCAGGTTTTGGCCATCAATTCTTGGACTTCCAACTGGGAAAAATTCTCTCATTCCTTTCTCTAATGCCTCCAGTTTCTCATAGACTTCCTCGATTGTTTTTTCTTGTTCTTCCTCTTTGCTTGGGACCACTTTCAGCACAGCCTCAAACAACTGCATCCTTAAAATTATTAGTGCCGAAACAATTTCCAGGTGCGGACGTACAGACTGTTTTAAGTAAATGCAGGTGATCTTACTGTTTTATTACCGGTTGGATGAAACTAGCCCAAAATCGAGTTTGAGCTCTTCCGTAGGGATCTTCAGGCAGGAGTCGAGGAGCGTTTTTCCAGGTCTCATCGATGTACTCCAGGATGATCATTGACTCTGCTGAAGGTTTTCAATTGTGAACAAGTACTGGGATCTTCTTATGAATAGGATTGTACTGAAGAAGCAAAGGGCTCTTGTTGCTCAAATCTTCTGCTATGTACTCATAAGGTATGCCCTTGATTCTCAGAGCCAATTCAACCCTCTTAGAGTAACTAACTACAAACCCACACCCCATGTAACTTGACTTGGTTTTCTCCTTCCATTTCGCTCTATACTTGTTTAGTTTTTACTTGATTTCTGAGCTCTTGCTTGCCAAAACCTGCATACCTGACAAGATAGCTTGCAATGCTGTACAATCGGAAAGCACACTCCCATATGTGAACCCATTGGTTTCAAAACCCAAAGAAACAATCCTAAGAAAGAACCACCAAGAATCCTCGAATGAACACCTATTATTGTAACCAGAAACCATAATATTCCAATAAATAACATCTGGGTGAGGAATTGTTACAAACAACTTGAGTGCACTATCCATAGAAGAAGATTTACAGTACCAATCGAGCAAAGCATTCGCGTAAAAGATGTCAGATCCTAGTAAATCCGATTTGAGCAAATGGGTGTGTATAATTTTTGAGTTTTTTTTGATGGTGTAGTGTATTGTTACAGTGTTATCATTGAAGAAATGAAGAGGGTCAAAAGCATCGACATTTTCTACAGGTATGACACTGCCAAAGGAAAGCGAGATGTTGGTTTAGATTATTTTGCTTGATGAGATAATTCATCTGGGTTTAAACTTTCATGTGAAAAGAGAAAAACTTTTACATCGAATTGTCTTCTTTATAGCGCGGGAACAAGTTAGTTAACGTTGGACGGTTTGGAAGACGAACCGGTTGGGTTTCGGGTAGCCCCATTTTGCTGACCTGTGTGAGTATGTCATTGTATCTGGCCGACACGGCATGTCACGTCAGCAACCAACACCGGCTTGACATACCATATCATAAGAATATGGTGACGTGCCAAGGTATATCAATATAACTTCCCGAGAATATTTTTGCTCACCCCCCTTCAAGAGAGGTAAGCAATACTCCCCTCCTGTATAGATAACATGTGTCTATGGAGAAGGTAAATTTATCCAAACATTTTGGACAAATTTATCCCTCCATAGACACATGTCATCCATACAGTTGGGGGTAGTACCGTAATGCTTACCTCTCGCCTTATAGGGGGTAAGCAAAAATGGACTCTAACTTTACGGATCTTGCTGACATGGTAAGTCAGCCGGCAATGCCGAGGTGACTAGGCAAGTCAGCCAAATCTAATGACGTGCTCAGTCACGTCATTTTAAAACTGAATTTATGGTAAGTTACTTCTTGTTTACTAAGTAAACCCACATATGCCTTTTGGACCCAAAATTAGAAAAATACAATGTGGTAGTTTTTTGGCCCTAAATAAAACCCTATTGGTTCCATTTTTTACTCCTTTGGAATTTCATTTTTTTATCCAGTCTTTCATTATTAAATAATAATTAAAACCTTATAAACAGTGTTTATTAAATAAATAAAAAATTATCCATTATTATAAATTAAATTTTTGTATATACATCACAAGATCATGTTCTTTTAAAAAAAAAAATGATTTAATTAAAAGAAAAGGACATGATTACAAGTTTACAACAACAATTAACTAAAATTAGATATGGGGAAATGTATAATTCAAATAAATAAAAATAATTATTTACTTTGACCATAATGTTGAAGATGATATATATGTTAAAAATAATGTTAAGTCATTATTTTTGAAAAAGAATTCATGAATATTTAATAGTATTGTATCTACTTTAACAGCCATTCTATTATAACATTTTTGATATTATTACTTGATCAACAAACAAACAATGACAAAATGTGGGACAACTTTATTCAATGGTTTTTCACAAAAAAAAAAAAAAAAAAAAAAACTGATTAAAAGCAAGGAAGGTTTGAGAGCATTGTTTCTGAGAAATTGAAGAAAAGCAAGGAGCTTATCATGAGGAGGGAGATTCAACTGGTGAACCCATGAAAACATCAAAGGAAACCTCTCTGGATCCACAATCTTCACACCTTGCACTTGTTCATTGGCTTTTTGGGTACCCAGTACTGCACTCACCATAATGTCTATAAGTCCCAGATTCTGCCCATCAATTTTTGGAGTTCCATCTGGGAAAAACTCTTTGATTCCTTTGTCTAGTATCTCCATTTTCTCATAGGCTTCCTCAATTGCTTTTCTCTTGTACTTCTCCTTCAGTTGTTAGCACTTTAGCCACAACCTCAAACAACTGCAGTATCCTTAAATTTGTTAGGGAGATTTGTGTTACGAAATATGCAAACCCAAAGAAATAAATCAAACACACACGAAAGCAAGAATAACAATAAAGAGAGACACGAGATTTTACGTGGTTTAACGATCGATATGATCCCTACATCCACGGAATGTACCAACACTCAATTTTCGCTATCAAATTGTTGTTTACAATGATAAAGCGGTTTCAGTTCCATATATTCTATTCTCTCAATCACACATAAACCCTGAGAATACAAGAACTCAACCCCCGTGTTGTGTATGCGTAGCGCAACGTTAGTGATTTGGGCTTCACAACCCAACAATTTCCCACCCAGATGAAGATAAAATACGGATTTCTATACTAGAGAATGATTGTATTATGTATGGCCATATAAACAATCAAAAAGACAGAATAATCAAATTGAAAAATAGTCAAAAGACTGAATTATAGCAGCAACAAATATGACATGATTTAACCTGTTGGTTGATGAAACTAGCCCAGAATCGAATTTGAGCTCTTCGATAGGGATCTTCGGGGAGGAGTGGAGGATCGTTTTTCAGGTCTCATCGATATATTCCAGGATGATTCCTGACTCAGCAATAGGTTTTCCATTGTGAACAAGTACTAGGACCTTCTTATGAACAGGATTGTATTGAAGAAGCAAAGGGCTCTTGTTGCTAAAATCTTCTTCTATGTACTCATAAGGTATGCCCTTCACTCTCAGGGGTGGGCCAATTCCACCCTTTTACAGTAAGTACTAACCCACATCCCATGTAGCTTCACTTTGTTTTCTTCTTCCATTTCACTCTCTTTTGTTTAGTTTCTGCTTGATTTCTGACTTCCTTCTTGCTATGTGAAAAACCATTAAATAAAGTTGTCCCTCAATCTGTCATTGTTTGTTGATCAAGTAATAATATCAAAAATGTTAAAATATAAATTCTTGGTAACCAAGAAAGCCATGGTCAAATATATCATCTTGAACCTATCTTAAAATCTGAAGAGGAAATACAGAATCTTCACAGCAAGCAACCATGTTTATAATATAAGAACTTAAAACATCAAGGCCCAAAGAAGAGGAGGCTATAGTCATCTGCATACGTCAGAAATAGGTTAAAATGCATAAGATTATAAAAGTTCCTACCTATGAAACACATTTGCAACAAAATTCAAATCATCTAATTTTATTTTAAAAGATTATATTTTCATTTTTCTAATAGAAAAATAAATGTGATTATCAGTTAATTTTCTGCTTTCTGTTCTTTTTACATCAATTTTCTAGTTAACGTTGGTCGGTTTGGAAGCTAGAAATTGATGAAACAAAGCATATTTGAACAACTGTACCTGAACTTGTTATAAAAAAAAACTGTACCTGAACTTGACTTGCGACTGAAATTTACAAATCCGACGAGATTAGAAGGCCAATTTTTTTTTAATACGAAGTTTCCGATTTTATTCCGTTTAAAGATGACGTTAGTGGGCACGTCATCCCATTTAGCTGATGTGTCCAGTGACATTGGTGTAACTTGCTGGAGTGACAAAATAAGTCAACGAGTTTCTGATGATGTTTCTTGACATGTCAACAGATTATGATGATATGGCAGGTCACGATCAGACGAAATTCACTGACGTGTCCAGACAAGTCATCTCAATCTGATGACGTGTCTAGTCACATCAGCTGGATCTCGATGACATGACTTGTCACGTCGGCAAATTGTGCTGACGTGCCCGCGCATGTCAATAGAGTCGGGTTACCCTAAACCAAACTGGTTCATCTTCCAAACCGACCAACGTTAACTAACATGTTCCCGCGAACACATATTCGACGTAAAAAAAAATTGTCTTTTCACATGAAACCCAGATGAATTATCTCATCAAGCAAAACAATCTAACCAACATTTCGTTTTCCTTTGGCAGAATAATATCTTCACTAGCTATCACTGGAAACCCATCAGTTGTTAGTGTTAAACCTGTAGAAAATGCCGATGTTTTTGACCCTCTTCATTTCTTCAATGATAACACTAAAACAATACACTACTCCATCAAAAACTCAAAAGTTTTACACACTCATTTGCTCAAATCGGATTTACTACGATCCGACATCTTTTACGCGAATACTTTGCTCGATTGGTACTGTAAATCTTCTGCTATGGAGAACGCACTCAAGTTGTTTGTTACAATTCCTGACCCAAATGTTATTTCTTGGAATATTATGGTTTCTGGTTACAATAATAGGTGTTTATTCGATGATTCTTGGAGTTTCTTTCGTAGGATGGTTTCTTTGGGTTTTGAACCTAATGAGTTCACATATGGGAGTGTGCTTTCCGCTTGTACAGCATTGCAAACTACCATGTCGGGTATGCAGGTTTATGCGTTCGTGATGAAAAATGGATTCTTTTCAAATGGTTATGTTCGGGCTGGTATGATTGATTTTTTTACGAAGAATCGTGGGTTTGATGAGGCTTTGAGGGTGTTTTGGGATGTTTCATGTGAGAATGTGGTTTGTTGGAATACTATAATAAGTGGTGCAGTAAGGAATGAAGAGTATTGGGTTGCTTTGGATCTTTTTCGTCAAATGTGTTGTAGGTTTTTGGTACCAAATAGTTTTACATTTTCGAGCGTTTTGTCTGCTTGTGCCGCACTTGGGGAACTAGAGATGGGAAAAGGAGTTCAAGCGCGGGTGATCAAGTCTGGTGCAAAAGACATCTTTCTGGGGACTGCTATTGTTGATTTATATGCTAAATGTGGAGAACTAGATGAGGCTGAGAAGGAATTTACTCGGATGCCAATCCGCAATGTGGTTTCTTGGACTGCCATCATCTCTGGTTTTGTTCAGAAGGGTGATTCTTTCTCTGCCCTTAAGTTTTTCAAAGAAATGATATATGCCAGGGTTGAAATTAACAGCTATACTCTGACTAGTGTGATTACTGCTTGTGCTAAACCATATATGATCAAAGAGGCAATGGAAATGCATTCTTGGATTCTAAAAACAAGGTTTTATTTGGATCCGGTGGTTGGGGCTGCTTTGATCAATATGTATGCAAAAATAGGAGCTATTGATTTATCTGAGAAGTTGTTTAGAGGGATGGAAAATTTTAAAACCCCAGGTATATGGACTGTTATGGTATCCTCTTTTGCTCAGAATGAGAGTTCTCTCAAGGCTGTTGGATTGTTACAGAGAATGTTGTCGGAGGGTTTGAGACCAGATACGTATTGTATTTCTAGTGTCTTAAGTGTTACAGACTCTTCAGATTTGGGGAGACAAATCCACTGCTATGTTCTTAAAGCTGGACTTATATTTTATCTTCCTGTTAGTAGTTCTCTTCTCACTTTGTACTCCAAGTGTGGCAGTTTAGGAGAGTCCCATCAAGTGTTTGACCAGATGTCTATCAGGGATAATGTTTCATGGGCCTCAATGATTGTTGGATTTGCAGAACATGGCTTTGCAAATTTTGCTTTTCAACTATTTAGAGAGATGATTTTAGAAGGAACAAGATCTGATCAAATAACTCTGGCTGCAATTCTTAAAGCATGTTCTGTTCCTCCTTTTTTGAAAAAAGGAAAGGAAATCCATGGGTATGCTCTTCGTGCTGGAATTGGTGATGAAACAGTTGTTGGTGGTGCACTTGTAACCATGTACTCAAAATGCTATGCACTAAAATTGGCCAGGAGAGTATTTGACATGCTACCTCTTAGAGATCAGGTTTCATGCGCTTTCTTAATTTCAAGTTATGCCCACAATGGGTTGATTGAAGAGGCAATCTTGTTGTTCCATGAATTATTGAAGTCTGATATGGCTATAGATTCCTACATACTTTCATCTGTTCTTAGAGCTATTTCTCTTTTTAGCAGACCAGGGATTGGGACACAACTGCATTCCCGGATCACTAAAATGGGGTTGGAGTCAGATGCTTCCGTAGGCAGTTCACTTGTTGTAACGTACTCAAAGTGTGGCAGTATTGAAGATTGCTTTAAAGCATTTGAACAGATTGATAAACCTGATTTGATATCATGGACAGCTTTGATCACGAGCTATGCACAACATGGAAAAGGTGCGGAGGCTTTGAAAGCTTACGAGCTTATGAGGAAAGAAGGAAACAGTCCCGATTCAGTGACTTTTGTTGGGGTTTTATCTGCATGTAGCCATAATGGTTTAGTTGAGGATGGATATTTCCATTTTAATTCAATGGACAAAGACTATGGAATTGAGCCTAATAACCGTCATTATGCCTGTATGGTTGATCTTCTTGGTCGCGCAGGGAGATTAAAAGAGGCTGAGAAGTTCATAAAAAGCATGCCCATTGAACCTGATGCTTTGGTATGGGGAACTTTGCTAGCTGCTTGTAAAGTACATGGGGATATTGAGCTTGGTAGGCTTGCAGCTGGAAAAGTTACTGAGTTAGAGCCAAGTGATGCTGGAGCTTATGTCTCCTTGTCAAACATCTACGCAGATTTTGGCCACTGGGAAGAAGTCCTAGAGGTAAGAAGTCAGATGCAGGGAATTGGGGTGAAAAAGGAACCTGGTTGGAGTTTCATGTGAAATTCATCTGTGCAATTTGATAGGTAAATCTCAATAAATCTTTCAATTTCATGTCCATATAACATTCTCAACATTGGCTCCCTCTCTTGCTCATGTAGTTAAAAGGGAAAAACATTTGGATGCCAGGAACCTGAAAAGTGATTAAAACATACATGAACTTCAAAGATTTCAATTCTGCGCTTCATTGTGCATTCTAATTAGAGGTGCCTGGTGACTATGTAGTCTCACCCTTATTAGAATATTCAAATTTCACACACCTTAATATTTTTTTTCTTCAAACATTGCGTTGCTTTACTATAAACAGGGTCAAGTTGTGCATTAATTCGTGCAGAGTTGCGCACAGATGATCAGATAGCCAACAGAACGGGTACTGTTTCATTTACAAAGTGCTGAGCAAAGAGAATCCAAATTTGTGCTGCGAAAAACGTGGTGAATGTTGGTGACTCTCAGAAGCAGCTGTAGTTGGTAATTAGCTAAATTCTGACTCTTATCGTCTATTTGTTTGTTTAGTCTTCATATATACGTTCACAATATGCGACTTTTGATCTATAAGATTTCCTGTGCATAGGCATATGGTAAGTGCATGCACCCAATCATAGATGGTCCTGTCCCTTCCTTGATTTAAATGCAAGTGATTTTGAATGTTTGATCGGTTGTCGTTCGGATTTTCAATTTGTACAACTTAAGAATGTGATCTTCTTTGCCAGGTCTCCTTGTTCTCAATCTCTAGTCTAGCAAGGTCAGAGTTTGCTGGAAAATGAGCTCAATCCAGATTGGAGTTTGAAAATAGTTGACAAACATTAATATAATTATACCAACAGATTTCATCCGGACATGATGGATCTGCTATGCCGGACGTTAACAGCATCACCTTTTTGCATTGTCTGATGTGGGTTATTGTGCCGATCAAGAAGACTATTCAAGATTCATGAGAGAAATACATCAAGATAGATAGAAAGAAGAAGATAGAGAATCGAAATTCCGCATCATTTTATTTAAGAAGATCACGGAATTATATATATATATATGTAATCCTTTTCTTTAAACAACTATGAAGCCTGTAATTCATGACAATGTAATACAAAATCCATGGTTATTTGACATGGATCAAATATTATTCTGTGATTACAACAATCTCCATGCTTATTTTGACTGTCATGAATAGATTACGCCTGATTTTAGTGGTATGTTGAGAGGAAATCTCATGTATATCAGACAGCACTGAGCCAGGCCTCAGACTATTGTTGATCTGTGAAGCATTGTAGACACAATTTGAAATCTTCAACCTGAAAAAAAACACAAGGCAACCAGTTAAACATCACGGGTTCATCCATAGGTTTTGCACACAAGTGAATTCTCAGCATGATCTGTTAAAAAAGTATCAACAAATTTCATGGCTGATATCAAGTTTCATGGCTTATTTAAATTTCTTGTACATTGACAGAGAAAGAGGAGAAAAACACATACAACACAAACGGTAATGGAATTCAATACCAAATCCCTAATGCAGTAGAGCATCCAAAGGCTAAACAAGTATCGGTCTGAACAATTAACGAGTGTTAAAATATAACATCGAGATTTAATTTTGTGACGAAACGTGCCTGCCACTCAAAGATAACAATACCTTGATGCAAGCCAGAGACCAACAGCCAACAGTTCTACATTCTGTGCCGAACCTGCTTAGCCCCGAGAATTCCTGGAATGGATAATTAACTTTTCAGTGAGAAAAAAATATAGAGCAAACTAGAGATAAGATTTGAAATGGTAGGCTGAAACTACCGTGAATTCTGCAGTATCTTCCTTTCAAATGCCACTCACAGCAGTCTGTTATCTAACCATTATGCACCAGAAACTTCTGAAATCTGTGATATATATCAGCGGCCCCATGGGTGTCTTTTTCACCTTCCAATCAAGACGCCAATTCATCAACATAGTATGAGCTCTTTCTACAATATTCAGAATGCCTACCTGGAAGCCTTTTTCTTTTGTTGCTTTTTATCTCTAATGCCATCGAATAGAAGTTCGTAGGCATAATAAGTTATATTACTTTTCTTCAACAAGTCTTCCAAAACAATCTTAGGTGCAGCTACCTCCTTTTTATCAGCCTCAAAAATTGTGTTCACAACCTCAGGGAAAATGCCCTTGCGCACCATTAGGTGGATTATGCCAACTGCTTCATGAACTCTGTGATCCATGCAGAGACAGTTTATGACTCGACCCGTTGTCATCAGTGAAGGAACAAACCCTTTCTCAAAATTTTCCAGGAGAAAATTATAACCAGAATCAATGCTTCCTGTTTTGCAGAAGCCATCAATCATGACACGGTAAGTGTAATTGTCTGGGAAACAGCCATTGTCGCTCATCCTATGAAATAGCTTTTCTGCCATATTCATGTTTAGCTTTTCAGAAAATGCATTGATCATAATATTGTAGGTTGCTGTAGTATGAGAAACCTTGTATTGTTGTTCCATTCTTCTAAATAGCTGGTAGGCAGCATACAAGGCCCCGTTATTGCAAAAACCACTCATCATTGTGCCAAAACTGACAATATCTGGAGTCAAACCTTTGTTTTTCATTTCCTCAAGCAAATCCGAAGCTTCTGTAACTTTACGAGCTTTGCACAGGCTCTCTATAAGTATATTGTAGGTTATTATGTTAGGAACACAGCCCTTCTCCATCATCGTTTTAAAAGTTTCCATCACATCATCAGATTTTGCAGCCTTGCAGAGGCCATTCAACAAAGAATTATATGTGATCACATCAGGAGTAACACCATGGTTCCACATTGTATTTACAATCTCAATTGCACTCTCCATTTTCAGCTGCTTGCAGTAACCATCAATCAAAGTATTAAAGGTAAATATATCAGGAATGTAGCCTTTGGCAATTGCATCGTTCACAAGGTTATTAGCATCAGAGACGCAGCCCATCTTACATAATCCATTTATAATGATATTGTAAGTCCATATATTCGGGCTGCAACCACTATCCGACATCTCATTCATCAACTGCAAGGCCTGTAGAATAAGTCCTTGCTGAGACAACCCTCTCACTAGTGTGTTATATAGGAAAATATTAGGCTTTAAACCTTTCGCCAAAGCTTTTTTAAATACAGCCATAGCTCGGTTTATATCACCATCCTGGCATGACCCATTAATTAGGGAACAATACGTAAACTCATCAGGCACAAACCCTTTGAAGGTTGCATCATTGAGAATCTTATCCGCATCTTGAATCATACCGAGTTTACAATATCCATTGATGATAGAATTATAAGTAAATCCATCAGGCTCCAATCCTTGATTAACCATTTTATGCAAATAGCACTCAGCTTCAACAACCTTAGCATTCTTACACAGTCCCCAGATTACTGTGTTATAGGTGACAATATCGAGGGTTAATTTTTCCTTTGCCAGTTTATCCAACAAACTGATGGCCTGACTGAGTGCACCTTGTCTACAAAGCCCTTGGATAAAGATATTGTATGTAAACAAATTCGGAGACACTCCCCTCTTCAGAACCTTATTGAGCAGTTTTTCACTTTCTCGAACATTCCCTTGCTTGCAAAGAATATGAATAAGCTTATTAAATGTAGTAGTGACAGGACAAATCCCTAACCTAAGCATCTCCTCGAACAATTCAAATGCCTCAACATGATAATTCTCCGCATAAAACCCACCTATCACCGTACAATATGCAACTTCATTGAGTTCACACCCTTGAGATGGCATGTTCTTCAGAAGCCTCAAAGCAGCATGAGGCCTCCTTGTTTTACAAAAGGACTTTATCCGAATCGTGAACGTGTACACGTCAGGAACAATCCCTTTATCCCTCATTCTCATATACACCTTCTGCACTTGACTGGAATACCCATACTCAACCAATACATTCATGATTGCATTGTAAGATAAAACAGTATGCTGACAATTATAAAAATCCATCCTCTCAAACACATCAACGGCTTCTTGAACCTTCCCTTTACGACCATAATTCCTCATGACCCCGACATACACTCCCTCCAGCAAACTATTATCAAAATTGATTCTCATTTCCGATAGCAAATCCCCCATTTCCTCGAATTTACCATGAAAACCAAGCTTATCAATCATGCATTTATAAGTTAACAATGTGTGCTTGAATCCATCTTCTTTCTTCACCGAATTGAATATCTCAAGAGCCCTTAAAGGGCTCTTCTGGTGCTTTACGACTTCAGCTACATGTTTAGGAAGTAACGAGGAACTCATTACCAGAAAATTAAAGCTGATAGCTAAAAACTACATCAAATCCCATCAACCCAGTTCAGTTTTCAAGCTGATTAACACTTCTTTCTACTTGCTTCAATCTTCAAAAAACTAGAACCTATAAAAGCAGTATCATTCCATTCAACAAAACTACATGAAAAAAATTTAATTTTTCTCGGCAACCAAACAAAGTATGAACAAAAAGAAATAAAATTTAAGAGAAAAACTACCTTATAAAAATAAAATAAAAACTAGTTACTGCATCCGTCGAAATGCGTCACTGAAACGGCGTCGCTGGATAGGCGGAGGTCGGTTCTCTAGGGTTTTCACCGGAGGAAGTGAAATGGATTCTCTGTAGTCGAGTGTAGTACCATCTAGTCTAATTGCCAACTCATACGTTTCCACGTCAGCAAAAACGAATAAAATAAATAAATAAATAAATAAAAGTCGGCTCCTTTATAAATTACAAAACCTCTGTTTGTGTCTTGGCTTTTCGATCGAGAGAGAAAAAAATGGAGTCAGCAGGAGAGTGGCTAGAGAAAGCGTTGGTGGATCTTTGCAAGAGAATAGAAACGGGTCTGGATTTGGATAGAGAGATAATATCGGGTTTGGTCTCGTATTGTGAGCTCGCTCAACCACTTGACGCCAAAGAGTACCTCGACGTAATTATATTTTCTCTTATAGATATTCACTTTTGCTTTGATGTTCTGATTCTTGATTTAGCTTCTCATGTGTTTTTTATTGATCTTAATTGTATTGGGTTTCTTTTCCTTTCGGTTTTATTTTATGGTACCCAGTTAACATTCTATGCATCTATTTGTGTTTATACGTAATTATATGAAGTGTGTCCTCTAGATGGTGAATTGGGTTGGAATTTCTTACACTGTGGATTCTAGGTTAGCTGTACACTAGTGCTTGTGAAATGAAACCTTCGCATTCAACATGTCTATTTGATTTTATGGAATTTACTATGTCTGTGATGAGTCACATTTGTTATTGTTTTTTGCGAGACAGATTAGTAGCTTGTGAAAAGATTCTAGTTCTAGACGTTATGGTTCGCACCCAATTCGGATATGTGATTCTCCTGCTGTTATATCCGGTTGTGCTGATAGTGCTGTTACGTTTTGTCTGTGGTATTTTGGACTTGCATGATTAATGTTGACTTGTTTTAGATTGAAATTTACCATACAACTGTCTTTTTTTGCTCCCTTTTAGATTCCTTAGAAGATGGATTTGAAAAATGAGACACAGACCATGATGATTTTTCTGAATAGCCCTTTTACATATATATCTTTCTTGCTTGAATGTCTAGTATTTCAATGTTTCTCTGTTTCGGCATGTAAGTGAATATGGTTTATTTGGTTTTCATTCCTTTTTGGTAAAGCTTTTACAGAATTATTTAATTTTCCTTGAGTGGTTATATGGACTTTTGTCATGTCTATCCTTTCTAGATGATCATTGATTTATAATTTATTCTCTTGTATCTTCAAATATGCTTCTCTCTCTTCTGTCTCTTTTTATACATCGATAGTGAACCCTTGAGTTGGGCATTGTTCTTGTCTGCAGCCAACAAGCTGGGTGGAAAGCTGGTGGCTCCTCTTCGTTTTTTATGAAACAATATAACGCTTCAAGATTTTGTCTAATGAACTTTAAACTATGTCTTGGGGAGAACAAACTGTGTTAAACCTTTTTTTTTATATGAATATAATGGCAAACAAGTGTCTGGGAACACTAACATTGGTTGATCTGATGCCTTATCGAAGAGTGCAGAATTGTGTCTTTCAACATAGAGTCATCTTAGTCTAATAATATAAATGCTTTTTGATGTTCATGTGAAACCACAGAGTACACAAATGAAATTTGGAAACTACAATGTCTTCTTCTGTAGCTTACTTGAATGGTTTGTTATCACATAAAAATACGTTTTCTACTTGCAAATTAGTTTTTGGCTTTAAAGTTTGAATGTGCTATATGTTGCCCAATGGTTTGTTATCACATAAAAATACGTTTTCTACTTGTAGATAAGTTTTTGGCTTTCAAGTTTGAATGTGCTATACGTTGCCCAATGTAAGCATACATTATATAGTTTTTTTCTTTTAGAAGTTTAGATCGACGCATATTAGTATGTCAGAGGGAAGTGCATTTGTTGGATAGTTAATAGTTTATGAGTAACATAACATGAAGAATCATGCTGCCCAATGGAAGTTCTGCAGCTGTGGGATTCCAAAAGCTCTTGTAGATAGCGGATATGATATTCATTCTTTTTCTTTTTTTTTTTTCACTCTTTGATTGGCATACTGGCAGATTGTTATGCAGTCTTACATATCTTGAATTTCATCTTCATTTGCAGAATATTATTGGCCAAGAAGTGGGTAAAAGTGTGATTGATGAATATCTTCGACTGAGAGGTCACTCAGAACTCTGCAGCAGCACTCCCAATGTTTCAACTTCAAAATTCCATGCTTATGTTAAACCGCGCTCAGATGAAGGATCTAGTACTGGAACCAAGAAACCATCCAAAACCCCAAAAGACATTGCTGGTCCCAGTTATCAGGCTGAATATAAAAAGAATGCCACTTCAAGCCATCAAGAAAACCGGGTCCAAAGTGAGAGCAGTGAAACAAGAACTGTGAATAAAGGGAACCAAAGTAATCAGAAAAAGAAGAAAGCTGGAAAAGTCATTTCACTTGCTGAGGCTGCTAAAGGATCAATTATATTCCAACAGGGTAAACCATGCTCATGCCAAGCACGTCAGCACGGACTGATCAGCAATTGTTTGTCCTGTGGCAAGATAGTTTGTGAACAAGAAGGGGAGGGACCTTGCCTTTTTTGTGGTGCTCTCGTGCTGAAGGAAGGTAGCACATATGCTGGTCTTGAAGAAGGTTCGGTTCCCTTGTCAGATGTTGAAGCAGCAGCTGAGGCTTATGCAAAAAGGCTTGTTGATTATGACCGGAATGCCGCAGCACGTACAACAGTAATTGATGACCAAAGTGACTACTATGAGATTGAGGGAAACAGCTGGCTGTCGAAGGAGGTATGCAATTGCAAGATAAATGGTTTTCCTGGTTGAATGCATGTGCTGTAAATTAACATTGATCTTTTACTTCCAGGAAAAGGAACTTCTGCAGAAGAAACGAGAGGAGGTTGAGGAAGCTGAACAAGCCAAACGAAATAGAGTGGTTGTGACTTTTGATCTGGTTGGCCGTAAGGTATCAATTTTTGCCATCTGCCTTTTTTCTTTTTTGCGGAAAATGTAATACCCAGTCATAAACACACGCAAAGAACCCAGTATCCTTGAACAAGTTATTTGCTCATATTTCCCTTTCTTCTCCACTGTAATTGCCATAATGCATTTTTTCCATGACATTTTGCTTCTTCTGACAAATTTTTGCTAGTCACTTGGATCACTCAAACCCACCCACCATCCCTTTCAATAACGCACACATGAAAAGAAACCTTTGATTCCATTTGATGATCAGAAACCTTTTTATTTTGATCTCAATAACTCTTTATGGCTTTTTGTTAAAAAAACATACTTGTACGTCTTACAATTATCTTCCTGATTAGTTAAAGCTGCATTCTTTCTTTCTAATATACAGAGAGTGAATATTTTCAGGTCCTGTTGAATCAAGATGAAGCTTCTGAACTGGAATCAGAGAACAGAATATTATTACGACCACAAGATGAAAGAGAAGTGAACCGAATCAAACCAAATCCATCTCTTCAGGTACAACCAATCTTTATCGACCCAGGCGTTACTAAGAAGCAGCCTGTCAAGGGAAAAAAACAGACGAATCGTTACCTTCCCAGTGGTGGCTTATGCTTGGAGATAACCGGCAGGGTGCAGCATGACAACAATGAGTTGAAGCATTTAATGATTGAGAACCAGGCAGAAACAGCATAGAATGCAAAGTTTTGGCAAGGTCCATCAATGAAGATTAATGTTTCTCAGACCTAAATTTTTTGATGTTCTTTTGTTTTTCATCTTTCTTTCATGTTGTCATGCTTCAGTTGGCAGGCAAAGACAAATTTTACATTTGATTAAACAAGTAAATAGTAGAGTATAATAGTTCCAGGATATCTCTTTGCTACATCAATTTAGCTTTGCTGTGACTTAGAGCAACTCCAATGGACTCTATAATTAAGATTGTTTAAAAAGTTAGATGAGTCACATCAGCAGATATGACTTCAACAGATTGGTCAAATTGTATTCTTCAATTAAGAAAATCTTTTTCACTTTTCAATATTGTCGAGGGATCTCTCATTCTTTGGATTTTATTTTATTATTTTCTATAACCATAATTAATTACTATATCTACTGTCTTTAACAATTTTGGCTGATTTTAAATTTAAACAAATGTTTCTAATTTCAACAATTTCAAACAGCTCAATTTTAACAACCTTTAACAACAAACAACTATATTTTAACGGTCTATGAAATTTTTTCACCCAATAAATATCATTAAATCTGATTAAAATTTTTACCATAATTTTTATTATTTCAAATTTACTTTTTTTTTTTTCACTACATCTTATCAAATGGATCAATTTGATCATCTAGAATTTTCTACACAATATCCAAATAAATGAGATTTGATCTGGTTGGTAATAGTATTTAATAATTAGCATAATATGTATATGTTCTGTTAAAATGAATGACTTAATTAAGTAATTAAAACAGAAAAAAAAAAAAAAAATAAACAACTGAAAACTTTCATAAAAACAAGTTATAAATAAATTTTAATCTTTTTTTTTAATTATTGAATTTGCAAGTTGTTGTTTCAAATTCTTTATATGATCTAGTTGTTTTATTTGATTAAAATTCTTTTAAATATTTGTTTTGAAAAATATTTTTAAATTTTTTCTCCTGAAGCATGTACACATCTATTACCACTAGTGCTCTAAAAAATAATATTAAATTGATTTTGTCTGTGGTATTTAGCTTACGTAAATTAAATTGAGTTAATTATTATTATTATTATTATTATTATTATTATTATTTATAGATTATAAATGCAAAGACATTGTACAAAAGAATCGTCAAGTGAAAATTTATATTCGAACATTGTTGGAATATATATTGAGGTATCATCCAAAATGGTTGAATGATATCCAAACAAAAAAAACAAAAAAACAAAAAAAAAACAAACAAAAATTTAATTATTATTTTTTTCTTCAAAAATATTTTTATTAGATAACTATATATAAAAAAACCAAAAAGAAAAAAAACTTGAGAGAAGACAATGGAGGGTCAGCCAAGGAGAGCCAACCCTAAGGGGTTACACAAATTATGTCGGCCATATGTCTTGATATCCATACGGCACTTACCATGCTAGGGTGA
The DNA here is from genome assembly GCA_035582765.1 of Acer negundo. Lineage (NCBI taxonomy): Eukaryota > Viridiplantae > Streptophyta > Magnoliopsida > Sapindales > Sapindaceae > Acer > Acer negundo. Next base: position 31,550,354 of record CM069238.1, read on the forward strand.
GAGTGGCATACTTAAGCTTTAAATTTAAATTACAAAATATTCTGACATGCATTAAATGAGTCTGACGTGTACAGTATATAAAATGTTAAAGGACGAAATTACCCTTCCTTATAAGGTCAAAGTTAGATTAGACGTTCGTTGATTGATGATAGGGGAGGTGAATATCAATTAATGATAAAGTTGTTTCCACGTGTAAAAGAGCAAACCATATGAGAGTTTGGTGTAATTTGTTCTAAATTCTTTTTCCAAGAATTTGATACCTTTGACTGTGTTGATATTGAAGTTCATTATTAAATTTCAAAACCAGGCACAAACGTGGAGATGGCCGAGTTGGTCTAAGGCGCCAGATTAAGGTTCTGGTCCGAAAGGGCGTGGGTTCAAATCCCACTCTCCACAACTTGACAAATTTTTATTTTATTTTTATGCAATTATGCCTAATATCAGGGGCGTTTGTGCAATTTTCCCATTTGTAAATTATTTTAATTAAAATAAAACGGGAGACAAATACGACCAAAACACAACGAACTACTGAAAAGTAGAATCTGAAGTGGCGAGTATTGATTGGGAAACAACACATTACATAGAAAACATCATCATTCATCGTACTTATCATTCAATCTTCCAATTCCAGACAAATTACATTGATTAATGATTATGGAAGCGAAGGTCAGCAGGAGCCAGAGCGATTGTTCCTATTACTAGTCTTCAATCTTCACGCCTTTTGTTTTGTTCACTCATTTTTTCCACATAACTTATCCTTCACGTACCACTTTCTTCTATTTCTTAGATCCGTTATTGCCTTCTTCTTCTTCTTCTTCTGGATCTTTTGACGCCGCCTATCTCCGGCTTCCATTCTCTGGTAATCATTTTTATCACTTAAATCTCTTATGGGGTTATGCAAGTTTCAATTTTTTTTTTGTTTTTGTGTTAGATTCGTTTCGTGATTGAAATGTATGTATGTCTTTTTTTTTTTTTGGTAATGGTTGGTTTGGTCATGATATTGAAAATTTCTTGACTTTTTATATCTTAAACATTTACTATTACTAGTTTCAATCCAATGTTGATTTTTTTTTTTTTTTCTATTAATGGAATAATATGTAAGTGTGCGAGTAATCATTGAGATTGTGTTGATGTTATCAAATTTTGTTGTTCGATGAGAGTGGTTTCTCAGACTTGACAGATTCCAAGTCATTTTTTGGTTAGATTTATGTTATGAGACTCAACTTTTATCAGATGGGAAAAGGGTCAATGTTGGGTTGGGAGTGTCAAACATTTTTGTGGTTAAGGATATATGATATTTCATATTTGTCTGACAAATCTACATACATGGTCTTCTTTTGGCGTGGAAGTAGTTCAAATATAAGTTTGAGCCGCTCTATTATGCTGATTTGCCTGTCACATAACATGTGAAATTTTGTGCATATATATCCTGTTTTGTATACTAATAATTCTAGATAGTAGTACAAATTTCAGGTTCATCATGGCTACAAAAGGAAACTCCGGAGACAGAAAAAGTAGGAGCCAATTGTCATTGATCATTGTAATTGGTTTATGCTGTTTCTTTTACATTTTGGGTGCATGGCAGAGAAGTGGTTTTGGGAAGGGTGACACCATAGCTTTAGAGGTCAGCAAGAACGCAGAATGTGTCCTCAACAATTTGAATTATGAGACCCATAGTGGTGGTGATGATGGGAAATTTGACGATTCAGAATCAACAGTCCGAATTTATCCCTGTGAAGATCGTTTCATTGATTACACGCCCTGTCAAGATCAGATGAGGGCAATGACATTCCCTCGAGAAAATATGAACTATAGGGAACGGCACTGTCCTCCTCAAGAAGAGAAGTTGCATTGTCTTATTCCTGCCCCAAAAGGATATGCAACCCCATTTAGTTGGCCAAAGAGCCGTGACTATGTACCCTATGCAAATGCACCTTATAAAAGCTTGACAGTTGAGAAGGCTATTCAAAACTGGATTCAATATGAGGGAAACGTGTTTAGATTCCCAGGTGGAGGAACACAGTTTCCTTATGGGGCTGATGCTTACATTAATGAACTTGCATCTGTGATCCCAATGGACAGCGGGATGGTTAGAACTGCACTGGATACTGGATGCGGGGTAAGTCCATTTTACGATAAGTTTTATGCTCCTTTTTTTGGCTCTTTTTGTGGTATTACGCCTGTTCTTTTTAGTCTGTCTCTATGTTTAGCCTAATTGCATATTTGAATGCTTGCCTACATATATCTGACCCTCATCTTCTGATGATAGGATTTATCATTTTCAATTCACTTTTGTCCTTTTTTCCCCCAATTTTAGTCTATGAAGTTAAATATGACTTCTGCAAGATTTTATGTTTTAGTTGATTTTTTGTTTTGTTGGTGATGAGTAGGTTGCAAGTTGGGGAGCATACTTGTTTAAAAAGAATGTTGTAGCAATGTCATTTGCTCCAAGAGACTCTCATGAAGCACAAGTTCAATTTGCTTTGGAAAGAGGTGTACCAGCAGTTATTGGTGTTCTTGGAACTGTGAAGCTGCCATATCCTTCTAGATCTTTTGACATGGCTCACTGTTCTCGATGCTTGATTCCATGGGGTGCAAATGGTGAGTACATATAATTATATAGATTTGGATGTCTAACTTGTAAGGCAGTTTTAGTTAAACCCAAGTTGACAAGCGGATTACATTGTATCTGATGTAGAATGAGAAAGTTCTTCTGTGCAGAACCATAAAATTTTTGTACTATTATTCCTTTTCTTTAGGCTATAGGTTTGTAGATAGGCCTTGTATCAATTGGGGGTTTATTTGAGGTGAAAGTGTATTATGTTTAGGGTAATCTGAGTGCTGGAATGATGGAACAGGTTGCCAAAACTTAGAATGTTGGATAAAAAGAAAGAAGATAAAGTTACAGTCACACCTAGGAAAGAACATTACCTATATTTTAATTTATAAAGGAAAGTACTTTTATAACATTGTGATGGGAAATTTTTCTGCAGATGGAATGTACATGATGGAAGTTGATCGGGTTCTTAGACCTGGTGGTTACTGGGTGCTTTCCGGACCTCCCATTAGCTGGAAGACTAATTTCAAAGGTTGGAACCGTCCTATAAAGGAACTTGAGGCAGAACAGAATAAGATTGAAGATATTGCCAAAAGTCTCTGCTGGGAAAAGAAGCATGAGAAGGGTGAAACTGCAATCTGGCAGAAAAGGATAAATGATCATTCTTGCCGCGAACGTGTTACTCAATCTACCATGTGTTCGAAAAATGAAGAAAATGTCTGGTATACTAGTTTATTTTCCTTGTTGAGTGTATTGACATAATTAATTAATGAATCCGTTACCGGAGAAGTTACATAAACAGACGAATTGGAGATCTCTTATAAGAATTATTACAAAATTTATGCAATTCCTTACAATGTCTGAGAGCACTTTTTATTTTGTCGTACAACTTATAACTTCTACCGGTATGTAGGTATGAGAAGATGGAGGCATGCATAACTCCTTATCCTGAGACTAGTGGACCAGATGAAGCTGTTGGTGGAGCATGGAAACCATTTCCAGAAAGATTGAATGCTGTTCCTTTCAGAATATCCAGTGGATCCGTCCCAGGAGTATCTGAAGAGGCATACCTGGAGGACAACAGGTTGTGGAAGAAGCATGTGAATGCTTATAAGAGGGTCAACAAAATACTCGACTCAGGGAGGTATCGCAACATTATGGATATGAATGCTGGCTTGGGAGGTTTCGCTGCAGCCATTGATTCTCCCAAATTGTGGGTTATGAATGTTATGCCTACAATAGCTGAGAAGGACACTCTGGGTGTTATTTATGAGCGTGGATTAATTGGAATATATCATGACTGGTACTTTTCTATAATTCTTGATAATGTGTCCAATTCTGTTCTTCTTAGATTTAACTCATCTGAGCTTCTATTCCCACCATAAGATGCAGAATAGAATAGTCTTATTTTACGATTTCTGCTTTAACAGAGGCCACCTGTTTTATCAAATCATAAACGTACCCTTCCTCGAAACCTTTCTATGCCCGTTTGGTCTTTTGTGCATCCTTTCATCACTTTCAGCCCAAAATATTCAATCCCTTATATCCGATGATCTGATCATTTGCCACACAGTTGCAAATATGTTTGATTTTGTCATTTTCTTTTCTTCTGGTTGTTTCCATCACATCACTGATGAAGTTCATTCCGTTGCTGGTTTCTAGTCACACTAACTCATGTGCTATTCATCAGTATAGAATTTGATCAGTGCTATTCATCACTGATCAAGTTCTTTTCTTCTCAGTGCTTTTGTCTGTTTATTAATTATTCATTTTGCCTCAGGTGTGAAGCATTCTCCACATACCCCAGGACATATGATCTTATTCATGCAAATGGTGTATTCAGCTTGTATAATGACAAGTAAGACTTCGTCGACACTTGTATATTTTACCTTTCTGATAGAAGTTAAGCTTTATCATTCATAATAATGAGCTTCAACCAACTGCTTTAGCCATTTAACTAAACTATGTTTCTTGTAATTGTATGTTAACCAAAGCAGGTGTGACACAGTAGACATTCTTCTGGAAATGGATCGTATCTTGCGACCTGAAGGAGCTGTCATATTCCGCGACCAAGCAGATGTACTAAATAAGGTGAATACAATTGTGAAAGGAATGAGATGGAACACGAAATGGGTTGATCATGAGGACGGCCCTCTTCTGTCAGAAAAGATATTATTTGCTGTCAAGCAGTACTGGGTTGCTGGAGAAAAAAGTACCGAATCCCCACAGTGAACCGGAAAGAAGATGGCAACTCCAGCATGATTCTGCCAGTGATTATTCCAAAGACATTTTGACATTTTTTTTTTTCAACAACCATGCAAGCCTCAGCCAGTAGCAACAACCAGAAAAATGGCTTCTACTGTATTTAATGTTTGATCAGGCCATGGTTGTTGAGATAGATAGCCATTAGAATATATATATATAGGACATCTCCATTCATAGAGATTCATGGTATTATTTCTGTTTTCCTTTCTTCCTTTTTATCAAATTTCCTGTTCTTTACTGTAAGCAGATTTTGAGGCTTTTCTTAATGTTATTTATTGATTCAATTCTTTAGTATCTTCTTCTTCTTCTTTCCATTCACATTGATTTGGACTCCCAAACCCACCAAATGAATGGGAGATCTAAACATGTCATCTGCTAGCCATTTGTCACCACTTTGTCCATATATGAAGTAGACCCGTTACTTCAAATAGTGATGATTTTCATGAGCATACATTATACTAGAAAGGTAAACAAAATAAATTTCCCAGCAATAAAAATTAGCTAGAACATGCAAGGAAAAAAGTCTCTTATCAATTAAGTTCAAGCATGTAGGACCCTGTAATAAATGTACACTTATATTTATATTAGATTGGCTCTAACGAAGCCTCCCTCAAATCAAAAAAAACTTTCTGTTCTATCACTTGCAACATAATCTTTCACCTTTTAAAGCTTGTCCTAGCCTCTATATTTTCCAAAAGATCTCTTCTCTTGTCAAGTTTTTGTTCTCCATCTCTCTGTTTCTTGCCTCTGAAGCTTCCCAACATCAAAAAATTTCTGTCCTCTATAGAGTATTTTCAAGCTTGCTAGCTAGCCATAAGCCATGGAGAGTGGAAAGAACAGTACTGGTCCTGGTGAAGTCTCATTTTCTTGTTATGTTAGATCATCAGAAGAGAACTTCATTAACAAGCTTGGAGAGTCATTTCAATGCCCCAATCATTCCATTTCTTCAAGCCCAGAATTTCCCTCTTCAAGAAGCTTAGGAAGGACTAAGAAGACTGCAGAAGGTGAAATTGGTGTTTTCGGAGCCGAAAAGTACTACAATATGAAGCTGGAGAAAAAAGGTCCAATAATTATTGATACAGCAAGTGGTATACATGGATACAGCAAAAGAAACCAAGTTGATCTGCTCAGAGTGAAATCCAAAAGCAGGCAAGGAACCCCAAGTGTAACTTCTGAAGCAAGTTGGAATAGCCAAACTGCTTTGCTACCAAGTTATCAGATGAACATGTCTCAAAGCAAGCAAAAGAAGGTACAAGGAAAGAGTTTTTTCGCTAGTCTTAGCTGCAACGGATCTTGTGCGGATAAGAAATCTGTTTACGTTAATCAACATGTTGAGCATGCAGTGGCAGCAGATCGCGGAAAAGAGTACAGAAAAGAAGCTGTTCAAATTGCTGCTCATAGACCTGCAGCTGTCATGTTGGATGGAAGAAATCAGCAACAATCAAGAGTACTCAAGGTGAAAGATGATAAAGATGAGTTTTTGGGTCTCCCAATTGCAAAATCTGTTAAAAAACAGATTGCAAAAGAGAAAATCATTGAGGAAGAAGAGTCAAGACAATCACTGGATGTGTTTGGTTCACATATGATGAACAAGGAAGTCATAGAGGTGAATTTAGAGAGGAAACTATCTATGCTAACTTGGGATGCAATTCCAAAAGCTTCAAACCTCTCCATTAATTCCATGAGAAGTCATGTTCATGAAGATATGGAGAGTGATGCTAGCTCTGATCTATTTGAAATAGGGAACATATCAGGCATGTCTAGTTGCATGACTCCTACCCCATATGAGCCAAGTGAGACCAGCATTGAATGGAGTGTTATCACAGCTAGTGCTGCTGATTTCTCAGCTGTTTCGGATTATGACGAAAAGAAACTGATCACAGAGAACATCATAACCCATCGTTTATCAACAACATCAGCTAATAAAGTTGCCAAAACCAAGTCCATAGTGGAGAAAGAGACACAAGGTATCCTTCCAAGCAAATTATTGGGTTGCAATAGCAACAAAGCAGTGAGAGTTGCTGAATCTGCATACAGAACTAATGAGAAGGCAAAGTCTTATCAACCACCACAGCCTCAAAGATCAGTTGCTGCCCCCATAACAGTGAGGAAGTTACAAGGTGATATCGATAAAAGGTTTTGAGTTTCGATTAGCACCAACATGCTTTTGCCTCAAGAACAGTCTTGATAACGTGCCTCGTACATGAGTTGGTGTCTGTCTGTCTGCATGAAGCAGCACATGTGTAATGGAAAAAGATTTGGCAGAAACATAGCTTGAAATTTTCTGTTTGATATGAATCTTCAAGAAACTATGCAGCTATTCTTGATTTGAGATAAAATTTTCAGTTTGTATTATCTTTTTCCTGTATTCAACTGAAGTACCTAACTTTTTTTTTTTTTTTAGTGATGGAAACTGAGATTATTGTCCATATCTTAGCTTTTATGTCATTGAAAAACAAAACATCTTAGAAGATTAAAAAGAGAATCTGGAAATGTCTATGCAACTAAAAAAAAGACCACATTTGCTGACCACCCTTGCCCAACTAAACACATTCCTCTCCTTAGTTCAGAGCTTCAAATTCTATTCTTGTTCTCTTGATTTACAACTGGAGGGTCATTCATGTTTTGGATCTTCTTTTTGACTTTTAACTAAAGCTGCTTTTGGCAAATCTAGACATTTTACTATTTAAAATCTGTAGATTAACATTCTTGTTACAATTAATAGCTTTCATTGTTAAGGGTCTATATATATATATACTCATTAAGGATTTTTATTAGTGTTTTGAAAGCTTTGCATTCAAACTAGAAGTAGCTACATGTGAGTTGTGATCTGGATGAGCTGGTGCCACCAGTAGAAGCATTAAAGAGTCTACGTTTCTTATTGTTCTTCTCTCTTGAGGATTTTAATAAAGGATGGGAACTTTTCAACAGTGTTATAACTAAAATGATGGGGAACTGTTAAGGAATTTTGTCCACAACGACATGTTCAATTCACATTACACTACATGTCCATCAGAAAGTTTGGTAGCTGCATTCAATTCCATAACTATCTTACAACTAAGGTGGATCCCATTTTTCTTCTTTTTTTCTCCTCTCATTTTCCTTCCACAGAAAACCAATGTTGGGAATCAAATCATAAGCACCATTATCTCTTCTGATTTAGTCATATATCCATTTCACCTTTGTGAATGTGGACCTATATACAAACAATGTCGGTAAACATCAAAAGAAATGACCCAACAACAGTATTTAAACACTGAGTTTAGCCGAGGACTCGAACCTAAGAATCCTGGGACAACCTGACTATGATATCACGTTATTAACCATCAGATCTAACTATGATTTTCTTATCTTCCTCTTTGTGAAATGAACAGAAGATATTAGAGGAAGAAAGATTGTCATGTGGTTGATGTGATGATGAAGATTGAAGAGGGAATGCTAATAACAGAAAGCAAAAGCAAGCATTAATGTAAAATGAGAGAGATGGGTTGGACATCACATCAAAATTTTAAGATGGAATCAATAATTATTTCATACAAAAATTCTCTTATGTTGTTCATGGGACCAATGAGAGTTAATTCTTCTCTGGAGTAGTAGACATTAATTGAATGCAAAATAGAGTTGTGAGCATGGAGGACCATTTTCCAGTACTGATGATGTTGTCTGGAAGAAGCAATATATTATTCAATATTCATTCTCATTAAACAAAAATCAAAGTGGAAAAAGGAGGGTCCCTCTCCCTTAACTAAAATGCAAGAAACAAAAATTCAAAGATTCTACTATTTCCATCTTCTTCTAACATCATCATTAGTCTAAAAAGCAGAACACTTGAAAGAATTTTGTCTGTGAGATCACAGACCATGTTTAAGGAATGTTTTTCATCAAAATATCTGAGACTTACTTTGCAAGGCCTTGTATTGTATTTAATCAAGCTTGAAATTTAATGCTTTCTATATATATTCTTCCTTCTTCTCATTTACAAATTATCATGAATATTTATTAGTATTGGAATTACAATGAGCAAAAAGAATCACATTCTATTGTATAATAATGTATAATGATAATATGCAACTTCTATAAAAAAAAATATATATATATATATATAAAAGAAGATAATATGCAACTATATTTTATTTTAGACAAAATAAGGTTGGTCCGATGTAAACCCTTCACACATGCACCACGAGATTACAGGTTCGAATCCTCCTCCTTCCTAAAAAACCCCTAGTTAATGTAATACATATATATATATATAAATTATTTTCAATAATGTTACTTTATTTGAATTTGGTTTTCAAATTTGGTGTCCAAATAATGTGACAACACTCTAATCTATTCATTTAAATTGTATTAGATTTTCATGATTTAAATGAATGGATTAGAGTGTTGCCATATCATTTGGACACAAGATTTGGATACCAAATTTAAATAATGTGACATTACTCTTTTATTTTACATCCGTTGACAAGGTTATAATTTTGAGTAAGTAAAGTGGATATTCTGATAGTCAAATTTGTAAAAAATAAAATAAAAATGATTAGAGCTATGTTTGACTTGGGCTACCAAACAGGGACCTTGTTCTAGACCAAACTCAACCCATAAAAAATGTAACAACCAATAAATATTCCTTGTAAAGTCAAACACGCATTCCTTTAAATATTTGCATAGTAAGAACAAGAACGTAATATAAATAAAAACTATTTTGTAAAAATTTGATAAGTAAAGAATATAAAATTATAGATAATTGATTTTTTTATATTTGAATTTGATGATTGAAATTATTTAGTTTTAACGATATCAAGTCATTTATACTCTAAATTTGAATAAAATAGAATTATTCAAATCTTAATATTTAATGTTTTTTTTTTCTTTCTTTTGATAACCCATAAATCTCTTGAACTCACCTAGTGAATTCTAGTTAAAAAATTAAAGCTCCGACAAATCTTACAATCTTGAAATCTATGGCTTCGGACATGTACTTATCGACAAGAGAATTCAAACCCCATACTTTATAAGAGCAAACCATAAGTCTATATCTAACCGTTATACACTTATGTTAACACTCATGAGTATTTAATATTCAGCATCTTAATAAAAATAATCTTAACAAAAAAAATACATACAATATCATATTGAAAGAAACCAATCAATTTTTTTTTATTTTTTTTTATTTTTTTTATTTTTTTTTGTAAAATTTAGAGTTTTATAAAGGTTTAATTAAGAAAAATTAAAAGATGGAGGGCTTAACAGTAAAATAAAATAAAATAAATAATTAAAATAAACCTTTGTTTGAAGATAACTAGAAAATATCTCGTTGATTGCCTGATTAGCCTTGAATTATCTGATGTACTCTATCCCATTATCCTAAGCAATCAGAATATTTCTACCCAATAGAAAACCCCAACACAGAGTATCACCATAGTTCTCAATCTCAAAAATACCCCTAACTTCGTGCACCAAATGACAATCTTACCCTCACTTGAACAGCTGCACAGATGTGTCACGCGTTGACTGACCTAAACTCTGGACCTCCAGAAGACGTCCACGTAAGATATAGAAACTCGCAAAACCCTAACTTGTTTTGTTGTGTTATACACATCACTCTCTCTCATTCCACCACATACAAAAGGGGAGGGAGAGAGTAAAGCGAAGCAAAAGACACTAGGGTTTTAGTCGTCCACAGAGAGAGTGAGAGAAATATAAGAGAGAAATCTAGGGTTAGGGTTAGCAAGGGAAGAAAATGGTGGCGGACAAAGGGAAGAAAACCAAGGTAGATGAAGAAAACACAGAGCAAATCGACTCAGAACTTGTTTTGTCCATCGAGAAGCTCCAGGAGATCCAAGATGAGCTTGAAAAGGTTTTATTTTTATTAGCAAAAAACATTATCTGTTTGTGTATATGTTGTTGTTTTTCCTTTTGTTCTACGTGTAATTTGATTTGCATTCCCTTTTTATTTTATTTTTTAATTTTATTTTTGAACACTTAGAGAAAAAGTTATATTGGCTGAGTTTTATGGGTTTTTTGTTTGGTGTTTTTTGTGTGTAGAATTGTAGATTTTGTTGAATTTGGGTTTGTGAAAGGTGGAACCGATTGATGTTTATGTGAGAAGAGAGATTTTTTTATTTTTTATTTTTTGTAAAATTGATTGAGCGACTGGTTGATGTTGTTGTGGTTGAGGATTGACTCAAGGGAAAAAAAAATATGGTTTTTTAGAAAGAAATAATTTCAAATATTTGATTTTCTTCTGGAAAAGACAACATTTGATTTTATTTGGTTATATTGATATTTGTTTAATTGATTTCAGTTTAACTTATACTCGGTTTTTTTTTTCAGCATTAGGCTGTGATTGATTATGAAACTTTATTTCTCTTAATGTAATTGCTATAATGAAGCACATTGGAATAGCGGTATTTTATTCCAGAGTAATTTGAAGCACATGTAAGCGGTATTTTATTATTGTTGTTGGATATGTTTGTTTGTGGTTGTTTTGGGACATGCTGTTAGCAGACAAAGTTCTTATTATGTGATCATTGTTGTTGGATATGTTTCAGTTAATTCTTATTGATTGCTGGCATGATTAATATCATTTTTTTTAAAAAAATTTTACTGCTTACTGCTTACAATTTGAGTTTATTTCTTAACTTTTTTTTTCTTGGTAACAAAGACATGTATTTACTGCTTTTTTAATGAAATTTTTTGGTTTCTGATTGAGAAAATGAGCATCTTAATTTCATGCTGTATAGCTTTTAGTTTTGAGTATGAATAGATTCACATATGAACTTGTTAAATCTGTAACCTTGTTAGTTGTGGTTTCTCTAACAAATTTAATTTCGGCGTGTTCAAGATCAATGAAGAGGCAAGTGATAAAGTCTTAGAAGTGGAGCAGAAGTATAGTGAGGTACGCAAGCCAGTCTATGATAAGAGGAATGATATCATCAAATCCATCCCTGACTTCTGGTTAACTGCTGTAAGTAATCTGTTCTTATTTGTTAACTTCATTGAAATTGTAAATCATGAGCTATTAGAGTTCTTGTCATTGACATTGTTTCTGTTCCTTGCAGTTTATTAGTCATCCTGCTCTTGGTGAACTTTTGAGTGAAGAGGATCAAAAGGTTTGAATGCTATTCTCTTATGAGTTGAAGTAGAATTCTTGCAGTTGGTTTATTTACAACTTTGTTTTCTCACTACCTCTAAGATAAGCTATAAGTTTTTTCTAATTTTGATTCCTCTTCACTAGTTTCTTCTTTCCTGATTTGTATGTTTTATTCTTTAATATGCCATTTACCTTTTTTTTCTTTCTCTGTAATAGATATTCAGGCATCTGAACTCTCTAGAAGTGGAAGACTTTAAAGATGTCAAGTCAGGATACTCCATTACATTCGTGAGTTTATTCTATTTTCTTAGTTTTGTGAACAACTAAAGGTTCACCTGCACTTTTCTTTACGCACTTAGCTTGAATCGTAGGAATGTCATATCATGTTCCTTTCTGATTGATGAATGTACCGACTGATTATCTTTTATGTTTCTTTTCATTTTTCAGAACTTCCACCCCAATCCTTATTTTGAGGATACCAAACTTACAAAGACTTTTACCTTCCTTGATGACGAAGGCTCAATGAAAATTACTGCCACATCAATCAAGTGGAAAGAGGGAATGGTAAGGCTTTTTTGTAACTTCTGGTCATTTCTAACCCACCTCATGTTTTGCTATGCTTTTAAAATTAATTGCATTCCTAATATGTGAAGGGCCTACCAAATGGAGTCAATCATGAGAAGAAAGGAAACAAGCGGCCATTTGCTGATGAAAGGTTAGATTTCTACTCTGTTAGTCACTCTTTTATGAAACTAGCGTCCAAAACATTTGTAGCTTACATACTACAATTGAAAGGAACTCATGAAGATAGCTTTTTGTACTCATGAAGATAGCTTTTTGTTTCTTTTATCTCTCTGATATTCTCATATTTTGGGTTTAATTTAATTTTAAGTTGTAGAAAGAAAAAAAAAAAAAACTTTTGCCAGAGTCATCTATAAAGAATTTATCAGTTATGCTTTGAAAATATATCATGGTATGCATTTGCAATATGCTTCGTATCTAACTTACATCTAACTGACCATAGCTTTAACTTCTTCCTTTTTGTAAGTCAAAATTTCAAATGATTCACATTTGTATCTAGCATCTGATTTTTGATGCTGCGACTCTGAGTGCAGCTTTTTTACCTGGTTTAGTGATACTCAAGAGAAGGATACCATAGATGGCATCCATGATGAGGTGAGTTCTATATGTCCGTTATTTGTATATGGTTATTAGTGCCAAATGTTAGGCAGACAGTTTTCTTTTCTCATGTTGAGGCTGTTATTCAAGGAATGTCTTGAAAAATTGCAGGTTGCTGAGATTATCAAGGAGGATTTATGGCCCAATCCTCTCACTTATTTTAACAATGTACCTTCTTCTTCCTTTTTGTCTTCTCTCGTTTCGGTTTATATACTAGTTAGTGTGTCTGATCATTCCTGAAATCCTTTTTTGCTTCACTCTCTAATGGAAATTAATTACACTGTTATAGGAAGCTGATGAAGAGGAGTTTGAAGGCGAGGAAGGTGATGAAGAGGTAAATGAAGGCTTTCTTTATGTTCTTTCTACAAGATAATTCAATAATTCTCTTTTCTTCTTTCCTGAAAATGAATTGGAGAATTGAAGAATCACTTTGCAAGAATGATCAAATAACAAGAAAGAACAATTTTAGATACTCTAGAGTCGGTCTATTTTGTAGATTGACTAAATAGGCAATATCATCAGTAATATTTTGCCCATTCATTTTCACGTATACAATTTATCTTCTGGTTTTGATTTCTAAACTTGGTCCATTGGCAGGGAAAAGAAGATGATGACTCTGATGATGATGAGGACGACCAAGAAGAAGATGACGATGAAGATGGTGAGGAAGGCAACTGAAGTCTCTTCTTCCGGATGTTCACTTATATTTAGCCTTCCCTGCCTTGGTAACAACTTGGTGTAAAGTTGTCTCTAGTGGTTGCTTTAGTAAGGTTATGGTGGGCGGGTGGGCATGAGGTTGAAACTCTTTCATGATAGTTTTCTTTAGTGTGTAAGCAACTGCTCCGGCTATAGTTATTATTACGACTGTCGTTCTGTTTTTACTTAAAAAGGCCCGTTTTTTTTTTTGTTTTTCTGTTCTTGTCCGGGTTTATTTTTGTAGGTTTGCTCCTTAATATATGCATTTTTAGATGACAATGGTATGTGGCTTTTTATTTTATTTCTGTTTAGAACAAGGAAAAATCACAATTATACTATTGGGTGTAAAGTTGCTTGGACATCCAATATATACACAGAACCCGTGAATCAATATGTCTCGTTCTCATATTAGTCACATTATATCACTAATATCATGGACAGTTCTCCCGTTGGAGGATTTTTGCGATGAAGAAGAATCAACTATATTGTTTTGTTCAGACGCAAGAAGCTGTGTAGATCAATTTTTTTCTTTCATGTTTAGGCCGAAGTAGTTCATTTCAAGTTACTGCTGTAGTTGTCTGAAAACATAGCATAATGGTACTGTGAATGAGTGAATTCTTCAATCAGTTGGTTAACATAAAGGACAAATAGTTGTTGGCATACATTAATAAACTTGTCATTACTCATTAATGATATTTTGTTGACCATAAGATGGTATCTTTGCATGTGGTGTGTAGCAGACTAGCAGATACCCATAACTCTTCTTTTATAGCTAGAAGTGAATTTAGAGAATCACTGAAAAAAAAAAATCTTCAAAACCTCCAACAGATAGATATAGAACTGGACAGCTCTAAGGTACAATCTTTCACTGTCTTCCTTTCTTTGTCTTTGTTTGATTTTACATTATACATGTAATGTAATAATTTCGTGTTATGTATGCAGTAAAAACTACATTACTGTATTAGCAACCAGAAACACCATCACACATCTATTTTGTAACTTGTATAAGAAGGAACACTGCAAAACATAACTACATAAGTAAGCTTGAGTCCTGAAATGTCTGAATCTATCCCCACTGTCGATCTCTCACCTTTCTTTGGAGAAGGTGGTGATGAGGATGGCAAGAAGAAAGCGAAGGAGGTGATTAGCCAAGCTTGTTCTCAGTATGGTTTCTTCCAAATTCGTAACCATGGTGTGCCTCCAGAGCTGTTGAGCCGAGCCCTCGAGCTTTCCAAGACATTTTTTGGGTTTTCTGATGATGTGAAACTTAAATCCAGTCCTGGGAGTGCTGCACCACTTCCTACTGGTTACAGCAAACGGCCTGAACACGCACCGGACAAGAGTGAGTACATGCTGATGTTTCCACCAGAGTCCGGCTTCAATGTCTACCCCGAAAACCCACCTGAATTCAAGTATGTTTCAGCTCCTTGCATCATTATCTGAGTATATAAACTTTTCAAAAAAAAAAAAAAAAAAAAATTGTTTGTTTGATAATGGTGTCTCTAATAAACTTTATTGATCTTGCTAGGGAGGTTTTGGAAGATGTTTTCACCCACCTGACCAATTTAGGTTCTCTTATAGAGAGTATCATAAATGAGTGTTTAGGTCTACCACCCAATTTCCTCAAAGAATACAATCATGATAGGAGCTGGGATTTCATGGCTGCCCATCACTACTTCCCAGCGACTGAGACTGATAACAATGGACTAACAGAACACGAAGATCCCAATTGTGTCACCTTTGTGTTCCAAGATCAAGTTGGAGGCCTAAATGTTAGGAAGAACTGTGAATGTGAATGGATACCGGTAACTCCTGCTCAAGACACATTGGTGGTTAATATCGGCGATGTTATTCAGGTACGGAGAGACTACTTCGTTTAATTTTTATGATCATATCAAACCATACACTAAAGTTGTTTATTGTAGCTAATGATGGCTAACATTTTTTGGCCCCTGGAAGGTGTTGAGCAACAAGAAGTTCAAGAGTGCAACTCACAAGGTGGTGAGACCTGAAGGGAAAAGCCGATTCTCGTATGCATTCTTCTATAACTTGCATGGAAACAATTGGGTAGAACCATTGTCAAAGTTCACTGAAGAGATTGGAGAGGCACCAAAGTACAGAGGATTTTTATACAAGGAGTACCAGGCTTTGAGAATGAGAAACAAGACCCATCCACCTGCAAAACCTGAAGATAATATTAACATAACCCACTATGCAAAATGCCAATAATTAATCAATAACGGGTGTTCTGTTTATGTCTGTTTTTTTGATGGGTGTTCTTGGAAATAGATTTCAAGAAAAATCTTGGAACTTTGTATGATTCAATAATCAATAATAATACATTTGATGTTCCATTTAAGTCTTTCTGTTGATAATGTTGGGATTCATAAGTTTCAAATTTGAAACTTATGAATCCCCAGTCTCACATTCATGCAAGTGTGCCGGCAATCTTGGCGTAAGAACAGCTTGTAATTGTGTGAGCATGTAGCAGACCAATCCAGGGCTCTCGGAGAATGTCCATGATCTCCTCCAGCCAGGTGGTTTCCGGTTGTGTCCATTTAAAATGCTGCACAACATGTGACCTACCATTGACGGTGACCAAATTTATAGCAAGCTGTGCAGCCAGGGATATCATCTTGCCCGCACCAAATGGTAGCATCCGAAAATATATAAATTGGTCATGATGTGCCTCTTTTTCTTGTAAAGTAAATAAATTTCACAACAAAGACATTGTTTCCATTTAATTTTGATGATCATATCAAACCGTGCACTAAAGTTGATTAGTGTATGCAACTTTTTTATTTGTTGATCATAATGTAGATTGTAGGATCTTAGCAAGTGGTGTCTGAAATTGTGAGAAAAAAAAAAAGTATAGCTAGATTGGAGTTGCATGCATACTCTAATGTTGATTGGACCAGGATCCCACTCCTATGATTTTATTTTTTTTATTTTTATTTTTTATTTTTGATATCGAGTCAGCCTGTTCTCCCCTCAATTGCGTGACTCGCAGCGGCCTATTTGTTGGTTGTTGAAGAGTATGACAGATAGGAAACATCTACCCACACCCTCAGACCCACAGGGATACAAGCGGATAAATCAAAACTCATCTTCGTTTGGGTAGGATTTGAACTGCTGACAAGGGAGTTACCCATACCCCAAGCTCGTCTTTCCACTACGCTAAGGCCCTGGGGCAGGCCTCAAGGGAGTTGCCAAGGTTTGAACCAGGGATGTCTGAGTTTACTGCTCATCACTGGACCACCAAGGCAACCCCTCAAGGTTAAATGAATATAATTGAAAATCAAAGATGGGGCATTCCTAGAATTGAACTCGGACCTCTCGCACCCTAAGCAAGAATCATACCACTAAACCAAATGCCCTTGTTAAACACTCCTCTGATTTATGACAACAAGAGTGCTATCCAGATTTCTCACAACTCAATCTTTCATAAGTGGACCAAGCATATCGAGATCGATTGTCATCTTACTCGTCACTAAACTTAAGCACGGCAATTGACACAGATGATGAAGAAACAATATTGTTTTGTTCAGCACTTCAGCCAGAAGAAACCGTGAAGATCATTTTTTTTGTTTCATGTTTTGGCTGAAGATGTTCTTTTCAAGTTACTGCTGTAATTGGCCTAGTTGTTGGACTTGTATATGTCATGCAAATAACATAAAACAAGAACTGTCAATGGCTAAAAACCGAGCAAAATTGTACTGTGAATTTTCAACCCTTAACATAAAGGACAAATATTAATAATACATTATTAAACTTGTCATTAATAATACATTATTAAACTTTTCATTAATAGATGGCATCTTTGCAAGTGGTGTGTAGGTAAGGACAGAGACAATACCCATCATTTTCTTTTATGCTCATTGTGCGTTGAACTTGATCATCACTAAAAAAAAAAAAACTCAAGTCTTCAAAATCTTCAACAGATATAGAACTGGACAGCTCTAAGGTATACAATCGTTCACTCTTTTCCTCTCTTTCTCTTTGTTTGATTTTAAATTATACATGTGATGTAATAATTTTATGTTATCTATTAGCAACTAGCAACTAGCAACACCAACAACAACACATCTATTTTGTAATTACATAAGTAAGCTTGAGTCCTGAAATGGCTGACTCCATCCCCACTGTCGATCTATCGCCTTTCTTTGGAGAAGGCAATGAGGATGGCAAGAAGAAAGCCAAGGAGGTGATTAGCCAAGCTTGTTCTCAGTATGGTTTCTTCCAAATTCATAACCATGGTGTGCCTCTAGAGCTGTTGAACCGAGCCCTCGAGCTTTCCAAGACGTTTTTCGGGTATTCTGATGATGTGAAATGTAAATCTAGTCCTGGGAGTGGTGCACCACTACCTGCTGGTTACAACAAGCATCCTGAGCACTCACCGGACAAGAATGAGTACATGCTGATGTTTCCACCAGGGTCCGGCTTCAATGTCTACCCTGAAAACCCACCTGAATTTAAGTATGTTTGATCTCATTGCATCATTATTAGTGTATGTATTTTGTTTCTCTAATCAACTTTTATTGATCTTTCCAGGGAGGTTTTGGAAGATGTTTTCTCCAACTTGACCAAAATAGGTTCCCTTATAGAGAATATTGTAAATGAGTGTTTAGGCCTAACACCCAACTTCCTCAAAGAATACAATCATGATAGGAGCTGGGATTTCATGGCTGCTCTTCGTTACTTCCCAGCGACAGAGACTGAAAACAATGGAATAACAGAACATGAAGATGGCAATTGTGTCACCTTTGTGTTCCAAGATCAAGTTGGAGGCCTGCAAGTTAGGAAGAACGGTGAATGGATACCAGTAACACCTGCTCAAGACACGTTAGTTGTTAATCTTGGCGATGTTATTCAGGTAATTTTGATTATCATATCAAACCATACACTGAAGTTGTATATTAATTGTAGCTAATGATGCTAGTTTTTTTCTGGCCTTGGAAGGTATTGAGCAACAATAAATTCAAGAGTGCAACTCACAGAGTTGTGAGACCGCAAGGGAAAAGCCGATACTCGTATGCATTCTTCTATAACTTGCATGGAGACAATTGGGTGGAACCATTGTCAAAGTTCACTAAAGAGATTGGAGAGGAACCAAAGTATAGAGGATTTTTATATAAGGAGTACCAGGCTTTGAGAATGAGAAACAAGACACATCCACCTGCAAAACATGAAGATGTTATTCACATAACCCATTATGGAATCACTTCCTAGACTGCAAAAAATGCCAAATTATTGAATTGTATGTCTGTTTTTTTATAGTTTCTTTGATGGATGTTCTTGGAAATAGATTTCAAGAAAAAGTTTGAAACTTTCTATGATGAGGTACATTTGAAATATAGTTAAATCTTTCTATTGATAATTTTGTGTTTTTTTCTACCATTCTTGTGAAATCAGAAAATTTTTAATTAATTATGTTTCCATCAATCATTATTTAAGTCTCATTTTTCAATTTAGGATGATCTAATCACAGGTTGACAAAATCAATGGTTTTTTCACACCAACAACTATATTGTTTTTTCTTCAATATTGATTATTGAACACTTGGAGTTTCATATCAAACTTGAAATTGGTCATGCTGTAACATGTGCCTCTTTTCCTTGTAAAATAAATAAATTTCACAAGAAAGACATTGTTTCTCTGTAACTGTGGACAAAAAAGTTTGAACTTTGAACTTTAACAAGATTTCAATCGTGAAAAAACAATGATGTTTATGAGCAATGTACATTATGTTGTCAAGATCAAATGTTTGTTTTGTAGTTAGTAGCCTATTTGTTGACCATAAAGTAGGAACTTAGCAATTGGGGTCCAAATTTGTGATATATATGGTATAGTATCATTTTCCTCCCTAAAGTATGGCTTATTAGTAATTCTCCTTCCCAGTATTTTGCTTATTGGTCATTCTTCCCCCTGTTAGCAAACTTATTCGCCAAAATCCCCCCTCCAATTAGCTTTTCCGTTAAAATAGATAACTCTAACAGCAGTAGACGACTCAAAGACCATTTTACCCTTGATATGTGCTCTTTGAAGATAAAATACCGTTGTGCCCCTAAAATGATCTGTTGGACACCCAACTGCTAATTTTGAAAGTATAAAAACGCCCCCTCTTCTCAATAAAGCTACACATATTCATTATTTTTCTATTTTGCTTTCCAAAGACATCTACAACAGTTATTTGACTAAAATCATCCATTTCTCTCGTTAGGCTGATGTTATCAGCATCACAACCGCCAAATATCAACCATAGTAGTGTCATAATTGACTATAACATCAAGTATATCCATGTTGTTACTGTCCAAAAAAAAAAATTCAATCACTACGTAGACATAATATATACATATTAGACATACTATATACATATAAAAACATTAAATATACTATATACAAAATACCTACAAGAATACGAAAATAAAGATACAAAGATATATATATATATATATATATATCTTTGATAGAAAAACACAAAAGCATTTGCTACGCATGGGGAGGTTGGCAATCAGGTATAAAAAATGGTACCCTTCTTATTTCTTTCACTGGTACTTAATAGTACTAAATTTTTTGGACCTTGTTATCCACACCAAATTCTGCACGGATAAGCAGAATAATTATTTGGGTTTAACATGATTTTCAAGGATTTTATTTATGATTGATCTATATAGAATCATAGCAATTGAACCAACTTGAAAAAGTAGACATAGAGAAAGAGCATTCATTCTTTGATGAAAAGGTTAACTATTCACATTCTTTTTTCACATTTCCTTTCTCCCTTCTTTATATAGTTTAATATATTGATGATCTTATTTTAATTTATTTCATCTACAATTTTAATTAATAAAAAACACTTGTGTACGTAACTAACAATAATAACTAATTAATAGGATTTTGTTAAAGCTCTAGATAGTAGATACATACATTTTATTCTTTTTCATTATTTGCTATGTTGTCATTCCTATTGGAAGTTGATGAAAGCTTATAAATCTCTTCGGTTTTTCTTTAAAAAAATTAAAAAAAAAATCTCTTCATTTTAAAATTTTGAACAATATGCATGCACTTTTTTTTTAATATCACATTTATTAAGGCCAAAACATAGTCAAGGCAAAGAGAGACCAACAAACACCACCAAACAACAGAAAGCACAAACCAAAGGCAGTATCAAACAAGTTTAACAGTCATCAACATGTCAATTATATTATCAATTACAAAGTTAACAATATAAAATGAAAAACCCCAATTTTTTTTAAATAGAAATCCTAAATAGTTAACTGAATTCATAACCAACAATCAAAACTTATAACATGCACTCAAATCAGTATAAAAACACTATTAACACGTCAATTACACAACCAATTTCAAAGTTATCAACCTTAAACAAAACCCCCCAAAATATTTTCAACAAAAACCCTAAATCATTCACTGCAGTTAAAATGAACAAACAAAACACATACCATGCACTCAAATTCAGTATAAAAACACTATCAAGCTATAAAAGTGAAATAAACATACCTTACAAGCAACACGAATCCAAAAACCTCTTAAACTCCACCGATTTTGAAACCTAAGCTTCATACGCAGAGAAAACTAACCTAAGATACCTTTTAACACTCGGAAAACATCTCAAATAGTTTGTGAATATTTGGTGATTGTAGGTTTTTTTTTTTTGGCGTGAAAGTGGAAGAAGAACGAGTTCGTGATGGTGAAGGTAGAAATCAAAGAAAAATGTTGAAGTGAGGGACCACAGTGGGAAATACAATAATGAAAGCATCTGGCCTTTTTATATGGTCTATTTTTTAGTCGTAAATTTTTTTTAGGGATAATTACCCGATTGCCATCGAATTGATGACACACTATCAAAATGACCACTAGATTGGAAAGTTGTTCTAAAATGACCATTTTTGACGAACTTTGTGACACTAATGGTCATTCCATCAAACACTGTTAACTTTGCTGTTAAATAGATGGGCATTTTAGTAATTTTATCTATAATTACAAAAATAAAATATAAAATATAATACACTTCTGCCAAAGCTAGAGACAAGGGTTCAAAAACCTGCTGATGATCGCCTGTTCACCTGGGCAGCCGCTGGACTTACCATCGCAATATTGGTTCTTTTATTGAAGAAGTTCATGAAATCTAGCAGCCATGATGCCGGTTTCATGGATGGATCATAGATATGATAATGGTTTCTGCCGGCTTAACAGTTTTACAAGTTACCAAGCCATAATAGTTAGAAAGTGGACAGAAGATCACCTACATTTTCATTTAGATTGAACCATTTTGCTGTGCGTATTATCATCTTCATACCCAATGATGGTAATTAGCAATATATAGATCAGCAACTCTGATCACAATTGGTAGCATTGTATTTGTTAAAAAAAAAATTTATAGGAATGGTCATTTTGATATTAAGTGAATAAGAAGTTAACGGTATTATAACGGTATTTGATGGAATGACCATTAGTGTCACAAAGTTCGTCAAAAATGGCCATTTTGGAACAACTTTCCAATATAGTGACCATTTTGATAGTGTATCATTAATTCGATAGCCATCAGGGTTATTTCTGTCTTTTTTTTTTATTGTCATAAGAATCCTTTGCTAAGTTACTATTTTACCTTTAGAGTCAACAACAACTTTACAATCAACTCTCCATTTTAACGGAAAAGCTAATGGGAGGGGGGATTTTGACGAATAAGTTTACTGACAGGTGAACAATGGCCAACAAGTAAAATATTGGGGGAAGAATTACTAATATGTCACACTTCATGGGGAAAATGATTCTATCCCTATAATATTATAGCAATTAAAAGACACCGAAACAGAGAAAAAAAACAAAAAACAAAAAAATCGTCGAGATCTCCAACCGCCATAGAACTCAACAACAGCAAGGTACAATCTTTCCCTCTTTTCCCATCTCTCTCTTTGTTTGATTTTAGTTACTATGTAATAATTTCCTAGCTAGGCCACTGAATTTAGATTTTGGTACTTAATGGACAGCATCTGTTTCTAACATAAGTAAGCAATTTGAGTCCTGAAATGGCCGACTCCAATATCCCCACTGTGGATCTCTCACCTTTCATTAGAGAAGGAGATCATGAAGATGGCAAGAAGAAAGCTAGGGAGGTGATCAGCCAAGCTTGTTCTCAATATGGTTTCTTCCAAATTCAGAATCATGGTTTGCCTCCAGAGCTATTGAGCCGAGCCCTCGAGCTTTCCAAGACATTTTTTGAGTACTCTGATTATGAGAAACGTAAATCCAGTCCTGGAAGTGGTGTACAAATTCCTGCTGGTTACAACAAACAGCCTCAACACTCACTGGACAAGAATGAGTACTTGGTGATGTTTCCACCAGAATCTGGCTTCAATGTCTACCCTCGAAACCCACCTGAATTTAAGTACGTTTCAACTCCTAGTTGCATCATTATAGTTTTGTTTGTTTGATAATGGTGACTCTAATCAACTTTATTGATCTTTCCAGGGAGGTTTTGGAAGATGTTTTCTCACACTTGACCAAATTAGGTTCCCTTATAGAGAGTACTATAAATGAGTGTTTAGGACTACCACCCAATTTTCTGAAAGAATTCAATCATGATAGGAGCTGGGATCTCATGAGTGCCAAGCGATACTTCCCCGCGACTGAAACTGAAAACAATGGAATATCAGAACACGAAGATGGCAATTGCGTCACCTTTGTGTTGCAAGATCAAATTGGAGGCCTGCAAGTTAAGAAAAACGGAGAATGGATACCGGTAACACCTGCTCAAGATACGGTAGTGGTTAATCTTGGTGATGTTATTCAGGTAATTTTGATGATCATATCAAACCATACACTAAAGTTGTAGATTGTAGCTAATGATGCTAATGTTTTTTGGCTTTGGAAGGTATTGAGCAACAACAAATTCAAGAGTGCAACTCACAGAGTGGTGAGACAGCAAGGGAAAAGCCGATACTCGTATGCATTCTTCTATAACTTGCATGGAGACAATTGGGTAGAACCATTGTCAAAGTTCACTGAAGAGATTGGAGAGACACCAAAGTACAGAGGATTTTTATACAAGGACTACCAGGCTTTGAGAATCAGAAACAAGACCCATCCACCTGATAAACCTGAAGATGTTATTCACATAACCCACTATGCAGTCACTTCCTAGACTAGAAAAGATTCCAATAATCAATAATGGGTGTTCTGTGTTTTTATTGTTTCTTTGATGGGTGTTCTTGGAAATACATTTAAAGAAAAAGCTTGGAACTTTCTATGATTCAATGATCAATAATGCTAATTGATGCTACATTTGAAATGTAGACAAGTCTTTCTATTTATCCCAAGTCTCACATTCATGCAAGTGTGCTGGCAATCTTGGTGTAGGAACAGCGTGTAAAGGTGTGAGCATGTAACAAACCAATCCAGGGCTCTCGGACATGTCAATCTCCTCCGGTCTGACAGCTTCCGGTTGTGTCCATTCAAAATGATGCAACATGTGACCTATCATCAACGTGACCAAATTTACAGCAAGTTGTGCAGCAGGACATATCCTCCTGCCTGCACCAAATGGCAGCATCCGAAAATCATGACCTTTCATATCCACATCATTGTGTACAAACCTTTCGGGTTTGAACTCTAATGGGTCGTCCCAGATTGACGGGTCTCGAGCTATGGCCCAAACATTGAAATGAACAACTGTTCCTTCAGGAATGTCATATCCACCAATTTTGATGTGGGAATTGGCCCTATGAGGCAGCATCAATGGTGTTGGTGGGTGCAGCCTCATTGCCTCCTTAACTATACATTGCAAGTAAGGGAGGTTTGAGATGTCTGACTCGATCATCACACGGTCGAGACCGATAACCCGGTCCATCTCTTGCTGGGCTTTTTTTTGAGCTTTTGGGTTCTTGACCAATTCAGCCATGGCCCATTCAACTGTTATAGCAACTGTGTCCATGCCTGCTGTGGTCATGTTCCAAAGTAGTAACATTATAGTTTCCTCACTCAGCTCATATTTTTCTTGCAAACCAAGCAATGCATCCACAAAATGCTGCTTCACACCACCATTAATGTTCTTCATGTTCTTAGCCTTGTGCTCCTCAATGATGGCTCGGGTTAATCGATCTTTACGAGCCAAAATCTCTGAAACCTCGACATCATTGCCTAGCCATGACATCCAATTAAGCCACCAAATGTGCTCCACCAAGCCTAGTGATGCACCAAGCATGAATTCATTAGCCAAAACTTCTTTGAATTCCAATCCTTGTTCGTCAATCACACCTTGTTTGCTCACAAACTTCTTCCCAAACACCATTCTCGTGATGTTATTAAACGCAACCGAACCGAAATACTTCCTCAGAACCAACCCTCCTCCTCCACCACCATAATTGTTGTTCAAATCCTTGTAAATTGACTCAATCATGGCTCTGACCTCATCTTCTCTAATGGGTCTAAGAGCTTCAATGCTCTTAGGTGAGAAGAGCTCCAAAGTACACACTTTTCTAACCTTAACATAATGTGAACCATAATCAGCCCAAATAAGATCCTGACCATTTTTGAAAATCAGAGCTAATGCTCTGCTCCTGTACCTATCAGCCAATTGTTGGTCATTGTCTTTGAGTCCTTGTTTTGCCAATTCTGAGTTTGAGATCACAACGTTCAAAGTTGAACCAAACCAGACAGATATGATTGGACCATAAGTGTTTGACCACTCAGCAAAAAGCTTACGTTTGTGAACTGGGTTTAGCTTGTCGAGGTTTCCTATGATCGGCCATGGACGTGGACCCGGTGGGAGATTGTATCTCAGCCGTTGATATAGTCTGTGAATAATGATCAAGAAGAATATGATTGACATGAATAAGAGGATTGGAGAAGCCATATTCAACTCTAAAGAAATGAAATTGAAGAGTGATAATGATCAGTACTTGTTGTGTGAATTAATCATGAATGGCTATGTACAGCATTAATTATATATTATTAAGGAAATGAACAAATTTCATGTTCTTTACACGTAAAATGTGTTTTCAAGAACACACACACTAGATGCCTCACAATTCATGGGCACAACTTCCACACTATGCTTCTTGTTGGCCCTGGTTTTCAAGAAATTAAGATTAGATATTTAACATTAACCGGCACAAGTGTGCAAGATACGTTATATGATCTATCAAAACATGTTATTTGATTAGGCCGGGGTCAATTACATAACGTTGTGAAATTGTACAAAATTTTCAACTTTTGAATAAATGTACGTTAGTTGAATTGATGTTATAAATTTTAAACCTTTAACTGAGTGAGTGGAGGGTTTGAGTAAGGCAGCTTTTTAGAGGCAGAAAAGAGAGAATGATAAAACGATAAAACGAAGAAAATCATTTCACAGGCAGCTTTGCTTTGCATATGAGATGGCATTGGCATCTGTGACTGTACTGTGACCACTAATGTTACTATAACTACAAGTGGCTTCATCTGCTGCTGTTAATACAAACAAACACACACAAATTAAAGCAGCTGATTTCAAGAAATATATATCTCTGATGCTCTCATTTTTTGTGTCCAAAACTCAGATTATTTTGCTGGAAAAAAAGTTGCCCAAATTGAGCACATATTCTTATTTATGAAAATTAAAATTAAAATTAAAAAAAAAAGTCAGCTTTTAAGAGAATGACAGTATGACACAGTGTATTAACAAAAAAAAAAATCTGATGTGATTTAGATTTGTGTTCCAGTTAATCTCATATTGACTATTGAGACATACATGTTTTTGTTAGTTCTTAGGTGCGTGTATGTATTGATCTATGTCAAAATCATTTTAATTCGTTAATTTTGTTAATATACTTAATTGATCGTGTCAAAATCTACGAGTTAAATGAAATCATTTTTGTGTCCGTGGTCGTGTTTATGAGTTGTGTTAGGTAACCTACATTTATTCCCTCAATTCAAATTAAGCTCATTGTCACCTAATTGATTTCAATCCCATTAATTGATTTTTTTTTTTTTTTTTTGAATTATTAGATCCCATTAATTGATTTAAAACCCCATGTGTGATAATTAAAGACTTTATTGCCTTAATTTTTTAATTGATATTTGAGTTTATGAATTGTTAGTACTATATTAAAAGAAAGGATTATATATATATACGGAAATTTTCATATGAGGATGTCCGGATAGAATTATATAATGACATTGAATGTGAGCCACTCGTTTTACATACTTTGACTTGGTATGTATGCATTTGTCAAATCACTTTTATAAATGAGTGGCTCACATTCAATATCTTGATAAAATTATATAAGGATGCCCTGATAGGAACGAGACCGATATATATATATATATATATATATTCGGAAATTTTCCTATGAGGATGTCCTGATAAAATTATATAAGGACATTGAATATGAACCACTCGTTTTACATACTTTGATTTTGTATGTATGCACTTGTCAAATCACTTTTATAAATGAATGGCTCATATTCAATATCCTGATAAAGTTATATAAGGATACAATGATAGGAATAAGACCGTATATATATTATTCTATAGTTAGCATACAATCAATACCTATACCTTTTTTTTATTTAAAGAATTATAAATTTTGTCATGTCAATGTCTAACAATGGGAATGAAAAGTGGGAAAAATCAAGTTTGGACTGTAATGACTTTTTATTAAATAAAAAGTAAGGTATTGTTTTTTCTTCTAATTGTATTATCTAAACAAATAAAAATAATTTTTGCTTTTTAAAGGGAAAAAATAATTATACCAACAAAAAAAAAAAAATCAATTTTTTGAATGGCCCTCTCAGTGTTTGTTTAATAATCCCATTATCAAAGTTCACTGAAGAGATTGGAGAGGCACCAAAGTACAAGGGATTCTTGAAAATAGATTTAAAGAAAACGCTTGCAACTTCGTATGATTCAGTGATCAACAATACATTTGATGCTCCATTTGAAATGTAAACAAGTCTTTCTATTTTAAAACTTGAAACTTAGCAATCCCAAGTCTCACATTTATGCAAGTGTGCTGGCAATCTTGGTGTAGGAACAGCTTGTAACGGTGTGAGCATGTAACAGGCCAATCCCGGGCTCTTGGACATGTCAATCTCATCCAGTCGAACAGCTTCAGGCTGTGTCCATTCAAAATGATGTAACATGTGACCTATCATTGACGTGACCAAATTTACACCAAGTTGTGCACCAGGACATATCCTCCTACCTGCACCAAATGGTAGCATCCGAAAATCCTGACGTCCCTTTATATCAACATCATTGTTTACGAACCTATCGGGCTTGAACTCTAATGGATCATCCCAGATTGACGGGTCTCGAGCTATGGCCCAAATATTGAAATGAACAACTGTTCCTTTAGGAATGTTATATCCACTAATTTTGATGTGGGAATTGGCTCTATGTGGCAGCATCAATGGTGTTGATGGGTGCAGCCTCATTGCCTCCTTTACTATGCATTGCAAGTAAGGGAGGTTTGAGATGTCTGACTCGTTCATCACACCTTGTTTGCTCACAAACTTCTTCCCAAACACCACTCTCGTGATGTTATTAAACGCAACCGAACCCAAATACTCCCTCAGAACCAACCCTCCTCTACCTCCACCATCACCATAATTCTGATGATCAGGATTGTTCAAATCCTTGTAAATTGACTCGATCATGTTTCTGACTTCATCTTCTCTAATGGGTCTAAGAGCTTCAATGCTTTTAGGTGAGAACAACTCCAAAGTACACACTTTACTAACCTTAACATAATGTGAACCATAATCAGCCCAAACAAGATCCTGACCATTTTTGAAAGACAGAGTTAATCTTCTGTTCCTGCACCTATCAGCCAATCGTTGATCATTGTCTGAGTCCTTGATTTGCCAATTCTGAATTTGAGATCACAACGTTCAAACTTGAACCAAACCAGACAGATATGATTGGACCGTAAGTCTTTGACCACTCAGCAAAACGCTGACGTTTGTGAACTGGGTTTAGCTTGTCAAGGTTTCCTATGATTGGCCATCGACGTGGGCCAGGTGGGAAATTGTATCGCAGCCGTTGATATAATCTATGAATAATAATCAAGAAGAAGATGATTGATATGAATAAGAGGATTGGAGAAGCCATATTCAACTCTAAAGAAATTAAATTGAAGAGTGATTAGTATTTGTTGTGTGCATGAATGGCTACATTAATATATTATTAGGGAAATGAAAAAATTTCAGTTTCTTTACACGTTAAATGTGTTTTCAAGAACACACACATTAGATGCCTCCCAATTCATGGGCACATACAACTTCCACACTATGCTTCTTGTTGGCCTTGGTTTTCAGGTAATAAAGATTAGATATATATTTTTGACGGTAACCGTCACAAGTGTGCAAGATAAGTTACGTGATCACCAAAACATATTCTCCGATCAGGTAGGTCAGTTACATAATGTTGTAGAAACCGATTACGTAAAATGTTACATGGATTGATGCTATAAATTTTAAACTTTTTACTGAGTGAGTGGAGGGTTTGCTTTTTAGAGGCAGAAAAGAGAGAATGATAAAACGATAAAACGATAAAACGAAGAAAATCATTTCACAGCCAGCTTTGCTTTGTGAGATGGCATTGGCATTGGCATTGGCATCTGTGACTGTACTTGTTGATGTGACCACCTCTTCTAATGTTACGTTACTATAACCCAGACGTGGCTTCATTTGCTGCTGTTGCTGTTGCTGTTAATACAAACAAACAAAACAAATTAACAAACTGACCTGTCTATTTATGTCTCTTTAAACATGCCACATTGCCACGTGCTCTCCATTTTGGTTTTTATTATTACCAAAAGTTTATATGAACATAAGTGAGTTTTGTGGACAAGAGAAAGTAAAAAAATGGAATTTTCTTAATTTCCAAAACCAGTTATTTAAGTCACAAGATTATTCGTTTGTTTTAATCATACAAACTCCGACCCTTAATGTTTTGAGTTTCGTGGAAAAGGGAAAGTGGTATAAAAATGGGATTTTTATCTGAATTCCGGTTGTGAAAAGAAGTGGCATATTAAAAGGGGATTGAAATTGGGAAAAAAGAAAAAGGTAGATGATCAGATGAGATGAGATCGGTATCACGACTGAGAAATCGAGTTGATAAAGTCTCTGTCATGTTTTTAAATCAAATCCAGGAGCACTAACAAAGTACGATCAAACATGAAGAATTTGTGATTCTCTTTATGCTGTCTCAGTTTTCTTTATCTGAAAAACACACACACACACACAAATTAAAGCAGCTGACTTCAAAAAATACCTCCAATACTCTCATTTTTTGTGTCCAAAACTCAGATTTTACAGGAAATAAAGTTTCCCAAATTGAGCACTCACATAGTCACATAGTCACATTACATATTCTTATTTTAAAATATATAAATAAATAAATAAAAACTGATGTGATTTAGATTTGTGGTCCAGCTAATCTCATATTGAGACATACATGTCTTTAGTGAGCTGATATGTGTTTGGAAGATTGCTTAGTTGTACTTGGGTTGTCTTTTTATGCTTACTTGGACTATTTTGATTGGACTTTATTAAGATTGTTTGGATAACATTATTTCCATCCACAGCTTGCACAACATGTGTAAAAACATGAATTATATAGATATTTGACTTTTGCCACATAGTTTTTGTGTTCGCATGTGACTAGTACTTGAAGGGTGGCAATTCATGTTGTAGTTGTTACGCACATGTATGTCTCGATCTAGAGTTTGATCCGTCTATCAATTTATGTTAATTAAAACCAACGTTCTAATATGTTAAGTTTGTTGATGTGATTAACTAATTGTGTCAAAATCTGCAATTCCAACCCGATCAAATCACTTTTGTGTCCATGGTTGTGTTTATTGGTTGTATTAGGTATATAGCCTACACTTATTCCCTCCAATCAAAGCTCATTGTCACCTAATTGATTTCCATCCCATTAATTGATTTAAATACCATGTGTGTTAATTTAAGATCGACTTTATTGCCTTAATTTTTTTATTTTTTATTTTATATATTTCAGTTATCATGAATTGGTAGTTCTATATTAAAAGAAAGGATTTTTATTTTATATATAGCATCCAATCAATGCCTATACCTTTATATATATATATATATATATATATATATATTTATATATAAAGAATTATAAATTTCATTTAGTCATGTCAATGTCTAACAATAGGAGTGAAAAAGTGTGAAAAACTAGTGTGTGGACTATCATGACATTAAAAAGTAAGATATGTATATATATATATTTTTTTTTTTCTCTTTTAATTTTCATATCTAAACAAATAAAACTAATTCTAGCTTATTAAAGGGAAACAAATAGCAATTTTTTAAATGGCCCTCTCAAATGCTTCTTTAACAATAATAATAATAATAATAATAATAATAATAATATAATGCATATAAAGCAAACAAAGCAACATAAACAAAGACTCCCTATAATAATTTATTGTACCTGATTATCATTTAGATCCCGACCATATCATATAAGAGCATATTTATGACATCGTGCCATTGAATATTCTAATTTCATGAAAAATACTATTTTATTTTTAAAAATAATCAAACCAAAGTTGATGTAACAAAGATCAGTTTCTGTGTATGTAGTTTATTGGGATTGCTCCAGTAAAATTAGTGAAAATGCGTAATTAGAGTTTGGTAATGACGTCCAAACATTTGGGAGGAGAAGTTATTAATGTCCTAAAAAAAATCAAATCACGTGTTGCATGAGACGCGAAAGTTACTACAAGTACTGTAGAAGGATAATAAATAATGATAAGATTAAGAAAGAGGAGTGGTACGTGTTGGATACGGAAGAGAAGGGCGCGTGGGAAAGGGGATTGATTGATTCCTGGTCCAGTTGGCAGACAAAAGAGTCAGGAGAAGTGATGTGACTCGGCAACCGGTCCGCATTATTCTTGTATGACGTCAGCCCTAAGTCATGAATTGAAAGACACCAACTGTCTACTTTGATATTGCAGCCCAGTAAATGATTCTATTATCTCTTTTCTTTTTATTTTATTTTATTTTATTTTTTCCTGTAAATGAATATGAGTTTTACTGGTACTATGTATATTTACACCTAGTCAACACACCGATAAAATAATACTACAAAATTTTGGCAATACAAAAGTTATCAGGTAATTGTATAATCATTTGGGACTTGAGCAGCAATTTAATTCATAAACAAAATTAAGGATCAAAAGGTTGGTTTTAAGTAGGTTTTGGATCACTAATCAACTTAATTATCTAACAAGCCCAATGTTGGTTTAGTTTTGGCCTAAGATTATTGGTTGATTCAAACTCATAATCACGCTTTGTGTTGTGGGCTTAGGTTATTAGCCCACCTTAACCTCTCTGATGTTATGTAAATAATTTAAATTTAAATTAAGGACTAGTTTAGTATTACTTTTAAAAAGTTAAAATCAGATTATTTTATAATTTTAACATAAAATAATGTTTGGTAAAACTTCCAAAAGTAATTAATTGATAATCTAACAGGTTTTAACACTGATTTTGAGAAGTGGATAGAGTTACTTTTTGAAAATAATTATGGAATAATCTATTCCAGCATTTAATGCATATTTTAAAATATCATTATTATATTTATGAAATCAAGTTAAAATCATTTATATACTTTATTCCATCTCAAAATTAAATATTCTATTTAAATATTGATTTGATTTATAAAGTCTATTAAAAATATTTTAATAGTTCTTATGGAATTTTTTTTCCAATTTAAATATTCTACTTAAATATTGATTTAATATATATAATTAATAAAAAAAAAATGAAATAGGATCCTAAACTTATGTCTATTTTAGTCATTATAACCAATATCAACACTTTTACAATAAAATTACCAAACATATGTATACTGCTTTTGAGATGTACAGTAGTTTTAAAAATACAATTAAGTCAACATTTACTGATTATTCATTCAACATAACTAACAGTGATTAATATAAAAGTTACAGCAATATCAAACTGGCGAGATGAGGTTAACATAGGTAGAATGAGAGTATACATAAATTCAAGGTTTTTTTTTAGAATGACCACAACTTCATGATACAAGTGTGAGGGGTATACCAAGTGAATTACAGTGGATACAGCCTCTGTCTCTGATATCTATAGTTGAATCATTGTGACAAAGCCATTGTAAAGTAACAGAATAAGATTGACTCAATGTTGAAAATGTTACTAGCAATAAAAAGAAGAGAGAAGAGGAAAAAAGTGAACGTACAATCTCTATCAACTAAAATCAATCTATCCAGCATTGCATTTTGGTTCTCCAAAATATATAATGTAAGATGAGTTGGCCTTATATTGAAAGATTGGGCATACAGCTCAAATCCGACAGATATTAAAGAGTTTTGTTAGCCAAAATGGAGGGTAGAGTGTCATGTTCAAAGACATATGTAAATAATAATATATATACACATAAGAGGCAAGAGATTGTGGTCTCAGAAAAGGCAACATTGATCGATATTTGAGGGTTAATGTTGTAATTATCTCTCTCGTCCACATCTAACATATATAATATTGGTCCACCATCATCGCCCCCATGACCTCATGTTTTGGACAACAAAACAGAAACTATTAGTTCTCTCTACCACCCAACCCCATCTCACACTTATTTACTCGCATTATAATATCCAACATGGTTTCTGTGTTGATCCATCTTTTTCTCAATTCAGACAATCGGACGTTTTATTAATTGTACACGAATAGATCTTTCAACTATATAGCTAGGGTTTTGTTTTAATGGTAATCGATTAACCTGAAAGTTTGAATTATATCTTGAAGTCTCGATCGGTATGATGTATTCACTTATATACTCATCTCACTTGTAATGTGGAGACGTAGCACGTGTATTTTTCCAGTATGAGTGAACAATATTAGTATTTAATACATATTAATATGCCAAAAATGGGATTTACTTGCTATTGTAATGGAGTACTAGGACTACAATATTATTTCGAACAATATTGACCATAACCTTTTTTTACAATTTCTAGGTTTTCTCCTTTTTCTTTTTCTAGGAAAAAGCATTATATTGGAAAGGAACAGAATATCGTGGTTGTTGAAGACTACAATACAACGACAAGTTTGCCTGCCAATATTGATGGTTTACAAGCTTTTGCATTTAGATATGAACATGCAACAACAAGTCTTCTTCTTCTTTTTAAATAAAAAAATAAAAATAAAGAATACATAAAAATATAGGTATGATTTGAGTGTTATTTTTATGTTCATTATTCTTCATATTTTCGCAGAAAATATAAATTTGAGTGAATTCAGCTAATTATTTAATGTCAAAAGGCTATGTTAATGAAAAGACAAGCACGATATATAATTATTTGAAAGGACTAGAATTGGTAGAGGACTTTTAAGATAGGCGTTTCGCGCATGCTTTGCATCCAAAAATATTTTTTCCATAAATTAAAAGTCAGATATTTTGTGAATATCAATTTTTATCCATTAAATATATATAAAGTTGGCATTATTAATAGTAAATGGAGATATTAAAAACTCATAATAAACATAATTAATTGTCTTAATTTTAAGTAATTAATCTTGAGACAGCTGGTAGTTTTACATGATTTAATTTTGGCTGCATTCACTTTATTTTAAGGTTTTTTTTTTTTTTTTTTTTTTTTGGTGGGAAAATTGATATTGAAAATTGAAACCATGTCAGCATCGATCAAAATTGACACTGAAACCATTTGCAAAATGTGGAAGATATATGAACAAATGTTCAACCAAAGGAATGATTAATTCACAAAAAAATGTGCAGGTACTGTAGATAAGAAAGTGCATGTACAAGTAATATATCCATCAAAAATATAAATGAACGAAATTTAGAAAAACAAAAAACAAGTACAAAATCTAGGTAAAACTTTTTAACTCCACGATCATCGGTGGGAGCAGTACTGTACAGATTGAAAGTCATTCATTGTGATAATCAATTCTCATTCATTATATAGCCTGTTCATCCCTTTGAATGAACCTCTATAGACTAATTTTCAATCTTCAAAAAATAAAAACATTGCTACAAAAATTATAAGAATTACAACAAAAATTATAAATAAAAAGATGCTTTTGCATCTCCTATATATAATTTTTTTAAGGTGCATTTCGATTTGGTGATATGACTATGAAAATCATCGCGATCCACATATGACATTATTCGGACAAAAAATGATGTGAATTATCCACACTTGAAACAAACTATAGTAGTTTGTATTTACATTAGAGCATCTTTAATGATATCCTCAAAAGTATGAAAGTAATCAAAATTTGATTATTTATCCCAAAAACACCGTCCAACAAAGTCACTAAAATTTTGTAATAGCTTTAATCAATAATCAAATTGCCTATTCAATAATAAAATTTGAAAATTGACCTTCAATCATCAAATACAAATTTAATCCAAAATAACTATTATTGTAATTTTATTCTTTCTCTCACATCTATGATTTTTTTTTTCTCTTTTTTTCTCTAATCGCCTATATAACTCATCATTGTTTCGATTCTAAAAATTTTAATCAAGTAAAATTCGTCTCCTCATTACGAATGAATCAATACTCATATCATATACCTTCTCTTGTCTTTTTTTTTTTTAACCCAGTTTGGCTAGTGATAAATTGAAGGAAAATATTATTATTATCCTATAACAACAATCAATGGTTGATTTTATGGCAAAATATTTATTAATTGAGATTTAATTCACCTCAAAAATAAAAAATTGATTTGATTAATCTTACCAGATTAGTGATAAAAGAAACTCAAAGAGAAATCCATCATTTTGATGTGCAGGGAAAGAAAAAGAGAAAAATAGTATTTGATATCTTGAGATATGAGGTATATACAAATGTTAAAGGCTTGTGAAATAAAGATAAGTAGGAACAATGAAAAAAATATGGCGAAGTAGATTTATGATTTAAATAAAATGTACCATTGTGAAATATACAATCATCAATTTTAGAATTCCCTGAAAACAATCCTTAAATGCTAAGGTGACAACTTTTGAGGATTCAAATTTATTGACACTACTAAAGATACTCTTACATTTTCACATAAAAATAGAAGAGACAATAGGAGGGGAATCTATACCCTTTTTAGTAACAACACTTTCTCATTACATCCGTAAATTGGGTAAATAAAATTCTAAACTTCCCTTAAGAATTTAAAGTCTAAAATTGACCTCACTTTGAATCGTCACCATCGTATGTGGTATATATATATATATATATATATATATATTTTTCTCATCATGACCGAACTGAACTTTTAAAACTATGACGAAACTTATGAGTAATTGATTAAGTTTAAGAAGATTTTGACTAAGCTGAAGTATATGAATTTAATGGTTGATAGTTGTAGAACTGATATAAATAAAATACAAACATACATACATACATATATACAAGTAGTTTTCTTTTAAGAGATCCCTTATTTTAATATCGATAAGGACTTTGATAAAATCACATCAAAATCACATCGATTTTTATGAATTTTGATTTGAATTTTATTGTGGATGATAAGTTTAATAAGATCTACTTATGAATAAAATTTAAGAATTT
Source organism: Acer negundo (assembly GCA_035582765.1). Taxonomy (NCBI): domain Eukaryota; kingdom Viridiplantae; phylum Streptophyta; class Magnoliopsida; order Sapindales; family Sapindaceae; genus Acer; species Acer negundo. Next base: position 31,586,742 of record CM069238.1, read on the forward strand.
TTCGAATACTAGAACTATTTATCCTGATTTTTTTAAATATGAAGGCATCTAAAAAATGGGTTAAATATAGGAAAATTCAAGAAAAATAGTTCTAGTGTTGGAAAAAATTTCAAATTTTATTCATAGGTATATTTCATTAAATTTATCATCTACAAAAAAATTCAGATCAAAATTCATAAAAATCAATGTGATTTCATTAAAGTCCTTACCGAAATTAAAATAAAAGATCCCTTAAGAAATAACTACTCATTCATTCATATATATTTATATATATTTATATATAGTATGTGTTGAGTCCATTTGGTGCAATACAAGGTCAAATAATGTCACATTATTGCATGCCCATCTATGATATAAAAGCATATGCTTCCAAATAACATTAAATCGGGCAAACAATTTCCTAGTGAATATTTTTACCTACACAATGTACTTGTTACTATATAAAGATAAAAAGAAAATATGTCCATTAATCAACGATCCAGCATATAATAATATTCCACAACTCCAAATCAAATTAATTCAATGATTTTTGATCCCTTCCATTTTAGTTATTTGTGACCATGGTATCAATAATTAAAGAAATAATTGAAAATGATTTGATATTAAGATGAATATATATATATATATATATAGTTGTTTCATACTTCTCTATGAAAAATGCTTTTGGTCAAGAACATCTTTATAGCATATATATATACTAGAAGATTTTTTATTTTTCTCATTGGAAGAATCACAACTTCAAACTTTCTACTTATTTGGGTATTGAACGAATCCGAATTTTGAAAAGTTAGAACTTGAAATACCTTGTGTAGCTTGCTATTTTGAAAGCAAAGTTTTTATTTTTTATTTGGATATTCTCTCCTTGTATTTTGATACCCTAGTCGAATGTTTTAAGGAATATTAAAACTTTGCATAGTTAATAGTACACCTCCTTTTCTACGTTAATAATAGAGGATTCGAGACCGATCGTCATACGTATTTTAAAGGTATGTGTAAGGAGTTTGTACTATTTGATTTCGTCAAACCCCTAAACCAACCGTTATGTGTAGGAAGTTATTATAATATTTCAAAATATATATATATATATATATTTGATCAAATTAATTAAGCAAATTTATAGTGCACCAATCTAGTAGCAAAGCAAAATAGAGGCATCAGAAATGGATAATGGTTGGTTTGCTTTATGAGTAGAAATAATTTGATAGAAACATGAGGAACTGTACAAGGCTGGATAGTACGCAAGTCAAGGCATAAAGAGTTTAGCATAATTAAAGAGAAACCTGATATATTTTTTTTTTTTCCCATTCCCTCCAATTTTTTTTTTTTTTTTTTCTTTTGCCCTTACTTTTTATAACTACTTTAATTTGACATGATCAACTTTATCATAATTCTCAATTTAAGTTTCATTATCGATCAAACCCCTCCTCCTTCCCATAATCCAGTTACGCATGACCACTAATTATTGTACGGATCGGACAACAACCAAATACATGGGTCACGTTATATTAACTCAAATTTCTGATTTAATTTTTTCACTTCAATATCTTAACCACTCATTTACACATGTGTTATCTAATCCAATGGTTGAGATATTGAAATCAAAAATTTAAATCGAAAATTTAAGTTGATATAGTCTGATCCATACATATATATATAGTCAAAAATATATGTTCTTTAATTACGAAATAGAAACAAGAAATACAATTGTGTAACTGTATATTTATAATTTCTTTCAAAATTCTATAATGATATATTTGAATTATAGACAGTATGATCTGGATCTCGCTAACATCTAAAATGAGCTGATAAATGTCAGGATCATATTAACGTATATTCTTATAACGATATTTATAGACTAAAATATCAAAAATTTGAAAGATTTGGAATGGACTATATAATTTCATATACGATATGATCGATCTATTCGATAAAAGGAGATATAATTAAGTTGTATATTGCATGGAAACTAAGAAAACGATTGAGTGAGGAGGGTAACCTTAACAGTTAACCCTAACTCTAGCTAAAAAAAAAAGTGGGAGGGAGGGAGGGAGGGAGGAATCCCAAAGTTTTCCCAGCAAAGGTGCAGAACAAAGGAGAAAACGAAATGATTACATGAATGGAGATGGGACCCACTTGATTATCTTTCCTTTCTCAAGTCTCTCATATTTTTTGACTTGGGATTGGGTCCCACTTCGGCCACCATTGTCTTTATGGATTGAATGATAAAAAAGAGCACCTCACGTGGACTCTGAACCAAAGGGCCTGTCCAACCACAATAAAAAGGAAACCCCCAGATTCACTCATTCACATATATATTTTTATTAATTCCGTTTCTTTTCTTTTCTTTTCTTTTCTTTTAAACAAAATAAAAATTATTAAAATTTATTTATAAAAATAAAAGCCTCCAACACATCACCAAAGCAATTTCTTTTCATAAAAAAAAATTTTGCTTTTTAAAGCTCACCCATATAATTCCCACTCATTATCTTTGTTTCTTAAAGCTTTCTTGCTTCATCACCTCCCTCTTCCTCTTCCTCTTCCTCTTCCTCTTCCTCTTATCATCTCCTACCTCCTCTCTTCTATTCTACACAAATCAATTCAATTATCTTAAAATATATATATAATTAAAAAAATAGTCTGTTAATTAACAAATTGTCTATGCCAAGTGAGAGAGAGAGTGATAGACCCACAAAGAGATTAAATTAAATCTCCCATTCACACTCTCTCATAAAAAAGCTATTACACACTCACAACAACTCCTACTACTGCTAGTATTATTATTCAACTTTCATGCTATTATGGAAGGAGGAGGAGGAGGAGATGACCATCATCATCAGCTCCACCACCACGGCCACCAACACCAACACCACCACCACCTCCACCTCCAACAACAACAACATCAACATCAACATCGCCAAACCTTCCCATTTCAATTACTTGAAAAGAAAGAAGAAGAAGACAATAATAACCAACAACAACAACAGCAACAACAGCAGCAGCCTTGCTCTTCTAATAATTCTTCTGCCTTATACTCTTCTCTTCCCATCTCCTCATCAGAACCCAACAACACGGCAGCAGCAACCACCCCCACCTCCACCTCGGCCGCCGCCGCAGCCAACCGCCTCCAAATCTCTCCAGAATCATCCTCCAAGAAGCCACCACCCAAACGGACCTCCACCAAAGACAGACACACCAAAGTAGACGGTCGCGGCCGCAGAATTCGCATGCCTGCACTCTGTGCAGCTAGGGTTTTTCAATTGACTCGTGAACTTGGACACAAGTCCGACGGAGAAACCATCGAGTGGCTTCTCCAGCAAGCGGAACCAGCCGTGATCGCCGCCACGGGAACCGGAACCATCCCAGCAAACTTCACGTCGCTTAACATATCGTTACGTAGCTCAGGTTCAAGCATGTCGGTGCCGTCACAGTTAAGATCCATCAACTACAACTCCAACTTCTCTATGCAACAACGTAGGACGAGTCTGTTTCCTGGGATTGGTCTTGACACGTCACAGACAACGACGATGACTACACCGACGACATTCTTAAATTTCCAGTCTAGTAATCTAAACGCTATCTTGCAAGCAAAACAAGAATTGCGTGACAGTAGTACGTCGTTGGACTTATCGGCGGAGACCGATCACCATCAAGAGAGTGGTTTGCAGGGAAGGAAGAGAAGGCCGGAGCTGGACCTGTCACCGTCGTCGCAGCATCAAATGGGGAATTACTTGATGCAACCAAGTACCGGGGCGGTTCCGGCAAGTCACGGTCAAATTCCGGCGAATTTCTGGATGCTTGCGAATCCAAGCAACCCGGTGATGAGTGGGGACCCTGTATGGACATTTCCATCAGTCAACAACAGTGGTTTGTATAGAGGTACTATGTCTAGTGGGTTACATTTTATGAACTTTTCGACACCGTTGGCCTTATTGCCTAGTCAGCAATTAGGTTCTACACTTAGCGGTGGTGGCAGTGGCGGCGGTGGCGGTGGCGGTGGTGGGAGTAGTGGTATGAATGAAGGACAGTTGAATATGTTAGCCGGATTGAATGCGTATAGACCGATTTCTGGTACTGATTCGCAAGCGAGTGGATCACACGGCGGAGATGATCGGCACAACAACAATGATACAACTAGTCATCATTCATAGTTTTTGATCATTTTCATCATCCCCTTCAAATATATTTTTTTTTATTTACTTTTTTTTGTGTGTGTAGTTTGATGTGTAACACACGTGAGAGGGTTTTGATTGATTGATTGCCACATTAAATTTGAGTTCTTATATTATTATTATTAATTACTATTCCAATTTTTTTGGGTTGTGATTAATATGGAGTGGTGGTGGAGAGGTTTCTTTAGGGTTTGATAAGGAAGAAGAATACTAGTACACTATTATTATTATTATTATTATTATTATTATTATTATTATTTAACATGATTTTTTGCCTGGGTTTCTTTTATTTTTCATTTTACACAATATTTCTCTGAACAATCTCTCTATCTTTCTCTTCTTCTTCATCATTTTTGTTTTTAATATTACAGTAATATAGGATTTGAGAAGGGGAACGAATTCGAACTCACGCCCATTGGGTTAACCTAATCTTTTCTCTCTCTCTAGTCGTCTTTATTATCTGTGCCGGTAGTACTTTTGTGTAATATTTGATTAGTAATGGTGAAAAAAAAATTGACTTTATGATGGCATACGGTGAGTCTCCTACCAAACTAGCAATTTGGGTTTTTTTTTATTATTATTATTTTTTTTTAAATTTAATTTTGCTGTCTCTTTCTTTCTTTCTTCTCTCTCTGTCATGGTTAAAAGGAAAACAACAAAGTTTGTGTAAGTTGAAAGTGATGAAACAGTGTGTATATATATATACAGAGCATTTATGGTATCAAAATTTACACTTTCTTTTTCTTTTGGTCTAAAAAATTGTTTATTTTTTTGAATTTTTTTCCATTCATTATGATTCTAAAATCTAATATCTGCCATGAATCTCCCTCAAGGTTTACTGCATCAATGATTAAGTTTTTTCAGAGAAATTGAGTTAGAGAGAGAGAGAGGTTAATATTAGGACTGTGGGGTCCAGACCCCTTATCAGTTCCAGGTGTTGGCTCAGGAAAGTGGGTCCCAGCTGCTGCTAATTGCCCAAACCAATGTACAATGTCACTGACAAACAGGTGGATCATTCCTCTCTTTTTTTTTTTTTTTTCTTTTCTCTTTTTATCTGATATATATATATATAAATATATATTTATATATATTTAAATTTTCTTATGAAGATATCCCAATAGAATTATATAAGATCATCGAATATGAGTCACTCGTTTTACATACTTTAACTTGGTATATATATATTTATCAAATCACTTTTATAAACAAGTGACTCATATTCAATATTCTAATAAAGTTATAAAAAAATGTATCGATAGAAACGGAATCGTATTTATATATATATATTAAATAAGTATTTTAGAGATCTGGTGGGTTTTGATGGGCCCTACTGGGCTTGGCCCATCAAGCTCCTTCATCTGGACCGTTCATTTTTGTTGGTGGGCCATCCCTTTTGATGGGTACATTGAATGATTGGGTCTCTGCGAGAAAAATGTGGAATCCGGACTTTCTTCCTCCAACTTGTTCGTCTCTCCCTTCTATACGTACAGACGCTTCTCGTATGTAAACTCCGGAATGATCTTGTGATATATTAGTAACTCTAAACGTAAATCACGGGAGGTTTGTAGCTTACAATTTATATATGGATAATGTTAACATGTGTCATAAGGGTATAAGATAATAACCGTATTATTTCTATTAAAGAAAATAAAAACATAGATTAATAAATATATTTATTGTCTTGTTATAATAAATACATTGCTTTTATTTCTTTTAATGGAAATAAAGTGATTGTAATTCAATACCCTTAAGGCTCAGGTTAAGGTTAACGGTGCCGTTTATATATATACACCCCATTTACATCCTTTAGAAATTCTCAATTGATTTTTTTAAGTGGTTCATTTTGATGTAAAATAAATAAATAATCGATCACTAACTGGCATCATTATGTTTTTTTATTTTTTTATTTTTTTATTTTTTTATTTTTTATGAAAATATTATCTAATCCAACTCAAATAAAATATTTGATTAACCAGTAAGATAATATAAAATAATCCATTTTGTAAGAAGTCTTTAGTAGCATCACCGACATACATCAAAACAAATATCTCTACATGAAATTATATTTTATTTACCTCAAAATTTCTGAACATAATTTCATAACAAATAATATAAAAAATGTCGATATCATTCACAATTCCGGTACATATATCATAATAAAAACACAATACAAGAAGAGGAAGTAAATAATGATAAATTAAATTGATAATGATAGTATCAAGTCAATAATCAAGTCATGGGTAGATAAGAATTGACAATTAAAAATGATTAAAAATATATATAAATATATATATATGTATTACTGTTGCTAGTCATTTTCAAAATCTTTAAATTTATTATAAACAATTCTGCATGAAATGACTATAGTCTTTCTTTCACATTATTGATTAACTACCAAATTAATTCTAGACTTAATTTCTATCTCGTGGCACAACAATGTCAATGTTACAATTATTGCACACATGGACATGTATATTTTTATGTAATGGAAATTCTAAGTTTGTTTATAGAATCGTATGTTTTTGGGGCATTTATTAGACTTTGGTATATGTTTGGAGAATTGGGTGTCACACCATCATCACAAAATTGAAGCCTACGCGAAGATGCACATGGACATTAACCCAAATGTTACAACAACAAAAAAATGGTCCCCAAAAAACAAAAAATGGTGTTTTTTGTACCACTAAACTAGTATGATTAGACTATCTTAAGAAACCAAAATTCAAAAAAAAAAAAAAAAAAAAAAGAAAAAACATTTTGATGTTCAATAGACTAGTCGGTATTGGTTTTGGAAATTAAGTGTTTAGCTTATTAGATGTTAAGAAACACAACATTCTATTAATTTGGCCCAGGAAATCTCTCTTAATGCCTACGTTGAACTCTTGATTTGGGCCCATAAAATCTATTAATCAGACATTTTATTTTTATTATTATTTTTTTTTTTTCCTTTTTTTGATGATCGATATTCGATAATTGTTCATGATAAATAATGATGGTGAAATTGGTACACAACACAAGCATGTGCCTACCTACTGGCATTTGTGCCTGCTAGTTGGTGGTTAGCATGGACATGTAATTAGGTCAAGAAACTCTAGACCCACCACCCAAATTTAGTGTTTATGTGGATGTTTCGAACCATCCTGACAATTCTGATATTATTTTTTTCCTAGTTGGGTTTTCGTCTAATTCCGTACATAACAAGATTTTTTGTTAATATATATAAAAATTTATCTTAAACCTATTGTTTTCATTTTAAGAAATGTAAAAAATTAGCACGTTTTTCTCTTTGGATTCTCTCTCTATATTGAACATTGTAGAATGGAATAGAAGATGACATGTCACATTATATAAAAAGTATAGTGGAGAGTAAAGTTTTTTACAAAAAAAAAAGTGATGCTTTTAAATTGGGCATGTGTAATGTTAGGTACAGTGAAGTAACATAAGCATAAAGAGCCAAAAAAAAAAAAAAAAAAAAAAAAAACACATTATCAACCCTTCCAACTTTCACATCTACATCTGACGGTGTGATGGGTGTACCTTCTTGTTTACAAAAAATTACAATCCGAGTTAATTATTGACAAATTTTGATCCGATTCGGTGTCAAACTCAAAAAAAAAAAAATGATAATAATAATAATAACAAAGTTTATATCTCCCATAATAGAAGGGTGTCTTTTGAATTTATTATTATTATGATTTTTTTGATATACAATAAGTTTTGTCAATAAGCTAGAAGACAAAACATTATGAGAAAAATGTGAAGTTGAATATGGTAGATGAATTGACTGATTAATATGTCTTATCGTTATCCTAACTCAACTCCCAACCACAATCATTTCATTTAAATGAAGTTAATTATACTTGGAATAACCAAAAAGCCAACAATTAATCAAGAAATTTCAAACTTGATGTACTTTAAAGTCTTGAATATCAATAATATATAATTTTATTATTTTCCCAATTTCAATTCCCTACCAAATACAAAGGTTGGTGTTGGTCTTGTTCATGTCACAACACTTTTATTCAAGGGGACAAGCTTTTATGGTCTCATAAATGAATTCTCATGGGGTGTGTCGTTGTTTTGGGTTACTTTCAATCTCCCCGATCTAGGCATTGGCAAGGTAAATAACTAGTATAGTAATTATAAAAGAAAACATCATCCTCCCATGTTTGCTAGATGATAATGAATTTTCATTAAGTCTAATAATATCCTTTATTCGAGTTGATGTTTGATATATTCAAAAATAAAATGAGGGAATAGGAGAAAATAGCACTAAATGAGTTTGGTTTTATGGAGACATCACCGAGTTATTAATTCAATGTTTTTTTAGCATTAAAATATGTGATGAGACTAAAATACTCACTTATTCTTTTACTTTTATTTTTACTTTTTAAATATATATATATATATATATTTTCAAAAACCCTCATTGATCCATCAATGAAGATCAGACAAACCTCAAATGGAGGTCGAAAAAACTTCAATTAGAGGTCGAAATAACATTGACCTCCATTGGTGGTCGATGAAGAAGAAGATAAATAAATAAATAAATAATAAAATCTGAAAATAAATCTCGGCAATAAGTATCGGGTAGGTCACTCGAAACTTATTTACAACTACCGAGACTTATGTCATGCTACCCGAGACTTATTTCCAAATACTCAAGACTTATTGTCAGCTACCCGAGACTTATTTCTAGTTTTTTTTTTTTTAAATAGGTCTTTTGTCGAAATGACCTCTAATAGAGTCTTACTTTTGTTCTCTCTCTCTCTCTCTCTCTCTCTCTCTCTCTCCTCTGTTTTTTTTTTCTTTTCACCAATGACCTTGGAAAGAGTGCCACATAAAAACATAATCCAATTAAAATTACGGGGAATGGCACAAACATCCCCTGGGGTTTGGAAAAATGACACAGATATGGCAGTTTTGCCATATAAACACTAACTTCCCTTGACCTTTCAAAAATGTTGCACATACATCTCTTGCCATTAAATCTCTTCCGTTAACTACTAACTGACAAGGGTAAAAACATTCAAATGTCCAAAATACCCCTATAAATGACATGAGATGGTGCAAGTGATTTTACAGCTCACATTAGTTATTTATACCGTTGGATTCATATCAAAAAAATCAAAGAATCCAACATGGACATAAAAATTATTTTGTTGTCAAAATATACAGTATTAGGAAAATGTTTGTACAAAAATATCTCCAATCGCTTCTGACCTTTAACTGAATAATTGATCATAACTTTCAAAATAACGTCCGGAATTTTACGTTCTTTATACCGTTGGATTCGTATCGAAAAACCCAATGTGGACAAAAAAAATTATTTCCTTTCCAAAAGATACAGTTTTAAGGAAAAATTTTGCACAAAAATATCTCCAATCGCTTTTGACCTTTGAATTGATCATAACTTTCAAAATACCGTCCGGAATTTTACGTTCTTTATACCGTTGGATTCGTGTCGAAAAATCAAAGAATTCAATGTTGACGAAAAAATTTATTTCCTTTCCAAAAGATACAGTTTTAAGGAAAAAGTTTACATAAAAATATCTCCAATCGCTTCTGACCTTTGACTGAATAATTGACCATAACTTTAAAAATACTGGTCAGAATTTTACGTTCTTTATACCGTTGAATTCGTATCAAAAAATCAAAGAATTTACCGTGGACAAAAAAATTTATTTCTTTTCCAAAAGATACAGTTTTAAGGAAAAAGTTTATACAAAAATATCTCCAATCGCTTTTGATTGTTGACTGAATAATTGATCATAACTTTCAAAATACCGCCCGGAATTTTACGTTCTTTATACCATTGGATTTGTATCGAAAAATCGAATAACCCAACGTGGAAAAAAAAATTATTTCCTTTCCAAAAGATATAATTTTAAGGAAAAAGATATAGTTTTAAGGAAAAAGGTTTGTACAAACATATTTCCGATCGCTTCTGACCTTTGACTGAATAATTGATCATTACTTTCAAAATAACGCCCGGAATTTTAAGTTATTTATACTGTTGGATTCGTCTCAAAAAATTGAAGAATCCAACGTGGACAAAAAAATTTATTTCCTTTCCAAAAGATACAGTTTTAAGGAAAAAGTTTGTACAAAAATATCTCAAATTGCTTCTGACCTTTGACTGAATAATTGATCATAACTTTCAAAATACCTCCCGGAATTTTACGTTCTTTATACCGTTGGAATCTTATCGAAAAATTGAAGAATCCTACATGGACGAAAAAATTTATTTCCTTTCCAAAAGATACAGTTTTAAGGAAAAAGCTTGCACAAAAATATCTCCAATTGCTTTTGACATTTGACTAAATAATTGATCATAACTTTCAAAATACCGCCCGGAATTTTACGTTCTTTATACCGTTGGATTCGTATCAAAAAATTGAAGAATCTAACATGGAAAAAAATATTTATTTCCTTTCCGAAAGACACAGTTTTAAGGAAAAAGTTTGTACAAAAATATCTCCAGCATAACACAAAACCACACAATAAAAAATGAAATGAAAAATAAACCCACCAATAATTTTTATTTATTTATATATATATATATATATATATGTTTGTAGTAGAAATTAGAATTTTGAATAGTTTAGTAAATTTAAATTTATCAAACAAGTTTTTTTTTTTTATATTTCTAACAACTCATATAGGTTATATATAAATATTGTGTAATTGTTAACACATCCAATCTTGTAGTCAGGCGGTAAAAGCTAACCACTTTCGATTCCTCATAATGATAATTAATTGTCATTATTATCAAAGGGCATAATTGTCTTAAAATCTTATATAATAATCAATGCATAAATAACTCATGTGAGTTGTAAAATCACTCACGCCATCTCATGTCATTTATAGGGGTATTTTGGACATTGAATGTTTTTACCCTTGTCAATTAGTAGTTAACGGAAGAGATTTAACGGCAAGGGATGTATGTGCAACATTTTTGAAAGGTCGAGGGAAGTTAGTGTTTATATGACTAAAACTGTCATATTTGTGTCATTTTTCCAAACCTTAGGGGATGTTTGTGCAATCCCCCCTTAAAATCATAAAGAAAACGATGAAATTCTCTTTAATATACAGAATGTTGCAAAGCTTAATGTATAATCTAATGTGACAATCAATGCATTGATTAGTTGTTGATTTTTGCATTATACTAGTTATTTCAAAAGAAATAAGAATTATTGAGTTCTTGTAACGTCTTACTTATACAAAGGTCAAAACGAATTAGTAATCTTACTATAAGATTAGTTGAGATTGAGACTAAAAAGGATAAAGTGTAGTAATTAATTCCACATTAGAAATATCATTTTCAATGAAAAAGAATATCTTAAAGATTCGTTTACAAAATTAAATGGAAAATCAATGGTTGAAAAATCGTTTAGTTTTGTACATCGAATATGATGTGTGCAAAGGTATTGATAACGGATTTGGATAATTTTTACTGATATGATCTTCCTTCTAACCTCCCATAATCTCATGACATATAAGCATTGTAATGGATGTATGGTTAAGATATGATTGGTTTCCACAACCATTTTATCAACAACCAATTATATACTTTAAAAAAATCAGATTAGTAGATAATCCAAAATTATTGATAACTAAACTATTGTGCAGCGTTTGCAAAATACAAGGAAGATAATCGTAAATGTATTAACAAATAATAGAAAATACAATTTTTTTTAAAAAATTTTTTTTAAAGATTTTTTCAATTGAAACCATGTACAATAAAGTGACTTGACCATTGGAGGAGGTGAGATTCAAAGTATCAAACCAACCATAACACTATCGTCCTCATCAACTATTCTTCAACTGAAGATGAAGATCATAATGGATCACGTCGGGGTTTCCATCGAGCAACAACATCAATCGTATAGTTATTTTACTGTCCATAACACTACCATTCTCATAGTGATGTCGGAAAACACCACCATTAATTAATGAGTACATTCATGTAGACATGACAGAGGACATTGATCTTTGGCACGTGAGCAAGCTAAGGACATTGATCTTCGGCACATGAGCAGGAACATGGAAAATAGTAAGATATCTGTGCAGGTTGCTCGTCCATGGATGCCAATCTTTCCGCTACCGCGACCGCGACAAAATTGCTATTAACTGTCATGGCGTCGATAGAATCACCTAGTTGGTTGCCACCAGGTTGGAAAATTGAAAGCAGAGGCGAGCCGGTGTAGTTCATCCTAGAGAAACACACCTGCAAATTCAGAAACAGTTAAAAAAATGTTATAAAATTAACAACATTTGCTTTGCAGATCTATCTTGAAATTTTCTCACCTTCCAATTGTCATACAGTGGTAAATTGCCGATCCGATTGTTTATTTTGATTGTAAGATTATACAATTTTTTAAAGGGATGAAAAGGTTTTATAATCATGATAAGTTGAAACAATAATATTCTGCAATCTATAACTATAATTATATCGATGTATTCATTTAAGATATGTGTTTTCAATAGGCTTGTTGAACGGTGGTATTTATGCAAGTTTTTTTCACCTCTTTTGGTAAATTTCATTTTTGGATGGGAATGACGTGTGTATCATCTATATTCTATATGTTATTTGTCAACGTACAATGTATTTGTGTAAGTTTTTTTCATCTTTTTATAGAAAATTTCATCTTTAGATTGGAACGTCTATATTTTATATGTTAATTGTCTATATACAACATATTTATACAAGCTATTTTCACCTTTTTGTTTTTGAAAAATTTCATCTTTATATCGGAATGACATGTCTATATTCTATATATTATTTGTCTACATACAATGTATTTATACAAGTTTTTCTCACCTCTTTTAGTAAATTTCATTTTTGGATACAAACGATACATTTATATTCTATATATTATTTATCTACATACAATGTATCATAAATATGTTATTGATTATATTGTTTTTTTTTAATTATTATTATAATTTTTTTTAACTTAATGATTTTCTCTTTGTAAATCATACATTTTCTCTTTAGGCAATTTCAAAATCTAAACCATCATCGATGAGATTCACTTAGACAATTTCATCTCTTTTGCAAACTTTTTTCACCTTTTTTTTTTTTAATTTTTTTATTTTTTTTTTATAGCAAATTTCATACTTGGATGACATCTACATTACATATCTAATTATATCAAAGTAGTGCGTTATTGATAGCATCGTTTTTTCATTCATTCGATAACTTTGTATACCTATTGCTTTTCATTCATATTTATATAAGAGAACAAGGTATGTTGAAATTTAAATTTAAGTAAATATATATATATATATATATATATATTTATATCACATTTGAATATTTAATTGTATCATAATAGTTCAAAAAAATATATATTTAATTATATCATCAGGATCATCTCAGTGATATTTGAGGTATTAAACAAAGATTTAAAATTTAATTTTTATATTTCATGTTGAGAAACTTCAACATTAATTCATTAAATATATTCTATTCAAATAGTCTTCTTACTTTTTAGATGTGCAAATATTAATTGAACTTTTCTAAAATCCACCATTTAAGAGCATCGAAGCTATTATGCATTTAAAGAAAATGGAGTGCTACATATGATGGATGTTAAAAAAATTATAAAAACTCTCTTCAATACTATTATCTAAATTGAATATGGAGATAATGTGGCAAAAAAAGTTTGAGAATATGGAGTTAAGTTTCTAATTCTAGAAACTTTCCTATAAATACTAATTAGGATTTCTAACTCTTTCTACCAATAAGAGAATCTCCGATGCAAATTTATATTTTTGAGATTCTAAATAGTGTCATATCAGCTTTTCTATTTATTATGGGCCTACTTTTGAAAAAAATTTAGAGAAATGCATATTCACATCTTCAATACAATTATCTAAAGTCAAATATGCATCAATTTTATGTCTAATCATAATAAAACAATTATTACACACTCTCTCCTCTTTTATTTTACAATTAAATGAGGTTCAATCTTATTGGTAGAAAGAGTTGAAAGCTTTAATCTTATTGGTGGAAAGAGTTAGAAATCATAGTCAGTATTTCTATGAGAGTTTCTAGAATTAAAAACTCAACTTCATATTCTCAAATTTTTTTTTTGCCACATCATCTCCATATTCAACTTAGATAAGCATTTGAGACATTTTTTTCTAACTTTTTTAATATCTATCCTATGTGGTACTCAATTTTCTCTAAATGCATAATAGCATTGGAGATGCTCTAAGATTAAAGCTTTCAACTCTTTCTACCAATAAGATTAAACCTTATTTAATTGTAAAATAAAAGAGGAGAGAGAGTGTAATAATTGTTTATTATAATTGGACAAAAAATGGATGTATATTTCATTTTAGATAATTGCATTGGAGATGTGAATATGTATTTCTCTAATTTTTTTTTTAAAAGTGGGCTCATAATAAATAGAAATGCTGATGTGATACTATTTAGAAACTAAAAAATATATATTTGCATCGGAGATGCTCTATTGTAGCTTAAAAACATATATTTATTAGTCTAACAATATTTTAGTCCGGTTTAAATAGTCATATAACTACTATATAAGTGAGTTCTATATTAAAAAGTAAAATAAAAATTAACACACAAAACAATTTTCTTTAGAGTGTTAATTTCAGTTTTTTATATGTAATAATAATGAGAGAAAACTTAATTAGAAAATTAAAATCAATATAAAAATATTAAATAATAATAAAAAATAAAAATAAAAAAAAATGGAAAAAGAGGGCAAGAAGATCTATAAGTGGGAAGTGAAAGAAACAGTGGCACTGACTGACAAGAACATGCGGTTCCAAAGTGGATGTGTGTTGTGTTGTGTGTGTGACCATGAAACTTTTCCATTTTGCCCAACAACAACGTATTCATGAATGAACTACTGGTGGGTCGTTTTTACTTTTCTCATACGCAGTTTGACACAGTGAATGGCGTGTCATCATCGTCGTCATCATTCATTAATTATCTGAATCATCAAAAAAGTAAAAGGAAAAGAAAAAAAATGAA
The DNA here is from genome assembly GCA_035582765.1 of Acer negundo. NCBI lineage: Eukaryota > Viridiplantae > Streptophyta > Magnoliopsida > Sapindales > Sapindaceae > Acer > Acer negundo. Next base: position 31,601,925 of record CM069238.1, read on the forward strand.
ATTGGGGGAGGCAAGAGTTATTGGAAGCTGGTGGAGCCATTCAAAGACTGTATTTTTGATCTGGTTCATCTCTCTTTTCTTGTTCTTCTCTTTGTTCCAAATGGCCCTCCAGAATTCTTCCCACAACAACCCTCTTCCCTTTTCAGGTACTCTCTCTGTTCCTTTTCTTCATATGGATAAATTTTACACTTTTATATGCTTGTAAGATCTTGTAGTGATGGGTTTGAGTTGTATAATAAAAGGGTTAATTAGTTTACGAGAAATTAGAAGGGGAACATTTGTATATTGTAACTGTGATTGAATGGTGTTGTTGAAGCTATAGCTGTAGTTTGATGATGAAAATTTGATAGTGTAAGTTTGTGTTCACTGAAATGGATTAGATGTTGCGATAATTCTTTTAAATTGCAGTTAATTACTCAACTTTTTGTGGAAAAGCAATTCAGTTGCCTCAGCATTGAGTTATTGGAAAGATCTAATTGCTGAGTTAGACACGAATTTTTCCCTATCATGCTAGATCTCGTAAACGTAGAATTGAAGTTCAATTTTGTGTTTACTAGACTAGTTGTGGGATGGTAACTTTGGGGATGGTTTTGTATTAGGTTCTCATGTTTCAAATAATGAGAGAAGGGCAAAACTGTATAACAAGATGGCAAGGGATTTGGATGAGCATGGAGCGGCTTTTCTGAAGGATGGGGAAACGTCTCAGTCGCTATCACTTTCAGACATTTTCACTCTCAAGGATGGAGTAGTGACCCCTGTTCTTAAGGTAACCTATGAGATAATTAATTCATAGGCTGAATTCGTTTATGGTTATATCTTGATTTATTAGTAGTGAACGATTGATTGTCTTCTGGTTTTCAGGCTGCAAATCCTCCTGTACGAGCTAATGTTTTGTATATGAGCACGGAATACTCTATGCACATCTCGTAAGCATGATTTTGTTTCTCTTTGCATACATCACGGCCTAATATTTGATGGATCCTGTATGTAACTATGGATGTGAATAGAAAAAATATAAATAAATAACTGATGTGGCTGGAAGAGTTTTGGCCACCGGGTTTTGTATGTTTCTATGCAGTAAATTTTCTGTTGCTCTACTTTATAATTTAAAGAATTTTCTGCTGTCTATAAGTTTTTTTAAAGGCAAGCGATTTGGATGGCTAAAGCTAATCCGATCACGCTGGTTTTCTAGATAGCTAATTTTTCTACAAGGCTCATTAGATATGACCCTAGTCTTAATTTGCTGAAAAAGATAATTGATATTAAGGGTTTTACTCTCTAAAAGACTAACATTTTCATTTGTGATTGTTTTGAAAGGAATTAAATGGGTCACAAAGTGTTCAGATGCTTATGAACTTATCAAGTACCAGCATTTTGAAACAAATATACATTCCATGTGTTTCAAAAAGACACAATTCTGTCTTACAATTCATAAGAACCTCCCGATGTCTTTGAAATTTTTTTTTTTAGTGATTTTTAATATATTTTCTTAGTTCACGGTGAAAAGTTGATGTCCATGCTTTGCTGATATATTTTTCATCCATGCTTTGTTGTTGCAGAGATGCTGTAAAACGTATATTCGGTCCATACTTTGATAAAGGTAAGCCGTTATACAGCCTATCTGTGCACATCGATATTGTTTCAGTATTTAGATTATGGTAATTTATTGATCATTGCTTAAATAAAATGTTACTTCAGATTGACATCGATATTGTTTCGGTATTTTACAAATCTCTTTTTTTCTTGTATTTGTTGTCATACTCTTGCCATGCTTATGTATATGTTTGGTAGCGATCTGGTTTCAGAATTCTAGTTTGTATCACTCCAGCATGTTCCATGCCTCACATCATATTACACCTGTCCCTGCCACTGAAGATGAGGTACATTGCCTTTTTGTCCTAATTCAAATATCTCTTTTAACTCTTCTTTTTAGGGTTTGGAAACAAACTTTGAACGCTTTTCTATTGTTTAGATTCAAGTTGAAGCAAATGCAGTTAAAGCAGTGGCTGAGGGTCTATGTCCTTTAAGAATTGTGCTAGATAGAGTGGTTTTAACTTCAACTGGTGTGCTTCTGGGTTGCTGGCAGGTTATTTTCAATATCTTATAATCTCCTCCTTTTCTCCTCCCCGTATTCCCCTCCCTACTCTCGCTCTCTCTTTATACACCTATTAATGAATACAATTAAGAGTTCTGATCTTCATTGTAAAAATTACACATCTCTATATGAATTTGTGATTCAGAATTCTGTTTGATGCAATATTACATGTTTTTTTCCCTGTAACTGGAATCGCAATCATCACTTTGCAACCTCTTGGATTACTTTTCTTCTGTCTCAATCATAGTGGTGAAGCAATTCCTCTACTGGGATGAATAGTGATCAGATTTAGAATATGGCAGAAACTGCTCACCATAGAAGAATTGCATATCTTCTGGCCCTAGCTACAGTATCTAAACCTTTAAAATTTCTAAAATTGTGAAAACAAATAAGAAACGATGATATTTATATTTTTGTATCTATTTTTATTTGGAACTTTTAAATTGTTTTTAGTTTAGTAGCGAGGAAGATGATCAAAGAATATTACAGTATTATCTTTTCAATGCTTAAAGACCAAGCATGTATTTTGATCTTCTCCTTATGTCATTTCTTCTCCAAAAACTTGATGTAACATTTATGCTCTCAAAGTCAACAACTGGAACTGCCATCTTTCCTTATGTTCTCTGATATCATTTTGAAGATGTATCTTATGTATGTGGATGTATATAACTATCAGTGATTGGCTTGAAATCAACCAGTAAGCATCACCTTTATGTTTTACAGCACCCTTAGTGTGACATAAAGGTGATGCTAAAATTTAAGTAAAAACTTTTGTATTTTATGTTTGGCAACCTTTGTACGAATATTGAATCATAAGTTCACATTATTGCTTTAATTTTTTGTGTAGGTGATCTCTGGAACTGATCCTATAACAATCCGTGATAAACTGAGAACTGCACTTCCACATGCACCTGAAAAGCAGCTAGTAAGAACCATACCAGATCCTATTTTCTGTGAATATATTGAGAGAAACTGTATTTTATACATTTTAAGACTCATCAGGTAAACAGCATGCTTTACTGATTTGCTTCACCTAGTTAATACGATTGCTCTAAATCTGAACCATGTTTTAAATGATAGTTTTACATCTTTTTATAAGATTAAAGAGACAATAATATACGTTGTTGAGTTGTATGTGCCATCCTCAACTCCTCATGTACTGCTGTCATCAATGCCTTATATAATGTTGTTGGTACATCGTCACGGGATGATTTCTCATCTTTTAAATGAACATTTCCATGTCAAAGCTTACTAATTTGCTTTCTGCTGCAGTACGATGCTGCTATTCTTCACACGTCTTTTGCAAGGCTTCTGGGTCACCCTAAAGATTCATCCACGGTAATTTTATCTTTTATTTTGTTGGATTTAATTGTCTCCGTAGGTCTCGTATTGCATCATTCGGGATTTTCATTTGATTGCAATCTCAATGAACTGGGAGTGGGAGATTCTATGCTGTTGTCATTTGTCAAGCAGTAGCATTCGGTGGTAGCTTTAGATGAAGCCTGTGAAATAAATACTGCCTATGCCCTGCCAATTCTGATTAAATTTAATTCCTTTTCATGTGTATGCAAAAACGCTCGCAAAAAAGTGTGAAGGTAAATATTTTAGATCATAAGGGTCACATTTTATGTGTTGGACTGGAGTTGGATTAATCTGGACTAATGGTTGGAATAGCCCAATCCAACTTTTGAGGCATCCTATGGATGTAAATATTGTTCTCCAATCCGTTCCAAATCTAATTCACTAGCATGCACCAAACATTGGATTGGATTTTTCCAACCAACAGTCCAATTTAATTCTATCATGTATATCAAACAGGACTCGACTAAAATCTGTTTCGACAGATGCAAAGGGTTTCAGGGTTCTGTAAGTTAAGTATTTGAGGGGTATTATGTAGAGCAGACTGTACACGTCAGTAATTTGATCTTGTGGAAGAGAAAGGTAAAACCTGAGAGGAAGCTAGGTTGGCTGGTGACAATTGCCTGGTATGGACCAACTAGTGGCCCTCAGAAATCGGAATCTCATAGTTTAATATAGCAATTCTTGGTAACCTTTTGACAATAGGAGACACTCAGTTATGCACTTACTGAGCATTCTTGTCAAATGTCTCTGGAAATTTGGCGTTTTTATGTCCTCGGTCCATCTTAAGTGGCTATCAAACGTGACAATGTCTCGATTTTTAGGTGTGACGCATGCTAATAATCATATAACTAATAAGTTTTATGATTTCCACTAATCGCTGTGTCGTATGCAGGAACCTCGTGATACTTCAAATGAACTCCAGTTTTTCCACGAGCTAGTTGCACGTCTAAACAGTGAAATCAGTGGATTCGAGGCAAGTTGTATTATATTTGCATGTGCAATAAAATGAAATAAAGCATTACTTTTGATTACTGGCTGATTGATATATATATCTCACCGAGATGACATTTCATATGTGAATATAGGCAGTGGTGTCGGAGCTCTGGTACGTGGAAGAATATGATGTGTTGGCACTCGCCTTGAATGGAAGAATGAATCTTCGCAGGTTCACTTTTGGATGCTCAAAAGCCTGAGAATTCCAGAAATCACAGATATAGTTAAAAATTACATTAGAAAAAGACGCTACGCCGGACTCTTGTGTTGTGTATTATCTAAACCAGTTCATATATACAACTTGATTTACATTTATAATCTTCATAAAATTCCCCAGTTTTCCACCAATCCTCCTCCTTGTGCTTGAAAATATCCTCAGTTTTGTGGTGCTAAAACTCTTCAGTGTTGATGTTCTGGACCTCCGGTTCTGTGACTTGAAATTTGAACACGGAAACCATTAATGTCTCAAATCATATGTTGAATAAAATTATGTTATTAAAGTTGACTAAATGTGCATGTGCCAGGCACGCCTCAAGCTTTGATTAAAAATAAGCCAAAATCGAGGCACACGTATGCCTCCTTGTGCACGCCACACGCTATTTATTTATTCTCTCTCCAATCAATCCCAATTTGGACACACAACATTATTTGATTAATTTTTTTTTTTTTTTTTTAAATCCAAACAAAATTTAGATTTTTCATAAATAAATATATTTAATTTATAATTTTTTTTTGTGAAAAATTTGCATGGGTGACGTGGTGGTCTCTACAGAGTTCCAAAGCTGACATGTCACGCATGAAAAAAGTGGAAAACAAAAGCCCAGCAAAAACAAAATTAATTTAAAAAAAAGCACGTGCCGGGAACACCTGTCCTGGTTCAATGAACGAAGTGGGCAGGTGGTTGACACGCGCCATCTAGTGTATAGTATTCTCCCGCCACACGCACACACATAATACAGAGTCTGATTGTCTCTGAGGTCCTCTTCTCCGACCCACCTCTAATTTTATTTATTTCTCTATCCCTTCGTTTTCTCACTTTCAATCTCTTCTTCTTCTTCTTCTTCTTTCTCCAAATCAATTCCTTTTTTGTATCCCGCAATTTTTCTGTTTTGCCCAATCAGAGTTTATTAACAGGTACTTATTTTATTTTATTTTTTAATAGGTTTGCTGTTTTGGTGATCTAGGGTTTTTGGGAAGATTTGATTTTTATTGTTCTGGGTTTTAGTTTGATTGTAGTATGTTGTGTCTATGCTTGTTGGATTGCTGTGAAATGATTTTGTTTATCAAAATATTCAAATCAACCAGGTAATTACATAGTTGAGAGCTTATTGATTTTATTTTTTGTTATTACTTTTACAGTTTCTATTCACTGATAAATATATTTTGTTGAATGAAAGAAATTGTAAGCTTTTCTCTTCTTTAGTTGAAATGCGTGGCACAACCTGTTTTTTGTGATAGTGATGTAGTTTTGGTTTGTTTGTCTGTTTGAGTTTATTGGATATGAAAATTGATATTGATTTTTTTTATTTCACTGGATTCTGTGTAGGGATTTGGCCTATTTGAGACGGGTATGGGTTTGGACGTTCCTGCTCCTTTGGTCGACAAGGTCAATGTGGTTTCTGATGCATCTTTTGATGGGTTAGTGATGAACATCTTAAGTTAGTTTGATTTTGTGTGTTTACGGATTGTTGGAAAAACAATCCTGTCATTTTAAAACAAGGACATCGATATTGTGTGTTTACGGATTGTTTTAGTTGCTTAATATCTTATAATTATCAGATCGCTACTTGATGCTTGGAATGTGTATTGATTTCTGATTAACATTTAGCGCAAAACATGAATGACGTTTATATAATTATAATATCATAGACTTCATGGTGTCAAAGCAGTGTAGAAAAAACATAGTATCTGATTGAAAGGTTTTGTAATGTTTGTGGAACAAGGAGGCGATGAAGCCTTTTTGAATTAAATCCATCCGCTTTAAACAAGTCTTTCAACAATCGTGTCATTGTTTAAAACAAGGACATAAATATTCTGTAAATACCCAACTGCCTGTAGATTTGCACTGTGACACTGTCTAGATAAAAGAGTGGTGTTAACTGGTGGTGAGTTGCGAATCAATAACACAATCAGTTTCTTAGACGTATGGAAGTTCTTTTTTTTTTTGTTGATAAGCTGGTTTTGTGTCAAATGGATCATCTTGATATGTAGTTTGCTAATAGTAGCTCACCTTCAGCCTGTTATTGACTTTGAATCTTGTGCCCTAATCAATACATTTGGCTTTCTTGCTTATTGATATCTGTGTGAGGTAATGGTGTGTGTAAGATATGAGAGTTTCTTGGCTTCTTTTTTTGTGTAAAATATTCATGTTTGCTTGAACTGATGGGTGAACTAATAGCTGGTTGTAGTATCTGCTTCATGCCTTCAAAATGTGTTAACATTATTATTTGTTTATGAATCTGATATGGAACATGTGAGCACAACAGGTTTGTTGTCCACTCAAGAGTCTGAAGTATTATATGTTTTAGGATTATGTCAATTCCCTTGCTAAGTGAACTCGTTGTGCACTTGCCATCTATGTGCAGTTCAACTGAACCTAGCATCTGGTTTAAAATGATACTACAGATCTCAATTGCCTTTCCTTAAGTTTATGGTGGTTGTCACTCATGTTTTGCAGGCTTCAAGCATTATGCATATTTTAAGTTCTTGAGTTTATTAAGCTTTTAAACAGATTTAAGTGGCTTCCTATGAACTGTAGATTTGAATGAAATTCACTATTGTTCTTCTATTAGATGCTGAAACCTGTTTTGTGGTGCAGGCATTCTCTGACCAAAAAGAATCCAGGGAAAGTTCCTAAAAGAATTCACAAGGCTAAAAGGGAGAGACTGAAGCGTGAGCATTTGAATGATCTCTTTCTTGATCTGGGCAACGTTCTTGGTAACTTTTATCTCTTTAAATGTTTTTCTTTGCCATCCTATCCTATTCCTGTCAAGATATCTATCCAATCTTAACAGATTATAACTCACTTTTAAGGACTTCCCTTTTACAGAACTAACTCAGCAGAACAACGGAAAAGCCACTGTAATAAATGAAGCAACTCGACTATTGAAGGACTTGTTTGGTCAAATTGAGTCACTCAGAAAGGAGAATGTATCTCTGTTGTCTGAATCTAACTATGTAAGGCTCCTGGACCTTTTGCTACTGCTTCTCAGCTAAATAGTATTTCACCAAATATGCAGCAATACTTGGAGTTCTAGTACTTGAATATGCTACGTAGTTTTTATTTTGTATGTCTAATGATATAACATTCTCTTCAACCGCACTACATTTACGTTGCTTGAATTGTTGGGCAGGTGACCCTTGAGAATAATGAATTGGTGGAGGAAAATTCTGCACTACAATCTCAGATCGAGAAACTGCAAACGGAGATAGAAGCAAATATAGCACACTCTAAACCCGACTTGAATGTACCTACTGAATTTCAGCAACCAGAACTGACATCTCATTTACCAGTAGAAGGTTACGGATTGCCTGCCGTAGAAACATCCTTACAGCAAGCGCCCGCTGTCTTTATTGTCCCCATTTGCCCATCTAATCCTTCCTCAAATGTTAGCAAACCACAAGCTAGGTATCCGAAGCCTTCCGATTCCTGGCCTTCCCAACTTCTTGGGGAGAGTATTTGCAGTACAGCTGAACTAAACCCTAATAACATTTGAACATAGTCATGTCCAATCATTTGTATTTGTTTAGTTAATTGGTAGAGTTTGTATATTGCAAGATGGATTATGGTAGTTCAGTAATTTTGATGTGAATTTGTTGATTATTAATGTTTGGCCTGGTTTTAGATGCATTTGAGTCCAGGGTAAGTTGAACATTAGCATATGAAAAAAAGAAGACTGCCAGTGAGTAAGTTAAACTGGTACATGTGTAAATGAAGCAATTGGTGGCATTAACTGGATCAAACTTTTGTTTTATTATGTTGATTCTGATGTGAAATTGAATATATATATATATATATATATACACGGTTCCGTTCCTATTAGGGCATCCTTATATAACTTTATCAACATATTAAATATGAGCCATTTATTTATAAAAGTGATTTGATAAGTGTTTATATACCAAGTTAAAGTAGGAAAACGAGTGACTCATACTGTTTTAAAATTCTTTGATTCAAATCCGATTATTATTATAGTGAGCCGACCCTTTCCCAATTCCCATTGCAATATTTATAGGGTGCATATACTAATAAGATAATTTAATTATTAATTCGTGATTACTATATTTATTAAAATTAAACAAATTATGAATTAAGTTTATTGGAATCCCCTCCTGCTTTTTGATTTTCTTACCCGGAACGTAATTACTTTTTATTTTATTCCCGAATTCTGAACTTCATTTTATTCCCGAAAACTTGCACTCTACTCATGTTAATTAAAACTTTTTTTTCATTTAAGAACTAAGAAGCTACTAGAAAATATGGGGTGGGTGTTAATTACTCTACCACAAATTTAGGGTAAAAAGAAGGTGCCTTTCACAGATTCCTCTTATAATTAGTTGAACCAAACCCCACTGCTTATGGACTATAAACTCTTTGAGGCTGATCATCGTTGATCGTTTAAACACCCCACCTACTTGTTTAAACAAAAACCTTTTGAGGCTGATCAACGTTGATCGTGTCACACAATTTTGTCGGATCAGCTACTTTCATGTCCACAATATCACCCGCGAAGCACCGGATATTAACTTCATAATCTGCTTTGGTTTCTTTTCCAATTTTGCTTTTCAGGCACTTGTCTGCTTTGCTCTCTTACACACACTCACTCACTCTCTCTCTCTCTCTCTCTGGAAAACAGAAAAAACACATCTACCACTGCAAAACAACAAACAAAGAAATCTTGACATAGCCACTTATTTTGGATCATAACAAGCAAAAAAAGAAGAGAGATCAGAGATGGGATCTGGGGCTGCAAGCTTCTTGAAGGTTCTACTCAAGAACTTTGATGTTCTTGCTGGGTATGTTGTTATTCTTCTTTTTCTCTTCCAACTTCACTGATTTTTTTCTTAATCTATTTGGTTCACTAGTACTGGAAAAAAATAAAAAGAAACAATTTTTACCTTTTAGTAGCTAACAATGCCAAAGTTGATTTTTTTTGTTTCTCCATATTTTTCCGTACTTACTTTACCAAATTGCTTCAATAAACCTAAGCAAGTTATACAATGTATAAAATTCTGATTTTTAACTTGAATGCTTAGCCTTTTGAAGGCAGTTGAACCATAAAGTTGAAATTTTTTTTTTTTTTTTTCATCTAATACAAGGTTTTAGTTGAACTACTTGGAAACCATAATCAATTCAAGAGAACTAATGTCTTTTGAATATGTATTTATTTGATCAATGTTATATCTTTTTGAGTATTGCATTCTAATTTAATTTCTGGGTTTGATCTGCAGGCCTGTGGTTAGTCTTGTTTATCCTCTGTGAGTAGTGTGCTTCTGCTTACTTCTATCCTTTTTTAGTGGGAAATTATTTTGTACCCGAGTTGTAATTTTATTTTCTATTTGCATTATTGATTACATTAGGTTCAATTTATCTTTTATTTTTTATTTTTTTTTATTTTATATAAATGAGTACTTAAAATTATATGATTTTGCTTTTTTGGATTAATGTGATAGCTTTGTGGTTTGGGTCCTTTTAAACAGTTATGCGTCGGTCAGAGCAATTGAGACCAAGTCTCCTGTGGACGATCAGCAATGGCTTACTTATTGGGTTCTCTATTCTATGATTACTCTCATTGAGCTTACCTTTGCCAAAGTCATTGAATGGTAAGTTTTTTTTTTTTTTTTTTTTTTTGCATTTGGGATTCTGATAGTGTGGTTTATCAATTCGTTTCTTTTCTGCGGTTAAAAGGTGCATAGAAATTTAGAATTTGACAATGTGTTTCATACATGATTATGTATTTGCTTTTGAAATTACACATTCCTGTGTGTGTGCATATAAATGCTCACATGTCACAAGCAACAAAGCCATTGTCATTTTCCTTTGGTGCAAATTTGTTATTTTCAGAGTCACTTGTGACCAGAAACCGTTTTTTGTACTAACTCATGAAAAATCATTACTAAAGCCACACAATCAACACTTGAGATGATCTTAATTGCAATTTTCTCCAAACCGGAGCTTTTCTATCATTATCGTTGGGGAAGAAATATTCATTAAAGATAATAGTTTGAGTTCATCATCTCACTGTATTGATTTTTGTCCTTCACAAAGCGAAGCACGATTTCCATATATGTACCAGTGGGCATGGATTGATTGGATTCTATACTTATCCTTTCAAAAAAGGAAAGCGTATGGAATCATCCTCAAAAGCACATTCATGTAGTTTGTCATTAAATCACCATAGAATTTAATGCTTTTGGTTTTTCAGTTATTCTAAAGAATTTTCTCAAACTCTTACTGCTACGACACGATATTTATCTGTATGAATCAGATATAGAAGTCTTATTTGCTCTGATTGCAATTTTTAAAATCTCCGTGGCAGGCTTCCTATCTGGTCATATGCGAAGCTGATCTTTACCTGCTGGTTGGTGATTCCATACTTCAGTGGTGCTGCATATGTTTATGAGCATTTCGTGAGGCCTATCTTTGTCAACCCCGAGAAGACTATTAACATATGGTATGTCCCAAGGAAGAAAGATGGATTAGGTAAGAAAGAGGATATTCTAACTGCTGCAGAAAAATACATTCAAGAGAATGGGCCTGAAGCATTTGAGAACATCATTCACAAGGTATGGCATCCACCATAGTTCATAGTTGATTTTCATATACGGGCTGATGACAAATCGCCTATTTGATGGCATTAAAAAGTCAGATTGTATGGTGTTATATATAGCTAATCGCATGCCATCTGAAAATACTGTTTTCCCAGCACTTGCTTAATGTAATTTCTCTTGTTTTGCAGGCCGATAAGTCCAGGACACATGGTCACGTACACTCCAGGATGCATAGTCACGCAATCTTCGATTAGGCCAAATAGGTGTTGAGCCTTATAGACCTGGTTATGTTTAACTGTAACCTAGTTACTTGTCGGTGGAACGAGACAAAAATAATGTATTTACTTTTACTAGTGTTCTCCTTTGTTGTTGATACTGGTTTTTCTTCCTCCTGATAAATATGGTTTTTGTGAGACGACCTAAATCTAATATGTAATTATCTTGGTGTTTGTTGCATTTCACCAAGTTGATTTTCTTGGTTCTTTAGTTTCACATCTGGTTTTTTCAACTGCAACAACAATTAGGTCCTCAACTTTCTTATGTGTTGCTTGGTTTTGTTTCAACAGATTAGGTTTATTAGAATTGACGATTTACTAATTGTTTTAGTTTTGTGTAAATATGTTTATAATGACATTGATACTACAACTACTGATGTTTAACTGGGACTATAGGACTTCTCTCATGCGTTGACAGCTTAATCCAAATGGATTGTTATTGAGTTTGCTTATGAAATGTGTATAATATCATGTAAATCAATATTTTGATTTAATTATTGATATGTTAATCACTAATGACATATATAATAAAAGTTTCAAATCATAATCATTCTAGAGTAAGGATTAAATTACAAAGTGTACGTAATATCAAAATACAACAAAATATAGATGGAGAAATGAATTTGGAGTGATATGAATGAGGGACAATGTGGTTGAAATATGAGGAATAGATTGTAGATTGTCCCACATCGATTGTTGAGGAAAAGGATTGAGATGGGTTTGCATATAAATAAAGAGGGAGAAGCAACATTGGAACATACTTACCTGGACGGGGTCAATGGGTGATCATGTAGGCCCATGGCCTAGGTTGATGGCCTCCATTGCACTTAGGAGCCGCATCAGCCTAAGGTCTACCCAAGTGGTGGAGCCTACGTCATAATTTGTGTTAGTGGGGGCCTGCGTTCGCGCGGCCCCTTCCCAAAGTTCACTTAAAATTTTATCATTAACTACTAACTGCAAGATAAGATATAAGTCCAGCTTTAAGACAATAGCGGTGGACTATGTCTCAAACCCAACGATAATATTCTCTGTAGCAATCCAGCACAGCCTTCGATTTATAACTATTGTAAAAGATAAATTTTTTTACATCGAATTATATTCGGGGGAATAAGTTAGTTAACGTTGGCGGTTTGGAAGATGAATCAGTGTTGCCGATGTGGAAAGTCACGTCAGAGATGTCCGGCTGACAAGACAAGACATGTCAGCATTACTTCGCTGACTTGATTCGTCACGCCAGCAAGTTAGGCTGACAGTACTTGACACGTCAACCAAATGGGATGACGTGCTCACTCACGTCATTTTCAAACGGAATAAAATCGGAATCTTGATATTCAAAAAAAAAAGGAAAAACAGTTGAACTCGAGGAGGGAAAAGAGGGGAGGGAGACGCGCGTGTTTATTTTGAGAAATCAATCAATCATTCATGCCATTCACATTCATCGTCATTTCATCTCATCATCTAAAACATCATCACATCTCTAATCTATCCATAACTTTCTTCTTTCTTTTTCCATTTCGGTTTCTTAATCTGATTTTGGAGCGAAAACCACCCCAGATTCGCCGAAATTGGCCTTCTAATCTCTGATTTGTAAATTGCAATCGAAGGTCAGGTACAGTGGTTCAAAAAATGCTTTGTTTCATCAATTTCTGGCTTCCAAACGGTGATTTGATGGTTGTCTAAGGCTTTTCTGTTTGGTTACCGAGAAAATTGATGCAAAAAGAAAGAAAACAGAAAAGTATTGGATAATCACCTTTTTTTTTCTATAAGAAAAGCGAAAATATAATCTTATTAAGAAAATTAGATGATTTGAATTTTGTTGCAAATGTGTGTCATAATTTGGGACTTTTATTTTCCTTCGATTACTTAGACAGCAAACGAAGCTTTTTTTAAAAAAAAAATGAGGTCAGACGATAATTAGAAACCCTAGGTTGGTTTTCTGGAGCTCACTCATCTATTTTGGTCCATCGAAAACTGTTTGTTAGCTGTAACTGTTTTTGTGATATTTTTTAATGCTATAGTTTTGGGTTTTTGTTTATTGATAAGTTGCTATGAATTGGTGGCAAAATTGTATAGGTTCTGTGGATTGGGGAAATTTCAAGGTTGCAAGAATGATATTGTTAAGGGGTTTCTTGCGATGGAATAAATGAATTTTTCGTTTCGAGTTTTGGCTGTGATATTGTGGAGTGGATTTATATGGGGAGACTTTGGGCATTGTTTTGTCATGTTTTAGTACTCAGCTGTTGTTTGAATGAGTGTTGCTCATTGCGAAGGTCGATCTTGATCTTGCCGCCTGAATGGCTTTTATCCAGCAGAATATTCTTGCCGAGAGGGATACTGAGCAGGTAGTACTTCTCTGAGTCTTATTTTTCGCTTTTCAGCCTGGAATTTCAGTTTATCTCATGCATTAGCATACTACAACTTACTACAATAGAAAATCAAAATGCTTGCTGGTAGTTCTCTTCTCATCAATGAATTGTCCTGTTTACGTCTTATTTCTATTTGTAAACTTGTCTCAATTTTTCCTTTTGTCTCAGTGCTATGAATCTTATCATTACTTTTCCTTTTTCATATCATATGTAGTATTCTTATTCAAGGAAATTCAGGTCATTTTATGTTTTCCTAATATTAAACATTTTTTTTACCTGTGCAGACTATTAAAGCCCTAAAGAAAGGTACATATCTACTGAAGTATGGGCGCTGGGGAAAGCCTAAATTTTGTCCATTCCGGCTTTCTAGTGTATGTTTCCTTGAATTCTCTAACTATAAATTAGTCCTCTGATTGACTCCAGTGTGTTTTCCTCTCATTGATATAGTTCTGCTATTGTATTTAAATATTAAATTTTAATTGTCATGCAAATAAGTGATAACAATTTCAGCAGTTTGCAGTAGAATTTTTTATATCTGATTTTTTTGGCTCAATTCTCAGTTAACTTATATATATCATGTTTATCTATGGACTATTAACGTATGGGATCCAGGACTTCCCAACTTAAATGAACATATTTAATACTGTTATGATTTCATGAACTATTTTTTTTTTTCTGTTAATTTTTCGTTCAAAAGAAAATTAGCAACTCAAATTGTGGTTTTTTCTTTGGGATCAACACAAACCTGATAAACAGTCCTTACTGACAGTTGAACAGTTGAACAATGAACTATTTGGAATTCGCTAAAATACAAAAGTCTATGAAAGTAATTCTAAATCGAGTTGAATACTCAGGCTACCAAATTGGTCTCATATCAGTTAGCAGTTCGGAATAGGTTCAGATAGGTGCCTCATAGCAGTTTGTTTTATCGTTTCTTCTTGGTTATGTGATGGAAGATTTTAGTGGCAGAAGAGAGGCAAAGTTAGGGAATGTGGGGAAGGGAACCCATGGTCAGACACAATTAAAATGTTTAGCTTTTAAGTTTCTAAAATACTAACTTGAAGGGATGCGTACAACAATAGTCGATCTGGTAGTGTACGTGTTTATGGAAGTGTTCAGACACATTATATGTTTGAAGCTTATACTAAGCTGTGCTAGCTCATGAATAATTAAGTATTATCAATGTATTGTATTTCTATATGATTAAGTTGTTTTGTTGGTGCTTCAGGATGAGAAATTGTTGATATGGTACTCTGGCAAAGAAGAGAAACAAGTTAAATTAAGCCATATTTCGAGGATTATACCTGGACAGCGCACTGTAAGTTTGTGTCTACAATCATTTAGTAAAAGTTCCTATTGCAAAAGATGTTTTTTTTTTTTCCTGTATAGAACAAAAATGGGATTAGTTCTTTATTATAACCTGATCCTGATGCATGTCTAGCAATACCTTTCGTCATTGGTCAATGTCCTTATAATTACCCAGGACATAGTAGTTACCAATTACTCTATTTTATAATATGACCACTACTTTTCAATATGAATGGAACCACCATCTCCATTTTTGCTAAATCCAACTTCTTGACGTAATTGTCGTGCAAAACAGGATATCACACAACCCGAAACATTATTTTACATTCCTCATCTTGTTGATCACCACTTCCAACATCCTCGATGCATTGGCCGTGGCAAAACGCTCCCAAAATAACTGCAGTAAGAGGAAAAAAAGTAGAATGCAGATTTTTTGTTTATTAGTAATTTCCTTACTTTAAAAATTAAAGTAAAGAATTCACTAAAATATAAAATAGCGCATTTCATTGCTAATTGTTGAATTGCATCTAAATATTGACATTTATCGTCAGGACATAATTAAAACTGCCGATGTCCGCATAAAAGATGTCTATATGTATGTATTGGTTTCCATTTCTTTCTTTGTTGGAAGAGGGACCTTTAGTAGATTAACAATTTGGCGGTTTTTAGATTTCTTGGAAGCATGCTGTAATAGTGATCAATAGATGTACAGGATTGTTGCCTATTGCATTGAGTACTTTAAGCTCGGTCAGTCGTGAAATTTTTTCTCTCTCTAATTTCTAATCAAGAGCCTTAAAACCTTAAAGAATAGGTGAGTGTCAGCAAGCATATAAACTTTATGTTATCTGTCTCTTCATAAAGAATTTCCTCTAGCTTTGGAACTCTTTCAAGAGGGTGTAATTACTTTCTTCCCCAGTTTGAATGCTCATGAAGCCTCAAAACTGCCTAGGCATATGTATCTCCTCTCCACTTTTTCTTATTTTTTTCAAAAGCAGTTTGACTTCCTGCATCAACCTGGACCTGAAATCTATTAATTGATCCTATACAAAAGACCCATAATTACGTTCCTCAAATCTTCTGCTACATAGCTATAATCACCCCGTGAACCATTGTACTTTAAATCATAGCGAGTGTGAACTTATGAACTGATAGAACTACCCAACCTAAGATGCCAACATATCCTATTAGTAAACTCCAACATTTTTCAATGGTGAAATATGATAGAATAATAAATGCTATTCTGTGTGGTTTTGCAGACAATATTTCAGCGCTACCCTCAGCCTAAGAAGGAATGCCAATCATTTTCACTTATTTATAGTAACAGATCCCTTGATTTAGTACGTATCTTGTATCTCATACTTTTGGCTACACAATTTACTCTTGTGAACTATACATTGATGTTTGTGCATTCAATTTTATGGCTGGAGTTTTGTGCATATCCATGGTATATTAAATTATTGTGAACACATTAGAAATCCTAGGACTCATTTTGGAGCTTGATTTAAAATATGAATGTTTCACTTTATATTGCTTTTGAGGATTTTTTTTTTCTTAATTTTATTTTTTAGAATGGTCAGTTTTGGCTCTTCTTTATTTATGGTCCATTCCGAATATTTTTGTACCCGGAAGCTACTCGCTGTTATACTGTCACTGTGTCATAAAATCCAGAAGACTTGGTAGAGCTGTAGAGGAAGTAGATAATAAGGATGTAACTTGGTTGTTGATGTGATTTAAAAATTTTCTTGAAACCTTTTCAGTTAGGATTTTTGAAGTGGTTATCTAAATTCCTCCATATTTATGTCTGTACCTCTGTGTATGTGAGAGGGGGTGGGAAGCATGTTGTTCTGTTTGCAGCTGCTTCTCAATTTCATTTCTTTTAATTTAATTATCTTGGTTGAGGGAGGTCTTAGGAGCTTTGGATATGCATTTGAATTTTACTTGATAATTAGAATATGGATTAAAACTGATTGGTGGTGCTTTTCTTTATTTCTTCATTTTTTTAATGATGAATCCTGTCTTTTATTTATTGAAAAAGCTAGATTGAAGAGTATATAAATAAGTTTTAGCTACATTGATTTGACCTTACTCCTTTCTTTCTTGTTCTTATTTTCATAGATTTTCTTCTGACTTGCTTTTGATTTTAAACACAAAACATGCTGATATGCTAATCATATATAATACCTTATAACTAACTCTAACAATCAAGTATTATATTTAGATATGCAAGGACAGAGATGAAGCCGAGCTTTGGTTTACTGCACTTAGAGCCTTAATTTCACAGGGCAATTATTGCAAATCAAAAGGTGATAGTATATCATCAGCCAGCCCTCATAGCCATACTCGAAAGAACTCTCCATCCAATGTATCATCTACCAGCAGTGATATTCTCGATATTCATGAAAATCATATTTTATGCTACTTTCTTCAAGTTAATTTTCTCCATGTTTTTACTTATCCCAGGAACCTGGAGGCACCCAAACAATTCTGGTTCCTTATGAGAATTCTCCACAGAATAGATTAGGAAAAGCCTTTTCTGAGGTTATATCATATACAGCAGCAGCAAAAGCTTTCACTCAGGCTGAATCAGTTGCCAAGTCTATTAGCTTTGTATCTTCTGGGGGTTTAGATGATAAAAATAGTCATAGTTCCGGAGTCAATTCAAATAGATATAGCTCATCCAGTGCCGTGAGTTCATCCAGCCAGGGATCTAGAGAAGATTTTGATAGTTTGTGTGATGTTTTCATCTGGGGAGAAGGACTTGGTGATGTGCTGTTGGGTGGTGGTGTGCATGTAGTAAGAAAATCTTCTGCTGGCAGGAGTGATGCACTTTTGCCTAAGGCCCTGGAATCTACAGTGGTGCTTGATGCCCACAATATTGGTTGTGGGAGTAAGCATGCTGTGGTAGTCACCAAACAGGGGCAAATCTTTAGTTGGGGTGATGGATCTGGTGGCAGGCTTGGACGTGGACTTGAAGCTAATGTCTCTTTCCCAAAGCTCATTGATGCTTTCAGTGAATCAAAAATTGATTTAGTGGCATGTGGGGAATTTCACACTTGTGCTGTAACACACTCAGGGGATCTTTATACCTGGGGTGATGGTATTCACAATCTTGGTGTTCTTGGGCATGTGAGTAAAGTCAGTTTCTGGACCCCTACAAAGGTAAATGGTCAGATGGAGGGTATGCATGTATCATCCATCTCCTGTGGACCTTGGCACACAGCTGCTGTTACATCAGCAGGGAAGTTGTTTACTTTCGGTGATGGAACTTTTGGAGCCTTGGGCCACGGAGATCGTAGTAGCACCAGTATGCCTAGAGAAGTTGAAATGCTGATGGGACTAAGAACATTGATGGCATCTTGTGGTATTTGGCACACTGCTGCAGTTGTAGAAGTTACTAATGAAAACTCTAGTTCCAGTAGTCTTTCATTTAAAAAGCTATTCACCTGGGGGGATGGAGCAAAAGGCCAGCTTGGACATGGTGACAAAGAATCTAAACTAATTCCATGCTGTGTAGCAGCATCTGATGAATTTTGTCAAGTAGCCTGTGGTCAGAGTATCACTATTGCTTTATCAGTCTCAGGGAAGGTATATTCGATGGGGAGTAATGACTATGGACAACTTGGTAGCCCAGGAAGCATTAGCAAGATCCCCATTCGCATTAAAGGCAACATAAAGCACAGTCACATTGAAGAAATAGCATGTGGTTCATACCACATAGCTGTTCTAAGTTCAAAAGCTGAGGTTTACACTTGGGGCAAGGGAGCAAATGGTCAGTTAGGCCACGGAGATGGTGAAAATAGGAACACTCCTACTCTTGTCGAAGCTTTGAAAGGAAAACAAGTAAAGAGTGTGGTTTGTGGTTCTAATTTTACTGCTGCCATCTGTGTTCATAAATCAGTATTCAGTTCTGATCATTCCACATGTTCTGGGTGTCGTAATCCATTTAATTTCAGAAGAAAACGGCATAACTGCTACAACTGTGGGCTAGCTTTTTGTAAAGCATGCAGTGGTAAGAGATCTCTAAAAGCTGCTCTGGCTCGTGACACAGACAAGCCTTATCGTGTGTGTGATGGTTGTTTCACTAAACTGAAAGCCTTAGAATCTGTTGCATCTTCTCGGTTTCCAAGTTCACATAAAAATGGTAACGGGGTAGCTGAGAAAGAAAAACTGAATTCTAGATCTGTTGCTCAACTTTCCAGAATTACCTCTTTTGATTCGATCAAACAGGCTTTGAGTGCACCACCTAAGCCCATGAGGAACAGTTGTCATGTCTTTTCTACTCAATATGGAAGTTTCCAATGGGAATCAACCTCTGCATTTCGGCTTCCAAAAAAAATATCTGCTTCACCTCCTGGTTCAAGAATGATCTCTCGACCACCATCTCCTATCATAAAGAAGTCAAGTCCAGTCCATTCCATGTCAATGAATTCCGCTCCTACCAATCCTGCCACTCCAGAAGTCACTCTTCACGAATCAAAGCAAACAAATGATAGCCACAACCAAGAAACGATTTTATTAAGGACACAGGTCAATCTAAGCATAACCACAAAAGAGATTTTATTTGCTGTTTCTAGTTTCATGCATAAAATCTTTTTTTTTTTTTACAGATCGTTGCTCGATATTAAAAGCCATACAAGTATTGGGAGGATGCTATTTTTGATAGGCATGAAAAACAGTAGATATACTACCCATATTGTCTGTATCTATAGAAGCAGGCATCTAGACTACAAGCGATAGGAATTATAGTTTTTCACTTCCCAACTTTCTCCTTGATGCAAATATCAACCTATAAATCATCTTAATTGAGTGTTTGTTCATATATGTCAAATATACAAAATCACAGCAGATTCAGTGATTGTGATGGCTTTATTGCGCCTCCAAAGTAGATCAATTTACTCAGTTTGGTGTCTTTGTGAACTTATTTCTCATAATATTCCAGTTGCCTTGAAGCATTTAAACTAATGAACTGATCATGATTCTCCAATATAATGCTTTTATGCTTTCTTATTCAAATTGATCAAATTCTTTATGTGATTTTAATACTATACTTGGTATTATAAATGATAGAAAAGATAGATATATTCTTTTTGGGTTCATGTGCTCAAGCTTTCCCATGCAAAATAAATCAATTTTCACTCTTCAGAAGAATGTTAACCTGCTAACTTATCTTTGTTTCATTATAAGTTTTTAAAGTCTTATCAGTGCACATTTCACAAATTTATTCAAAAGAAAATATTCCCTCCATTGCAAATGGCAGGAAACTCGAGAATAATGTTAAAATGGCATGCAGGTGGAGGATCTTACTCACAAATCCCAGTTCCTAGAAGCAGAACTTGAAAAGAAATCAAGGCAGTTGAAAGAGGCAACTGCAATGGCACAGGAAGAAGCCGAAAAGAACAAGGCTGCACAGGAAGTAATCAGATCTCTAACTGCACAGGTGAGAGATATTATTCTTAGTTCAGTCTTGAAATTCTTCTGGGCTAAAGTTGAAGTTCACATCATGCATTTGAAATGTAATGCATATCATTATCAGCATGACAAATAGAAATTGGAATGCCAAATCCCAAGTTCTATAACTTATTTTTGTAGATTTTTGGATTGTTTTTCAAAAATACATCTGACTTTTGTTCACTGGTTCAATTCTTTGGCAGTTGAAGGACCTAGCTGAAAAAGTACATTCTGACTTTTGTTCACTGGTTCAATTCTTTGGCAGTTGAAGGGCCTTGGTGAAAAAGTACACGAACAGCCGACTGCAGACAGAAAATGACATCCACATGATGTCCATTATACTTTGTCCAGTCTCTAATTAGGACTGTTGATTCGTGCAAGCACAAATGAGCGGATTGACCAACCCAACTTATCTTGAGCTTGAGCTCGAGCTCAACAATATAGTAGAACCAATTTTGTCCAACAAGAGTGAAGGAACAACTGAAAAATTAGTCTGTAGTAAAAATTGAACCTGGAGAGCATATAACTCTTTCTGTGTTGTCAGGGGTGGCAACTGCATTAGACAGATTCGTTTAGGTAAGACATTCAATCTCTTTCAGTTCACTTACCGGTGCTGCTTGTAATTTTGTGAGCAAGTAACCACCTCTGCTTACATGTTCAAGTTATTGCATTTGCACTATGTTTTTCTGCAGTCACAAATAGTTTAGCAAGGAACAAGCAGAGAATTGGCAGGCAGAACATCAAGACAAGGCAGTCAAGCGCCATAACGTCTAGAGCCGAGACTAATTTCTCCATTTCTCTGACAGAGGAAGCTGATCAGACTGAATTTCTAGTTTGCAGTTGCCTGTCCACTGGAAACTGTAAATCTCTTTTTTTCTTTGCTCATCTCGCGGAGTTAAAAGTACTTGAAGAGTTGAAGCATCCTTAGTTTTGACGGCACCAGGCAGGTTGAAGTTTAGGAAAATAGCCAATAGGAAGAAGTAAAAATTAGACAAATCTATCTATATATATATATATATATACACACTATATCAACTGGTGTAGATATTCTGCTTTGTAGATGAAGTTATTACTATTCTACACTTTTCTTTTCCCAGATCAAATTCGATGTAGTCCTTAGTTTGTCCTCCAGGACCGTTTCATGTTTACGTTTAGCTTTCAACATCAGTTGCATTATACTATTTTTCTAGACATGAACAGGAAATGAGGTAGCAACCACTGATTACAACCATTTGATTAGTGCAAGCACAAGTGAGAGCCATTTGACCAGCCAGGCTGTACTGTTGTTACAATTTTGTTAAACAAAAATCAAGGAACAATTGAAAATTTTGAGTTGGTAGTGAAAACATTAACCTATTTTCCGGGCAAAATGTTCAAGAAATCTTCATATTTTGTTGAGCCATGAGTTTATTCCTGTAATCTTAAACACAGTGTCTGTGACAATTCCCATAATGGCTTTTCAATGTGGTCTACACTAGTTTGAATGTTATTGTAGTATCCAATCAAACAATTCCCATTAATGCACAACATGATATTTCTATATAGAAACAAGTAAGAACACTGCACAAGTTCTTACCATTAATAGACAATAATTTAGTCATTACTTCAATTCACCATAATTTTATCCAGCACATTAAGGGGAAAAGAAAAGAACGCTACAATGTTTTTCATCAACCAATATTTGGCGGAGACCTGAATCTAGTTTTAAGCATTTTCTCTAATCTTGTAATAACGGGAAGCCTTTGAGATTGTCAAAAAAAAAAGCCCCTGCAGCCTACGTTTTAAGAGTGAGGGCCTTCGTTTTCAGTCAAAACTCAAGGCTTCAACTTCCACTTAATTCTCACCGCCATCTAAAGCTTCGGAAAGATACTCTTGAGCTTCTTCTAGTGCTGACTCCTTTGCGTCCGCAGCATACAGTATCTTCTTGACTGCTACTGCCATCTGCGTTAATATTATATAAAAGCGTAGTAATCAGATTTACAACTTGACGAGAAAAATAATAAATCCTGCCCACCAAGATCATACTCATCAAGGATGTCATGTTATATGGTTGAGGCTGATATTAAATCTGTCATGTAAAACCAAGTGAAGGAAGAAAGATATGCAAAACCACAAGTTATTATGCAAAGGAAATATGTGCAAAACCATAATCAAAACACAATTAGAGAGAGTCCAGAAATTCTTACAGGAACACTCTCTGACTCGGGAGACTGACAAAGTATTTCTATATCCCTTAATTTTGCAAAGTAAAAATCTCTTTCTTTCTCCAAAAGGTCCACAGAGAGCTTGAGATCTGTAATCTGTGTCACAGAAGCATGAAATAAAATATTTCAGGACTTAGAATAAAAACTTGCAGCCAGCCAAACTGAACTGGCAAAATAGTTTTTTTTTTTTTTTTTTTTTCCGGATAAGGAACAGAATAGCTTTTCATTTCACAAGGCCTTCAAAACAAAGCAACAGGAGAACTTGTACATGGTTAAAGAGCTCTCCTGTTTAACTTCATGCACTAAAATGTTTCGACTGCATGATGCATGCATATACAATATGAATAAACCATACAAGCATAGGAGGTTGAATAGTGACAGATTTAAAGTTTTGATATGTCCAAAATCTTTAAATAACTGTACACCAATGCATAATTCCCAAGCCAAAGCTACACTTGCTGAAGTACATATTCCCAGGAGTTATCACTATTGATGTGAGGAATCAATCTAACTTTCAAACAAGAAAAAGAGAGTTCCAACAAGAAACTAACACCTATACCTCCTTGGACAGAGCCTGAATATCCTCTAAAGCATTAGCTCCACCTGCTGCCACATATGTCTTTCCTTGCCTGGGCCCTACAACAACATGCACCACACGACAATGATAAGAATTTAGGGTAAATAAAAAATATGACACAAAAGGATACAAGAAGTTAAGTGGTTCCAAGGCAACCAGAAGTTTTATTGTGGCCAGCATCACCGGAACCAGTGTTATGCATATTGTTAGATTGCAGTGATTTTGAAATCTTATGGGAACCTTTAGAGCACCGTTCCTTCCCACCCTTACTTCTTCGTTCCACAGGATTGTAGTTTCTACAAGAAAGACCAAACCATGTGATAATATTAGATAAATTTACAAAAGAAAAAAATGTAATGCTAAAATAATTGAATTCAAAACGTTAAAAACAACTGTGGGAGGAAAACGAAAGAGAAGGTAGTATACTCATTCATAATGCCACCATTTACAGAATCACAGTAGCGCTTCAGCCACTGTAAAAACTCCAAGTTGTCCAAAGGTCGACCTTTCACAAGCCTGTTGACTTCAATATGCTGCCATGCAGCAAAAATATTACTGGAGTCAATGCCCAAAGGCTATACATATGGGCAGTAAACCCCCTAGACCATTGTTTCAACTCATAAGAGCAAAAAAGCAATATAAGACTACTAAAACCATGGAATTATAGACACCGCCTACTCACATGCACAAATACAGTGAATGACAACCTATAGCATTTAATCATTTGTCTCAAGCTTAGCCTTGTTAGATTGCTTCTTAAAGGAAACTTGATATAAAATTACATTATCAATAAACGAGTGAATGCTAGTTCTTTGTATCTGTTGACTTTAGAACAAGCAGCCAGAAAAGATTAAAAATCATTATAATCCCATTTACAGAAATGAAATTCATAACATGAACAGAGTTTAATATATTCAGCATAAAACATTATTTCATTAACTTGATTTTGTACTTCATTACATTTGTGAATGATTACCACACCCGACAAACAAACAATGAAATATTCTAATGTACGATGAAAAATCAATACTTGCGCCTGTATTCAGAACTAAGCTTCTTAGGTCATGAACAATTCAACCTTTGTTGTCTAGTGAGGGATAGAAGAAAAACTGTCCCATAATCTAAAATCAAATTACCTTCAAAACGGTACATTGGCAAATAATGAATCGCGAGATGACCATTGGCCTTTCTTCTTATGTCTTGTTTATGTGAATTGAGTAAGTTATAGAGTTATGATAAAAGTAAATACTGCAATGTAGGATTGCTAAAAAGCTTAGGGAATAAGATCATCCCAACTAGCGAATGAAAACGTTTCCACTTCTTAATGCACAATCACTAACCTATAGATCAAGAGATCCTCCTAACTGCTCTTATTCGGAAGGCTGGCACCTTCCTCCATATCTATCAGATGATAAAACAGCTCATGTGGGAGACTATGCAAAGATTGAATTTTGTGCATTATACAGACTTAAAAGAAAGGCATAACCAGGAATCAAGCTCATATAACAGAAAGTTCAGATGTAAACAAAATTCATCATCCTGCATAGTTCATCATATTCACATGATATGCTGAGAGATTATAGGATGTAATTGCTAATGTAATTTAGTGAGAGTTAATAAACACGCAAAGAAAATGAAAATCCTACTTATTGATCACATCTAGGAATCGATGTCCCAAGAGGATACACATAGTTGCCAAAATGTGCACACAGAATAGAGCATGTAAAAAAGAAACTATATTTTCCTTCCTCAACTTATAAAATACTCCTTGGGATAAATCAAACCTAATAATAATACAAACGTCAAATGCTTACGGTGATGCAAGAAGAAAGTGAACACACAAGGGAAGATGAAATTACCTTTTCAATTTTTAGCTTGTTGAACACATCCTGCAGGACCTTGTAATTTTGGATCATATCATATTCACTATTTGCATTAAAATTCACCTGAACCAAAAAATTACAGAAAACAAGTTATATGATAAATGTAAACAATTACAAGAATTAGTGACGAAGAAAAGCAAAGTAGTGGCTGGATTCCTACCTTGTGCATTGGAACAACTCCTGGGTAGGTCATGTCCATCATTTGACACTGCACGGCACCGGATGCAGCCTGGCCATAATGGTCCATAGAAAACAAAATGAAAGAGTTTAAATTTCAGAACAGGAAAGAAAAACATAATTGATGATATTATTTATAATACATTCACACAATTGATGATACATCACACATTGTAAGATAAAACTTTTATCTACTGTTAAATCGTCTCATCGTCTAGAAATTCATGACACCCCAGTGAAAATTGACAATTCAAATAAAAATAAATAAAAAACTTTATCCTTCACGCAAATTACGCTCCATTTGATTCTTGATGGAAACAAGCCACAAACTTTTCGAATAAAAGGAAGAAGCAAATTTGGGATTTATCAGACACAATTTCATCATTTCTAAAAACAAAAACAACCCATCAAATTCAACCAATAACAAGTACAATTACAAGGCAATCTCCGTCGCAAATTACAAACAAAAACTTCAAAATTCGAAGACAATAAAACAAAACAACAATAGAACATAACAGAGACACAAAAAGGCGAAAAGGGTATGTACCTCTTCGACGCGAGAGAGGTTGAGCTGAAGCCTGTTATTGATCCACGTCAATATCTCATTCCTCCCCACAAAATAAGCACTGTCCATCATCCCAATGTTCGACGCCATTTCTTTGTTCAAAATTTTGAATTTCGAAACGCAAATTTTACACACAGAGATATTTTGTTGGGTTGATTGAGAGAGAGTGTGTTGATAGAACTTAGAGGAAGAAGAAGAAGAAGAAGAAGTAGAGAAGAAACCGAAAGCAGACACAATAGGGAAAAATGCTGGCACCGGCCCTCAGATTGTTGCGGTTTTATTTTTTATTTTAAACGTTCATTTCATTTTTAACTAATAAACTAACTTCAAAAACAAAAAAACAATAACAAAAACATTTTTTTTTAATAGTTTTTTTTTTTTTCTTTTCTTTTATTAGTTTTTAGTTTTTTTTTTTTTTTATTGTTATTTTAATTTATTTTAAGGACATCTTTAGCTAATAATTTTGTTCTTATTTTATTTTATTTTTTATAATTATTGTTTTGGTTAGTGGATAATGTATGTTTCGAAGTAGTTCGAAAAATCAAAATTGGTATCATTTTCTACATTCAATAAATATTTATTTTCCATTTAAATTTATATATAAAAATCATAAAAACAAAAATCTAGATATTCATGTTTTGTTTTATGGACTTCTTAGATTTTAAATAAAAATATGGGAACAAAAAGTCAAATATATATAATATAATATTGTACATATATATTGAAGATGGTTATGTGATAGTGATATCAAGATTAATGTGTAGATAATTTTTATTTTTAGGGTTGTACTAAATAATCAGTATGATGATGATGCTGCTGATTGACTTCGACATAAGTCCTCTCAAGATTTTACATATTTGTGTTTTAATTTTTGTAAAATTTTCTTATTTAATATATATATATATATATATATATGAGGTAACATCAAAATTTTAAAATATGAATTTGAAATTTTAAATAATAGTCTTAATTGGTATTGAAAGCAAATAAACAAGTTGCCCGGTGTCTCGAGTTTTATAATTCACACCTACACCATCATGTTGTGTTCGTTTTTTAATTGTTACATCAAATATTTAAAAATAAACCAAATGACACAACTAGTAATGTGAGTTTTGATTACTTAAATAAATGAAACATTATTATAATATACAATAAATTTCTTTTTCACGGTCCTTAAACCCTTCTACAAGCATCCAAAGCAAAAGGTTTGGGCAGTCACTCACGTGAAAGAAAATTTTGTCAACATCATGCAATCAAATTAATTACAATAAATTAATATGAAAGCTTGAAAAATGTTTTTGTGTAGATGCTTTGAGTTGTGTTCAACAAAAATGTATATTTCCATATAAATGAAAACTTGGGAGTTGGGGAATCCAAGATTCATGTATTATAAATTTATAATCAACTTCTAGTGAAAAAAACAAATTTTGTATCCACAAGTTGATATTATTATAGAATTGGCATCAAAGGTGTAGCCAATTGGAGCAACCATAACTTAGCTTAATAATTTAATATTTTTTATATATATAAATTCATATGCTTATGGTTGATTACAAAACAAATAGATGGGGTTGACGATGTCATCACCTTATTTTAATTTATATAAATAATATAAACACTACTCTGTCTTTATAAAATTTATGTATAAAATTCAGATCTATCGACAAGATAAAGTTATCACAGTAGTATGTTTTTCACACATACAAATTACACCGATAAGGTTGTGAATTGAAGTCGTGTCCCATCTCTAATCTCAAATTAATCATAATAGCTTAATAGCTTAAAAAAAAAAACGTCAAATATACGGTTTTTAATGTCAATAGAATGAAAATGTGAAGATAGAGTCGTAGAACTTAATAGACGAGATGAGGTTGGTCTGATGGTAAACCCTTCATATCTACACCACGAAGTTATGGGTTCGAATACTTCCCTTTCTAAAAAAAAAAAAAAAAACTTTAGATTTATATAATAGTTTAATATTTTTTTAAAAAAGTGTAGATTTAAGAAGAAAAAAAAAAAGTCATAGAACTTAATCGCAAAATGTGTAGTTACTAGTTAATTATGTTTTATGTCGGGTATGGAAGAATTTGGGCTTCTAAAATAATTGGGCCCATGTTAAGATGGGCCGGCTCGGGCCTGAATACACATGTTTGGTAACTGGTACAACGTAATTCCAGGATTAGGGTTTTAGGGTTCGCTTATAAGCTCTCATTCTCCACAAGAGGAGGCAAGGGAGAGCAGAGCACAGATACAGAGACAGAGACGACCCGCCTGAAGACAGAACAATGGTTCACGTGTCGTTTTACCGCAACTGTAAGCTCTCTATCATTCTCTTTCTCCATGTCTCAATCTATGTTTATAAATATTTTAGGGTTCCATGTTTCATGTTATTTGGTTCACATAATGATGTAAATGAAAAGTATGATCTTGAAGACATAAAGTTTGTACCTTTATCTGTAGAATGGATGATCTGTGATGGGTGCGTTATTGGATATGATTTTTTCTCGTTTGGGTTGAAATATTTTTGGGTTTTGAGAAAATCGAGGACTAGAAAATGGGAATTTTGTTGTTGAGCATGGGATTTGTATTGAATGATTTTGATAATTTGATTCACAAGTAGGTTTAATAGTTTTTAAAGCAATTTTGAAATGTGCATTTTTGTTAGATAGGTTCCTAATAATGACCAAATTTGGTGGGTCTAATGTTATGTCTTGATTGGTTGCTGAGGACAAGAAAAATATTTAAGCTTGAAACACGTTTTATTATTGTCCCTAGAAATGAAAAGATCAGCTTTGTAATGGATGATTTTGATTCACATGTAGGTTGAATAGTTTGAAGCAATTTTGAAGTGTGCATTTTTGTTAGATTGGTTCCTAATAGTGTACAAATTTGGTTTGTCTAATGTTGTCTTCATTGGTTGCTGAGGAAAGAGCTAAGGATAAGAAAAATATTTAAGCTTGAAAAACAATTTATTATTGTGACTAGAAAATGTAAAAATCAGCTTTGTTGATTGAAATTATTAGCATAGCTTAATGGAGCTTTTTATATTTCTACTTTGAACTAGTATATGTTTCTCAGTGGTTATATATAGTAGTTTGTTTTCTTTCTTGTGTCCTCAGCAGTCATAAATATAAACTACGTTAAATTGACCTATTTTTATGATCAAACTGGTTCAATGACTTAATTGTTGCTTAAGCTTATGAATTTTTGCTGTAAATTATGAAATGAAGATGGGAAGACATTCAAGAAACCTCGCCGTCCCTATGAGAAGGAGCGTCTGGATGCTGAGCTGAGGCTTGTTGGAGAGTTTGGGCTACGGTGCAAGAGGGAGTTGTGGAGGGTCCAATATGCTCTGAGCCGTATTCGAAATGCTGCAAGGGAGCTTCTGACCCTTGATGAGAAGAACCCACGTCGAATCTTTGAGGGTGAGGCTCTTCTACGTAGGATGAACCGCTATGGGCTTTTGGATGAGACCCGGAACAAGCTTGATTATGTATTGTCCTTAACTGTTGAGAACTTCCTTGAACGTCGTCTGCAAACGATCGTGTTCAAGTCTGGTATGGCCAAGTCAATTCACCATGCACGTGTGCTCATCAGGCAGAGGCATATCAGGTAAACTTATTTAATTACTTGCATGGATATATAATAGCAAGTTCTGATTTAAATTTGTACTGTTACACTGGCTGGCGTATATGTTAACATGAATAGATACATCTAGTTTTCCGGTCAAGCTATAGAGATAATTCTAGCTACAACCTGCACGACAATATTTTTTTGTTACAGTTAATTGAAACTGTGAGGAATAGCCGCTTTTGAAATGGTTGAGGTGGTGGGTGGGACTTTAGGTGTGGGTAAGTGTGCTACTGAATGTGACGAAGGCAGTGGTTAATGTATTGTTGTAATGGTGCTGCTGTTAGGCTCATGAAATTACCTGTCCAAGGTGATTATTTTTCTGCAATATGGACTTAAGAGTAACAAATAGTTGCTCCTGTTGAAGACAAGTCGACTGGGATTAGAACCAAGGGTTCTGGCACAAACCAAGGGTTCTGGTTGTGCCACGTTAAGTTATGTTTTTGTAATTGGTCTTCTTTTTGTACTCTTTATGTTTTCAATAAAATTCTTATTGTTTCCTACCCTTAAAAAATGGAAAAAGAAAAGAATAGAATAAATGAGGCAATCAAAAGTGTTTGGCTGACAGTTTTTTTACTTATTAAGTTTGAGCTTTATATATAGTATTACGACTGTTATTTTGACCATGTTTGAATTTACTTTGGATTTACAGGGTTGGTAGGCAGGTGGTGAACATCCCATCATTCATGGTGAGGGTGGATTCACAAAAGCACATTGATTTCTCACTTACAAGTCCGTTCGGTGGTGGTCGTGCTGGAAGGGTGAAGAGAAGGAACCAGAAGGCAGCTGCTAAGAAGGCTTCAGGTGGAGATGGGGATGAAGAAGACGAAGATTAGATATACTCCTGATCTTTTGCAGGTAGAAGTAGTAGAACTAGTTGCTTGATCCGGTGTTTATCAGCACCCGGTATCAAGCTAGTTTTGTTATATCTACGTGGTTTTTTGCTTTTCAAATGTTGAATGTTTGCTTTTAAGAAGTTAAGAAGTTTCTGGCATTGTCTTGAAAATTTTTATTGAATACAACTCTAGATTTTGTTACTTGCAAACTAGTAAAATTTCCTTGAAAGTGTGTATTTTCCGATGCAGTCAATTTTTTTTTTTTTTTTTTTTTTGACAACTGCTAACAGCAGCAGAAGAAACAAAACAAACAACAGGAAAACAAGAAACACAAAAACAAAATAGCTAGGTTTGGCTTATCAGCCTCCACATACTCCTAATACAACTCGGAAAATCTTCCATCCAAAAGGCTCCAATCCGCAATCCTTGCTGAACAAAACACCTCTGTAAATAGCCATAATCCCTGCTACCTTACCATAAAAGTTAGCCTAAATAACTTGGGAACAGGAGGCCATAACGAGACCTGATCCATCCCGGATCATGATACCAATACCCACAATGCGCCCTCCCACCCCTGCCTCTGCATTACTGTTAATCTTGTAGAAACCTTCCATCAGCGGCCTCCACCAAAAATCCCTCCCATTAACACCAGGTTTGACATTCCCATTAACTCAAAAGGAGTGGTAGATCCTATCCTGAAGCTTTTAATCAATCATACCAAAATAGTGCACAAATGAAATAGCCCCTGCATCTAGCTCGCTAACATGTATCAGTTATGAGAAATTTATGGTACTGTAAAATGCAATTAGTGGTTTAGAAAATTGGATCGAAACAAACCTTCATGATTCATGAGACATGCATGCCATAAGCCCATAATAATGCTTGATTTTTCAATGAGACAGTCGACGTAAAACTTGTCCATAAATTTTTTCTTGATAATGGAGATTTTCATGGCTCAATTTGAAGACAGTTTCATTTCATTTATGCATGATAAGTAGGTTGTTTATTTATTTATTTCTAAATAATTTATGCTGCAGCTTGCTTTATCATTTGTCTTCAAGGGATTGTGTTAGGTGACTAATTGAATTTAACACCTGTTAAATAAATATGAGTTTAGTCGTGGTTATATTTGCTAGGAATTTCTGTTATCAACCTAGTGAAGAGATCATATAAAATTAGAAGATTATATAAACCAAGTAAATATATTAAAACTATAGAGAAATAATCCTAAGATCATACATAGGTCCTTTGCCGTCAAACATATATCACACATTAATAATACATACAGTATTTACATTTTATTAATCAACTACTCATTATTATTGATCATATCTTTTTACCTTGGAAACTAAATAAATTGTAAAAATCTAAATATTAACTTGAATGTTTAGCCTTGGAAGATAGTTATTGAACCATACAGTTGAAATTTTTACACCTAATTCAAGGTTTATTTGAACTACTTCAGTTTTTGGGACAAACACAAACCATAATCAATCCAAGAGAAGTAATTTCTTATAAATTTGTATATATTTATTTGATCAATGTTTTTCTAATTTAATTTCTGGGTTTGATCTGCAGGCCTGTGGTTTATTAGTCTTGTTTATCCTTTGTGAGTATGCCTCTACGGCTCTACTTACTCCTGTAGTCCTGTTTATCCTTTGATTTGTTTCAAAAGAGGGATGATTATCTAGGTGGTCACCTATTTGTTCTCACACTATCAAAATGACCATTAGATAGAGATTTTGTTTTAAAATGGTCATTTTTCACGAAAAGTGTGACACTATGAAAAATCAGGAAAATGTTATTTGATACAGCTTTTTTTTTTTTTTTTAAAGTTAGAACTATGAATTGTTGAAATCGGAAACTATGATGTAATGAACACACAAGTTCATTGTAAGTTTAAAGTTAGAATTATCAAATAACATTTTCCTGATTTTTCACAGTGAATAGTGGAACAGTGTTGTGGTCATTGTTGTTGGGTTTTATGTAGTTTGTTTGGTGTTTTGTTTGTGTAGTCATCTTTGCTGTCTTCTAAGGTATCCTTTAGCTTTGTATTTGTTTGGATTTTTTGACTGGCTGTACTTTATATTGATTTAATACAAGCATATCATAGATCATTAGATGTGACACACTAAACAGTCATCATCAACACCGCTGGTCCAGCAAAATAAAGAGTTGGTATTATCAGGAAATTAATATTATGAAGCAATCCTATCAGTCATCCTTCAGGCATCATACAAGCAAGCTGAAGGGATGTTTGGTAGATATAGATTCTCTGTTGCTTCTCAAGGCAATTGTTATTTCTTTTCTACTTTAATGAAGGATTAACATAGACCGGTTCACTGGAACGTAATCCTTTGACCGTCGTAATAATTAGCAAATACACACCACATGAGTTATAGAACTTGGGATTTGGCATTCCAATTTCTATTTGTCATGATGATAATGAAATGCATTATGTGAACTTTAACTTTAGCCCAGGAGAATTTCAAGACTGAACTAAGAATAAAATCTCTCACCTGTGGCTGTGCAGTTAGAGATCTGATTACTTCCTGTGCAACCTTGTTCTTTTCGGCTTCTTCCTGTGCCATAGCAGTTGCGTCTTTCAACTGTGTCTTGATGTCTTTTCAAGTTCTGCTTCTAGGAACTGGGATTTGTGAGTAAGATGCTTTTTATACATCTAAAAAGTTGTTACAACTCACCATTGTTAACTTGGCAACTATTCCTAGAGCATGATTTATTGAGAACTTGTATCATATACCTATCCTGCGCTGCATTAGTGCATTATTAGTAGAAAAATCAACATATGTAAGTAAACTCATTGAGCAATAAATCTAGGAACAAAAATAAAATTGAAGCAAAGAGATTTGCGTGTTATAGCTAGATGCATGGGCTCTTTCATTTGTGCACTATTTTGGTATATATGCCCCATTTCTTTTTTAAATCTCAGTAGCAGAACTCTATATGTAATTTATTTTTGGCATCTTTTATATCGAGTTAATTACCACCGATAATTATCCCATCTTAATCTAGTGCGATGGCGATAGATCAAGTAATAATGTATGAAATAATAGAAAATTAAAATACTAAAATGATTGATTTTATCTCCTATTTTCATGGTCAATATAATTATAGAAACAAAAATCATAAATTAATTTATATTATTAAAATAATAAAAGGACAAGAGAATATTATCAGCTACTATATATATCACATTTTATGTATAATAGTTTTTTTTTTGTTTTTTGTATAATAGATTTTTTTTCTTTTTTTTTACTTGGTTGGGGAGCCATGGCCCCTACTGGCCACCCCACCCTCGCCCTTCTCATAGATTCTCTCATAGATTCATAGGGAAGGTGAGGTTTCTTGAATGTCTTCCCATCTTCCGTTCATAATTTACAGCAAAAATTCATGGGATTAAGCAACAAATAAGTACACAAGAAAGAAAGCAAACTACTATATATAAATTTTTTATTTCGGTGACGTTTTATTTACACTACCCGAAATACTACTCCCACTAACGAGGAGATGTTCTATATGGACTATAACTCTCACAGTCGGAGAGAGGGCTACTCCCATAAACCGAGAGAAAACTCCCCACACATGTTTGTAAAATACACATGGGGGGACTCGAACCTCTGACCACTAGGTGTGGAAAGGAGGTGCACAACCATTTCTACTAAAAGGTGATGTGCTGTTGTGTTGTAGTCTTGAATTTTTGTTATTTTATTGATTTTTATAAGTATTTACTATTTATAAGAGAATTCTTTTATTTTTATTTTTAAGTAAATATATATATAGAGGATCAAGGACCTCATTTTTATAGTCCGCCTTAGACTCCCAAAATCTCAGGACCGTCTATGTCCTGTATCATGTTTTAAGTGGGATTTCATTACATATCGGTGTGGGATTTCGTTAGATACCGGTGTTTTCAATTAACACTATAATCTATTGGAATTATGTATTAAAAAAAACCTGAATTTTATCTGGTACATCATCAAAACCAAGAAATTTTTTGAATCAATATATGGAAGGATATCTCTTAAACCTGAAATCACGAGACTTTGATTATTTGGTAGAGTTTATTTTAAAAGGAGAAAGTTAAAAATTCGTATTAATAAATTGTTCATTAAATTGTTGTGTTTCAAGACGAACCAAATAAATTAAATTGTTGTGGATGCATGATTTTAATTTACGTTAACCATGTTTTGATAATAAATTATGGATGCAGCTGAAAAAGAAATGTCAAACATGTAAAGTGAATATAGTAACTACAAAAATTACTTCATTTTTGTCAAATTTGAAGTCTCATGACTCTCTACATAAAGGAAAACAGTAACCGAAAAAATTAAATATAATATTTATCACTAATGGTTGGTACTAGAAAAAATCAAATATATCAAAAGAAATCAAAACAAGAAACTCTATCTGACTATTGTTTGAAAAATAAATTAAAAATTAAAAATTAAACACCACTTTGTTCAACCCACGTTGCTGGATTAATAGGGCTGTATGGATCGCCTTTAAAAGGTACTGAGGTAATGCTTCCATCTTGCAAGTTATATATTCCCATATCCTTTCCTCCTCCTTTCTTCTTATCAAACCAATAAGATTACATACTATCAGTAAATATATATATATATATATATATACAATTAGGCTTGTAGAAATCCGATGCTTCAATAGACACGGAAGAATTAAATTGGAATAGTAGAACTTTTGGTTCTAAATAAATTGGAATACTAGAGCTTCTAGTTCTAAATAATTTTCTAATCCAGAACATCTCATTCTGATTTTTTGAATCTAAGAACCTCTAATTTTGATTTTCGAATCAAGAACTTCTAATTTTGATTTCTTTTTTGAATCAAGAACTTCTGGTTCTGATTTTTTTTTTTCCCTTCAAATCATGAACTTCTGGTTTTGATTTTTTCTTTTCGAATCAAGAACTTCTAGTTTTAATTTTTGATGTTATTTAAATTTAGATTTATTAAGTTAATTTTTAATTAATGCACATTAGTTAGTTATTTACAGCATGATGAGACTGGGGAGTGGATTTTACAAATTGTTTTTTGAGAAAGGTTCATGGGTGTTCACTAGAATTGATGTTCATGACTTGGTAGTCAATCTGATATTACATTTTTCAGTGATTAATTTCACTAACATTTGCTCATATTGAGAAAATGCAGTTTGGTTTTGTTGGCTCCGTTTAAGGTTCTCCCATACAGATTATGACATTATAAAGTCACTTGTAAATTATCCATCCATTGTATATTTATTTATTAACTTCTAATTTATAGTACACGGAAAACCTACTTCTATGAAGATTAATAAGTCTTTGTATATTATACAAATCATATTAAAAATACCTAAATTTCCTTTAGCTTCTAGTAAGTATACATAGCGAGTCATATACTTGGCATGACTGAACAAGGCACAAGGTACAAGGCACGTAGCTCGCTATGTTTATCCTATACAAGACCAAAAAAATCCAGGTTTATGTGAAGCATAAGGTATGGTATTTTTAACTGGATATAAATCTTAAATTCTCTCTCATAGAAATAAACTTTAAATTTAGAAATAAATAAATAAAATTTCAACCAACTTGTCATGCATAAATGAAATGAAACTATCTTCAAATTGAGCCATGAAAATCTCCATCGTCAACGAAACTGTTATATATTATGGCATGGCTCATGAAGGTTTGTTTCGATATGTAGTATATGCAATTTCTCTGATTCCTATTTTCTAAACCACTAATTGCATTTTACAGTACCATAAAATTCTCATAACTGATACATGTTGGATATATATATATATATATATATATTAACTTATTATCTACTGAGAGTAACTTGTTTAGCTAGCTAGATGCATGGGCTCTTTCATTTGTGCACTATTTTGGTATGCCCCATTTTTTTTTTTTTTTTTTTTTAAATCTCAGTGGCTGAAGATCATATTGAGAACTTGGTGGGGTGGCTGAAGATGATTATGGGAATGAATTAAGGGATTTGGGTCTTCTCTGTAATTTAGAGATGAGCATCAAATAAGATTTGTTTCAAATTAAAAGAAATAGGACATGCAACACCCTAAGCCAAGGTTTCTACATAAAAAGTGCTTTAACCAGTTGAGAAATGTTTTGAATTTTTTCCCTACTAAATTGACTGGTTAATTGCGGCTACGTATAAATTCCATCAGCATCCTTGTTCTAACAAGGAATATTAACGTGAGGGGATTTTGGGGAGGGATAAAATCATAAAATGATACACTTGTAAACCTCAAGGTCGATTATATCCCTAACTTTGAATGCAAGTGTAATTAATAGTTATTATGACAATTACTAAATAAGTCCCGTAATATTTTTAAATTTTCAAATAGTTTGATACTTTTACAAAAATAACCAAATTGATCCTCATATCTTTTTTTCCGAGTGTCAAATTAGTCCCTTATTTTTTAAAAGTGACCAAATTGGCCCCTCTAAGATTGAAACTAATGTTAAATATAACAATCGACTTTAACGGTTTGGTGAAAGTACATTAATACCCTTAATTTATTATATTTGAGTAAAAGTAATTTTTATCATTTTTGAATAAAAAAAATTTTGCCCTTAATTTACCAATATAATTACAATAAAACCAAAAAAAAAAAAAATTGTATTATAAAGAAATGTCGCTTTACTCTTTATAAATAAAAAATTACTTATAAACCTAAAAAGAATTTAATAAGGAAATGCCAATTTTACCCTATATTATAAAAAGTTACAAAACAGAAAAAGGATAAAAAATAAAAAAATAAAAACAAAAAAAAACAAAAAAAAAACCTTAAAAAAAAATTAAATCTAGCGTAACAATTTGTACTTTCGACTCCAACAAGGCTACACTTTCAAACGTTTTGAGTACTAGGGTTAGATTTGTTGAAGCTAGAGTTAGACTTAAATTAAAGTTAGAATCCGGTTTGTGTGTGTGTGTGTTTTTTTTTTTTTAATTTAATTTATTTTATTTTATTTTATTTTATTTTATTTTATAATTTTAATATTACAATAGTTCGGGATTTGGGAAGGGTGAGAGACTCAAACTCACAACCTCTTGGTGTAGGTGCGAGGAGCATACCTTTGAGCCAACGTTAGTAGTTGTAGTGGTCAAAATTTGGTCTTTAGGCCTATTAGTTGGGCCCAATGCAAATATAAGGTGGGTGGCAATAATGACACCTCTCAAAAACTATTATTACACCCATTTCATAATCACACTCATCAAAATTTTAAAAAAATCTCTAATTTGTAAATAAACCCCACTTAATGCCAAAAATACCCTTTTTTTAATTATACTGTATTGTATTTTTGTAAATACACACCACCTATGACTATTATTATGTTATTTAATCAATATTATTATTTCAACAAAAAAAAATTGTTACTTTTAATTCTCTTACTATTCTTTCTCTTCTCTACTTCTTTTCTCTTTTTGGGTTTTTCAAAATAAAACTCCATTTTTTCGTTACAAATCCATTTTAAGAATTTTTTTTATTATTATTATTAAATAATCACTTTCTGTTTGAAAGAGTTGTAGGAATGCAAAATTTGTTTCATGTCACAATTGATGTAGAAGTAGATGGGTGTTAAATGATATTTCAATAAATAAATAAATAAATAAATAAAGACAAGGTGTTAGATGAAATTGAACAACATATAATATATTTTTATTAACAAGAAAGAACATATAATATTGATAAATAAATAAAACTCTAAAGTGTGTTTGAAAGAAATAAAAAATATATATATAGATAAAAATTAATTTAAAACTTTACTTTTTTACAATCAAATTTGTCTCATGATTTTGATTTATTTTCCATACTTAACAATCAATTTGTATTTCCTTAAAAGAGATTGAAAATATATTTAAAAGAGAATCTAGGGTTTATTAAAATGGAAAGAATTTTTATGATATATGTTAATATCAAATCATTAATAGGAAAAACAAATACAAAAGATTAAAATACGAAACTAATTAATAATTATTGGTGGGAGTACTAACAAACAATTAGTACTCTTAGTAATTTTACTCGAATGTATTATTGGATTTAAAAAAATAAAAAACATACTAACAAATATCGTCACTCATATAAGGTTTATTCAACAAACTTCAAGGGATATAAGCATGCTAAAATATGAAATATTGCCTTAAAGCCCATCGAAAGTCTGACCACAAGGCCTTAATTGACCAAGTCAAAGGGGTTTCAGATTCTTGAGTTGCGCAAGAGCTATCTAAGCTATATCACTCACACACTTACAACTGTTTCATGAATCCCTCTTATTTTTTCAATTTACTTCCCTATGCTCGAAATCAATTGTGGATCAAACCGTCTACATTAGTTAAACTAATGTAGATATTATTTAAGTTAAAATTAAAAAAACTTTACGTGTATCATTATTTTATTGATTTTCAATTAAAATACAATTTTACTCCTATACGGCTAAAATTGATGAATGAAATTTAGTTACAAGGATGCTAAATTTCTTCATGATATGCACTCTACGTTACTTTAAGAGTTTAAGTGCATGCACCCTTTTTCTTAATTGCTTGATCTTGTTCATCAGATAAATTGATACAAAATTTTTGATTACATACTACAACTACAAATATCTTGGATGAAACGGTAGGAATTTCATTTCATTTTTATATGAAAATAAATTATTGCGTTTGGCTAATGACATAAAAAAATGCCAAATAAATGTACAGATGAAAGAGCCCATCTAGCTAGGCAGCTAGCTTAACATGTTACTAAGAGGGGAACAAAATGTACAAATGAAAGAGCCCATCTAGCTAGGCAACTAGCTTAACATGTTACTCTTATTTGGGGCGGGGGGGCCTCCCTCAACACTTGACATGTGTCAAGGGAGGGGTATTTCTATCAAAAAACTGTCATGTATTTAGACAAAAGAGTAATGTTATATTTAGATAAAAGAGTAATGTTACATTGCTCAAATATGGTGCCCAATTAATTTAGCAACACCGTCATTTAAATTGTATTAGATTTTCATGTTTTAAATGAATGGTTCAGAGTGTTGACATATCATTTGGGCACCATATTTGGACATCAAATTTAGACAATATAACATTACTCTTAGACAAAAATGAGTCCATTTTTGCTTACCCCCTTTCAAGGGGGGGTAAGCATTACCTCCTTCTTAAAGAGATGACACATGTCCATAGAGAGGGTAAATTTGTCCAAACATTGTTATCTCTTGGAACAAATTTACCCATCCATGGACACGTGTCATCCATTTGAGAATGGGGTAATGTTCACCCCCCTGAAGGGTGGTAAGCAAAAGTAAACTTGACAAAAATATCCTCTCTCTGGACACATGTCAAGTGTTGGAGAGAGGGGGTAATGCTTACCCCATCATGGGAGGTGAGAAAATTGGACTCGTAGATAAAGTTACTGCTGTATATCCAACATGTATGAGTTATAAGAATTTTATGGAAAAATGCAATTAGTGGTTTAGAAAATTAGAATCAGAGAAATTGCTTATGCTACACATCGAAACAAACGTTCATGAGCCAATAATGCTTGATTTTTCAATGAGACGGTCAACGTGAAACTCTTCCATCAATTTTTCGTTGATGATGGAGATTTTCATGGCTCAATTTAAAGACAGTTTCATTTCAAATTTATTTATTTATTTCTAAATTTAAAGTTTATTTTAAGTGATAGAAATTCTTATATTATAATCTTTCACGTGATTTTGTCTGG
The DNA here is from genome assembly GCA_035582765.1 of Acer negundo. Classification (NCBI taxonomy): domain Eukaryota; kingdom Viridiplantae; phylum Streptophyta; class Magnoliopsida; order Sapindales; family Sapindaceae; genus Acer; species Acer negundo. The sequence continues at coordinate 31,642,162 of CM069238.1, forward strand.
ATCCCTCAATTAAATTAGGAATTAAGTTTCTAAGCCAAGGAATTAAGTTCCATTCGTATATACTAATCATGAATGAATAGAATCAGAATCAAGTTCCACCAAAAAAGGGAATGGAGGGGAATGAGAATTAACTTACTAAATTCTATTCTAATATTTACTAACAATTTAGGAATTAGAAATAGAATCAAATTTATCCCCTTTCTAGTGTTTACTTCAACTAAGGAATCGGAATGATATATAGGTACAAAAATACCCTTGTGTATATAATATGTTGAAATATATTTTTTATTATGAAAAACTATTTTTTTAAACTGCTCATAACACTATAACTAATGACTAACATCTTTATATCGTAAACTTTCAACTAATTAGTCAATGATAATTAAAAACTGAGGAGTAATTCAGATTTAAAAGCATAATTAATTTGATATCAAATTAATTTCTCACATTTAGGTGTTTTTTTTCGTTCTCTCGAAAATTAAAACACAAAATAACTCAATATATACAACCATTAGCTCACACAGTACTTGATTAATTATTTACTATATAAAAGAAAACAAAAAAAATAAAGTCACTATAGTATATATATATACACGAAAATTTTCATATGAGGATGTCCTGATAGAATTATATAAGGACATTGAATGTGAGTCACTCGTTTTACATACTTTGACTTGGTATATATGCACTTGTCAAATCACTTTTATAAATGAGTGACTCATATTCAACATCCTGATAAAGTTATATAAAGATGCCTTGATAGGAACGGGACTGTATATATATATATATATATAATACATACTTTATGGAAAAAGTAAAAAAATTCTTAAACAAAATAGTGTATATAAAATTAAAGTCACTGTAGTATATATATGCATGTAGTACATGCGTTACGGAAAAAGAAAAAAAAAAAAAAAAAAAACCTTAAACAAATCAGCGTGTGATATATATATATATACAGATTTTTTATTGTCAATTCGTCCTGACAATAAATATATCAGGACGAAAAATGTGGGCCACTTGTTAAAACTTCTCCATAATCTATTGTCTACATTCTTCGTCTTGATATATTTATTGTTAGGACGAATTGACAATAGAAAGAATATATATATATATGAATGAATATGTAATACTGCCTTAGTAAAAAGAAAAAAAACAAAACAAAAATGTAATACTGCTTTAGGAAAAAGAAAATAAAAAACAAAAAAACAAAATATATATGAAAAAATAAAAATAAAAATAAAAAAACCTAAACAAACTGCCATCGCATAGATTTGATAAAAAGAGAGGACAACACCAATGAGTCAAAAATTCCATCAACACAGTTCTTATACAAATATATATATATATATATATATACACACACACCATGATTTCATACCAGATTCGATATTCAAAAATATAAAATCAGTGCAACAAGTCAATAATATTCATCAACGTGATTTTTATATATATTCAAGAAATCTAAGATTAAAAAAAAAAGCGTACACATAGCAAGATTCGAAGGAAAAAGATGAACGAAAAAGAATGACAACGAACAATCCTTAAAATAGAACGATAAAGTGGAAAGACAGTTTTTTTTATTTATAATTATTATATTTTAGTAAAAATACATGAATTCATTTTTTTCATTCAGTAAATGGAATTTGATTCTTAGGGTGAGTGAGGGGAATCAAAATTCTCTTTCTATCAGTAACTTAATTACTGATTTGAGAGTGGGGTCCACGTAACTTAATTTCTTAAAAATTTAGTAAACACTGGAATTCACAAATCAGTAACTTAATTCCCTTTCCTGAGTTTGATTACTGATTAGTAAACACGTCATAAAAGGGAATGGAGGGGAATCAGAATTAAGTTACTAAATTATATTGAAAATATAAGAATTCCAAACGAAGCAACAAGCTCTCTTAGGGTTTTAAAGCGACACTGTTCATATAATGTAGTTGTACTGTTCACAGGTGATGCGGCAACATTGTTCACAGGGGGTACTTTAGCTAGGGATGGCAATTAGACCTAGACCCGCGAGGCTCGACTCGTGTGGGTCGGGTATGGGTCCTCATATTCGGGTCAAGGGTTGGGTCTAGGTCCAAAATATTATATCCGATTCGGGTCCAATCCGAGTTGGGTCAGGTATGGGTCCATAATATTAGACTCTATTCGGGTCGGGTCTGGGTCTATGGGTCTGGGTCTGAGTCCATAGACCCGGACCCGTAGACCCGAATAGGGAGTAATTTTTTATAAAAATTTTTTTTTGTAGAATTTGAAATTGAAATTGAATGCAAATAAGAGTATTTCCCCTTTATGTCTTCTATTTATTTATTTATTTTCTTTAGTTATTTATAAATTTAAGTATATATCTATTTTTAGTTTTTTTTTGGATTATAGGTCGACGGGTCCACGGGTCCAGACCCATACCCAGACCCATGAATTTTCACTGGGTCTTCATAAGACCCAAACCTGAAAATTTTCGTAGGTCTGGGTCCAATTTTTTTATCGGGTCTAGGTCCAGTAGGACCCGACCCGAACCTGACCCATTGTCATCCCTAACTGTAGCAGCACTGTTCACGACTATAGCAGGTGGTGGCACTGTTTATGACTATAGCAGAGCGACGGCACTATTCACATGTATTATAGCATAGCAGCACTGCTCACGACTGTTACGGGTACTATAGCGGAGCGGCGGGCACTGTTTTACAAACTGTAGGTCACTGTGTCATGTACTGTAGTGGTCACTGTTCACGCACTGTTCATGGGTGACATGACGGCACCGTTCACGATCACAAAAATAAAAAAACAAAAAAAACAAAAAAAACAAAAAAAAAACAAAAAAAACAAAAAAACAAAAACAAAAAAAAAAAACTTTTTCGTTTGCATATGCATGGCTGTTAGGGTTTAGGTTTTGTGGTTTATATGGTTTTCTAATTTCATGGATCCGATGAGCATGAAGGCTTATTCCTTGCCTCTGTCATCTATAAGGGGCTTTTTTTAAGGTTGTCTCGATTCAGGTGGAAAATGTTTCTGGTCCTTCAATTCTTTCGAAAAAGGGTGGTTATGTGACTATTCGAGTGGATCCCTCTGCTTATAAGTCTAGATTGGAGGTTTGTCAGTTTTCTCTCATTGGTCGGGTTGTCTTTTTTAATGGTGAGAAGTTTTGGAAGTTGGTTGATCTTAAAGCTAAGCTGCAATCTATTTGGAAGTTGAATTATGTTTGTAGGCTGATTTCTTTAGGTAAGGGGTACTTTCAGATTATATTGAATTCAGATACTAAAAAGAATATGGTTTAGAGTTTGGGGTATATTAATCTCAAATCAGGTGTTTTACAGCTTCAACCTTGGATTTCGGATTTTAACCTGGCATTACATAAGTCTTCAAATGCTCAGGTTTGAGTCCATTTTTATAATCTATCATGGGAATACTGGCATTCAAAGATTATTTCCGATTTAGCTAAAGGGACCAGAGTGACTTTATGGCTGGATAGGGCTACTATGGAAGGTGATTTGCGTGTGTTCTAGTGGATATTGATGTGTCTACTGTGCCTCCATCTTCTTTGCTTCTTGAGAGGGATGATTCTCATAATTCTTTCATTTAAGTGGAACATAAGAATCTCTCAACTTTCTGTTCTACTTGTTTCTCTATTGGTCATTTTCCCAATACTTGTCGTTGGAATAAGTCCGACAAAGGGATTCCTATTAGTTCTAGTAAACCCAAATCAGCTAGATACGGTCCGAATCCTCACAACAAATCTCAATCTAGAGGGCCACAACAAGTTTATATACCTGTTAATAAGCAGGTTCAAATTATTTCTCAAGATGATGCATATGGTTTTACTACGCACGTAAAGATTAATTCAATTGCAAACCATGTGGTGCACAATTGCGACAATGATCAGCAAGATACAAAGGGTATGAGTCAAAATGTAAGAACCTTAAACACATAGGCTCTTGTTGACATTCCTGATCCAAAAGAGATAGACAATATGCAACTTTTGGACTTGGAGGAGCAAAACAACCATAGTGAGAGGTAGTATCCGATTGAGGAAAACATTCATATTTTGGTTCCGCAATTGTCAGAGGAGATTCAAATTTCTCCTGTTGTTACAACAGTTTTGAGAGAATAATCTGGAGATCATTTTGTCAATGATAGAGATTTTACCAATTCAATCTCTGCTCATTTGGGAAGCGGCAATTCTGGGAATCCAGGTAACAACTTCTCAATAAAGGATGACAAGTATGTGGAAGCTCAGGATCTAGTTAATCCCGACAATAATTGGATTCCTGTGGTGAGAAAATCGAATAGAAGAGTGAAACCAACTTTCAAGTCTTTAGCTAATTTCATGTCTCAATTGAGTAAGGGAAGTTCTAAGCGCCTCCCTGTTGCTGAGACTAAGATTTGCCCTGATTCTGTAACTCCATCGGCCCATGTAGAATTACATCGTGTTACCAATGCAGAATTACATCATGTTGCTATTTCTAATTGGGCCGCACCATTTGAGGTAGAAGAGAATGGTTAATTTTATGTCTTTTTAAGTTTTTGTTTCCTTGCCTCATGTTGAGGTTTGTGTACCTTTTTAGATTATTGTTTTAGGGCATACGCACCACTTTGCTTTCGCTTTTCTTTTTGTTTTGTTTTGTTTTGTTTTGTTTTCTTTTTTATTTTATTTTAATAAAAGGACTTGATCTATAAAAAAAAGTTACTAAATTATATATTATTTTAAAAATCGGAAACATAATTAAATTTATTCAATTTCCAGTGTTTACTTAAACTAAGGAATCAGAATGATACATAATATATTACAAAAATACCCTTGTGTATGAAATATGTAGAAATAAATATATTTTTTATTATGAAAAAATATATTATTTATTACTCATAACACTATAATTGTAATAATTAACATCTTTATATTGTAATTTTGAACTAATTAGATAAAGAACTATTGAGATAACTTGATTAAAAAAAGGAAACCGCGGTAGCATATATATATATATATATATATAAGAGATATGAATATGTTGTAGTTATTATTTTCTTTTTAAGTAGTGCTTTAGTTATTTCTAGTTCATAAATGATATTGTAAATTTGTAATATGTATATATAAAGATGAATATTTTATAAATCACACGGCTAGAATAATATAAATTATTAACTATGTAAACCAATATTAAGATTCAAAGAAAGAAAAAAGTAAACCAATATAATTTACGTAAATTAAAAACAAAAGTCAATAATCATGAAAAAGACGATTGTTTTATTTTATTTTTTAAGTGGGGATATTTAAGTAAATATATTATAAATTCCATTTTCAATCATGAAAGAAAACTTTATTCTTAGGGTGGGTGGTAGAAATCAAGTTCTCTTTCCATCGGTAACTTAATTCTTCCTTTTTTACTGAAATTTGATTTGCCGATGACATTATAATGTCATAATCTGCATGAGAGAACCTTAAAACCAAACTGCATTCTCTCAATACGAGCAAATGTTAACAACTATGTGAAATTAAAATTAATTACCGAAAAATAATATCAGATTGACTACTGGTAATGAACATCATCCTCCCCAACCAATTCTAGTGAACAACTAAACACCCATGATTGCCAGATAATATGAGGGCAATATTCGAGAATAGGGGTGACAAACTGACAATATCGGCTATCATGTCGTGTTAGTTTAAATGTCCATTAATTTTTTGCACAACCCGAGCATGATAAATTAAACTTATTGTGTTAATGTTAAAACTTAAACACATCCCATTAATTAATGGATTGTCTAATAAGAATCATTTAACCCATTAATTTATAGATTATAAATCTTATAATAAATTAAACGTCCATCAATATTTCATCAGTGCGCCCATTAATTATTGAAGTACATGCATGGAATCTTATAATTCTTTGTATATTATACAAATCATATTAAAAATACCTAAATTTCCTTTGTCTTTTATATTGTGTACAAATCATATTAGATCGTTTTTTAATGGACAAGTTTCTCATTGAAAAATCAAGCATTATTATGGCAGGGCACATCGAACATAGAATGAGAACTTGGTGGGGTGGCTGAAGATGATTATGGGATTTGGGTCTTCTCTGTAATTTAGAGCTGAGAATCAATTAAATTCCATCAGCATCCTTGTTCTAACAAGACTAGGAATTTCACTTTTATCTTCATCTTGTATAGTTTAAAACTATTTCATTTAGGGGAATGCTATCTACCTTTCCCATTTACCTTTCTCATTTACCTTTCCCATCGTTTGACACGTATATACTTTTTCATTTAATAAAAAGCTCTCATTTTTTACTACAAAGTTTGTTTACATCTTTACCCTTGATGACTGCTTCTATCATTTCATTAATAAATGGTAAAAACGTAAACAAGTTTTGTAGCAAAAAGCGAGAGCTTTTTATTAAATGAAAAAGTATATACATATCAAGCAAAAAAACAAAGGAGATTAACAACGAGAGTCGTATTTTTTAAGTTTCAGGAGAAGTTGAACTTTGGTACTATTTTTAAAATTTATTTTCCGTTTTTCATGTTTTATAAAACTATCAAAAAATATATTCGGTAGAGTTTGTTTTAAAGGGAGAAAGTTAAAAATTCATATTAATAAATTATTCATTAAATTGTTGTGTTTCAAGATGAACCAAATAAATTAAAAACAAACTCTATCAAGATTCACTATTCCACTCAATGGGACCAATTATAATATCAATAATTCTATACATCCCATCTTTTTCATCTCAATACAGATGACACTCGAAATGTTAAACGGTGAGTGGATAGATGTGGTAGGTAAGATAAATCATCATTAATGTCTATCCACTCACAATTTAACATCTTATATGCCACATATGAAGGGATGAAAAATATGGGATTCCAAGTGGTATTTTTAGCATTATCGTTATAATATATATCAGATTTATCTCTAGCTTCTTTACGAAGCAAACTTTATCAAAGGACCAGACGGTAATTTTCATATATAGATAGCACTCAAAAATAGACTGAAGCATTAGTTTATACTAATTAATTTTCTTATTTGACTAAGCATTCATCTATACTAATTAATCTTCTTTTATATATAAACTAAACAAAAAGAAAAAGAAATTCTCTCTCTAATTATCAAAACTTCAACATTTCTTCGCCAAATCCAAAAAATCAACCTATCAATCAATCATGGATTCCATAAACATCATCAAAGGCTACAACAAAGTAAATCATACCCATGAAAACCAACCTCCTCCACCACACAAATCATCCACCACCACTACCCAGAAACGCTTCTCCACCGCCGCCACCGTCGCTGCAATCATCTTCCTGACCTTATTCATCGGTTTGATGCTCGCAGCTTTGATTCACGAGTCAACCAATGAGCCAACCGAGTCCTCATCGTCATCATCTCTCTCATCCAACTTGGCCGAGTCGATCAAAACCGTCTGCGGCGTGACTCAGTATCCCGATTCGTGCTTCACCAGCATATCTTCTCTCAACAACAACAACATCTCATTGATCTCACAAAAAAACCCAGACCCAGAAACCATTTTCAAGCTCTCTCTCAGAGTCACCATCAACGAGCTCACAAACGTCTCTTCTCTGTTCAAAACCCTCAACGAACGCCACTCAGAGGCCGCTCTGCGAGACTGCACGAGCCAGTTCGAGGACGCAGTGAGTCGACTCAAAGACTCGATGTCGGAGATGGAGGTGGAGGGACCCGGAGAGAAGATGTTGACGGAGAGGAAAGTCAACGACATCCAGACGTGGATCAGTGCTGCGATTACCGATCAGGAGACGTGCTTGGATGGGCTGGAGGAGATGGGATCAACGGCTGTGGATGAAGTCAAAGCTAAGTTGAAAAAGTCAAAGGAGTTTTTGAGTAATAGCTTGGCTATTATCGCCAAAATCCACATGCTTCTTCACAAGTTTGACCTCAACATGCATTGATTTTGACTTTTGATTTTGTGTGTTTATTTTTGTATTATGTTTGTCCGTGTACACTAAAAAAAAATATATATATATATATATAATTTCTATTTGTGGTTAAATTACTATACTTTTGTTGTAAGATGATACTTAATAGTTAAATGCAATTGTGCAATTTCATTATTATTATTATTATTTTCAATAATGTTAAACATTCAACCTTTTTCATCCCACTACATGTGGCATGTGAGGTGTTAAATTGTGAATGGATACATATTAATGATGATTTATCTCATCCTATCCCATATATCCATATGTAGTAGGATGAAAAAAGTGGAATTTAAATGAGATGTATAGTGTTCCTGTTTTTTTTTAGTTGATTTGTTTATCTTATGTGCAAGGAGAATTGTGTAAAATTATAATTAATTAATTAATAAATGTCTGTCTCAAACTTGTAATAATTCAGTATTTTAGACAATTTTTTCAAAGGAATATTTTTATATTTCTTTCTTTTTCTCAATTATGGCACTTAATGGACATGGGGATATTTTGCTCTCATGATTAATCCAAATACACTCTGTTGCTTCCATTGCGGCTTTAATTTTTTACCAAATGAAGAAAAATCCATTCCAATAATTTCAACGTTGGCTAGAAATCTGATTTATAGATATAAAGTGTTAACGTGTCGATATATCCATGACTAAACTCATATTTAACAAGTGTTAATTAAATTCATTTAGTCACCTAACACAATCTCTTTGAAGATTGTAGATGGTCAAATGATAAAGCAACAGAAATAGGACAAAAACACTGCAAATGGAAAACAAAATTGCAAAATTTTCATTGCTTGAAAGTCTTCTAGTCCCAAACAAATCTAAATTAAGAGACTAGATACTGGAATATATATATATATATATATAATAGCAGAAAGTACAATTATATATATTTATAGAGAGAGAGAGAGAGAGAGAGAGAGAGAGAGAGATCTTTCTGAAGATGAGGTGCTGTACTGCTGTGACAAAAGAGAAAGAGCTCTATCAATGATTGATAAAAATCCTAAAGCTGTAGAATATCATCAACACTAGTGATGCCCATTGAATTCAGCAGCTGAGATAATCTTTCACTAAGACCATCCACTTCACTGTGTAATCTCTTTATGTAACTGCACGTTTCCTTCAAAACTTTTGATGCTGATACCTTCAAAAAAAAAAAAAAAAAAAAACAACCATGCTTCATGAATTAGCTATGACATGCATTGTTATGAGTTACAATCAACAACACTCGATCAACAAACTATATAGCTAGTTATTGTTACCTTTCCGTTTCGTGTTCGATTAAGTTGAGGTAGCAGTTCTCGTAGCTTGGAGATGAGATGGTTGATCTCATCTTCTGTGATCTTTGAACCAGAACTTGACATATTTTTGAAGCTTTGATGAGTTTGCTCTCTTTTTTTTTTTTCACTCTCTTAGTACTACTACTAGTTCAGTAGAGCATAGGTTTTTGTGTGGAAGTTGAAATGGGCAGCTTAAATTCTTAAAAAGACCAAGTGAGAGTGAGTGGGGGTTGGCAAATAGACACAAACAAAACAAGTTGTTGAAAATAGCATTATCAAACAAAGAAGACATTTGTTGTAACATTTTTTAAAGTTCAATTAAAGAGACATTTGTGATTTGTCTCACAAATTTGCATCACATGGGCCTATGATTAAGTGGGGTCCTCCTGCTAATTGAACCCTTAAAACAATCACCCCCCATAAAATTTGTCAAGTTTCTCATTTGGGCTACAGAGATTAGTGCAAACTCAAAACCTTAATCCGACTGTGTCCGGTTTTATGTTCTGATTTAGCATTATAATTAGGACTCAAATCAATTGTCTAAAAATAGTGTTCCAATTTGTGTATTACCAACTAAATTGGGACATATATCTACATTTAATTATTATTTTTTAACTTCTTCTATAAACGTAGACACCGTCCCAATTTGGTTGGTTAGATATAAATTTGGACATTATTTTTAGATAATTGATTTGAGTCCTTATAATTATGAATAATGCTAGACATCACAACCACTATCACAACTATTCAATCACAACACATGTGGTAGATTGACAGCTGGGGTGTTTATTGATTAACGGATACACATTAATAATAATTTCTCTCATTTACCCATATATCTACTCTCCAATTGATATATCGGCTGACACATGGGTTATAATTGAAAAGTTATGATATTGGTTATGATGTATAGCATTACTCTACAATTATATATAGAGATATTTACATGCTACCAAAAATGATGCGCGTGTTCTTTGTTTGTCTGACTGATGAGGGTACAGTTCCATCTTTGTCAACACCATTGTTTCCTCCTGTCAAAAGCTGTTCACACTCTCACTACAAACAATGTGGCCAATCATAATACATGTGGCAGACTGTCAGATAAGGTATCAATCGATAAGTAGATATATATTAATAATGATTTATTTCATTTACTTATGTATCTATTCACCGATTGACATATAGGTTATGATTAAAAAGCTGTGATATTGGTTGTGGTGTATACAACGTTACTCTATAATTATATATAGAGATGTTTAAATGCTAGTATGCTACCAAAAATGATGCGCACGTTCTTTGTTTGTCTGACTGATGAGGGTACAGTTCCATCTTTGTCTATACCATTGTTTCCTCCTGTCAAAAGCTGTTCACACTCTTACTACAACAATATGACCAATCATAACACATGTGGCAGACTGGCAACTAAAGTATCGACTAATGAGTGGATACATATTAATAATGATTTATCTCATTTACTTGTATATCTATTCACCAATTGACACATCGATCGACACATGGATTGTGATTGAAAAGTAATGATATTGGTTGTGATGTATATCTGGATACTCTATAATTTTATATATAGAGATGTTTTCATGCTACCAAAAATGATGCTCATGTTCTTTGTTTGTCTAACTAATGAGGGCACAGTTCCATCTTTGTCTGTACCATTGTTTCCTTCGATCAAAAGCTGTTCACACTCTCACTACAACAATTTGGCCAATGAAAATCTAATCTAAATTTTCCAAACTATATACAGTTCGATAACAAATCTCTCCTAGTAATTTTGCTATTTGGTAATGTTAAATCAATCCTAACTTTAAGTCGTTTTCAGACATTGCAACACAAAGAAAATGCTAGAAAAAAAATGAAGTTGAAAGGTTGATGTGACTATACATATAGATACACTGAAGAAGAAGATGAATGACTAAACTATACAAGACAGTATAATGTAAATGTGTAGATAATAAATTGGCTAAAAGCAAAAGGCTTCAATAATGAAGTGTTTTTGGCTTCATTTACCAACCCTCCTAATTTGACCCCTAATTTCTTGGTAGCTGATGGGCATAGATTCATATAAATTATGTTTGTCTAGCATTGGCACTTGTCAGAAACAAAACTCACAAGTTGGTACAAGGCAGCGAATGCATTGCTAAGCAATGCACTCGGTCACTGGAAATGTAACATCATTTCTTGTTTTCTTACCATACATCATAACCTCAGTTGCCGAATACACCACTCAGCAATACATCCGAGATTCACGGACACTTAATGCTTGCACTGTTGTGAGTTTGCGACGTGTTGCCTCTTTATTCTGCAACTTTGCAATACTGATTTCGACAGTTGAGCAACTGTCAATTCTAAACGATCTAAACCGTAAAAAAAAAAAGTTAGAAACCACAGCAATCATTGGAGAAATGTTTAAATACATTCAATAATATTTCACTACGTTTGCAACATGTATAATGAATTTGAAGCTAAATCACCTATATAATCGGTAGGGATTCAAGATAGACGAATACACGATAGACTGTCATTAATAGACAGGCGAACGAAATACACGATAGAATCTCATTATTGGACAGACGAACGAAATACACGATAGAATGTCATTATTGGACAGGCGAACGAAATACACGATAGAATATCATTATTGGACAGGCGAACGAATGACGAACAATAATCCAAAGCAACAGTAAAATGATAAGGCCTCTCTATTCATGATCACTGGCACTGGTTTTGTCAAGCTTTTTAATGCAATGAAAATTTCAGTACGTAACATTACAAGTTTCAACCCCTAATTTGTAAGAAAAATGATGCACCATGTATCTCCCGCAGAGATCTTGTCCCGTGACAAATTTCACCATGTGGCATAATCAGTGGCGGACGGTTGAGAGGGCTGCCCCGGGCTGTAGCCTGGGCAGCCCTCTAGAAAAATATATATATATATATATAATTTAAATATAACATAGATATATTAATCTTTAATTTTTTTTTTCCTATAAAATTATAGATAATTGTCTTTTTAAAAAAAAAATATATATATATATATATTGTAGATACTTTTTATAAAAATCTGAAAATGGTTTTTGATAATATAATTTATTTCATTTATTTATTCTAACTTAAAATTGAAAGACAATAATAAAAATTACAAATAATCAATTACCGTTGATAAAAATATTATTTTATGCTTGTTTTACATACATATGATATTTCATTGATTTTATTTTGATTGTTTGATTATATAATTTAGATTCACATCATTTTGTTCTCGAACACACGATCTCATGTGCATAGGTGATAAGCAAACCACTAAGCAACCTCATTTTGTCAATAGAATCCATTTATAAACATGATATATATTGACTAAACAATTTAATGTAAGAGATTGTAAGTCATTAATTAAATTAAGCATTATATTAGACAATATGAGGTTGGCCCAATTGTTTGCCCATAACACCTATACCATAAGGTTGTGGATTTGAGTCTGCCCCTTCTTCCAAAATCCCGAATTATTGTAATATATTAAAAAAAAAAATTAAACATTAAAATATATTGACTAAATAAAAATAGTTAAATTTGATGATCGATAATTAAAGAATTGGCTATATAATATTAGTGTGTACAAAAAATATATATATATATATAACTTAGGGTTATAAATATTTTTTAGGTCCACACCGGACATAATCGCAACACAACATGGTCCAGTAATGTTGAGATGTCAATAGTAAAAAGTGTAAGTTTCCTGTCTGCACTCGGAGAAGTTCTTGGGTGCATCAGATGCATAAGTTGCTCACGTGACAATATCTAGGTGGGGGATGCACCATTGGACCAAGTGTTTGTCCTACGCTTGAAAATGGAAAACGTACAAGCAACTTAGCAAGAGAAAGCAAAGTTTGATATTGTCAAAATAATAATAATAAAATAAAATTTTTTGATGTGGTCCAGTTATTATTTAATCACTTTTGGCAATTTTAATTGCCATTTAATGTAACCTGACAAACCATTGGGTTTTTTATTGTTCATTGATGGAGTAGATGATTACAGAGTTTGAGTAGCTAGAAAAAGGAGGTCACCAAACAATGGTTTGTCCAGTTTTAAACAGTTTTATAGAATAATCATTTATCAATCGTTGAAGACTTAAGGGGATTTTACAATTTAATCCCGATCCGATTAGAAAAAGTCATTTTTTTACTTGCTAATTGATTTTTCAGTAAATTAGCTATAATACGATTAAAAATAACTCATTTCAGTCCTACTGTTAGTCAAACTAACGGTCAACCAACATAAAATTAGTTAAAAGTCTTTTTTCCTAGTATTTCCAATAAAAAAATAGAAATAAAAAATTGTAAAAAAAAAAAACTATATGTACAAAAATAAAAAATAAAAAATAAAAACTGAACATAATTTTTTTTTAAAAAACTTATTTTTACTAAAAAAATCAAACCGATTAGATTTTTAGTGGATCTCTGCCTAATGGCAGAGAAACTGTCACTGACAGCACAATCACCTGAAGCAATGGCTTCTTCTTTGAGCAGCTCTGAATCCTCTGGCCTCCTTTCCTCCAATTCCACCGCCGCCAAGCTTTCTCTCTCCTCTTTTTCTTCTTCTGCTTCTTCTCTCTCTTTCTCTTCCTCTCTCAAACGTCTCAGAACTTCTACTCTCATTTCTCACCACTTACCTAACCTGGTACATTTTAATTGTTAGTTGTTAATCAAAATAATGTTTTTATTTGTGTGGATAAAATGTTCTTTATATCGATTAATGCGTTTTTGTTTATGATTATAGAAGAGATCGTCGGTTGTTGTAAGGAATGGAGGATTTAGCACAGTGGCCTCACCAAAATCTGCAGCTTCAATTGAACAATGGCTTCACCGATGGGTCTCCACCTCTTGTTTCAATTTTTTTTTTCGTTTTTCTTTAATTTTTATTCTTCATTTTAAAATTTTATTTTAAGTTTTTTAATTTGATTTCTTAAAAAAAAAAAAAAATCTAATCGGTTTTATTTTTTTAGTAAAAATAAGTTTTAAAAAAAAATTCTGTTCAGTTTTTATTTTTATTTTTAATTTTTTTAATATATGGTTTTTTTTTTTTTTTTTACAATTTTTATTTCTATTTTTTTATAATGGAAATAGGAGTAAAAAAAGACTTTTAACTTATTTTATAACGGTTGACCGTAAGTTTGACTAACGGTAGGACTGAAATGCGTTATTTTTAATTATATTAGGACCAATTTGTTGAAAAATCAATAAGCAAGTAAAAAAGTGTCTTTTCTCAATTAGACGGGGACCAAATTATAAAAACCCCAAGACTTAAAACCAATTTCTATGAATAATAAAATAATGGAATATTATCATTTGGGTCTCTATATTTTTTTGAATTATCTGTTTTTTACTCGTTTATTCATTTTGGTCCATATGTTTTCAAAAACTACTCAATTTGATCCCTCTGACCAGAATTTTGACGGTCAACTGTTACAGAAAATACAAAATGACATTTTTACCCTTAACTTTAAAATCAAAAGAAAACTTTTATTTTCTTAATTTTATTTATAATTATATATTAATTTAAAATTTTAAAAAAAGGGAAAGAAATATAAAAATAGATCCACCCTACCTGACAACAACAAAAATTGTACAATTGGAAATTTAAAAAAATTTATAAAAAAAAAAACACATCATGAACCTTCCATCATCAATTCATGATTATCAACCTCCAACCGAAAAAATTGAAAAGAAAAAAAATATATCTTTATCTCAAACCATCAACAAAAAACCACCATCAAATCATTATCAAAACCAAAACCACCTCAAATCATCATCAACACCATCATCTAATCATCAATAAAGAATTGATTTCCAGCGACCACCACTCCAACATCACCCACACAACCAAACCCAGATTCTGACCACCACCACCACCACCACCACTAGACTTGGAACCGAATCAGACCACAATCAACACAAAACCAAGAACCGAATCACACCTCCACGACTCCACCACCAAATCGAACCCATAACCACCACCAAAAAATAAATGGGTTCACCACCAAATCGAACCCATAACACCACCAAATCGAACCTAGAACCACCACTTGAAATCCAAAAAACCACCAAATCCAAAAACAAACCCACCAGCCAACAAACCCAGAACCACCACCAGCCACCCAACCCCACGAATCCAACCCCCTCAAATCCACAAATCAGCCATTAGGAGATCGAAATCAAGACCCAGAGAGAGAGAGAGAGAGAGAGAGAGAGAGAGGTGCGATCAAGACAAATCTGGAGTGTCTCGATCTTCAACAACATTCTCCTCCATTTTCTAACTCTGAACACATCAAATCTAGATGTGGAATGAAGGAAAAATCACAGGGCACTAATCTATCGAATACACCTAAAGAAAGGCTGAGAGCAAGGTCTCTCCCATAGCCTTGGATTTGGTTTTGTTGGTGGAATGAATAGATTATCACACATCAAGAAAATGATGAGAGCAAAGAAAGAGAGACTATTTTTTAATTTTTCTTTTTTTTAATTATAATTTTTAAATTGTTCTTTTGTTTATAATTTTTTAATTTGTATTTATATATTAATTTAATTTTTATTTTACATATATATATATATATATATATCTATTTATTTGTGTGTTGACACGTGGCATACCATTGTTTAAAGACAAAATTACCCTTAGAACCGTTTAATTTGACTAACGGTTGACTCGGGGAAGGACGAAATTGAGTGGTTTTTCTAAACATAGGGACCAATCCAATGAAAAATGAATAAGTGAATAAAACACAGATAATTAAAATAAATAAAATTAAATTAAAATAAAAACATAAAGACCCAAATGATAATATCCCTAAAATAATTTGATCTTTTTTCATTTATTCTTTTGAAGAAACAAATGGTCAGTCAAGGAGATACAGTCATATACAAAAAATTATCCAACATTGCATCAATAAACATCCCATGTTTCATTATATAAAATAAAAATAAAAAAATTTAAAAAAAAAAATACGCATCATGAACCTTCCATCATCAATTCATGATCAACTTCCAACCGAAAAAATTGAAACGAAAAAAATTATATATCTTTATCTCAAACCATCAACAAAACCACCATAAAATCATTATTAACACCAAAACCATCTCAAATCATCATCAACACCATCATTTAATCATCAATGAAAAACTGATTTCCAGCCACCACCACTCCAACATCACCCACACAACCAAACCCAGATTCTAACCACCATCACCACTACCGTCACTAGACCCGAAACCGAACCAGACCACAGTCAATACAAAACCCAGAACCGAATCACACCTCCATGGCTCCACCACTAAATCGAACCTAGAACCACCGCCAAAAACATATCAAACCACCACCTGAAATCCAAAAAACCACCAAATCCAAAAACAAACCCACCAGCCACCAAACCCAGAACCACCACCAACCACCCAACCCCACAAATCCAACCCCTAAAATCCACGAATCGGCCATCGAGTGATCGAAATCAAGATCGAGTGAGAGAGAGAGGTGCGATCGAGACAAATCTTGAGTGCCTCGTTCTTCAACAACATTCTCCTCCATTTTCTAACTCTGAACACACAAAATCTGAACGTGGAATGAAGGAAAAATCACGAGGCACTAATCTATCGAAAAACACATGAAGAAAGGTTGAGAGCAAAGACTCTCCTATAGCCTTGGATTTGGTTTTGTTGGTGGAAAGAAAGGATTATCACACATCAAGAAAATGATGAGAGCAACGAAAGAGAGACTATTTTTTAATTTTTCTTTTATTTATTTATTTTAATTTTTAAATTGTTCTTTTGTTTATAATTTTTTAATTTGTATTTATATATTAATTTAATTTTTATTATATATATATATATATTTGTGTTGACACATGGCATATCATTGTTTAAAGACAAAAATACCCTTAAAACCGTTTAATTTGACTAACAGTTGACTCACGGAAGGATGAAATTGAATGGTTTTTCTAAACATAGGAACCAATCCAGTAAAAAATGAATAAATGAATAAAAAATAGATAATTAAAAATAAATAAATAAAAACATAACTATCTAAATGATAATATCCCTAAAACAATTTGATCTTTTTTTCATTTATTCTTTTGAAGAAACAAATGGTCGGTCAAGGAGATAGTGTCATTTACAAAAAATTATCCAACATTGCATCAATAAACATCCCATGTTTTAGGTTCGAGTCTGCTGCAACTCTTCGGACGAAGAATGGATAAAGAAAAAAACGACTTACATTATAAAAGATTTCAACTCGTGAATACTCGATTTCTCACAATCTTTTCTACCTCGAACACACGCAAATGCCGCATCCTGTTCTCTTTTATCCATGTCTCCCCTCCCACAACACTGCCTTGAAGCTGTTTCTCCTCCATTTTCATCAACTTCAAGCCCTCGTTCAATTTCGGGAGGAAGCCTTCAGGCCTCAGGCACCAAGCCCCGAAAACCCCAAATAAGACCTCCATATCACAACCTAACCTCTCAACACCATTATTGTTAAATTTTGCATTGCTCATTAGAATACCATTATACAGAAGCCGGTCCATTGCAGCCGCTAAACTTCTCCAAACCCCAACAAAGTCCACACCGTTCAAGCTCTCTTGTATTACGGACATTTTTCCTTGCATATAGTCTAGAGCTCCAACTAATGTTTTGGACACGGTCCAACCTTCTTCATTCTTTTCTTGCCACTGTCTCCTGTTTTTCATATACTCTCGACATCGAGCATCACACCCCCTCAAAACAACAACTGATAATTTCTCAACCCACTCCATTCGGAATTCCTCAAATTTTTTGATCTCCTCATCAAAAATTGTACTTACAGATCCTTCCATTGGCCCATCAGTAACATTATTATCATCGAGAGATGCTCCAATTTGATCATCCTGACAGGACCCCATCTCAAGAAAAAAGACATCCTCACACCATTCCTTTAAAACAGATTCAAAATAGTGTGCAGCATTAACAGAGTTTGCCACTTTTATTAGGGCATCATCATCCGTCAAGGCAGTCAATCCCTCAGCTTCTTGGCACCTCATAAGTAAGCAATCTAAAAACTTATGAATGATAGGAGCACCAGCTAATCTTAGAAACCTTGACCTTGAAGAAATGGTGGGCAATGATCGGCATCGATCAACCACTGATGATAGACGCTGAAGAAAGGCACTGGAAACTGCAGGAGATTTGTAATCTTCTGTACCGAACAAAAGAGCTGCACCCTGGACTTTCATTGTCCAATTTCTATCATCATCTGTCTCATGTTTTAGCTTATCTAGCGCATCAGCAAGCTCTATTTCTCCCCATAAATCAAGCCAGTCAGGTCGATCACAGAAGACGGATAGGGATGAAATCTTCTGCGAGTTCCCATCTTCCTGAAGGGAAAGCAAGATTCCAGATTGTGCAACCAAAGACTTGATTCGCTTGTCAAAAGAGATCATCAAGTCAACAAGGTGAAGCCATGATACCCTTGCCTGTGATTGAATACCAGTGATACTCTCTTCATCCAACTGACCAACATAAACAGGGAACACCTCTTTTGCCAAGTATGTAAATAATGTAGTCACCATAGCTGAAATCCACTCTTCCCTGCAACTGTATCCTACTAACATAGCTTCATCCACCAGCGGTTGCAATAATTCATCCATAGAGTCAACATAATCCCTGGTAATCTTATATACGAGAGTGAAAATGAACTCAGGCTTATCGATCCACTTTGAGAAATGTCGTTGGCATGCAACAGATATAGGATTAACTAGCTCTTCAATCGCCCAAAGTGGCTGATGAAGAGCAACTTCACGATTATGGCCTTCAAGTTGCCTAGATTTTCTTCGTCTCTGCAATTCCTGAAGACAGCACAATGCGATAAAATTTTCACAGTATTGGTGTTTGAGGTCCCCTTGAATCGTAAAAAGAGGATTTGGGACTTCAGATGATGTCTTTGTTTCTGGGATAGAGGAAGTCAAACCGGAAAGTGGTGGTGGCCATCCAAGGGAAGTAAGAAGGGCCCTATGATCCACAATTGCCTGGGGTCTCAATATAGCTAAAGCTCGATCTACTCTGTGGTCAACTGCTGCCACAAGATGTGACCATTGAGGGCGTGTCTTTGTAACTGATGTTAAAACATCTTCTGCCTGTTTTAGTCTTTTAATAGCAAGCAGCCACATGTCCTGAAATACAAAAAAAATTAAAAAAAAATTTTAAAAAATAGAAGAATTGTAATAGATTACACAGATTAAATTTATGAGAAATTTAGTTTTAAATAACAAGGGCTCACTTCTGAATTTTTTGTAGAAGAGTGCTTTCTCATGTTTTTGTTCATAGTAGAAGATACAGCATCTTCAATATCACCAACCAAACTGTCAAGCTTCAACGCTGTCTCTGAAAGACAGAAACATGTTTTTTGAGGGAAACTAAATATTTCAACCAAAAAATACATTTATAGTAGACAAATTTGCAGTTGTGACTTCTAGAAAGGACATGCAGCAAAACTGTGCACAAATGGCAGCATACATAATGTGAATAAAGGATAAAGGGAAAACTCATTCCAGAGTAGAAATTATTAACAACACGAGAATGATACAATATAAAAAAAAAACAACAATAAGGAGTCGAAATCCCACACAAGATATATGCACTTAAGGAATACTAAACAATTGAGTGTATCTACAATAATGAGATCAATTTAACCACCAATCTAAGACGAGCGAATTACACTCCCAACTCATCTTAGTCAGCACTCAGCACCTTGGGAGTGCATTCACAAACGAACTTTTAAGCATAAGCTCGACAACAAAGCAAACGCAGGAGAACAACACAAATGAGGGAGCTATAGCTATCCATGGAGATGTAAAATACATTTTCAAAGCAAGTAACAAAAAACAGCTAACCAGCATAAGCTCGAACCGTCTCCAACCTCGCCACCTCTTTGGCCAGTGCAGGTAGCTCTTCCCCCAATATCTGGTCCGCCTTCCTGCTTCCATCTATACACAAAATTCATCACAATTGAAAGACTGATACAAATGTATCAAACTTAGGCACAAATCAAAACCAAAACACAGTTTTAAAACCACAAATAGATATTCAACAAAATATGTACACAGATAGATATTTACAAAATATGTACACAAATTATACACATATGTCTAATTTCCTATATATACCAGAAAGCACTCAAATTTCATTGATAAACAAACAAATTGAACAAAATTATACATTCAGTGCATTTTCAGGCCTCAAAAAAAACACGAAAGCAAGAAAATCATCACACAAAAACATACGTATACGTAGAGGAAGCTAAACGAACCGGCAACAGAGGAAGGAGAGCGAGTGGCGGAGGCGAGATCGGTCAACTTGACGTTGACGTGAGAGAAGAGACTGTTGGATCGATCGGAGAAGGAAGCGTAAGCGAAAAGCTTGGATTCGAGGGCACGGTTGAGCTCGGTTGAGCTCCGATCCAAATCGCGACAGTGAGCGTCAAGCTCGGTTGCGAAATTCGAGGCGCGAGAGAGACCTTGTGCGTTGGCGAGGTTATCGTTGAGAAAAGAAAGAGCGGAGGACGAGACCGTCGAAAATGGAGGTAGAGTCTCTGTTGAATCCATGATTTTTCAGGTCATTAGAGAAAATTTCAGTCAAAATTGGAAGGAGATTCATACATACACACATACACTGCTAGTGAGTTGGCGTGTTTCATGCTTTTGTGTTGTTTATGTTTTTGCTTCCATGGAAAGGAAGAGATGGATACTATTTTAACTGAGTCGAAACTCGGTAAATGAGCCCAATTCGGGTTGGTTTGGGTTTGGTTTCTCGGGTCAGCCCAAAACTACATTTGTTCACTTGACTGCTTGATAGTTGGGTTGGATCTCCGGCCCACATTGGATTTGATAATTTTTTTCAGATCAAATTGCACAAACCTCCCCCCATTTTAGGCCTAATTTCAGGTTGATGAACTTGATGCTTAAAATGACATAAAAATCCCCTGCCGTCAATTGACTTCTACCAAATTAATTAGTAGTGATTGAAATAATTGACACACCAAGACCACCGGAAATCATCGAACGTTGAACTTACTGAAATCAAACACTATTATTGCAATCGAAATAATTATTATTTTTTTTTTTTACTTTTCTTATCGTATAAGTTCGAAATAATGATTATGAAAAAAATCAAAAAGAGAAGAAAACAAATCAAGTGAGTGCCGCCGGCACCATTTCCAATAACAAAACTTTAGTACTTTACAGCGAGGAGGACCACATGGAATAAACATCTATAATTTAGTATTTCTTGTTTTATTAAAATTTCTATAAGCACACGTCCTTATAAAGTAGAAAGCAATTAAGAATTTAATTATTTTATCGTTGTACAAAATCCAACATAAATCCCTGTCGTGTTATCCATAGAAAAAAGGCCAGTCTTAGAATTTAGGTTCTTCTTCAAGACTTCAACACCTCAAAACCAATCGATTTTTCTTAAATCTTGTGTATTATGTGGACGTGGATTAGATTATTATTAATTAGTGATTTGGCACAATTATCTTGATTTGTTCTAGAAATTGTATTATGATTGGTTGAATAATGGTGTAGGAGGAGTTACATTCTAGAAAAACTTGTGAGGACCGATAATATCATCACGTGATGAGAAATCAAATTGAACCACGTTACGATAGTTTTATTAGAACCGTCTCATACAAGTTTTTTTGCGACTAGGAACAAAAGACATGATATAAATGCAATGGTGCACCATCCACGTGAACCAAGTCTGGAGTGGTCTAGGTGGCTAGACCCTGTCCACAACTAATCAGATAAAGTCAGAATCAGATTTTTCCTTGTACATTTTGTACTTGTTTTTTCTGGGGATTCATTCATTTTTGGTAGATGAGAGCACAAAACTTTTCAGCTCTTCACATTAATTGCCCATCATCAAATCATTTTTACAAAACAAACACAAATCTAATAGAATCAAAGATGTGGGCAGCTAATCAGAAACTGCTTATATTAAAAAAGCGAATAAGAAACTTCAACAGAGATAAAACAAATCAAGAGTTCAAGACCACCTGATGTGCCATTGATGAATGATAATGATGTGTGTATGTGTACAGATGATGATGATGACCCAAGTAACAACAAAAATCACCTCAACTTTATTTCAATGGTTTTCCAGTTTTCACTACTTTATCAACAAGAAAGGTTTCATAAGCAGATACGTTACGATTACAAAGTACAACCCATTTTTGAGGACTTTCCGGTATGCATTTGAATATTGATTTCGATATTGAATTTCCATCGCCAGCAACGGGGGGACATTTCGCATTTCGCAGTTCGTGTCCCTAGGCAGTAACTTTCCAATCCTCAGCTTAGATTTCCGTTGAGAAATTGTAAAAACAGAAATGAATCCTGTGTCTTTTTGCAGTAATTGTCCAATCCTCCGCTGAGAATTTTGTCGTGAAATTGTTGGGGCAGTAACAAATCCTGCTATCTCCTCAAGTATCTATCTCTGCAAAGGCCTTAGAGGAAAAACATTTATGATTTCACCAAATCAAAACAAACATTGATAATCAGCACCGGACATAATAAAATGAATTGGCATTTAGCATTTTCAATCATAAAGTGAGAATCACAGTCTACCAAACTGTCATTTCGCCTGAAGAAGAGACACACCATAACAAACATTATTACAGTAGCAAAGAGTCAAAGTGGCACACAAAGGGAAAATTATACATACAACGTATGGAAGAGACGGTGGCAGTGAAAGTTAAAAAACTATTTTAGATTGGGGCAGTGAAAGTGGAACTATTTTAGGTACAGACTTAGAAGAGACGGCAATCAAAGAGAAAAAGTATTTTAGATGTAAAGTCGGAACAATTATTATATACAAACAACTTCAACTTTTACCAGAACGGTTATTTTCTTTATTGGAAAGAGCATTATATGAAATAATTTTATTATAACGATAACAATAAACGGCAAAACGTTTTGTTTACAAAGATATCGACACTATAAATGAACGGTAACAAAATTTCTCTTTTACCACATTATAATTATTTGTGATTTCGCTCTCATTTATCTTACATTTTAATCAAGAAAAATATTATATCAATCATCGGGTAAAAAAAAATATCAAAAGTATGCTCATGCAATATTTGATGTTTACCTGAGCATCCTTTCGGTATTTTCTTTGACCCGGTAAATAATATAATAATTTTCTCGATTAAAAATGTACGATAAATGAGAGTGAAATCACAAATAATCATAATTTGGTAAAAGATAAATTTTGTTTCTGTTCATTTAGGTTGTCGATATCATCATAAACAAAACGCTTTATCACTTATTGTCGTTATAATAAAAATATTTGTAAAAGTTGTTTGTATTAATAACCGTTATGACTCTACATGTGAAATAATTTTTCTCTTTCATTGCCATCGCTTCTTACTTATATCTAAAATAGTTTTCTCTTTCAATGCCATCGTCGCACCAACCCTATATCTAAAATAGTTTTCATCTGTGCTAAAAAAAAAAAAAACATATGGAAGATTACTTCTAGTACTAGATATGATTGACTGCTTCAATCGGAAACTATAGTTTGCAACAGAATTTTATATTATCTGGCTGCACACTATATAAACCCTAACAAAATGTTAATGCAGAGAAAACAACAAAGATGGGGAAACATGGAAACGAACAGTAGCATGCATAATTTGTTATGACAATGAAAAACATAGTGGTCTGTATCCAAATTCATCAAATATTCAAACGTATTCAAAAACCCAACAGAAAATATAGAAAAATGATGGTTGTCTCCAGCACATGAAATTTGCAGGCAAGCTTACTAACAGATAAACGCTCAGTAATTCAGTCAATAATGGAAGGCCAAGAAAACATCCATGAAGGAACCACATCAATAGACAAACTCAGTAATTCAGTCAATAATGGAAGGCCAAGAGAACATCAAAGAAAGAACCACATCAATAGACAAGCTTCAGCATAAGTAGGAAGAAAACCTAACGAAAAACTTCCGTCCAACCTACCTTATTAGCAAGGGTAACTGCTAATCGCCACAGTTGCAAATTATAAGATAATTGCAGTTTTTGGCAATAAACTGACAATTTTAATATAGGACATAATCCTTCATCTGCATCTGCTAAGCCTGCCAGCAAAGAAGTCCCACCGGCGCTGTTAAAAAAGCAAATCAGATTATTGCACGTAGAAAAGAAAAGACAAGAAATGCAAACTTATGGAGTAAACTATGGCGCTGTTAAAAACGCAAATAAGATCATTGCACTAGAAAAGGAAAGACAACAAGAAACGCAAACTGATGGAGTAAACTACGAAAGCATGTTATTAGATAGCTAAGCTAAGTTAGAAGCACCCTATGCTTAATGTCCATCATCGGCACACTGTTATAAGAAGACAGGAAAAAAGAAAACAAAAAAAGTTCCCAATATATAATTTCCATTTTCTAATCTAGCTAAGAATTGAGTGAATCAAATGTAAGAAAACATTTCTGAGACAGCTGGGGATGCTATTCATGCATCTTGGTATATTCAGTACATGCATCAAATTTTATTTAATCTCGAAGTTTAACCGCATACCAATTATAGTTTTTCTTATTTAGTAATATTTTTTTAATTTTAAAATTGATTGTTATTAGGAAATTATCTTTAGTGTATATATTGTAGTAATTGAACCATGCACGGTTAATTTTAAATGTCCTTTTTTTCTTCTTAACTATTATACATGCTCCTAACATGCATCAAAGATGTTTGCTTATTCCTGATAAGTTCATATAAACCTACTCTCTAATAACTATGTTGAATTATATTTTTAGACCTTCTCAAGTCGAGGGAAAAATCAAAGGTAAGCCTGGGATTTTAACTTTTGACGCTAACAGGTGACACTACTCAACAGGAAGTAAAACGCCTTGTCTTAAATTTTTTATTTGAATTACGAAACCTTAACAGGCTACATACAATCTATGGAACATAATACCCTCAATAACATTCAACAAGAAAACATAAGAAGATAAGATAGACATGAATCAGACATTGACACCAGTTTGAAACAGAAAGGTTGTAGAGATGTATGCCACTGTTTCAATTTTTCATCAAGAGCGCATTAAGTTACAGATAGATAGTGTAATATAACAGTGAGTGTAAGAACCCAAACACATAACATATTAAATGAATTATATATAAAAGCGATATATACAAGCAACGGGTGTATCAGAAAAGAAAATATGAAGTTTTTCCCTTTTAGATGAGAAGTTTGTTTTGATTTTCTTTAAATAAAAGCAACTGAGGATTATAAGAATACATTACACGGTTTAAGATATGGTAAATAAACTTTTCATATATTTCAAAACAGCTAATTTTTTTACCAAGACTTTCATTATTCACCCCACCTGTGCATAAGCTCCACCCCCCACCCCACCCCACCACCAACCCCAACCAAAAGAAACAAGACGCTCTGACTGAGAAAAGAAATAAAAAGAAGACGAAACAAAGGAAATTTACAAAAACAGAAAACCTCCAGACCCCCTTCTAAAACTGTATTTATGATTCTATATTAAACCAGAAACTTCCGCAGATAAGAGATTACCACTGTCCACAACCCATCTCCTTGAAATGCCACAGTTGCGAATTCCAACCAGTACATATAACGCCAACTAGTACCTCAGCATCCCATCACAGCACAATTGTACACAAAACTGGCAGAGGGCCTTCTTGCAAGCAAGTTCCACTCTGGGGGGCCTTCACCTGGAACCCAAGCATTGAGCTCAATCACCCCTTCAAACTCACTCCTAGGTCCACCGACAACAATGAGTTGGTCTCCACAAGCCCTGAAAGCTAACCCCCATCCATTCACTGAATCTGCTTCATCAGGCAATCTCCCAAGTCTGACCCAGACATTATTTTGTTTGTCATACTTTCTAACTTCCTGTAGTACATGATCAGCTGCATACAGCTCATTTTTCACAACAGCAATCAGAGGTGGTGCCTCAGTTACAGCATAAACTTCAGTCCCCCCAACCCTTCCATTTCGTGGCGGGAACATGTTAGGGATCACAGTCCATGTCTTTGTCTTCAAATCATACACCTCTCCACATGTAAGAATCTTTTGGTTATCTGTCCCAATGCCACCAATAACATAAAATTTCCCATCCATAAATACTCCGGAGCACATTTTCCTTGCTTTATTCATGCTTGGAATAAGCTCCCATGTACCGGTTGCTGAATTGTAAAGCTCTGCGACGCTTAAGATATTGCCACGCGGGTCACAACCACCGGCTAAGATTGCAGTTTTTCCCATACTGGCAGATCCGAACAAGCACCTAGGCACATCCATACATGTGCCAGAGGACCACGTGTTCGTTAAGATGCTGTATTTATAAACAACATAGGACATTATTTCCTTGCCAAAAACAAGCAGTTCTGTACCAACAGCCAATGACTCCTTGTCTGAACACATGAAACAATCATTTCGATTCACATTCACACGCGGCAAATGCATCCAACGCCGCCGAAGGGGATCAAAGGCCTCCCATTCCATCAGGTTGCAAGAGAAGTAAATCCAATGCTCCACAATGCCCATTTTTAGCCTCTGCTCATAAAGCTCACCACTCCGAACGAGAGATTGGAATGCTTTATTCAACGATGCAATTGCACCATAGTCAGACCTTGAGCAGTGAAGGAGACATTTGGTTGTGATGTCTCGCCCCAGTTGGTGGATGAGTGAACTTGAGTCTGAATGATCCTCCCCATGGTCCTGGTTGTCTTCTTCATCTTCCATTGAAAGCTTATTGCTTGAGAGCTCAATTACACTATAGGCATTGTGGATCCACTTGCTCTCGTCCTTGCACAAGCTTGGCAGATCCCTCGAAATGAGAAAAGATGGCCCTTCCAACATATTTGCAGAGATTATATCGTCTGAGTAGCACAAGAGTTCCCTATCTTCCCCACCATAACCAAATACAAAACCCAATCAGTGTAAAAAAGGAAAAAGAATCATATTCCCCAATTACTCACAAGCAAAACCATACAAATTCAACTGAATATGAGTACATTTCAGAAATAAAACTAATTCAATATCAAAGAAATCACAACTTCAATATCAATTTCAATTCAGAAAGCAAATAAGTCCCATAAAACTAATTTCGATATCAAAAAATACATTAAAGGAATCACAACTTTGATTATCACATGCAGCACACATTTCTAGATGTCTGACAAGAAAAGAAGACAAAAAAAGAAAAAGAAAAATGCATCTTCAAGCCATCTCTATCAATCTAAATTGGCACAATTCAGAGAAAACAAAATGCTAGACACACAAAATAATGCTGCTATTAAAGTTTCAACCGATCATTAACCTTATCTACCAGCATTCAAGTTCATGCACCACCAAAACAATCCATTATCCAGAACCAATAAAAAGTCTGTAGAGTTCTGATAAAGAGACATTTCAACACCCCACAAATGAGAAGAGACAATTAACCATATCAGATCTCCATTGACACCAAAACATGAAGAAAAAGGAAGAACAATTCATCAAAATTGAATGCCACACCACCTCAATAAAAATGAAATCAGTGTGGCAAATCCAATTCATTGACAAAATTTACCCTCTAAACAAAAAAAAAACAAAAAAAAAAAACAGACAAAGATCCGCCATTGATAGCTACAAAAGCAATCTTGCAATAGACCCTTCTTCATTTCCCTCAAATGACAACCCAACAATGATACACATATATAGCTCAGCCCACAAAACCAAAACCAAAACAAAAACAAAACAATAGCAATTTAAAAACGAAGAGAAGAGAAGAAAAAAAACTCACAGAGCAACAAACAGGAAACGCTGAGTGGTTTCCTTCTAAGAGCAAAGTGAAGCAAACCCAGTTGTTGTTTTGCTCTCTAGCTTCAGTTTTTTATTTTTTTATTTTTTTCTTCTCTCTCCAGATTCTCTCTCTCACTCTCTCTGGTTATATATATTCGCAGAAAGAGTTTTTATATTTTGTGTTGTGCGCTTACATGGGGGGTTTTTGTTTTTATAAGGGAGCTGATAAAATAAATATTTTTTTTAACAGAAAGAGCATTAATGTGGGTCCCACAACAATGGTGAGAATTGCGTGAGTGTTTCCGTCTCTGGTTATTGCCTTCGTGTTTTAAAAAAAAAAAAAAAAAAAAAAAAACTGTATCGGACGGACAGGACGGGACAGGATAGAACGGAGTCTATTAAATGGTAAAATCTTGTTTAGTCCACCAAGATCAGTAATCCTTCAAAGTACCCAAATTTTGACATGATTCTGCACAAGGTCAAGGGAATAAGTATTTGGTTTTCATTAACTAGCTTAATATGGAAATTAAATTGAATTTTGTGGACGTTAATAATTATTCAGTTTTTTTTTCTTAAAACTCATACGAAGATTTAGTAATTAGTCCAACTTTTAACATCCAAAAAGTATAGTAATACTATGGTTATTATTTAATATTAATTATTGATTAGAAGCTTCCATCATGGTTCGATTCTTTGTATTGTATAGCTCAAGAAATATGTAGGGGGAATTTGAAAAGGTATTAAAACTTTAATAAAATATACAAATAACAAAAATATTTAGAGTAAAATGTAAATAAACTCCTACAAAACTTTGTGGGTACGTGGGGGCCCCTCATGGACTAATGTGGCACTGATTTTATATATTTCTGATTAAGAGATTGATCTTGCTATGTTTTTTTTTTTTTTTTTTTTAATATATAAATATAAATATATATATATATATATATATATACACACACGTATTTATGGCAACTAAATCCAATTAAAAAATATATATATGTATTTAGGGCAACTAAATCCAAGTGAAAAAATATTTATCTGTTTTTAAGGCTACCAAATCCAATTGAAAAAATATTATGTATGTAAGGCAACTAATCCAAATGTTGTTAAAATATGATTTACAGCTGTGAAATCATAAATTAATTGATTTCCTCTTTTAGTTTTTCTTTATCATAATATAATTACAAAATCTGGTATAATAATAATAATAATAATAGTAACAAAACCTGTCCTCTTGGATTTTTCCTTTCCTCTAGAAACTTGAAATCATATATGCTCTTGTCTTCTTCTTTTATCACTTTCTTTCTCTTTTTTTCTCTTTCTTTCTTCTTCTTTCATTGCCTCTTTTGATTTTTAGATCCCACTTTTGATTAAAAGAACTAATTATTAATTTTTAGATTCCACTTTTAATCAAAGCACTTCTTATCCCTCTAATTCTTTCTTTTTTATCCCTTTTAAATTAAAACCGTCACATTACATGTTGCTAATGAAATAAGATTGTCCGCATATAGTTTTTTAAAACTACAGTATTATCTACCGTACAAAAATTTTAACAATATATGATAGTTACAATTTTAATTTTTGGATTCCACTTTTAATTAAAAGATCTTCTTATTAATTTTTAGATTCCACATTTAATTAAAATCATTTCCTATTAATTTGTAGGCTCCACATTTAATTAAAAGCACTTTTTGTCCTTCTCATTCTTTCTTTTATATCTTTTCTTAGTTAAATGGGTTACACGATAAATGTTGTCGATAAAACTAGGTTGAATTTTCCATGTGTTATATAAACGTTAGCAATACATGGTTATTTTAATTTTTAGATTTCACTTTTAATTAAAAGCATTTCTTATACTTCTTATCCCATTTTTTTTTTTTTTTTTAATATCTCTTTTAGTTAAAACGGTCATACGATAAATGTTGTTGATAAAATAAGGTTGAATTTCCACATAATAACAGGTTTGGTTAGAATACATACACTTTAGTAATAAAAGGTAGTTAGTAGTTACAAGGGAGTCATTATCTAGTTTTATATTTTATATTTTTTTTAATTCCTTATTTATTTAAGCCATTTGATTAAAATCTAATAGATATTAAACAAGTGCGTATATTTTTTTTCTTTATTTAATAAATGGCTTAATATTAATAAGTCGGTGTCTTTCCCTCCAATTTTATTGTAATAATTAAAAGGTAAAAACAATTAAATTTTAAAAACATACAAAATATTAGAATAAATTAAAATGTCGTAATACAAGAGAACTCAACCTAATAATTCTGACTATTAGACACATGGCCTCTAGTATGGTGGAGGGTCTTCCCCTTGGAAACCTCTACCACCTGAGATCGAGGCCCTGTGTACGTAAGGTTTTGTACCTATCTTCTCACTTTTGGTGTGGGTGTTATCTCATTTATATGTGAGTGTTTTCTTCTCACTTGTGGGAGTGTCCAGTCTCGACTGTACTTGTAGAGCTCCATCTCGCCGGTTCCGACAGTCGTTGATGTAATAAAAAATAAAAATAAAAAACAAATTTCTGACTATTAGTAGTAAAAATGATGGAATTGGGACACGTGGAAGTAGCCCAGCATAGGAATAATTTGGAGTTTTGGTGGCTAAAGCCTACCATAACTTTCTTTTTTATGACATTGACATGGCTTTATCAAGGACAAGTCACAAGAGAAGACAAAGATAATAGAATATATATAAAAAATAAAGTTTGAAAAAATAAAGTAAAATTCATTATCATTGCTATATATAAAAAGAGGCAGTTTGCCAGTCTGGATTTTTCACCCTCCACCTATTTTATTTGATGATTTTTTTTTTTTTTTTTTTTTTAATAATTTCTTTAAAAGTATAATTACAAATACAACCCTTAAACTTTATATAATTACTTAATAGATAGGTTTATTTTATTAACCCTAATTTTTTTAACATAAAGAGCATTAATGTGGGTCCCACAACAAGGTTGAGAATTGCGTAAGGGTTTCCGTCTCTAGTTCTTGCCTTCAATGTTTTTTTTTTTTAAAAAAACCGTAACGGACTGACGGGACGGAACAAACGTCTATTAAATTGTAAAATCTTGTTTAGTCCACCAAGAAAGGTAGTCCTTCAAGGTACCCAAACTTTGACATGATTCGGTACAAGGTCAAGGGAATAAGTATTTGGTTTTCATTAACAAGCTTAATATGGAGATTAAATTGAATTTTGTGGACGCTAATAATTATTCGGTTTTTCATTTTTAAAACTCATACCAAGATTTAGTAATTAGTCCAACTTTTAACATCCAAAAAGTATAGTAATACTATGATTATTATTTAATATTAATTATTGATTAGAAGCTTCCATCGTGGTCGATTCTTTGTATTGTATAGCTCAAGAAATATGTAGGGGGAATTTGGAAAGATATTAAAACTTTAGTAAAATATATAAATAACAAAAACATTTAGAGTAAATGTAAATAAACTCTTACAAAACTTTGTGGGTACGTGGGGCCCCCTCAAGGACTAATGTGGCACTGATTTTATATATTTCTGATTAAGAGATTGATCTTGCTATGTTTTTTTTTTTTTTTTTTTTTAAATATATAAATATATATATATATATATACACGTATTTATGGCAACTAAATCTAATTGAATATATATATATATATATGTGTGTATTTAGGGCAACTAAATCCAAGTGAAAAAATATTTATCTGTTTTTAAGGCTACCAAATCCAATTGAAAAAATATTATGTATGTAAGGCAACTAATCCAAATGTTGTTAAAATATGATTTACAGCTGTGAAATCATAAATTAATTGATTTCCTCTTTTAGTTTTTCTTTATCATAATATAATTACAGAATCTGGTAGAAACAAAACAAACAAAAAAAACAAAAAACAAAAAAAACCTGACCTCTTAGATTTTTCCTTTCCTCTAGAAACTTGAAATCATATATGCTCTTGTCTTCTTCTTCAATCACTTTCTTACCCTTTTTTTCTCTTTCTTTCTTCTCCTTTCATTGGCTCTTTTGATTTTTAGATCCCACTTTTGATTAAAAGAACTAATTATTAATTTTTAGATTCCACTTTTAATTAAAGCACTTCTTATCCTTCTAATTCTTTCTTTTTTTATCCTTTTTAAATTAAAACCGTCACATTACATGATAAATTTTGCTGATGAAATAAGATTGAGTCTGCATATATTTTTTTAAAACTACAACATTATCTACCGTACAGAAATTTTAACAATATAGAATAGTTACAATTTTAATTTTTGGATTCCACTTTTAATTAAAAGATCTTCTTATTAATTTTTAGATTCCACATTTAATTAAAATCATTTCCTATTAATTTTTAGGCTCCGCATTTAATTAAAAGCACTTTTTGTCATTCTCATTCTTTCTTTAATATCTTTTCTTAGTTAAATGGGTCACACGATAAATATTGTCGATAAAATTAGATTGGATTTTCCATGTGTTACATAAACGTTAGCAATTTATGGTTATTTTAATTTTTTAGATTTCACTTTTAATTAAAAGTGTTTCTTATCCTTCTCATCCATTTCTTTTTTTTAATCTCTTTTTAATTAAAACGGTCTCACGATAAATTTTGTTGATAAAATAAAATTGAATTTCCACGTAACAACAGGTTTGGCTAGAATACATACACTTTAGTAATAAAAGGTAGTTAGTAATTACAAGGGAGTCCTTATCTAGTTTTGTATTTTATATATTTTTTTAATTCCTTATTTATTTAAACTATTTGATTAAAATCTAATGGATATTAAACAAGTGTTTATAGTTACTAATCATGTTCAGTTTTTTTTATTACGATATATTATTTTACTTAGACAAACGTGTATAGTTATTGATTCGTGAGGAGGTGAGAAGGTTGTATGCATAACATGATGGTAAGTGTTATTAATAATCATAGAGTAAAACATATTACAACTAAAATTATTTATTTATTTATTGAAATACACTAAAATTATTTAATTGTATTTATATCGTATTGTGTATTTTGTTGGAATATGTATTTTTAGGTGTTAAGTTTATTATGTCATGAATAAGTGTATATTTTATTATTTATTTATTATTTTAGATCAAAACTCATTAATGCTCTTGATTTCATTGCTATTGGGTAGGATAAATTGTACGAAGAACTATGAACTTTGAACTTTGAAATATATATAAAACGTTTATTCCGTTCGATAATATTTTAAATTTGAATGAAAAAAAATGTTGAATATATTAATCAAAAGAATACAAGGAAAACATTGAAGCCACACCTGAAGGTCCTTGTCAATTTGAAGTCAATTTGAAATCTATTTACTTTTTGTTGATTGTTACTAATTAACAAAGAATTTGATGTAGAGTTGTAGACACAAAGCCTAGTAAGGTGAGGACAGGTTTTCCTTTCTAAAAGAAAAAGCATAATTTGTAACAAATTTTGTAGTCGTGCATGTTTGCTTTTAGTTATTAAATACTTTTTTGTAACTTTTTTTTTTTTTTTTTTGTCGCAAAGTTAATAGCACTAAGCAAATTGTAGAAGGTTTTTACGACCATCAATCATATAATTACAGAAAAATTTACCTTTTTGTAACTAAATACTTGTTAGGTTGAGTTTTCTACTGCCTCAAAAGGTCTACAAACGTTTATTCGAGTTTTTTAGAATTTTTTAGTTGGGCTTTTGAGATTGTTTATTTTAAATCAAGTAGAGACCAAGTAGAGAGTAGTATAATTTAAACCTATACTAGACAAAAACTCATGGGGAAGTGTTTCTGTAAATAGACCTTAAAAAAAAAAAAAAAAAAATTTACTGACCAAACAACTATAATTTTTTTTTTTTTTTCAAAAACTATTTCTAATAGATTTACTACAAATATATTTTTTACCGATAGAGGTTTTTCAAAATCCTAACCAAATAAGCTCTAAATAAGTTTTATAGTCTTTTACAACTAAATAAATTTAATAATCTTTTAGCATCTAAATATGTTTAATAGTGGAAAAAATTATATCAATAAAAAATTATGTTTAATAGAGGCCTTTCATGGGAACCACACATCGACTAGATGCAACCCTGCATTACTTATACTATTCTGCTATAACTTCATATCTTATACATTTTGCTTACTTTTTATATATAAATTACTGATATTATATACTATTTTAACTGAATCAATGTTTTGCATACTATTGAGATTTTGTTTTGCCGAAAGTGACATTCAACGACCATTTATTATATTATCATACACTCCAAATATCAATTTTCGTATATATATTTTGAGGAAGATTTGATTAATTATTACTAGCTATTTTTTTAGACTATTTATTATCCCAAAGATTATACTGTCCTCGTTAGGCCACACCGATCAGAATCTCTCTTGATGTTTTAACTCAAGCTTTTGCATGATCTCCTGCTATTTAAATACTAGCTAGTTTGGTTATTTATCATATAATATAATGCTAGCTACTTGCTCTCTTTTTTTAGTTGATAATTACATTAGTGTGCAACAAGAATAATTAACTCATAAATCTAGCTTGTTGTCCAGATTTTGC
Source organism: Acer negundo (assembly GCA_035582765.1). NCBI lineage: Eukaryota > Viridiplantae > Streptophyta > Magnoliopsida > Sapindales > Sapindaceae > Acer > Acer negundo. The sequence goes on from CM069238.1 coordinate 31,676,820, forward strand.
CACCAACAATATCAAAGACACTTCTACTAAAAAAAAAAAAAGCATTTCGAAATGCAATTATTTATTCTAATACTCAAAACATTTATTTGGTTGTGTTGGACCCTCTCGATCATAAATATATTGTGGTTGATGTATTCTGTGTTAAGAAAGGCAAATAATTAAGAGAGGTGCTACCACTTTATGCAACTTAACTCAACTTTCTGTCTTTGTTTCAACAAAAACAGATATCACTTATTTGTATAATTGTATTTATTTAGTTTTGGACAGTGAGTTGAAATTCAATATAACAATGTCGACAATATAATAAATAGCAACATATAGCATTTAATTTATTAGATAGGATCAGTACATATCATCTTGCATGTATACTTAAAAGTCAAATGCGAAATTTCAAAATGTAATACATCACACATTCACGACGGTAATATTTATACCTACGTCTCTACCGCCTACTATGTATTTGGGCTTTTTTTTTTTTTTGGAAGATTTGGGCATGTTAATTGTGTTAGTACCTGTGTTTTGTGTGCTATATAAATATATATTGCGTACAATAAATTTACATACAGTACAACACACCGAAAGAAAATTTAAACACAGAAAACTTACGGTCTGTAGAGATGTAAAGATTAAATTAGTCTGAGCATGTTAATTGTGTTAGTACCTGTGTTTTGTGTGCTGTATAAATATATATTGTGTACAATAAACTTACATACAGTACAACACACCGAAAGAACATTTAAACACAGAAAACTTACGGTTTGTAGAGATGTAAAGATTAAATTAATCTGAGCCTTATGATGCTTACAATTTCTTTAAAACAATTTTGCTCCCTCCACAAATGATGCTTAAAGTTATGAACAATTTTCTCCTATGATTGAACGAATTTCGTTCTTCAAGTAACAACACTCCAAACTTAAAAAACCGTTGAATTCAAATTGGTGTTTTGTACTCAAAACTTTTGACAGTATTTATTTTTATGCATAGAGAACAAGAATGCAGAAAAAGATTCATCTCAAATGATTAGAGGGTATCTATATTTATAGATATCCTCGCCCCCTTTCAGATGGACATAACTTTAATATCTCTTTTAGTTAAAACGGTCATACGATAAATGTTGTTGATAAAATAAGGTTGAATTTCCACGTAATAACAGGTTTGGTTAGAATAATACACTTTAGTAATAAAAGGTAGTTAGTAGTTACAAGGGAGTCATTATCTAGTTTTATATTTTATATTTTTTTTAATTCCTTATTTATTTAAGCCATTTGATTAAAATCTAATAGATATTAAACAAGTGTATATATTTTTTTTCTTTATTTAATAAATGGCTCAATATTAATAAGTCCGTGTCTTTCCCTCCAATTTTATTGTAATAATTAAAAGGGAAAAACAATTAAATTTTAAAAACATACAAAATATTAGAATAAATTAAAATGTCGTAATACAAGAGAACTCAACCTAATAATTCTGACTATTAGACACATGGCCTCTAGTATGGTGGAGGGTCTTCCCCTTGGAAACCTTTACCACCCGAGATCGATGCCCTGTGTACGCAAGGTTTTGTACCTATCTTCTCACTTTTGGTGTGGGTGTTATCCCATTTATATGTGAGTGTTTTCTTCCCACTTGTGGGAGTGTCCAGTCTCGACTGTACTTGTAGAGCTCCATCTCGCCGGTTCCGACAGTCGTTGATGTAATAAAAAATAAAAATAAAAAACAAATTTCTGACTATTAGTAGTAAAAATGATGGAATTGGGACACGTGGAAGTAGCCCAGCATAGGAATAATTTGGAGTTTTGGTGGCTAAAGCCTACCATAACTTTCTTTTTTATGACATTGACATGGCTTTATCAAGGACAAGTCACAAGAGAAGACAAAGATAATAGAATATATATAAAAAATAAAGTTTGAAAAAATAAAGTAAAATTCATTATCATTGCTATATATAAAAAGAGGCAGTTTGCCAGTCTGGATTTTTCACCCTTCACCTATTTTATTTGATGTTTTTTTTTTTTTTTTTTTTTTTTTTTTTTTTTTTAATAATTTCTTTAAAAGTATAATTACAAATACAACCCTTAAACTTTATATAATTACTTAATAGATAGGTTTATTTTATTAACCCTAATTTTTTTAACATAAAGAGCATTAATGTGGGTCCCACAACAAGGTTGAGAATTGCGTAAGGGTTTCCGTCTCTAGTTCTTGCCTTCCATGTTTTTTTTTTTTTCAAAAAACCGTAACGGACGGAGGGGACGGAACAGACGTCTATTAAATTGTAAAATCTTGTTTAGTCCACCAAGAAAGGTAATCCTTCAAGGTACCCAAACTTTGACATGATTCGGTACAAGGTCAAGGGAATAAGTATTTGGTTTTCATTAACTAGCTTAATATGGAGATTAAATTGAATTTTGTGGACACTAATAATTATTCGGTTTTTCATTTTTAAAACTCATACCAAGATTTAGTAATTAGTCCAACTTTTAACATCCAAAAAGTATAGTAATACTATGATTATTATTTAATATTAATTATTGATTAGAAGCTTCCATCGTGGTCGATTCTTTGTATTGTATAGCTCAAGAAATATGTAGGGGGAATTTGGAAAGATATTAAAACTTTAGTAAAATATATAAATAACAAAAACATTTAGAGCAAATGTAAATAAACTCTTACAAAACTTTGTGGGTACGTTGGGCCCCCTCAAGGACTAATGTGGCACTGATTTTATATATTTCTGATTAAGAGATTGATCTTGCTATGTTTTTTTTTTTTTTTTTAAATATATAAATATATATATATACACGTATTTATGGCAACTAAATCTAATTGAATATATATATATATATATATATATATATTTATATATGTGTGTGTGTGTTTAGGGCAACTAAATCCAAGTGAAAAAATATTTATCTGTTTTTAAGGCTACCAAATCCAATTGAAAAAATATTATGTATGTAAGGCAACTAATCCAAATGTTGTTAAAATATGATTTACAGCTGTGAAATCATAAATTAATTGATTTCCTCTTTTAGTTTTTCTTTATCATAATATAATTACAGAATCTGGTAGAAACAAAACAAACAAAAAAAACAAAAAACAAAAAAAACCTGACCTCTTAGATTTTTCCTTTCCTCTAGAAACTTGAAATCATATATGCTCTTGTCTTCTTCTTCAATCACTTTCTTACCCTTTTTTTCTCTTTCTTTCTTCTCCTTTCATTGGCTCTTTTGATTTTTAGATCCCACTTTTGATTAAAAGAACTAATTATTAATTTTTAGATTCCACTTTTAATTAAAGCACTTCTTATCCTTCTAATTCTTTCTTTTTTTATCCTTTTTAAATTAAAACCGTCACATTACATGATAAATTTTGCTGATGAAATAAGATTGAGTCTGCATATATTTTTTTAAAACTACAACATTATCTACCGTACAGAAATTTTAACAATATAGAAAAGTTACAATTTTAATTTTTGGATTCCACTTTTAATTAAAAGATCTTCTTATTAATTTTTAGATTCCACATTTAATTAAAATCATTTCCTACTAATTTTTAGGCTCCGCATTTAATTAAAAGCACTTTTTGTCATTCTCATTCTTTCTTTAATATCTTTTCTTAGTTAAATGGGTCACACGATAAATATTGTCGATAAAATTAGATTGGATTTTCCATGTGTTACATAAACGTTAGCAATTTATGGTTATTTTAATTTTTTAGATTTCACTTTTAATTAAAAGTGTTTCTAATCCTTCTCATCCATTTCTTTTTTTTAATCTCTTTTTAGTTAAAACGGTCTCACGATAAATTTTGTTGATAAAATAAAATTGAATTTCCACGTAACAACAGGTTTGGCTAGAATACATACACTTTAGTAATAAAAGGTAGTTAGTAATTACAAGGGAGTCCCTATCTAGTTTTGTATTTTATATATTTTTTTAATTCCTTATTTATTTAAACTATTTGATTAAAATCTAATGGATATTAAACAAGTGTGTATAGTTACTAATCATGTTCAGTTTTTTTTATTACGATATATTATTTTACTTAGACAAACGTGTATAGTTAGTGATTCGTGAGGAGGTGAGAAGGTTGTATGCATAACATGATGGAATTTTTTATTAATAATCATAGAGTAACACATATTACAACTAAAATTATTTATTTATTTATTGAAATACACTAAAATTATTTAATTGTATTTATATCGTATTGTGTATTTTGTTGGAATATGTATTTTTAGGTGTTAAGTTTATTATGTCATGAATAAGTGTATATTTTATTATTTATTATTATTTTTATTTTTGTTTTTGTTAAAGAAATCTAATGTTACTACTAAAAATGCATTACCAGCCCGCCTAATACAAAATTCGGTTTCGCCTCTAAAAGCAACTAAATCTAAATGTTAACAAAATCATAATACACCTTATAATTTATATAATTGTAAAATCATGTATGATTGATTTCCTTTTTTTTTTCTTTATATTTATTTTATTGTAATTACAAATTCTGGAAGAAAATAGAAACTGTCCTTTTGGATTATCCTTTTTCTGATTTAATGCAATGCCATGGAAACATATCCTTTTGTTTGTTTTAATTTTATTTCATTAATGGCTCAATTAAATTCTGGTGAAAAATGGATTCCTGAAAATGAACCCATTACCATATTTGGAAGGTTTCCTGATTTATATAATTCAAGCTTCTTTCATTATTAACATTTAAATTTCATGGATATTTTTTAAATTTTTTTTTGGACTAGAAGATGCCATGACCGTTTTTACTAAATGAAAACATACGATTAACGGATTAATAATAAAACACTTCAAGTGTTAAACAAAATACTTAAACATACGGGAATGAGATGATGTTGTAAATGATACGGCAGTGATAACTCAATTACCATATAATTTGGGTTAGTTTTAGAGTTATCAACCTTATGAAAAAACATTCATGAAATTTAAATGTTAATAAAAAAACCTGAATTAATTATATAAACTAGGAATTTATTTTAAAATCTGGTAATGGGGTTTGCTTTTCAGTTATAAATTTTTATTTAATAAATACTAAATATTCTAAATTGTATCTCAATCTGTGGTTCTTTTATTTGGTAAATTAATAAACATTTACAAGCAACCTAACATTATTGTATATTATCAGTCTTATTAAGATGTGTACACTTTTAAATACAATGTTTAATTTTGTACGAGTCTGCTTTGAATATTTTATTCATCGAGATATATATAATGTAATAAAATTAAGTGTTGAGAATCATGAATGAATTATATTTTATAATTACTAAATCTGGAAGAGGAAAAAAGAAACTGTCCCTGTTGGATCTTTCTTCGATTAATTTTAAATGCAATGTCATGAAGACATGCTTTTGGCTTATTCTTTTTTACTATTTCACTCACTCACTTTTTTATATATATATTTTTCTTTATTTAATAAATGGCTCAATATTAATAAGTCTGTGTCTTTCCCTCCAATTTTATTGTAATAATTAAAAAGGAAAAACAATTAAATTTAAAAAACAAACAAAATATTAGAACAAATTAAAATGTCGTAAGACAAGAGAACTCAACCTAATAATTCTGACTATAAGACATATGTCCTCTAGCATGGTGATGGGCCTTTCCTTTGGAAACTCCTACCACTTGAGATCAAGGCCCTGTGTACGTAAGGTTTTGTACCTATTTTTCCACTTTTGGTATGGATGTTATCTTATTTATATGTGAGTGCTCTCTTCCTACTTATGGGAGTGTCCAATCTGAACTGTGCATGTAGAGGCCTATCTCACCGGTTCCGACAGTTATTAATGTAATAAAAAATAAAAAATAAAAAACAAATTTCTGACTACTTGTGGTAAAAATGATGGAATTAGGACACGTGGAAGTAGCCCAGGATAGGAATAATTTGGAGTTTTGATGGCTAAAGCCTACCACAGCTTTCTTTTTTATGACATTGACATGGCTTTATCAAGGACAAGTCACATGAGAAGACAAAGATAATAGAATATATATATATAAAATAAAATAAAATTCATTATTAAGAATAAAAGCATCACTCTCTCTCTCTTTTATATTACCTTTCCAACTCACTAGAATCTTTAATTTTCTGGAAAGTTTTAGATCAAAACTCATTAATGCTCTTGATTTCATTGCTACTGGGTAGGATAAATTGTACGATGAACTTTGAACTGTGAAATATATATATATATATATATATATATATATAACGTTTATTCCGTTCGATAATATTTTAAATTCGGATGAAAAAAAATGTTGAATATATTAATCAAAAGAAAATGAAAATTTATATAATAAAAGGAAATGTAGTTGATATACAAGGAAAACATTGAAGCCACACCTGAAGGTCCTTGTCAATTTGAAGTCAATTTGAAATCTATTTACTTTTTGTTGATTGTTACTAATTAACAAAGAATTTGATGTAGAGTTGTAGACACAAAGCCTTGTAAGGTGAGGACAGGTTTTCCTTTCTAAAAGAAAAAGCATAATTTGTAACAAATTTTGTAGTCGTGCATGTTTGCTTTTAGTTATTAAATACTTCTTTGTAACTTTTTTTTTTTTTTTTTTTTTTTGTCGCAAAGTTAATAGCACTAAGCAAATTGTAGAAGGTTTTTACAACCATCAATCATATAATTACAGAAAAATTTACCTTTTTGTAGCTAAATACTTGTTAGGTTGAGTTTTCTACTGCCTCAAAAGGTCTACAAACGTCTATTCGAGTTTTTTAGAATTTTTTAGTTGGGCTTTTGAGATTGTTTATTTTAAATCAAGTAGAGACCAAGTAGAGAGTAGTATAATTTAAACCTATACTAGACAAAAACTCATGGGGAGGTGTTTCTGTAAATAGACCTTAAAAAAAAAAAAAAAAAAAAAATCTACTGACCAAACAACTATAATTTTTTTTTTTTCAAAAACTATTTCTAATAGATCTACTACAAATATATTTTTTACCGATAGAGGTTTTTCAAAATCCTAACCAAATAAGCTCTAAATAAGTTTTATAGTCTTTTACAACTAAATAAATTTAATAATCTTTTAGCATCTAAATATGTTTAATAGTGGAAAAAATTATATCAATAAAAAATTATGTTTAATGGAGGCCTTTCATGGGAACCACACATCGACTAGATGCAACCCTGCATTACTTATACTATTCTGCTATAACTTCATATCTTATACATTTTGCTTACTTTTTATATATACTATACTATTGAGATTTTGTTTTGCCGAAAGTGACATTCAACGATCATTTATTATATTATCATACACTCCAAATATCAATTTTCGTCTATATATTTTGAGGAAGATTTGATTAATTATTACTAGCTATTTTTTTAGACTATTTATTATCCCAAAGATTATACTGTCCTCGTTAGGCCACACCGATCAGAATCTCTCTTGATGTTTTAACTCAAGCTTTTGCATGATCTCCTGCTATTTAAATATTAGCTAGTTTGGTTATTTATCATATAATATAATGCTAGCTACTTGCTCTCTTTTTTTAGTTGATAATTACATTAATTGCAACAAGAATAATTAACTCATAAATCTAGCTTGTTGTCCAGATTTTGCCACCAACAATATCAAAGACACTTCTACTAAAAAAAAAAAAAAAGCATTTCGAAATGCAATTATTTATTCTAATACTCAAAACATTTATTTGGTTGTGTTGGACCCTCTCGATCATAAATATATTGTGGTTGATGTATTCTGTGTTAAGAAAGGCAAATAATTAAGAGAGGTGCTACCACTTTATGCAACTTAACTCAACTTTCTGTCTTTGTTTCAACAAAAACAGATATCACTTATTTGTATTTATTTAGTTTTGGACAGTGAGTTGAAATTCAATATATCAATGTCGACAATATAATAAATAGCAACATATAGCATTTAATTTATTAGATAGGATCAGTACATATCATCTTGCATGTATACTTAAAAGTCAAATGCGAAATTTCAAAATGTAATACATCACACATTCACGACGATAATATTTATACTCTACGTCTCTACCGCCTCACTCCATCACGTACTACTATGTATTTGGGCTTTTTTTTTTTTTTTTGGAAGATTTGGGCATGTTAATTGTGTTAGTACCTGTGTTTTGTGTGCTATATAAATATATATTGCGTACAATAAATTTACATACAGTACAACACACCGAAAGAAAATTTAAACACAGAAAACTTACGGTTTGTAGAGATGTAAAGATTAAATTAGTCTGAGCATGTTAATTGTGTTAGTACCTGTGTTTTGTGTGCTGTATAAATATATATTGTGTACAATAAACTTACATACAGTACAACACACCGAAAGAACATTTAAACACAAAAAACTTACGGTTTGTAGAGATGTAAAGATTAAATTAATCTGAGCCTTATGATGCTTACAATTTCTTTAAAACAATTTTGCTCCCTCCACAAATGATGCTTAAAGTTATGAACAATTGTCTCCTATGATTAAACGAATTTCGTTCTTCAAGTAATAGCACTCCAAACTTAAAAAACCGTTGAACTCAAATTGGTGTTTTGTACTCAAAACTTTTGACAGTATTTATTTTATGCATAGAGAACAAGAATGCAGAAAAAGATTCATCTCAAATGATTAGAGGGTATCTATATTTATAGATATCCTCGCCCCCTTTCAGATGGACATGTCCTTAAAGAAAATACATATCTTTTAAGAAATGATACCACCTTTATAAAAAGATACAACTCTTATGAAATAATACAATTGTTATGAAAAGTCATAATACTTAACCAAATTTGATCATTTAACAATACAACAAATTCCATGCACCGTGCTTTCTCCTTATAGAGATTCAGGTTCACCTTTGTATATAAAAATCCTAAAGTTGAGAAGACCCTCCTTGACCCGAAAATAAAACAGACAAAACCAGCCCAACTTGATTCATTATTTCCCTCAACCACCATCCCCTCTATTCCACCCTTGCCTACTAAATCCCAAAGTGAGGAGGACCCCTTATCTATTGTGAGAGTTGTATTCTGGATTACCCTTGATCCGAAAATAAAACAGACAAAATCAACCTAACCCGATTCGTTACTCCCCTCAACCACCATCCTTCTATTCCACCATTTCTTATTAAATTGCAAAGTGAAGGAGACCCAGCCTTCCACGTACTGTAATGAGAGTTGCATATAGGGAAACCGCTGACGGCCTGAAAATAAATCAGACAAAACAAAAACTTCCCTCAACAATCATCCCCTCTCTATTGCAATTTGCAAACATCCTCATTTTTGTCCTCTTCTTCTTCTTCTTTTTTATTTTTTTATTTTTTTAAAGCTCTGTCCTCTTCTTATTAATTATATATTAATTGTACTATCTAATAATTTGAACATATAATAATATACAATACAAAATGGAACACATAGGCATTAATTTTTTATTTTTTTTTAAGGGTTAATATCATTTGGGTCCCTATCTTTTATTGAAAGATCAATTTTTTAAATAAGTTTTTTATTTTAGCAAAAGTTTTCCTGACTTTTGAAAAGTATATCAAATCGGTCCATCCGTTAGTTAACTGTCAGTCAATAATATTTGCAGGGAATTTTTGTCTTTGAACCAATAACTTACAATGTGTCACAAAAATAGAAATAATAATAATAAAAATCAATATTACCCTTCTAATAAATATTTAAATGATTTAAAAAAAATTAACAAAAATTTAAAATTAAAATTTGGATTTGGTGGATCTCCACCAAATACAATTAACCCAAAAAAAAAAAAATTTGAACTAGACAACACAACACCTAGACATCATCAAAATTCATCCCCAAACACAAAAAAAAATCCACATCTTAGGTCATCATCTTCATCATTCTCAAACAACACCACCAATATCAATCTAACCAAACCATAAAACTAAAAACCTATCTTGAAAAAAAAATCGAAATACAAATCAAACATTCAAACCCATAAAAAAATAATTCAAAACATCATCTAACATCTCCATTTGCAACATCATCGTCTTCAACATTCAAACCAAACCAAACCAAACCCATCCCAAAAAATCCAAACCTAAACCCACTCCGTCGTTCCACGTCGATGCTTCATGTGGCTCTTCCGTCGACCCTTCGCAGCCTCCTCCTCCTCTTACTCTTCCACCTCGACGACCCACAGCTTGTGGATCTGGACAAACAGCTGTCATCAGAGAGAGAGAGAGATCGACGACAGCGAAGCGCGGCGGAGGCAAAAGAGTTGGGTCTGGTTTCTCGGATTTTTTCGGGTCCAAAGAAGAATTGGGAAGGAAGATGACAGTCGATGATGGTGATGGTAGATGATGAAGATGGTTGTGGGATGATGATGAAGATGATGGTTTGGTGAATTGGTGGTGGTCGGGGTTTGAAGGGTTGATGATGGTGGTTTGGTGGCTAGAGATTTAGGGTTTGGGGGTGGTGTGGATGGTGGCTAGAGATTTAGGGATTTAGGGATTTAGGGTTTGAAGGATTCAAGATAATGGTTTGAAGAGTGAATTTTTTTTTCTTCATTTTTTTATATTATTATTTTTTATTTTTTAAATAAATAAATCTCCACCATCAATCTAAGACTTGAACGGTGGCAATTTAAAACAATTTATTTTTGTATTATATAATGTTTAAAAAATTATATTTTTTTATATCTTTAATTTAAAATTAAATATGAATTTTTTTTCTTCATTTTTTATATAATTATTTTTTATTTTTTAAATAAATAAATCTCCACCGTCAATCTAAAAATTTGAATGGTGGAGATTTAAAACAATTTATTTTTGTAATATATAAATATTTTTTAAAAAATATATTTTTTATATCTTTAATTTAAAATTAAAGATAAATTGTTAATTTTAAATGTTAGAGGATAAAACAGTCTTTTTAGCCATTAATAAGGCATACAGGGGTAAAATAGATATTATACCAATTCTATGACGTTTGACCGATAAAAAAAAAAAGTCAGAAGGACCTATTTGATATACTTTTCAAAAGGGAAACTTTTGTTAAAAAAGTGAACTCATTTAAAAAATTGATTTTTTAGCAAAAGATAGGGACCCAAATGATATTAACCTTTTTTTTTAAAAGCAAATTAAAATATATTATCCTTTTCAAAGAGAAGAAATTAAATATATTTAAAAGTTGAAATATATTTGTTTATTACGAGTATTTATATATATGGTTTTAAAAAGAGAGCAACGAATGGTGGTATTTGGATGAATATATATATATATATATATATATATGGTTGGTGGTGAAATTAGGTTTGCGGAAACTTGTCACAGCACAGCATGCAAACATAATATAAAGCAAATATATGACGGCTCAAAGATTACCAACTGCCATTAACTAATTTGGATCGGTAGTTATATATTTTTAGAAACTACTTCTTGTCCAAAATCTTTCATGCTTTGTTTTTCTTTTATATATATATATGGAGATTTTTCTATAAGGATTTTCTGATAGAATTATATAAGGACATTGAATGTGAGACTCGTTTTACATACTTTGACTTAGTATGTATACACTTGTCAAATCACTTTTATAAATGAGTGGTTCACATTCAATATCCTGATAAAGTTATATAAGGATGCCCTGATAGGAACATGACCGTGTATATATATATATATATCACCACCAATTCTTGTGTATTATTTGTGGTACCCAAAGATAGCTGTTAGACCTAACGCCTAGAGCTCAGGCCCATATACTAATGACAGCTGTTAGACTCAACGCCTAGAGCCCAAGCCCGTATACTAATTATTAATGGATCCGTGTCGAGTCTATGTGATACTGGTTGACCTGAAACTTAGTTCGCCAGATTTTCACCCAGTTATCTGAGATAACTATTAGTTAACACGTTTGACTTGATCTAGTTGTTATCTTATCCAAAAAAAATAAATTAGGCCTTAATTTCAGGGATTAGATACCAGAGAGATCACGAAGCTAATACCTATAAATGCAAAGTTCCTATAAAATAACAAGTAGTTATTTTTAGAAATTACATGTTGTCCAAAATCTTTCATGCTTTGTTTTTCTTATATACATATATATCATTATTTTTTTTTCTCTTTAGAAAAAGAAAAAAGAAAAAGTATATCACCAGTACCACCAATTCTTCTGTATATTATTATTGTTACTGTTATTATTATTGAGGTGGACAAGTAAATATATTATTTTATGGTTTAGTTTACGTCTTATCGAAATTTTCAGATGAGACAGATCAAATATCTTGATTTTAATATATATTTTTTAAATATGACAGATTATATCTGCTTTAAATTTTTAGGTGTGTTTAGTATGATATATGATAAATAAAAATAAATAAATAAAATCTTGTCTGTTGGATATATGTAACAACTGAGAATTATTTATGGAGTTTTATAATTTATAAAAACTTGAATATTGTCATGATTAGGGAATATATAGATATGAAAAATAATTGTATGTTAATGTTCCAGTACAGAATGTTTAATTAATATTGTTTAAATCATTTTGATTTTGTATATTATTTGATTGAAATAATTAAATTAATATTTAAATAGTAAAGATCAAACACTTATTGAGCAATCATTTACAAATAACATTATAAATTCTTTCAACAAAAAAAATCATTTTATAACTTCTACTCTCAAATTAATGCACTCTTAATCTAAAAAACAATTTAGAAGTTATATTAATTAATAATAATAATAAAAAAAACTATAGTTGGTACAAGATCTGTGATCTAGTATCCAGTTTGACATCATTTTCCTAACAATAATTAAAGTGCAAAAGATACACAGAATCAATATACATTTCATTGTCACTGTTAAATATTAAGACAAATAAAACATTCAAAGATGGATTTGCTAAGAGAATCGGTTGGCGGTTGCTGTTTATATATATATACACTCTCTGCCAGTAAGAATCATGTGGATTTACATCTAATATATATCAACATTTATTTAGTATTAATTATAATGTCGGCTTTGCAACTATAATTAAGTTTCATATTATGTATACACTATACTATAATATAGAATATAAATATATATATATATATATACCTTCAGAAATTATGAGATGTAGGGTCATATAGGATTCCATATACTTTTTCATATGGGATTTTGACGGAATACATTATAAAATGAAAACAATTTTAAATTTTACACGGGTGCTAACTGAGATTTGCATTGATCCAGCTGATTAGTTGAGAATTAATATACCAATTTCTAAATTTTCATTTTTTTGCATGGTGACGTAAGATCATTATGGCTGAGGCCATCGAACACTATATTAGTGTAAAATGTTGCTCCAATACAACACTCAATTATAAATACCAAGGTAATTTTGTGGAGCACTATTCACACTAACACTAAATTTTTTGTTTTTATTTTTTTTATTAAAATGTGAAATCAACATTAAATTGTTTTGTGATAATTCCTAATTTAACCCTCCCACACTTATTTATAATAATATTTATTTTAAAAATTATACCGTTAAAAAGATCTCGTCTAGATATTTAAAATGACACCAATATTAATATATATATATATATATATATATATTATTTTTTTACTTATTAATTATGCATATAATTAATGGTAACATTTTATATTAACTTAATTTAGTCCAATTAAAGAAATGAAAAAATATTTTATATAAAAAAAAAAAGACATGATAAAATTATTTTTTTTAAAAAGGTACATGACAAAATACTTAAAAAAAATACTTGACAAAATTAATGTAAATGGATTTTAATAAAATTTGGTGGAGGGTTGTATGATGAAATAGATGGAGGTGCTTTGCCTTTTAAAGTAGATAATGAAGAAATAATTAGATAAAAAAATGGGATGAGAAAATTAGACAGAGAAAAAAATGAGATGAGAATAAATTAACGTGAGAAAAATTAGTTGAAACAATTAAGTGAAAATTAATAGGATAAATAAGTTGAATAATATTATGGTGAAAATTTTGGGATAAAATTATGATTGTAATTATTTTAATTTTTTATATTATCCAATTAATTGTTTAAGAATAATATTTTTCATGTTAAAAAAATTAATCAATTTTGTTTTAATTAATAGAAATTAATTAATATTGTATCAAGTTTTATTTAGAAAATATTTTTATAAAGATGTTCTTTTATAGTATATTGGTGTTGAATGTATTGGAGTGAGATAAAATTTAGTGTAAGAATACTTTTATAAGATTATCTTTTTACATTAATTTGATGTAATTTTTAATACACTTCATTGAAGATGCTTTGAGTTACGTCTATGTTGAAAAATTTTTATAATATTAAAAAAAATCAAAAGTCAAAAGAGTCCGACGCTCAGACCTGTCATGTCAATAATATATATATATCCCTGTCATGGCTGTCAAAAATCGGAGAAATAATTGGGTTTTATCATTTATAAAGGGGTTAATTGCACTAACTTGCCCTTAACTTATTAAATCTAACAAAATATAAAAACGATATCATAAATTAATATAAAAACCCTTTGTCATCAAATCGGTTTATTAACTTTAACGATTAACTAACCTTGACCTTTAGAAATCCAAATATACCTTTATCAAATAATCCCAAATATAAAATATTTTTTAATTAAAAATTAAAAAATCCAAATTATAAAAATAATAACAATCGTTTACCGGCTATGAATCTTTACCGTCAAAGCTTCGAAGGAAATAAGAGATTTTTGACGATCCCCCTTATTGAAATAGGTCATTATTGATCTCCTCCAATTAGAGGAGATCGGTCTTCTGCAGTTATCAGAACAGACTTCTCTGCGAACTAAGGATGTTTCTGCGAATTAAGGGTATTTCCACGAACTAGTTATTATTATTATTTTAATTTGATTTTTCACTTTTTAATTAAAAAATATTTTATGTTTGGAATGTTGTGTTATGAGTATATTTGGTTTTCCATGGATCAAGATTAGTCAACCGTTAAAGTTAACGAATTGACTTGATGGCAATGAATGTTTATATTAATTTAGGATATATTTTTAAAATCTTGCTAGATTTATTAAAGGATAAATCAGTGCAATTAACCCTTTACAGGTACAACCATGTTAGCTGTTGCAAAATTTATTAGATGTTCAATTAATATCTGATAACCTTTAAGTACTAACATTAACTCAACTAGTCAACTATAGGAAAAGAAAAGAATAAATAATATTATAATATTATTGAAATTTTATTATTCTTACACCAAAACCAACATAGAATATATATATATATATATATAGGTAATAGGTGCATGCATGCATAGAGGTTTAATTAAAAGTGAGTGTGACCGTACGATTTTTCTAATAAGCAGATTAGAGTATATAAATTTCTAATCAAGCATCACTTTCCAGAATAACGACACAAAAAGTGGTGCACATTTTATATCAACGGTTGATTTTGTCCATACAACTAACAAGCTGCAAAAATAGTTTCTATGATTTGATTTTTATATATTAATTAATATTCATTCCCCACTAATGTGTTCTAGATCTATATCTTTTTACAGGTAAGATTGGATTTAAATGTTCTTACATTATCATATGAAATTTCTATTTATTTATTTATTTTTCTGTCAAACTGCATTCATGGAAAGCGATTCCTATTGCCTAGCTATATTCTTTAAGTATCTCCGTATTTTCGTAGAGGTGTCAAATGAGCCTTGCTGCTTGTGCCCGACCCTTGAATGAAGGGCATGATCCGAATGCAACCTCTATGGAGACCTTTTTGTGCAGGACTAATGGGCAGGGCCGGACCTAAAAAATTGGGTGTAAAAATTACGGTTTGGCCCGACCCAACTTGTTCAATAACACTATACAATTTTGAATCTGAATTTTATTCAGTTGTAATGCAATTGACAGATACAATTCTCCAACATCACCCATCCATGAATGCCAATGGGCCATATCTTTGTGACCTAGTCGATCAAGAATGTCCCATTATTTAAGAGAGTGATGTGCTTAGAAAATTAGTGGAATGTGTTTAGCAACAGATTCTAGTAATGAGCTTTTTCGAAGCCCGATTCAGATGGAAACCGAATAATCTTGTAGAGTGATGCAGAATCAGAACTGAAGATCATCATCTAATTAAATTAGATTATAGTTCTAAAATGGGGCTGGGCTCTGGCTCTATATTTTACGGAGAAGTGAGACTCAAATTAAAAACGGTGATTTGGATAAATTACTCTCGAAGGCAATACTGTAATACTGTTTTTTTTTATTTTTTTTTTATTTTTATTTTTTATTTTTTTATTTATAATATATATCAGAAACCACAATGATATATAAAACCAATTGCGTAGATGATTTTTGACTGAATATGAAAAGTAATGCAAAGTTCTGAGGTACTTATTTCATATACATTCACATTTCAACCATGCATGCCATCCATATATATATAGAAATATAGAACTACGTACTAGTCTAACATACATGGCCTATATATATATACAAGGCAGTCTTTAGACATTTTTATGGCCCATTCATATAATAATATTAACAAAAATCAGGTTCTATATAAAAATTATTATTATTAACATAAAATAAAAATTATTCATTTACCAAATATAATATAATCCATATAAATTAAAACAAAAAAGATTTATCGTATATAATAATATAAAAACAAAATATTGTTTTAATTTCTATTCTTCTTGTTTTCTAAAGTGCAAATTTACTAATTATACTAATACCATCATAATTTTATATTAGTTTAGAACTTTAACCTTTAGGTTATTGTTGTTGTTTTTAATTAATTTGCTGTTTGTTTTTTGTTTTAAATATTGTAGTTTCAGAAATTAGAATCACAAGGATATTGGGCTTTTGGAGTTTATTTTTGATCAATTGAATTAGTTCATTGGACCTAGACTTGAAAAAATAAAATAAAAATAAAAACAGTAAAGGGTTTGAAATTGGGTCATGTTTAAACTTAAATAGATTGGGTCCCGAGACCCCTGATTTTATTGAAGAAGAAGAAGTAAATTGGGTCAATTGGGAGCCTAAGTAAATTGCTAGGTTTGCTACCTCCATGGGCTGGCCCTGTCTGGCTGTATATATGCTTGTATTTACAATTTATATCAATTGATTAATTATATAATATCATAACAAGTTTCTTATAATAGCAGTAGTACAACAATGGAGGAGGTAGATATTGACATATTGTAACGACGATGATCATCTCCTTCATAATCCTACTACCTCTGCTCCAAAATTGGCCGAGGCCGCGATATTGATTAGGAAAACAATTACAGCTTTTGATAATTTCAAATAGAATTATCGGAGGTGGATAAAAATAGGAAGAAAAAAAAAAAACAACTGTAATTGTTTTTTATTATTATTTACAGGTAATTCCTGGTTAAAATTTAACAGTAATGAGCTAGAGTATAGATCATGCATGATAGATGCATGCTGGGTGATTCACTAATATTAATCATTTGATGTGTACACATGACATTACAATGTAAATAATTAACAATGTACTGGAAATGATTAATTATACAATATAATTGTATATTTGTATTGTATTGTATTTTTTTTTTTGTAATTAATGTACAAAACCATTTAATACAATGCTGATTGTACTTATAATTAAATTTAATTATAATATGAGAAGTATATATAGTACTTAATATATATAGTTGAACATGATTATGAAGAGCTAATCAGAATGCAAGTGGGTTTTAATATGAAACAGCCCCTTCAAAGGCTGGACAGGGCATTCATATGCATCAACTTGGCCATCTCTTGTGCTGCGGCATCACTGATTCCATGTCTGAACAATCTTCCAAAGGTCATCACCAGCATCTGTCGATCTACACACAAGTACTCAATTATTCGTTTTTCGTTTTTTCTTTTTAACTATTACGTACAAATGTAAGAGTTGATCGAGATTATCCGAGAAGGCGAGAATATAAGTACCCATAATTTTATTGACATTATTAATCGATGTAAGTTGTTTATATTATGTTCTATAAAAATACGATCAATTTCACAATTATTGTTTTTCCATTATAATTGAAATAAATGTTCATGCATCAATTATAGGTTTCAAATCTATATAATTAATTTTAAGACTACTGAAAACAAAGCTTATATAGTTGTATGTATTTATCTTCTTCACTTTCTTTGGTCTGATTCCACCATTTAATTTACATATATAAAATCTAAGAATTCATTACGCAGTTTAATTATTAAAGATTAATCATTAGTATAGGTTGATGAGTGGCCGAGATCCATTTAGGAAGAAGGCATGCGTCTGTTTGTTGGGAAACATGAGTAATGTTTCCATGCATGAGTCATTCCGGCCAGTAGTTTTCTTCACAAACTCTCTCGAGTGACTAAACACAAGATCTGAGAGAACCAATAATCACATCCTATTGTCAGACACTTTATATATAATTCTCAACTAGCAACATATTACTACAATCAATCCCAACTTGCAATTAATTAAAAATAATCACTGCTAATTAAATTACTGCTCGATCAGTCTCTAGCTACTATTAATCCCATTTTAATAAACTTGTATCAAAATGTTTATTTATTTATATATACTAGCTATGACCGAAGCTAATTTAACCCAGAAAGCAAGAAATTAAATTAAACAAACGAGTGGCTGCAAACCCGGCCACGCCTACGAAACTTGCCATTTTTTATTGAATTGATCGATGGTGTCTGAATTTTTATTTTTTGTTTGATTTGTCACTTGATCAATGGAATATCAACCATACGAACTTTCCTTTATTTGTATAATGTACATGTATATGTTAATTTTTATTTATTGAAATCAAAATAGTTTAATTTAATTTCTTCTCTCAGACGTCCATGCATGGAAGGTAGCTTTGAAGTTGTTTGTAGCACACGTGCGTGCACCGGTTCCTTTTTCCAAGTCTTTAGCTTCCTAAGCATCCTTTTAATTCCCTTAACGGTCAAACTAACCTAGTATTAATATACTATCCATATATTACACTAAAAATATCCAATTAATGTATATATATTAATTAACTTAATATTTTTTTGGTAGGTATATGTTAATTGTAATTAGTCATTAGTTAATCGCCATAAATTATGATTTTTTTTTTTTGCAAGATACTTATCCAAACCATGCACTATTCTATATTAAAACAGAAATTAACGGTGTCTAGAGCAGCCAAGAAGATGTTATTTCTTGTATGGATCTACTATGTATATATATAGTTCTTGATAATTGAAAATTTCACTTTATTTGAAGTTTTCATGGTATGCAACATGAATTTTGAACAATATAGTCAAAGAGAAAATTGGTGGCCTGTCAATTTTTTTTATAATTATGTATTAGTACATCGCAAATGTAAGATGGAACCTAATATAATTCTAGCAATGTTTAGGTATTCAAGTACATAAATCTTTGATTATAACCACTAGACATCACACTTTTGTATTTCAATTTGAATCCCTAACTATGATATGATAAATGTAAGATGAATCCCGCTGAGATTTCAGTAACTATAATGGATTTCGTCAACTTAATTACATAGTGTATATTGTTTGACATTTACGGTCTACGATGAATTAATTAGGATCCCTGACATAAATGATTGTAAAAGTTAGATAAATTTAACGATTAACCAATCGATTTAACCGAGATCCATTTATATGGTGAAATATTATGCTAATTAGATTCTTTCCAGCCCTTGAATGTATGCACATGAGCACATCTATATATACAATGAAAATATAATTTTATTGAATAGATGATATATACAAACATTTTAAATATCATCAAAATTCTCGTAAACGTAAATGATGATTATTTCCATATTGATCATATAAGTTAAATTATCTAGCTAGGTATACATGAACGAACACATAATAAAGTTTTGTAATTTTTTAAAAACACAAGAGTTGACATCATGAGTTACGATAGTAGAGATGGTCTTGTCGGTTGACCAAAAGTTACATAGGATACGCAATAAACAAGTTAGTTTATCCACACAAAAAAACATTAAATTTGGTCGGTGTTAATCGGTTGATTTTGATTTTTGACGGTTAAAACTTAAAAAATCTTGTTTTTTTAAATGGCTTCACCGACTTAGATGAAAAGGGATCTTCCATTAATTAATTGTCGAGAAATAAATATGATATTATAATGGCATGAAGAAGAGATATATTAATATTTTACAAAGCATATGCTAAGGAGATCATTGTATATCTTTCTTGGGGTTTATCAATAATATAATTTGATAAATTCTGAGAAAGAAAACAAGGGCCACTCACTGGATTTTGAATGAAATAAAGAAATTAGGGTTCCTCGTGACTTTGAGCACAGTCTTCGCTGTCCATTGGATCAAGGTCATGTGCTCCGAGATGCACGCTGAGCCTTTTCTGATTAAAATCTTATATCTCCACCACCCCTCACTGTACTATTTTTTACAAAACTGACGGCCCATTTTAATCGCTAAGACTTAAGAGACCGAGAGAATCTTGTTAACTTCCTGCGTCATCCACACGGCACATATTATATACATATCGATTCAGATTTTCTGATGATCTAAACTTTATTGATGATGTATATATATTATGTGGAAATGGTGTGAAATGTCATCTTTTCAAACTCATTTGGTGATATTGTCAGTGGTTTAATAAGGTAAGTTTAAAATGCACATATTATAGTGAACTACCAAAATTGCCCTTAGATAATCAGTTATATTATTCTCTTTGTACTTTTCTCTTTCCACACTTCCAACAAAAACGACTCTCTCTCTCTCTCTCTCTCTCTCTACAAATAAAAGTTCAAGATTTGTGATTGTCTCGAGTTTCATCTTCAACTTATAACATAAGGTAATATTTCTTGAACTTTCTTCTTTTAATTTGTTCACATTTTGTAAACCAGTCATTGTGAGAATTTTTGGATCTCCGAGCCTTTTCATGTGTTATTCGAGCCTTTTCATGTGTTCACTATCCGAGCATTTTCATGTGTTTCCCGTGCCTTTTCATGTGTTCACTATCCAAGCCTTTTCATGTGTTACTCGTGCCTTTTCATTCACTATTCGAGCCTTTTGAAGAATTTTCGAGCTTTTTTATGTCTTCCCCGAGCCTTTTCATTCACTATCCGATTCTTTTGAAGAATTTTTCGAGCCTTTTGAAGAAATTTTTGAGCATTTTCATGTGATTTAATCGAGCCTTTTAAAGAATTCTATGAGCCTTTTCATGTCTTCTCCGAGACTTTTCAATATCATCACTATAGCCTTTGTAAATGTAATATTTGAAAAAAGTTTGTAGTCCTGAATTTTTATTAATGCTTTGTGATGATTAATTTGACAGCATCATGAATCGGGTTATAATAGTAATATCTTACAACGGTCAATGGGAGCAGTTACCCAACGGAAGTCAAAGGTTTGTTGGATCGGATAACCAGGGAATGTATGTGTCAAAGGATATGACTTACGAAGAATTGGTGGCGATCATGCATACCATTGTGAATTATGATGTAAACAAATTCAATGTTGATCTGTCATCAATATCAATTGTTCCTGGCAGTACATGTCGCACATTTATAAAAAATGACAACGATGTGCAGTTTATGCTAGGGGAAGATCGAGTTATCCTTCAAGTATGTGTCAGTGTAATTGAGAGGACAGCTGGAGATGTGATCGGGAATGATATTCCTCCTCTTGAAAATACCCAACAATTAGGATCCTTTAGCGGTAGCAACCAAGTGTTCACCCAAAGAAGTGCCACTAAAGGTGGGGAAACATGTGTGGTGTCCCACCGGTAGCGGTCGACTATGAAGATTTAGTTGAATCTCAATTTGACGATGTGTTTGGTTGTCGAAATGAGTAGTACAATGAGCAAAACAATTACCAGAACCCTAAGGTGGATAATGAGGCAAATAATGAACAGGTTAATGATCGGGTTAATGATCTACAAAATGTGGATGAAGACCCTGCACAAATTGAAACACGAGGTAGACATGTACAAGGAGTTAGTTGCACTCCACTTGATATGCCTGGGGCCTTCCGAGGTTCGGTATAATGTAACAGCATCTGCAACGTGGGTTATTCCCGGAGCAGATTCATACACTTTGGTATTGATACAACTAGCACCTTAGCAACGCCGGAACCTAAAACCATGATTTATAAAGGTCAATTTTTTCCGAGTAAAAAGGATTTGAAGAGGCTAGTTGGCCATTTTGCAATGCATCATAACTTTGAATGGAAGGTGAAAAGGTCCAATAAGACAACTTTACATCTGGTTTGCATCATTGACGACTGTACATGGAAATTAATAGCGGTGAGGAGAGATGAAGGGACATACTTTTAAGTGAGAAGTTTTGTCAACGAACACAGTTGTCCCTTGGAGGAGATTCACTGTCGCCACCGACAAGCTAGTGCAGTCATAATCGGAGAAGTCGTTGCACCTAGACTTCAACAACATGATGGTCGTCTCATGCGTCCTAGGGACGTCATTGCCGATATGAAAACAATGTATGACATACAAATCATGTACAGTAAGGTACACGATGCCCTTCAATATGCATTATCATTGACCTATGGAACGCATGAAGAAGCTTTCCAACTCTTGCCATCTTTTGCATACGTTCTGAAATAGCAAAATCCTAGCACAATCTCCGACTTACAGTGCACTGAAGATGATAAATTCCTCTACTTTTTCATGTCGTTAGGGTCCTCAATTAGAGGTTTTCGGAGGTGTATACGTCATGTAATTGCAGTTGATGGTACCCATTTGAAGGGAAGATTCGGGAGTACAATGTTTGTGGCAACTGCACAAGATGGAAACGAACAGGTGTATCCAATTGCTTTTGGGTATGGTGACTCAGAAAATAATCTTTCATGGGAGTGGTTTTTGGAATGCTTGAAGGGTGCCCTTGGTAATATAGATGATCTGGTTTTCATTTTCGATCGTCATGCAAGCATTAAAGCAGGGATTTCTAAAGTGTTCCCTTATGCAACCCATACCATATGTTGTTGGCATTTTGGTGAAAATATGAAGAAGCGATTTCATAGAAAGGATGTTGCTGACATAATGAATGACGCAGCTAGGTCGTACAGTGAATTAAAGTATAATCGTCACATGGAGGAGTTACGTAAGCTGCACAAGGCTGCATTCGATTATGCTATTGCTGCCGGTCCTCACAAATGGTCCCGCGTACACTGTCCCCAAAGAAGGTACAGGGTGATGACCACAAATGTTGCAGAGTGCATAAACTCATGCCTAAAATTCGCACGACAACTGCCATTGATGACGCTGGCAGAGTTCATTAGGAATATGCTACAAAAGTGGTTTCACGGTCGTCATGCAGCTGCACGGTCCATGCGTCATCGATTGACCGATGCAGCACATCTTGTGATCCTGAAACGGGTCGAGAAGTGCGGTTTTATGACCGTAAATCCAGTTGACTGGAACATATTCTCCGTCAGACACAAGGGAAAACAGTGGACGGTTGACTTAGCCCGCAAGACTTGCACATGCAACAAATTCCAAATGGATTTTTTTCCATGTTCACATGCATTCACAGCGGCAAGGTACTTGACAAGTTACAGTTCACACATTATATTACCCAAACGTGAATCTCACTATTTTCATTGTTGCAAGGAGCGAAACTTGGATTTCACATCTCTGTGTGCAGACTACTACAAGAGGGAGACACTTATTGATACATACTCGGTTCTTATTATGCCTGTTGGTCATCCTTCTTCATGGGTTGTGCCATCTGACATCGCAGCGCAGGTGGTTTTAAATCCAAAGACAAAGAGACAATCAGGTCGGCCGATAAAGGGTCGACATGTCTCTTCTTCGGAGAGGACAACCACACAGTCGTGTAGAAGATGTGGACAACCTAGACATAATAGCAGGAGGTGTTCCAACCAGCCTATGGTTAACGAAGGTCCCAGTAGAATTTTCCACGAGGAATATCATCACAAGTGCAGCATATGTCATTCAATTAGACACAACAAACAAATGTGCCCTCATAAGGAAGGCAATCAAACATAACAAGGCAATACAAGATGAAGACGAATTGCCACCAGAAGCACCTTGAGGAACATGTCTCCAAGTTGATGTCTTCCAACATCGTTCAGACTTTGGGAACCATGCTCGATACAGTTGTGTTGTTTAAATCGTTAAGCTTTAGTTGTTCATTTTCATTGTATTTTTTAAATTGTGTTGCAATGCACTAAATTGTTCACGCGCGGGTTGGAATTGAAAAAAATTAATTGATTAATGAAAATAATAAATGAATCTGTTATGTACATCAATTACAACTCAGGGAACAACCCATATATACATCATCTATACATCATCTATACAACAGTGTTGTGAAGCGAGTTACAATAAACCTCCACAACCATTTTCTCCCGGATGGTGCTCGTATCTTCTTCTTTCCAGTCGAACTCCTTCTTGTTTGCCAACAAGTACTCTGCCAATCTCAAAGTATGGGCACCACAGTTACCGCTGCAAATCACCATATGAACAACCATTAGAATGGAATTTAATTAAAACCAAGTGAGATAGAATAAAATGTTGAAATAGTCATACCCCTGATGCTGTTGGGGCACCCCACGGGATCCGTCCATGATGCTCATCCGGAAGGCCTTCTTCGATAAACTATATGTCACATCATCCTTCGTTCTGTTGGAGTGAAACTTGACCTGATGCAACATCGAGGGTATAAACCAACGTAGGCACGCAACCTGTTTATTCCTGTACTCCTATGTAACCTCCTGTCTGAACGGGTCTAACAGGTAGATCTTCCCTTGTGTGAGGTCGACGTTGGCCAGTACCCAATGGTTGCGTCCAAGGTTGCAAGGTATCATAACCTGTTAGTGTTTCAACATAGTGTTATGTGTCTGAAATCTAAACATAGTATTAAACACATTGAAACCTTGTAATTTAAACACTCACCCAATCAACCGCGTGCCATGGCCAGTTTCCTGACGGGACTAATCCTCGGACCGTCTTCAGGTCATCATCATGCCACTTTTGTTTCAGCATAGACCACTCCTTAGGGGGTGCGGCCACCCCACTGCCGAACATCCGCTCCTACTGAATATCTAACCATGATTGTATATAGAAAATTAACCACAATGTTAGGTAGTAGATCTAGTAAACACATCAATTAAAAAAATGAAAATCGTACTATACAAAAACTTACATAAAACTGGGAATCTAGTACGTTGACCCTCTGAGCGTAGACAGTGGGGTATGCTCGTTGACGCTTCCGTAAAATCAACAAGTACGCATCGATGTGCTGACAATATAAACATTTTATATTGTTAGGATTCTACCATTACTGATAAAAACTTATACAGACAGTTAAAGTAAGGAACATACCGTATCCTCCAAATCCATAAAGTTAGTTTGGAACCGTTGGAACCAAGTGACACCAACTGATATATGTATATCCACGTCTGCATAATTACTGAAGAAGTTAGATGACCAAGTAATATTAATTAAAAGATTGTGTAATGAACGATTATACATACAATTCCCCCGTGGGGTTCCTCTTGTAGGCTTGGTACGCAGTAACGTGGTCAGGATCTAACAAATCATATGGCTTGAATGCATGCACTGATGAGGCTGGCATGGTCCTTGGCTTCTTCGGCCTACATGGGTCAGTGTATGGGGTCATCAGCTGCCAACCTGGCCTGCGAACCCGCAACTGACGCTGAATCTGGGGCGGACTACAGGCTCTAGAACTAGACTCCATCGGAGATGTGCACAGTGATGAAGATCTCTGCCTCTGTGGATTGCTGTAACGAGGGCTGCGTTGTGAGGATGATCTGTGCCGCCGTGTATCTCTATGAGGACGGCTGTGATGTGAGGAGGATCTCTCCCGCCATGTACCTCCCCCAGAAGGGTTGCGCTCTGAAGAGGATCTATCCCTCCGTGTATCGTTCTCCCTCCCTGTATCGCGCTGATGAGTGGGGGAGTTACGCCTGGATCGATTCAAGGGTCGCACTGCGCTGGGATCTACTGGAGGTGATGTGCGCTGTGAGAATGAACCATATGCCAGGTCATGTGGAATAACAGGTGGCACAGATCCACCAAGTGGCTCCCGTACCAGAAGTCCTGTCTCTGTACCAGCACTGCCATCGGGTAAAACTAGAGGAGGCACCTGCTCTAATAGTGCTATCTTTGTACCACCAGGTACCTCTGCTCGTTCTGTCATAACATAACCCCCGTGATCAGATACTGTGTCCGCAGTATGTGCCTCCGTAGTAGGTGCCTGCTCATGTGTGGTCTGTGGGTCTGTCCCATGCTGATGTGTACCTGTCCTGCCTGTGGGACTAAAGTCTCTGTGATGGTCATCAAATGGTGGACCATCCATACGGGACTGCGATGTCTAACCCTGACCCTAACCCTGAAGCGCCCGGATCATATCCAACAACTCCTGATGCTGCTGATCTCGTTTCTCATCACTCTTTTGGATAGCCTCCATCACATCAACCCGTAGAGATTAGACAACATCCATCACTTCAGCGAATTTACGATCCCATCCCTGAAACGATTTGAAGTTTTGTCAGCACTTAAACTGTTCACTCAATTGAAATTAAATAATGTGGTTATAATATTTTTTACATACCTGTGGATGCCCGCCAACGCCTCCTCGGGAATCACCTCCAAGTCGAGATTGTCTGGGCATAGTGAATCGCACCCGTCTATGCCTTTCAGGACTCTCACTGCGACCCTCCAAAACTGAATCACCCCCAGGTCGAGGCTGTCTGGGCAAAGTGAATCGTACCGGCTGACGCCTCACGGGACTCCGACTCCCACCCTCCTGGTTTGAACCCTCTATATCGTTGGGTCTGGAATACGCACCATCCCTATCACTGGGTCCGGAATAAGGACCCTCCCTATCACTGGGTCCGGAATACGCACCCTTTATATCACTAGGTCCGGAATACGCACCCTCCGTATCAATGGGTCCAACACTCCTACATCGTTCGTGCTCAGGGATGTGACCAGGTATGTCAGAAACATCGGTATCATACAAACTGCCTCCCAGGTCTATGCCTTCGTAGTAACATTGAGCCATCTCAACACTTATCGGCACCAATTCACGCCACGCAAACATCTGAAATCGGAGTTAGATCATTGTAATTGTATACATACTAAAAACTATGAAAATTAACAACAACAATACTTACCCTTTCAGTGAAAATGTCATCCAGTTTTCTCCCCCACGGTCACTGACTCAACATCCATTTTAGAATACGTGGGGGTGGTAGCTCGGAGATTGCCCTACGGATCCCACATTTTTTATTCCCAAGCTCGGAGATAACCTCAAAAGCAAATATCTATATAATATATAAGTATGATAAGAAGTAAATACATTAGTCATATAAAAAAAATTATAATTAAAATACAGATTCAAATTTTAAATTCTCACCAATAGTGAGTGCGGTAGTCCATATATGTTGTACGTCTCAGTTGTGTGTATGTCAGCTCCCCTTTCTTGCTGTCGTTGTTCAAACCGCTCCCGTTGACTATCCAACGCATGCTTGAAACAATAAATTGACCGCCTATACACGTGTGCGCCCCACGGGAACGCATCAAAAGCGTCCAAGTCCTCCACTAGCCTCCACTGCCATACTGGAACTTTATCTCGCTCGTCTACCCCCATTAGTATCCAGTTGAGCATAAACAATAAGCATAGCTTTACCGCATCGTATTGCTCCACAAAAATACCAATCCGCAGCACTGCTCTCAACTTTTCAAACTAGATGTCTCTACCCTGGAAGTACCGCTCGTGTATGCCATTCTCTACCATATCATACCTTGCCGTGTCGGGAATGACTCTGAACTTCAACCCAGTGATTAGACAGAACTCAACCTTCGAAAACCGGACCGAATGCTTACCTAACATAAATCTCATCTCATCTTCCGGCCCATCGTGATGCAACTCGAGCAAAAGCAGCCGATGGACAATCCCAGTCGAAAAATGAATCTCACGATGCATCATTAGAAAATGACCAAAACACGACTCAGTATACCGACGTCGGTCTTCGTTCCTCAGATGTTCAGGTACACTATTAAGTGCATTGTCGATATCAACCAAGTCATGGAAATGGTTATGCCGTATAATTTTTCCTTTGAACCATTCTCCCACTGGGGTTTTAAGCGACTCATTTAGCTGATTTCTCATCTGCATTCACAGAAAAAAAAAAAAGCATATGAGTTCATGAAAAGGCTCGAACAAAAAGGCTCAGGCAGTGTATGAAAATGCTCGGGTAATGTATCAAAATGCTCGAACATTTCAGTAAAAGGCTCGGGTAGTGTATCAAAAGGCTCAAACACTTCAATAAAAGGCTCGGGTAGTGTATCAAAAGGCTTGGGTAGTTTGTGAAAAGGTACGAACACTTCATTAAAAGGCTCGGGTAACGTTTGAAAAGGCTCAAACAAAAAGGCTTGAACAACAGTTCAAAAAGGCTCGATTAAGTTCAAAAAAGCTCGAAATAAAAGGTTAAAAAAGGTTGGATAACAGTTCAAAAAGGCACGACAACAGTACAAAAAGGCTCGATAACAGTTCAAAATGCATGACAACAGTACAAAAAGGCACGATAACAGTACAAAAAGGCACGACAACAGTACAAAAAGGCTCGAAATCACTTCAAAAAGGCTCGACAACAGTTACAAAAGGCATGATAACGGTACAAAAGGCTCGATAACAGTTACAAAAGGCATGATAACAGTACAAAAAGGCTCGAAATCACTTCAAAAATGCTCGATAACAGTTACAAAATACATGATAACAGTACAAAAGGCTCGAAATCACTTCAAAAGGCTAGATAACAGTTACAAAAGGCACGATAACAGTTCAAAAAGGCTTGAAATCACTTCTAAATGGCTCGATAACAGTTACAAAAGGCACGATAACATTACAAAAAGGCTCGAAATCACTTCAAAAAGGCTCGATAACAGTTAAAAAAGGCACGGTAACAGTACAAAAAGGCTCGAAATCACTTTAAAAAAGCTCGATAAAGATTAAAAAACACTCAGAAACCCAGATCTTCATCGTCTTCAAAAGAAATTTTTTTCTTAAACTAAAACACTAACCTAATCTCATCAAACAAGCATAATGAACAATAAATCAAATCAAACCTAATCTACATCAAGTACACAAAACTTATCTAGAACAAAAATGCGTGAGAAACAAAAACTTACCGGTCTAGTTTTTGTTCGCCCTTCAGTTCTATTCGACATCGGTACTGTAGCGCCGTCGTCGGTGGTTTGTCGTCAGATTTTGGTCCTCTCAAGCACTATTGCACCGTCGGACCGTCGGGGTTTCTCTCTCTGATATTTTCTTTTAACGTTTCAAAAACAGACAAAGTGACAAAAAAAGGGTAATTTTGTCTGGTTACATAAAATGGTGTCTTTTAAACATAGATTAGTAACTTGGTGCCTGTTCCCCAAAAAGCGCCCCAAATTGTGACATTTAAATTTCGAACCCATATATTATTCGGATTTCAAAAAGATGTTTTTTTTTTTATTGAGAACATTTTTGCTCATCCCCCTTCAAGGGAGGTAAGTATTACCCCCCTTCTATATAGATGACATGTGTCTATGGATGGGGTAAATTTATCCAAAAGATAATCGTATTTAGACAAATTTACTCCCTCCATGGACACATGTCATCTATACAGGAGGAGGGTGAGCAAAAATGGACTCTTTTTTATTGTTGAAAATATTACAATAATTCGTGGTTTGAGAAGAGAGACTCGAACCTATAACCAGTACTTGGTGTAGGTGTGAGGGATATACATTAGGCCAACCTCATATTGTCCAAAAAGATGTTGTTTTGAATGTATAGTTATTCGAGCATTTTGATATTCATTGGTAAACACGTTTTATTTAGTTTCTCTCAATGCATCTAATGAATCAATAAGTCATTAAAACCTTCGTTAATTTATTATAATTTATATAAGTGTATGTAATGAATAAATCAACGAAACCCTAGCTAGCATATACAATATATTGCACCAATGCACCCATAAAATTATTATGCCGTATTGTAGTAGGAATTGAGCCCAAGTAAAATTAAGAGTTGTTTTTTTTTCGACCGAGATTCATATTATTTGTGTTGCATACATTTGGGAAAGTTAAATTTGGCTTGAAATTGTTAATTATTCCCTTGGAATTAATAATGATATGATCAGCAGTACTAATAACTAATTAGTGATCATATACTTGATTATTTGGATCTTGACCCTTTACAACGATTGGACGAATCACAAGCACGTGTTTATGGAAAATCATGTTCAGGGTGATCAATAATTTAGTTTGACTCAAAATGGCATGACAAGGTTGATCAAAATTAGATCATCTCACATGAAAATAATAATATTTCTGCGTGCCATGTTAATATGATGCCAACTTGTTTTGTTTCACTTGTTTTTGGTATATTAGATTTCCAAGCAACTGATCATCACTGTGATCATACATCAGCATATGACAAATTAAATATATATATTATCAAAGATCATAGAGTACTATCATGATTAAAATTACCAATTTTAAATGGAGGTTGCAGGTTGGTTATATATTATTAGGGTGGCATGTCAAGAATCCAATAAAAAAAATTATATGTAGAAATACCTTTGTTAATTCTGCCAGTTAATCTGAGTTATAATCTCCTTAATTTTGATCGACTAGGTCTAGCTATTAGGTTCTATTCTTATTAAAAGAAAAATAATGAAATTAATGTCTCAGTTTTTATAAGAAGTGGATTGAATAAATATGGAAAAGGAAAATGAAGGAGCTTTAAAAAAAAATAAAAAAATAAAAAAATAAAAAAAAAAAAAAAAAAAAAAAAAGGAAAATGAAAGAAAGATCTATGGAAGCATATATAATAGAGTGTTTCTGATCATATTTACTATTGAGGAATCCCAATGAGAAAACACAAACTAAATTCTTGATTTGCGATTACCATGGTTATGGCTATATACCTAATCAAATTACATGAATCCACACATAAACAAATCAGTTCATTTTATACCGGAAATTGAACTTAATTCTACCTCGCTCTTCTCCTAGAGAATCAAATTCCCTATCTTAATTTCATTTCTAATGAAAATTGATTCTTTTTATTTTCATTCTGTATTAATAAACGTGCCCATATATGTTCAGATACATATATACATTATTAGTTATAACTTCTTCCATATTCACTCCTTTAAAAGTTGATCACAATTATATTTGGGATAATTTAAAAAATGTGTGTGGATAGAAGATGCATGCAATCCCTCCCACATCCTTCCCTCTAGCTTTCTTTATCATTCTATCCAAATGATCTCTGTCCCTCACTTCTCCATCCCTCCACTTTTTTTCAGACTGTTTTATTGCAACCATATATTACACTATTAAGATTTCGCTACTATACTGGTTCACAATAAAACATAAATAAATAATTTTTGCACCGGAACTAGAGTCGGTGTAACCTTTAGGCAGCCGAGATGCCACGTGTGACAGTGTGCATCTGGTTGGGGAAAGAGCATGGTGTGTTGTAAATCGCATTTGACTAGTCAACCCAAGAAACCCTAATATTGTCTGATATATGAAGATCGCTGATCATGAGGAGGTGGTAATGACTGGTGATGAGATTTTTTCTAGTGTAAATATATATATATATATATATAAGTTCGATCTTCCTTATACAAAATATATCAGGACGAAAAATATGGACCATTAGATTTACATACTTTGATTCAAAGTGTATGCACTTGTCAAAACTTTTCCATGATCTATGGTCCACATTCTTCGTCCTTAAATATTTTATATCAGGACGAA
Source organism: Acer negundo (assembly GCA_035582765.1). Lineage (NCBI taxonomy): Eukaryota > Viridiplantae > Streptophyta > Magnoliopsida > Sapindales > Sapindaceae > Acer > Acer negundo. Next base: position 31,708,608 of record CM069238.1, read on the forward strand.
CCGGTAGTAGAAAGACTGATATATATATATATATATATTAATAAGAAGAAGAAGGGCAATTAATTATGAAAATGGTTTTTGAAACCCACATAAGAAAAAACAATAAAAAATAAAAGCATGATATTGCGTGAAGAGACCGAAAACATCTTCAACAGTCTCCCTTGGAAACTCCCTTATTTAAGAGTGTATGTTATTGTAAGGGACCATTAATGGAGTATGTGTTCCAACAATATTCCCTTAATTGGTCCCTTTAATAATTTTTTATTATTATTTAAATGTTAGATATTATGTTTAAATATTATATATTGTTTGTCAATTATAAGTTTTAAATATATGAAGTTTTTCAAGAAAATAAAATAATTTTAAATAGGTGGAGCCTAAGGGGGTTTGAAAACACCTCTTAATTAAGGGAGTGAACACAACAGAACACAATTAAGGGAGCTGTTGGAGCTGTAAAAATATACATACTCCCTTAATTAAGCTAAGGGATGCTGTTAGAGATACTCTACCACACACTCGCCGGATGAAAAATAAAAATAAGCACATCGATCTCAACCTTAGAGAAAAAAATAAAAAAAATGAAATTAATAAAGAAAATAAAAAAAAGACAGTTTGGCGTATCTCTAGACACTTGATTCTCTTTTTGATCTAAAAAAAAAAAAAAAAAAAACCCTATTTAAATACAAGCTAAGTTCACTACTTTCTCCCATGCAATTGTCTTCTCCACTACTCATCCCAACATCACCCCACTACTTGTGTTCTTGTGCTTTCTAGCTCTATCTCCCCATAACCTGTCTCTCTTGTTGTGTTGCTTTTAATTTATCTTCTTTTTTTTCTATCTTCATTTTGTGTTCACTGACAAGTTATAATCATCACTACACTAGACTACCCTTTTTGTCTCCTGGAGCTACTAGCAGTATAGTTCGTTGCTTCTTTTACTTGGTTAATTGGTTTCTGACATAAATCAACAGATAGCTAGCTAGCTAGTGATATATATATATATAAATATATACATATATCAATTATAATTTGGTATATATAAAAGAAAGATGTCTAGCAGAAGGTCACGATCAAGGCAACAATCAGGAACTTCAAGGATCACTGATGACCAGATCACTGATCTTGTTTCCAAGTTGCAACAACTTCTTCCTGAGCTCCGCAATAGACGCTCTGACAAGGTATACACATACACGTACACATACATATGATCATCATTTTGCAGTGACACTTCATTGGCCCTATATATGTTCTACAAATATCACTAATCTCCAAATAGTCTCCTTTGCTTTTTCTTTGTTCTTGTGATGGAAGCTCTCGCTTGTTCTTTAGGTTGGTTAATATGTTTATATCTTGAATGAGAAAGCAAAAAGTGTAAACACTTTGGAAAAATAAACAATATATAAAGGAGCGGCAGTAGATCGAGTTGTGATCTTCTCCTAACTTTTTTTTTTTTTCCCTTGTTTCCATCATGTGTCATTAGATTAGGAAAAGACTAGGTCAAAAAGGTAGCAGAGAATCCTAGCTCGTAGCAATAGGGCTTAGAATTCAAGGGTAGATAATTAATTGTCTATATAAGTTGTGTTTATATATTTAAAGAAGAGATTGAGTACTAGTGATCACTTCAAGTGTATAACAATTTGGTGGTTTAAAATTTGTGCAGGTTTCGGCGGCGAAGGTACTACAAGAGACATGCAACTACATAAGAAACTTGAACAGAGAGGCGGATGATCTTAGTGAGAGATTGTCAGAGCTATTGGCAACAACTGACACTGCCCAAGCTGCATTAATCCGGAGTTTGCTGATGCAATAGAGAGAGCTGATCGATGACCATGATCATGAAATCAATAACTATTGTTATTAGGGGTAGTTGATATCTCATCTATCTTTTTCTTCTTCTTTGGTACTTGTGTGTTTTTAGGTATCTCTTTTGTCACTAGAGTACTTATGAAGAACGTATGTAGTAGTTGCTGTACTTGAATGGTTAATTAGAAAAATCTAGCTTTTTTGCAAACCTATGTTTTATGTAATTCAAGTACAATAAAAAAGGACTTCTTCCCTCAAAATTGATCAGTATTTAGTTATATACGTGTTATTGGTTAAATATTTTCCCATTACCCCGATAGATTATAGTGTTTTATATTATTGTTTGAGACTTTACTTGAAAATTTAAATTTTCGAGTTTAGTCATGATTACTGATCACCGAAATATTATTAATAATAGTGTTTGGTTTGGCTTGACCTAGCGAGCTAGGAGTCGTGGATTCGAATTCCCAACATGCATAAGTTTCTGTATTTATTCTTCATCTCTGTCTGGCCTATAATATATATATATATATAGCCTTGATCATGATCAAGAAAGGTGAAAAGAGGAATTGTGATAAATAAAAAAAATAAAATAAAAAAAGGAACTAAAAATAACAATAATGTTTTGATTTGAAATGAATCTATCTCACAAAATCTGATTTCCCAACAAAACTTTAAGAGATGATCATAATTAATATCGCAAGTTCGCAACTTCCTTGATATACACTTCTTCTGAATCCATCGGTTTTTCCATAACTTCTCAACGTATGCTTAAACTTTTGAGTCAATCGGTAGCAGCAGCAGCAGAATGCTGTAGTAGTGAAGTGAGTGAGTGATTGTTGGAAGTATGGGTGTATGTTAATTTGTTAGAAGGTATGGGTAGTAGTTCCACGCAAAAAAAGATGCGATTGGATAAGCAAACATTGACTTTTTGTCTTTGTTTTCCACCAACATTTATAATGCAATTTCTATATATCATATATTCATGTGTGTTCATTCCTGGCTATATAAATCTCCAGCGCTAGCCTTCCATCACTGCATTTTCTAAAACTATACATATACATATGCATGTTTATATATATATATATATATAATCAAAATGTACATTCTGGAGTAGCAACAGTATTGACTTGTGAGTACACTTGACGTTACGTTTGGCTGCTGGGAGATTATAATTTTCAATGAGACTGACGTACATATATATACGTATCAAATCATTCGTATCCCAACCAAGCTATCAAGTTTTATAAAAGACTACTTATATCATGACGATGGTTTCGATTATATATATATATATATATATAGTAGGATTTGATTAGAGTGATATACGGATCATGATATATTTTTTGATTGATAAGCTTTCCTCGACTAAGAGTAAGAGATCTCTATACGTACAGATTCTATTTAATTAAGCTGAAATTTGTTCTCACTTGGCAATTGGCATCCCAAAACCGAGTCCAGATTTAGTTTACTAGTTGGGTCAAAATTGGGCTTTGTGGGTTCTACAATGGGCCACCTTCAATTGTTATTATTATTATTTTTTTAATATTACATTATTATATAAATTTAGAATTTTATTTCTCTACGAAACCTCGTCGTAGTATACGAGTGAGCCTGCTATAGTCATTGTTGAAATCCTTTCCACGACAATAATGAGAAACAAGCACCAGTGTAATTTCATTTTCATAGTAAAGTGAACGATAATTATATTGTTCGTGTTATTATTAAGATAACATTATTTTCCCAATAAATAAACAGTTATACATTAAACAAAGGCATTGTATAAATTATACATCAAAAGTTTTTTTGTTTTGTTTTGTTTTTTATTACAAATAAGTAATGATTAACTTACAATAAATTTTTACTTATTTTTAATACAAAAACAAAACAAAACAAAAAAATATTTTGATGTATAATTTATGCAATGCCTTTGTTTAATGTATAATTGTTTATTTATTGGGAAAATAATATTAACTTACAATAATGATTAACTTACAATACCTTTTTGTATTACAAATAAGTAATGATTAACTTACAATGAATTTTCTGTTCCAAAAAAAAAAAAAAAAACCTAAAATAAATTTTAGTTTTTTTAATCTATAAATGATAAATCAATGTTTATGATATGATAATAGAAAACTAATTATCCCATCAATAGATGAAACAAAGAGTCAAGCAAATAAGATACAACTAATTATAATTTATTAACACTAACTACTTTTCAAAAGCCTCTCAATCTTCGATTTAGGCAAAGCACGTGATAAATAATTTTCTAAATTATAACGTAGATCTAGTACCAGATCAACGTGTAAACACTACTAGCTTTAATTCAAAGTCCAGCGATCAACGACTTGTAAAGTGTTTGTTTATTTAAGAATTAAAAGACTTTCTTTTAATTAAGTAAAGTAATACCATTTATTATTTAAAACACACCAATTTGTTTGTTTTTTATTTGAGGTTATTCCACTTAAATATTAAGTGATTTTGGTTTTACTATTCTACCCCCATTTTAACAATTAACTTTTAGGATACTTTATTTTTTATTTTTAATATATTTTCAATTTTTAACACAAATTTATTTTTATATTAAAAAAATATGTGTTTTCATATACAATTATTTATTAATTTAAATATTTTATTTAAAATTAAATTAAAAATAAAAAAATCTCCAATTTTCTAAACAACTAAAACCCTAACCCTAACCCTAACCCTAACCCTAAATTGACATAGGAGGAGGAGGCGCTACTGCCGCCGCCTCCCTGGGATTTGACTGGATAAGGCCGGCCTCCTTGCCTCCGACGGGAGGAGGCTTCCTCTTGATTGAAGGGAGGTCGTGACCTCCCATTAAAACGAATAGGAGAAAGTCATGGCCTCCTCCCTTCAATCGAGAGGAGGCTGGCTAGCCTCCTCCTATCGGAGGTAAGGAGGAGGCCGGCCGGCCTCCTCCGGTCAAATCTCAAGGAGGCGCTACCGCCCCCGCCTCATCCTCCTCCTATATCAATTTAGGGTTAAGTTAGTTAATTATGATTAGGGTTTAATAAAATTATTATTTTTAGGGTTATGATTTGAGTTGTTTAGGAAATTGAGTATTTTTTTTTTTTTTGTTTAGGAGTATTTTTGGTAATAGATTAATTACATGAGATTAATTTTGAAAACAACTATCAATGTGTTAATTATGACTTCTTAAATAAGTGACTTTTTATATAAGACATTTACATCTTAAATTAAGATTTAAATTAGAAAAACAAACAAATCTATTTATCTTTATATAAGTTACAAAAGGTAATAAGTCTTATATTTAAAAATTAAAAAAAAAAAAAAACAAACAAACAGCCTCTAAGTAATTAGAGCATTTCCAATGCTATTATGCATTTGGAGAAAATTGAGTGTCACATACGATAGTTAGATAATGAGGTAGAAAAAACATCTCTAATACAATTATTTAACTTTAATTTGAAGATGATGTGGTAAAAAAAAATTAGAGAATATGGAGTTGAGTTTAGAAACTCTCCTAGAAATGCCGACTATGATTTATAACTTTTTCCCATCAATAATATTACACCACATTTAATTGTTAAATAAAAGAGGAGATCGAATGAAATAGATATTGTAAGATGATTGGTCAAAAATAGATACATATTTAATTTAAAATAAAATATGAGAGAGAGTGAAATAAATGTTTTAAGATGATTGGCAAAAAATGGATATATATTTGATTTTAGATAATTGCATTGGAGATGAGAATATACATTTCTTAAATTTTTTTGATAAAGTGGATCCATATTCAATATATATGTTGTATGTGTAACTAGTTAAAACTCAAAAATGCATTTTTGTATTAGAGATGCTCTTAGAATCATCTCATCATTTATTTTTTTTATCGAATTTTTAATTGGTTGATAGTAAAAGCAAAAAAAAAAAAAAAAAAAAAAAAAAAGAAAAACAACTATGACTAAATAGTATTGATACATTTTGAATATTAGTTATATAATAAAAACTAATGAATATAAATGATAAAGTATTGTTTCAAAGTTTTTACTAGATAAGTAATGAGTATTGTCACATTCTTTACAAACAATAAAGAATTATTTACGAACAATTGACCTCTAAAAGAGAGACCTGTTTATATACAGAGTTAGAGCTCTGTTTTCTAGCTCTAACAGGATCCTTGATTTTAAGGAGAGTGAGTTTTGATGTGGCTCATCTAACGGACCATATCAGAGATGACATCAATTAACCTTAACTGGATCACTTGCTGGAGAGAGCTGGTTAAATTCAATTCTCAGATTGAGTGAACTGACCGGTGCATATTAAACAAAAATGCCTAGGCTTTGACATATGGTGGGCTCAAGCGAGCCTACCCTAACCAGAGCCTAGGTCCGTCTGTGCTTTAAATCCCTCAAATCTCAGTTGAACGTCTCTTTTTCAAAGACCTGAGAGACCTATTTATATACAGAGTTAGAGCTTTGTTTTCTGTAATGACACATATGCTTACTTAGAGTCTTGTTTTAATGGTTATTGGTCATTTATTCTTCAGTTGTGTTTCTACTTCTATGCCAATAGGGAAGTACATATGCAACAATTGTCCTAGGTTATTCTCTATCGGGAGAGCTCTGGGTGCTTACATGAGAGCTCACTGGGAACCTCTTCCTTTCTAGCAAAAGTAGCAAATTGTCAGCTATGAACCAGAAGAAGAAACAGATATATGTCTCTTGATACTTTCAAGAAATGCGAGAAATAGAGACAATGAAGAAGAAGAAGAAGAAGCAACTATGCGTCTCTTGATGCTCTCAAGAGATGCAAGAAACAGAGACAATGAAGAAGAAGTAGTTGCGCCTGTTTCTAGTTCTAAAACAAATCTTATTAAATTTGACAACATCATAGATTTTAATCTTCCTGCTCTACTGGAAAAAGATGACTTGGTTCCATGATACATTATCCTTCTTAGTACATGATACAAGATGGGCTGGTGGGCTGTGAAGTGATGGTTACGCTTTTTTCCTCTTTGAGAATCGGAAGCATCGTGATCCCCACCAGACCCACTTCCTCCTTTGCCTCTACTTCCAAACTACATATTGACAGAAATGATGTCACATTCTTTACAAACAATAAAGAATTATTTACAAATAACTGACCTCTAAAAGAGAGATCTGTTTATATACATAGTTAGAGCTCTGTTTTCCAACTCTAACAGAATCCTAGATTTTAAGGAGAGTGAGCTCTAATGTGGCACACCCACATGCATACGAGCTCGGGTCAACAGACATGCCTCGACCCAAGGTTGAACAGGGCACATGCATTGATGTCATGCCTGGATTGGCACATCCCACACGTGGGCCGTGTCGAGCATGCTAGGCCCGACCCATATTGACAACATTAACGGTTGGTGTTGTGCAAAGTTAGGGTTGGCTTAATTTCTTCTCATTTTCTGTGTAACGACTCTTGTAGAAGTCAAGAAAAGACTGACTCGACTATAGGGATGGATTGGGGAACCACCTGATGAGAATCTTACTGATTTGGCATTGCTTAGTGTGGAGACTAGAGAAAGAGTTATGTTTTTTTTTTTTCAATAAGCACATAAAGATTTGCTCAAAGATCTAGAGTCCAGGTTCAATACTGTTCGAGTGGAGCAAGCTTCTGTTGTTGATAGCTTGATAGAGCAGATAAGAGCAATGGGAGATGATAATGGAGTGCTTAGGAAGGCACTCAATAACAGCTCAAGCCACAATGAAAAAGGGTCGGTTTCAAAGATCAAAGTGTTTGAACCAAAGCATTTTCAAGGAAGTAGAAATGCCAAGGAGTTTGAGAATTTTTTGTGGGACATGGAGCAATACTTCAAGGTTGCCAAGATTCTTGAAAGAGAAAATGTGAGCATCACTAGCATGTATCTAGAGGAGATGCAAAGCTATGGTGATGTACAAGGTTGGCTGATGACCTTAGTGCAAGTAGACCGAAGATTAAGACATAAGAGGTACTAAAGAAGGAGTTAAAGGATCAGTTCCTACCTTACTACACGAGCTAGTGAGCAAGGGAGTCTCTTAAAAAGCTGAAGCAAATGGGCTCTATGAGAGAGTATGTGAAAGACTTCAGTTGACTGATGATAGACATCAATACAATCAAATACTATACAATACAACATGCCAGACATACCCTAAATGAATTTGTCCTCATTTTCATTTTATCCTTTTAACTTTAAGTGATCGTTTGAATTTTGAAGTGACCTTGATTTGACATCTTAAAGCCCAGTCCAAATTTAGTCTACTAGTTGTGCCTTAATTGGGTTCGACTTATAAAATTGGGCTTGGTGGGTTTCACGATGGGCCGCCTTCGATTGTTACTTTTTTTAAGTATTAAACTATTATATAAATTTAGATTTTTTTTTTAAAGAGAAGACTCAATCACATAACCTCGTGATGCATGTGTGAGCCTTTAATTATAATTGTTGAAGTCCTTTTACTGTACTTTCATTTTCATAGTAAAGTGTACATAATTATATTGTGTGTTATTATGAAGATAATATTACTTTTCCAATAAATAAACAAATAAATTATACAACATCAAAAGTTTTTTTTGTTTTGTTTTGTTTTTATATTACAAATAAGTAATGATTATTTACAATAAATTTTATTATGTATATATAAATGATAAATCAATGTTTATGATATGATAATAGAAAACTAATTATCCCGAGATGAAACAAAGAGTCAAGCAAATAAGCTACAACTAATTATAATTTATTAACACTAACAAATTTTCAAAAGCCTCTCAATCTTCAATTTAGGAAAAGCACGTGATACATATTTTTCTAAAATTATAACATAGATCAAGTACTAGAACGTATAAACACCAACACCACTGGCTTTAATTCCAAGTCTAGCGATCACCAACTTGTAACATGACTAAGTAATTAGAATCATCTCATCATCTATTTTTTTTTTATTGAATTTTTAATTGGCTGTTAATAAAATAATGAATTCAAAAAAAAAAAAAAAAATAGATAACTCCCAACTATGATTAATAATATTGATACATTTTGACTATTAGTTATATAATAAAAACTAAAAAAATTAGGTGATAAGATAATTTAAATTGGTGAGGTCACTTTTGAGATACTCATACTTAAAAAAAGAAAAAGAAAAAGAAAAAAAAAAAAAAAAGAGTTGTTTATAATTTACAGCTCAAATCATGCACTAATACCTAACATTTTAAATGCAGAACCCCTATCAACAATTAATACTAAATGGGTGCAATTAATAGGTTAGAATTAGAAGCTTGTATGTAATCATTATATTACTAAACTTCAAAGGAGGCAAAAAACACGTTAATGTATTTGTCAAGATCTAACGAAATCATTTGCGGTTCTAGGAAAATTTAATCTCACTTATAATCATTATATTAGTAGACTTCAAATGAGCAATAACACTTTACAGTTTCAAACATCACTTTATAAGTTGTAAATTTGTAATTGATGAGCTGCTCTGGTCACATGCAAGTCAGCACAATCACTTCTATCTTAAGACTTAAGAGTAAAAAAATACAGTTTATATATTATATCATTTCAATTAACACTAATTACTTAATTAGTGAGTGTGTATGTCAAATGTGTGGACCTAAATTGAACCTCCACATCTATTGGCTTGATTTTGAAAAAATAAAATAAATAAATTGTTGTGGAAACACACTTTCAAATTTTAAGTACAAATGAGGAAAGAGAGCTGGCATCATCACATGGATGGATTTCATTTTGAATCTTCTAAATAATTTCTAATTAAAAAGTCTGTCATTTGAATCTAGATTGACCTAACTTAGAAGCACCTGGGACCCATATTCATTCCCCACTTAAGAGAGTTAGAATTTTCTTGTGGACCCTACTATTTTAGAGATTTCTAATTGATTTCCCATCACTCACCAATTAATCCACACACCATTTCCCATTGTTAGAAGTAATAGTGCATCTTTCTTCAACGTTAGTGGTGAATGAGTTCAAATCCCACAATGTCCATTTTACAAATATGTGTGGAGAGTTTTTCCTACGGTTTGTGGAGAGTAGTTATTTTCTGTTATGAAAGTAGATATTTAGACCACACATGTATTATTTGATCTCAGTAAATCCCGATATTTGTAGTAGTATTTGTAATGCTTAAAAAAATGTTAGATTATTAACAATCCATTAAAAATATCGACAGATTTCAAATTATAATTACAATTTGAACAACGGGACAACAATACCCTCCTTAAAACCCCTTTGAATGTCACCCGAAAGTCCAAAACACACAATAAGCTTAAGTATAAATGTCTAATCACAAACTCTGAAAATGAACAAAATGAGAGTTTCTTTTAACAATCCAATTTTTTCTTTTTACACTTTTTTATTAAAAATACTCTATTCTCAAAATTTAAATTTTAAAAAATTATAAAGACATTTCATTTTGTTACAAAATTATCTTTTTTATCTTTTTTGAATTAAATTATTAAAAAAGAAATGATATCTCCTAAATTATTAGATTAATTATTACATATAAAATACTCTCTCCTAAATATAGAATTACCATATTAAATCCCCTCTTTCAATACATTATATATATGTCTAATCTTCTATCTCCATTCTTTTTCAAGCAAGACTAAAAGTTAAGAGAGAAAAAAAAAAAAACTCACTAATAAACTTGATTTTTATGAACCATATGTATGTATATATTAAAAAAAAAAAAAAAAAAAACTCAAAAAACAAGTACATTTTTTTTAAATCGAATTATGAAAACGCTTTTTATTACTCATGTAGGTATGTGATTGCCTAGAGATTTGTAATTCTTTTATTAGTCTTATAAATTATAAGTTTAATCGAAGATAGTTGAAACAATTCAAGTTTTCATATATCTTTTTTTTTTTTTTTTTGTGGAAATTGACTTTTTAATATATATATATATTACTTCTAGTAAAAAACTTAAATATTCATAAGTTTTTTTTTTTTTTTCTTTAACTGTTAATCAAAGATTGATTGAGAAATTATAGAAATATGAATTTTTTTTTTTGGAAAAATAGAGAGAGATTAATTAGGAGAGTGTTTAATATGATAATAACAGATTTAAGAGAAACAGTTTAATATTTAATATTTAATCTAATGATTTAAGATAAAGAATTTTTTTTTTATAATAATTTAATTAGTTTGGAGTGTCTTTAAAATTTGTTGTCTTGTTTAGTAATTTTAATTTAGGTTAAAATTGTTATTAATAAAAAAAATTAAATTGGAGTGTAAATAGATAATTTGTGGATTGTAAGGAGAAGCTCTTGAACAAAATTAGTATTTTTTTTTAGTGGTGCTATCGGCACATCCTCCACTGATCTATTTATGCCCCACTTATTTAAATTTTGAATTAATTAAATAAAGTTAAATTCTTTTATTAATTTATTTTATTTATTTTCAAAACTACCTCTTTACTTATTTTTCAAACTTAATAAACCTCATCTCTAATATCTCAGATCTCTTTATCTTTCTCTTATCTCCCATGAACACTTTTTTTTCTTTTTTTTTTTTAATTCCTTCTTTAGTTTTTTATTTATTTTGATTTCTTTATTATTATTTTTAAGCTTTATAGAAATGGTCAGTAAATCACAAGACAAAGAACAATCAAACAACCCTAAGAAAAGAGTAAAGAACATAGCAACCCAAGAGACCAAAAAAAAAAAAAAAGAAACAGCCCATGAACAAAACGAAACAAGAAACAAATAGTAAGTATTTGTTTTGGTTATCATCATTTCACTTTCAAATTCTAAAAGAGTAATGAGATTAAATAATAATCAATATCTTATCTATTTAATGCACCTCAAGTGTTTGATTTATTGTTTAAATATGATCCAATATAAGTATTTTTAGAGTTTGAGAGTTATGAAAAAAAAAAAATTTCAAGAAAAGGATTAAAAGATTTTTTTTTTTTTTTTAATGGTATGTATTGTTTTATTAGATTTATTTTATAGAATATATATTTTTTCTTAAATTGTATATCTCTTTTACTAATTTTGATAAAGGAAAAAAAATAATACTAAATAGTTATAAAGGAAAAAAAATAATACTAAATAATTAAAAAAGTGAGATATAAATAGATCAATAATGGGTGTATCAATAGCACCGCTCATTTTATTTAAGTCATTTACCTTTTTTACCGTCCAAAAACCACCTGAGTTGGCTTTGTCAAAAATTTAATGTTGTCATATACATTATCAGACACCTACCAATTATGACACAAATGACAAATCACATGTAAAATACCATGCAAGCTAATGTATCTTACATTTCGATTTCGCCACGTGGCATCGGATGCATGGTAGATTGATAGCTTACTAGCTTCTCTCATGTAACGGACCTCTTAATTATTAAAACTAATTTTGGTAAGAAACTTGAGGGGCATTACGGTCACTAAAAAAACTAACCGAACCAAAAAATAGATGCTTCCAACGTCGCAACAACAACAAACATTTGTCATCTTGTATTGTCGTGTTAACATGTTAAATATAAAATAAATTTTAATTTTAATTTTTTTTTTTTTTTGGGTGTCACATAATACACATCTCTCGATATCTCTCTCTTTCTTCTTGTTACTGTGTGTCTACATTTCCAGCATATGAATACAAAAACAAAAACCTCGTTTTCCTCCTACTCAATGTTCTTCTCCTCTCGCTCGACGCACTGGAGAAAGAACCAGAAGATGAGAAGCTGTGTGTAGTAATGATTTGATCTTTGAATTTTTTTTTTTGAATTTTTTTTTGTGCACAGATATTTTGAAATCGTTCTTTTTTTATTGGGTTGATGTGGATTTGGTTCTTGAGTGGAGGACTTTGATGGGCAATTGTTATACTAGACAGAAGGAAGTGGACGGTTCTCTGAGCTCGCAGGCAACTCCCGGTACCACTTTTTCTGTCTTTTGTATTATTTCTTTTTTATTGTATGCAATTGGGTTGCTGTGTTTTTCTCTTTGAAGGTTCATTTTGGTTTTAAAAATGGAACCTTTAATGGTTATATGCTGTTTTTTTTTGGTGGGTTTTGAATTTTGATTTGTTTTTTCAAGCTCAATATTGTGGTTTTGGGACTTGAAGAAAATGGGGGTGTCTTGATGAAGAGTTTGATGGGGGATTGGATGTGTTTTAGTTTTTGATAGCTGCTGATTTTGTTGGTCTTATGCTTAAGGGCCTGTTCTTTTGTGGTTTATAGCAATTTGTTCTTTTAGGGTGTGATTGAGCTTACAAGCTGGAACTATTGGTGGATTGTGTTCGGATTTGGGCTGTTCTTTGGTTGTAGACTTCTGTGGTATGTTTAGGTCTGAGAACGTCCAATTTTCCACAGTAGTCCATACCTTTGTTGTAGACACCATTTACGGTAATGTGCCATTAATGCTCTGTATCTGTAATGCCAGACAATAGTTTTTCTGATGTTGCAATACTGTAGTGTGCATATGGTTATCTTTTAAAAAGCTTCATTATTACCTGGTGCTTAATATTCAGTTAATTTCTGCTTTCCATAGATATATATATCATGATACTTATATCTCTTCTTTTTCAGGAGGTAGCTGTTGTTGTGGAATTTCCAACAGTACCAACATTTCCTATGGAAACAGCCATTCCTCTGCTGCTCTAACTCCGAAAACAAATAAAAGTGAAAAGCGTTCATTTGGAGATCTCCCTTCTCCTAGAACTGAATGTGATATATTGTCATCTCCAAATCTAAAAGCCTTCTCCTTTAGTGAGCTTAAGAATGCTACTAGAAACTTTCGTCCTGATAGTCTTATTGGGGAAGGAGGGTTTGGTTATGTTTACAAGGGATGGATTGATGAGCAAACCCTTGAGTCTGCAAGGCCAGGCTGTGGAATGGTTGTTGCAGTCAAGAAACTTAAACCTGAAGGTTTTCAGGGTCATAAGGAGTGGCTGGTAAGTTCTTTTATTTTTACCTTTTTAATCATCTCACAATCCTTTCTATGTTCTTTTAAATATTTGGTCTGGTTCATTTATTCATTGTTTATTGGTTGCAGTCTGAAGTTGATTATCTTGGCCAGCTTCACCATCCAAATCTGGTTAAACTTATTGGATTTTGCCTGGATGGAGAAAACAGACTCTTGGTCTATGAGTATATGCCTAAAGGCAGCCTGGAGAACCATCTATTTAGAAGTAAGTCGATGTTTTGGTTAGGACAACATATTGAGCATGGTTTCTCTATTTTTGTCATTATTTCTGCTGAAAGCAGTCAACGGCTTACCACACAATTATTTGGACATGATTTGTTTTCTGGTTCTAATCCTGCAAAAAGATGTGTCTTTGTTCATTCAATCTAAGACTTTTTGTATTTGCAGGGGGCGCCCGGCCTCTTCCATGGTCACTGAGGATGAAGGTTGCCATAGGTGCTGCACGAGGGCTATCTTTTTTGCATGACTCCGAACAGCAAGTTATATATCGGGATTTCAAAGCTTCAAATATCCTGTTAGATTCTGTATGTTAATTAGTTACTCCAATTATGCAAGTTCATTGAAAACAATAGCAGTGGTTTTTGTGGCAAGTGTAAGAGTTCAAGCCTATTGGAGTTTCTAGACCTTTGAAATTGGTAAATTCAATTTAACATTAAAGAAAATGAAAAAGAAGGCGACAAAAATGGTTGAAATTCATTTCCTATTGTCGTATCTTGTTTAAAGTCAATGTTTATTGCACATTTGCACCCATCGACATTTCATATTAGTTTGCTTGAGTCCCGTTTAGCTTTTAATTGTGGGTTTTCACTGTTGGAAGTTCAGTTATTTCTTCATGCTAAATTTCTCAGTTCTGTTTATGCTGTGTTATGGGTGCAGGAATTTAATGCAAAACTTTCAGATTTTGGCTTGGCAAAAGCAGGCCCGACTGGTGATCGTACTCATGTTTCAACACAAGTTATGGGCACTCATGGTTATGCTGCTCCTGAGTATCTTGCTACAGGTTTGTTGTTTGCCTTGGAATGGTATTAGTATTCGCTATGCTTTTGATTTGTGCACTGTCAGCTTGAGACTTTAATCAATAGCTCTTTAGAAGGTTCTAGAGAACAGTGCCAATGTTATTAGCCCTGAGTTGCTAAAGATGGTGTTTATGTTTCAGCATGTATCGATAATTTTACATTTTTCATCTGTAGCATTGTGCAGATGGGAAAAAACCCTTTCTGTATGAGGTGGCATCTTAGTTTTAGTTGTTAATATTGAACCGTGTGAAAGGATAATAATAAGAAGCGTGCATGTTGATTGAACAACTATCCAAAGTAGGAACTTATAGAAATCTTTAGACTTGTACTGGAAATCTGGAATTAGCACATAGAGATGAACTTGCTGGTACCTTAATGCTGTCACTATGCTAATACAGAGAAAAAGAAAGAGACTTGGATTCTAACTTCTTTAAAATCTTATCGCTGAAATTCCCTTGACTTCCTACAGAAAAGAAACAGTAATTTTTAGTCTTTATTATCCATAATTGTCGGAGAGGTATCAGAATGATTCAGTAAACTAGTTATGGAAGGTCGGGGTACTGTTTTTAGGGAAAGTTGAAGCCATCTCTGGATGGTAGTATGGTACTAGCCAGGAACTTCATGGAATTTAAAGTAGTTTGTCTCTGAATCTTCTTCTTCTTCTTTTCATAATTTTAATTGCCGACATGGCCTCAGCTTTAGTAATTCATGTATTTTATGTTGATTGATAAATTTGTCTTAATCTGTGATGCTTGTGCAACTGTTTCCGAATCTATCATTAAATTCCCTAGTCTATACAAGAGCTATCATTTCCCACACATGTATATATTCTTGAAATGAATTGGGTGCTATGGTGCCATTTGATTATTTCAGTATCATGGTTTTCCCAATTAATTATCATTCCTTTTCTGTTCAGCTTATCTCTGAAAACATTGCTTATTAATGAGATTAAGATTTATTCATAGTTCATATTAACTTGATTCAGTTGGTTTGGATACGAGGTCACAGCCTTTTATTTTGTATTTACAAACATTACACTAAATAGATATATTCATTGTTGAGCAGGTCGACTTACTTCAAAGTGTGATGTCTACAGCTTTGGGGTTGTGTTGTTGGAGCTGCTTACAGGACGACGTGCTGTTGATAAAACTAAAGTTGGTGACGAGCAGAATCTAGTGGATTGGATAAAAGAATTTTTGGGTCACAAACGCAAGGTGTTTCGGATTATGGATACCAAGTTGGAAGGTCAGTACCCCCATAAAGAAGCTATTACAGTGACCGGCCTTGCATTAAGCTGCATCAGTGAGGCCAAGGTCCGGCCACCAATGTCAAAAGTATTATCTACTTTAGAAGAACTGCATGACTCTAGAGACGCAAGCAGCCCCACCAAAACCGAGCTGAAAATGGCTCGTAGTCCTTGTCGAAAGTCTCCATTGAGAAACGGTTATGCTTCTCCTGTGAATAAGTCCCCACGACCCTCCCCGTTGCAAACTCACATGAAATCCCCCCTCGCGAAATCCCCTCGGGGACGATGAATAGTATAGGACCTGATTTTCCTTTCATAGAGTAACCTCAATCAATGTACATGCCTCCTTTTTACCTTTGGCCCTCTTTTATCAGGCACTGATATTTTCTTCAGGAAAGTTTTCTGGGTTTTTGTTTCAACCGAGCGGCTCATAATAGAGATAGTCTTCATCATCAACGGCACTCACAAACATTTTTGTATTAATCAATATCCTTTGTCATTGTCAAAAAAAAGAAGAAGAAAAATAAGCTTCATTTAAGATGATATATATTTAAACTCTTTTTATATTTGCTTGTGGAAATGCCTTTTGGGTCCTAGTATTGATTATTATCACATTAATTATGTAAAATCATTTTGTTTAGACGATATGAGGTTGGCTAAGTGGTATGCTCCTCATATCATTATTAGGTTATGGGTTTGAGTCGTCATATTTATTTCTTCGGATTAGTTGTAATTTTTCTATTTTTTAGGCTAATTGGCATTAATTCCCTCTAAATTCATCAAAAATTTGTGCTATGCACACAATATATTTTTTTTGGCACTAACTCTTTGAACTCTCGTAAATTGACAAAGGTTTAATAGCACTAGGCCCCCCTGAAGTATATGTGAATTTACAATGTGTCCCTTGAATGTTTTTTTTTTTACGGTAAACCCCTCGAACTCTCCTTTTTTTTTGCACCACCCTTATGGAGATGTCCCCTCCTTAGGGGACAATAAAACAAGTAGGTATAAAGAAAATGAGAGTTCAAGGGGGTTACTGTCGAAAAAAAACATTCAGGGGGTACATTGTGAATTCGTGTACACTTTAGGGGGGGTGGTCTGGTGCTATTAAGTCTTTGACAAAAGCAGACTATAGATGCCTTCTCATAGGGGCAATAAATCCAAGTGTTTGCCAATAAACGAGAGTTTGAGGGGTTTAGTGTTGAAAAAAAATGTACAAAGGGTATAGTGTAAATTTTTAAAGAGTTTAAGGGTCATTGGTACCCAATAGCTTAATACTTGATACACAATTTCACAGCAATGGACCCATGTTTTGAATTTTCAAAATGAATTGATTTTTTTCTAAAAAAAATTGTTAATTAATTTTTTAAATATAATCAGATAAAAATTAATGATAATACTATAATATAAAGAGAAACCATAGTTTATTGACCATCTAATTTCCACATGTAAGACCAGTAGTTAGCAATAGTAGCTCTGCACAATGCACGTCAACAAAACGACAGCGTTTAGAGAAGAAAACACGTTGAGTATAAACGGGAATCCACTCAGCGAAGAATCAATTCAAAGAGAACGTCAACAATTTTACGATCGAGGGAGGTATTTGATGGGCATTGTCGACTTGTTCATATCAATCCAGTCTTCCTGGTATTTCAAAACAATCTCTCCATTGATTTATAATAATCAAGCTTCGTGTTTTTATGCGATCACTGGATGATTTATATATATATATATATATATATATTTTTTGTTTTGCAGATAAATTTTGATTCGGATTTGATAATTCAAAACGTCGAAGATGGTGTTGGTTTTGGCTTTGGGTGATTTACACGTACCTCACAGAGCCGCTGATTTGCCTGCGAAGTTCAAGTCCATGCTCGTTCCTGGAAAGATCCAACACATCATTTGCACTGGCAATCTCTGCATCAAAGTAAGTTTTTTAATTTTTAATTTTTTAAATTTTTTTAATTTTTAATTTTAATTTAATTTAATTTTTTATTTAATTAATTTATTTTTAAATCTCTTTACTGGCTTTGTTTTATTGGATGTTTCTCTGCTTGTTTCATGGGAAATTGTGGGAAAATGTAACTGAGCATAAACAGGTTTGCTGAGTTTTGTCTCTTTTTAATGTTCAATGTTTTACTGGTTTATTGGGTCCTCTTCTGTTTCGTTGTTAACAAATTGCTGGAAGGTAGAAGAAATTGTGATTTCCCTTTGATAGAAGTAATTGTTTTTATTGAGTTTGCTATTTGATTGGTGACTGGACTTTACAAGGTTGAATTTTTCTTTTTCCTCTATAGCTGAATTAATATGAACAATGAACAGATTTTATGGCTTTCATCTTTCTTCTATTATCTTTAAAAGCTGAAGAGAGGATAGCTTTATAAGTGTGAGTATAAAGCTGTTCAGTCCCTGTGAAGTAATGCTAATGCTGAATGTGATTTCTTACCGGGAATTTATGTGTGTTGTTGTAGAACGAAGATAAGTCTACTGCATTTTAGAAAGAGTTCGATATTAGATGTGTTTATTAACGTATGACTAACAATTTATTTAGAATAGAGGCATTTGGAAGTGCAATCGCTGACCTTCATACTAATGTAATGTTGGAATATTGTGATGGATCACTATTACAACTTTGTGCTAAAATGCTATCCAAATATAATGAATAAGTTTTGTGAGACGTTTGAAAAAATTAATGAATTGCATGTGGGAGAGAATGGCATGTTGATGTTGAACTACTGTTTGTATATTCTGCAGTCTGTAAATGATTTTGGTCCTTGACCCTGCATTGAAAATTGATTTTTAAGTGCTTGAATATATGGATCCCCTTAAAAGTATTTAATTTTATGAAACCATCCGGAAGTTGATTCAGTTTCCAGGAAACCTTGTATAATATATAGTTTAGACTAGTTTAATGGATATCTATTTGATATCTGTGTTTTTTGCAATACCCTTGTTTGAATGGTTTTTCATAATTTTATAGTTTTTACTCAGATTTATGCAATAGTTATCTTTTCTTTGTACTATCCTTTACATATTGGATTAGGAGTGTGAATTCGAGATGGCATTAGTAATTGACCACTTCCTTTTGTTTGGTTTAATCTCATTTGTTCCTTATTAAAGAACAACCTAGACATGATCTTCTATCCGTTACCTTAATTGATTTCCCACTCACGAAGGTAAGACAATATCGTTTTAACATGTTTTGTCTTAAATGCATGCTTGCACAGCTTCTAAACTGGCCCTTGGATGCTATGCAGTTTAAAGGGTTTGGGTAGAGTTGGTATTAGATTTAGATCTTACCTTCTATAAAATAAAAAAACTCTATGACCTGTGCTGCACTGCTGCTGTTATAATTTTATTTATTTTACATTTGAATTGTAAGAATCAGCATGGCATTGTCTATATCTCTGTAGAATTCATTTCACTGGTTCAGCAATTTCTAATGAAGAAATTTTCAGGAAGTTCATGACTACTTGAAGACTATTTGTTCTGACTTGCATATTACTCGAGGTGAATATGATGAAGAGACAAGATATCCCGAGACCAAAACACTAACTATTGGTCAATTCAAGTTAGGACTTTGCCATGGTCATCAGGTTTGATTTCCTTCCTCTTCTCTTCTATTTTTCGTACTGTCTTGTTTTGTTTGAAAATGAAAATCTCTGTATCTGTATTTTGTAGCTTAAGAAGTTTTAAGAGGATGTCAAATCTGTGCTTCCTCATGCTAATATAAGTTCTGCCTTCCATACAATAACATCCTCTTGAAACTTAAGCTGAAAAATAAAGATACATATACAGAGATTTTCATGAGCTATTTCCAATAACATCTAGTGGAAAGTAGAAATATGCTCTATAGCAAAGTGGGCTTTTGGAATTCATAGAAAAAAAAAAAAAAAAAAAGAGAAGAATATCACTTTAGGTGATTAAAAAATTGTAGTTTAATGTCAATTCTCTTCCCTCCATTTGTGTTTTTGGAATGTGTTTTAATGGTTGATATGTTGAAGGTCGTTCCATGGGGGGACCTAGACTCACTTGCCATGCTCCAGAGGCAGTTGGATGTGGACATACTAGTGACCGGTCACACTCATCAGTTTACCGCATACAAACATGAGGGAGGCGTTGTTATAAACCCAGGCTCTGCCACGGGCGCACACAGCAGCATCACCTTAGATGTTAACCCGAGTTTTGTCCTCATGGACATTGATGGCCTGCGAGTTGTGGTCTATGTTTATGAACTCATTGATGGAGAAGTTAAAGTAGACAAGATCGATTTTAAGAAAACCACCACGACCCACTAGGCTCATCAAACACAAACCTTAGGATTTGCATTTCACTGACATTAATACTATTATCAATATTGGATTCATCAGCAATCTTGATCAATTTATGATGCATGTGATTCCATTATTTTTGTTTGTTTGTTTAGAATGGTTGGTTGGGGATTTTGTTTTTCTTTTGATTCGGCAAAGGGACAATTTAAAGATGACTTCCCTTTTGGGCTTTCATAGAATTTGATGTATTTGTCATATATATGAATATGATTGTTGGTGCATATGTGTCTGCAAGTGAGAGGATCGAATCCGACATTGAAACATAAAATGCATGCGAAGGGTATATATATTAATCAATGCGACAACTTATTATACTAGTCTTTTGTGTTGTAAGGCCGTTAACTACGTACTAACCAAATCCGACAACATATATGTACTCCGGATTGTTTTGGGTTGATTTTTAGCTCCCCTTTTTCAGTTCCATCGAATTAGATGCCTCCAAACACGAACCTTTTCAACAGCAACATCATCAAAACTGCCCATCTTCATCAATCTCTACTTCAAAAATGCAAAGACAAATACCAACTCAATCAAGTCCATGCACTTATGATAACCACAGGCATCATTCACCACCCTCCCTCAGCCAGCAAACTTGTTGCATCATTTGCTTCAAGCGCTCTCTCTGGCACAACTTCTATTGCCTTTTCAATTGCTGACCAAGTCAAAGGTCTTGATTCTTACACTTGGAACACCATCACCAGAGGGTATTTGGAGGAAAATAAGCCTAGAGAAGCCATTTTGGTTTACTCTCATATGAGAAAAAAAGCCTTGAAAGTTGATGCTCATACCCTTCTGTTTGTTACAAAGGCATGTGGGTTCATGTCGCGATTTTTTGAAGCTGTACAGATACATGCCCAGATTTGCAAACTGGGTTTTGTATCCAATTTTGTAATTCAAACTGCTTTGTTGAGTGTGTACGGTTCATTTGATATGCTTATTGACATGCAACAAGTGTTCGACGAAATGTCTGAAAGAGACTTAGTTACATGGAATTCACTTGTTGCCGCATATGCCCGTCAAAACTGTCCTTTTAAAGTGCTTGATGTCTTACATAGAATGATCAGGGATCATTTTAGGCCAAATGGGATGACTGTTGTTAGCATTCTTTCTGCTTTATCGACGTTAAGGGAGGGTAAAATGATTCATTGTTATATGATCAGGAACTTAGCTGATTTTGATGTTTTCGCACACAACGCTTTGATTTGTATGTATTCAAAATGCGGGTGTTTGTTACATGCTCGACGGATTTTCCAGATGATACCAATAAAGAATGTGGTTTCGTGGACTTCAATGATCAGCGGATACAGCGATAACAATCATTCGAAAGAGGCACTTGCTTTATTCAAAGAGATGGAGTCTAAAAGGATAAAACCAGACAAGATTGCCATGTTAAGTGTTGTTTCGATGTGCTCGAAATCGGGGAGTTTCGAGCTTGGAGAGTGGATTGACCATTACGTTGAGAAGAATAGGATTGCGAAAGAGAGTAGTGTCTATTTGGCAAATGCACTTCTTGACATGCATGCTAAGTGTGGCAACATAAACAAAGCTTGTCAAATATTTGATGAAATCCAGGACAAAACTCTAGTGTCCTGGACTAGTATCATACACGGCCTTGCAATGCACGGTCAAGGGGTTTCGGCTCTCATACGATTCTGCCAAATGCAAAGACAAGGATTCAAACCGGATGGCGTTGTCTTCCAAAGCGTCCTATCCGCATGTAGCCATGCGGGGTTGGTGGACGAGGGTTTAAAGTGCTTTGATTTAATGGTCAAGGATCATCATTTGGAACCAGGGACGGAGCATTATGGGGGCGTGATGGATCTGCTATGCAGAGCCGGACTTATCAACGAGGCTTTCGAATTTATATTCAAAATGCCAATCAAAGCAGATGCCATTGTGTGGAGAATTTTGCTGAGGGCATGTCAAGAACAAGGTGATATCAATCTGGCAAATCAAGTTATTAAGCATTTTGATGAATTGGGTCCAAATAGTTGTGAGGATTACATTGTTTTATCAAATTTGAATGCGATAGCTTCAAATTGGGATACTGTTGGACAACTCAGGAACAAAATGAAAGTCAGTGGAATGATTAATCTGCATCCTGGTAGTAGCTCTATTGAGATAAAATCATAATCTGTAAGTTCCCTTTTTTCTAAATTCATTTTAGCTCTGAATTTTCAGTGATCAATTGATTAATAATTTATATGCATCAATTGATTAATTATGTTTATGCAGCACAAATAAATAATGGAGAAAAAAAGGTTGTTTTTAAGTGCTATTACTAATCGAGAATATAAATTATTAATTTTTAGTAATTGGATTTTAATATAAAGGTTTATAAAAATAAAAAATAAAAGATTTGAAAATTAAATAAATAAATAAAAAATAACTTTATCTTACATAAAAGTGGGGGAGGGAAAAAAAAAAAAAGACCGTACCAAATTAGAAACAATCTCCTTTTTATTATCTTCAAAGTTACTCTTCTTGATCTTGATACAAATCAAACTCCAAATCCAATCCGGATTTGAAAATCTCTGTCTATATATAAACATACAACCAATGAACCCCACCAAACCCATCACTGTTTTCTGCTCATTCTAAAGAAACTCTCTCTCTCTGTCTCTCTCTTGTTTTCGCTTACGTTCAAGAAACATATATACATGGATCATTATCACTGTGAAGCATACCAGCCTGTAGATAATGGTGATCAGGAAGAGGGTGGTGGTCTTGCAATTTCGTCAAGAAAAGCTCTTTTATGTATCGAGTTTTTCGTTTCCATTGATGGGCTCATCAAGCACGGCAACCTTACACTTTCCATTGACGAACCCACCACCACAACCACAACTTCATTATCATGGTCTGTTGTTATATCAGGCAAGCTCTCTGAATTACACATCCCTTACGATTCCCACACGAGCTTGATCATGACCATCACAAACTGCGCACGTTCAATCATCAATGAAGATCGTAACAACAACAACAACAACAACAACAACAACAACAACTGCCATGTCATTCCAATGGTTGTCATGATCACCGATGCTGCTGCTGTCACGTCTAGTGAGTGTTGTTGTTCAATTCAAGAGGCTTTGGAGAAAACTAGAGTTGAAGATTGTTCAAGACAGTGTGTGATATGTTTGGAAGAGATTTCGATTGGTTCAGAAGCTACAAGAATGCCTTGTTCTCATGTATATCATCAAGATTGTATTGTCACTTGGTTGAAACAGAGTAATCTCTGTCCTCTCTGTCGCTTTCAGATGCCTGTCAATTCTTTTTTGCATTCATAGATACATTGTTGTTGATAATCTTCATAGTCTGATCATTCTTTAAATATAAATTTTCTTTCAATTTATCTTTGTACATTATATGGAAATACTTGGGAGTAAAAAGACATATGTTGTTGCTTTTAAACACAGCAATCCAGTTCACTTTTCTATTCTAATCATGATTTGTAACAGAACCAGTTGTTGAACAAATTTGGTGTCAAAGTTTGGTCCATACAATATAATGCTAATGAGAGACTGAGAGTTAAATCACTTAAAAGATAAATCAGGCACCAAACATTCTAATATGGAAGTGGACCCATGTATCCTTTTTTATTAAGTTCCCTTTCCGGGATTTCCGATTAGTAAACACGACTTGCATAAGTTATTATTAATGAAAGCAAGCGAAATCAACACTTTGAAACAACAGTAGTTATTTATCATCCTAATTTTACTTTCAAAGGTAGCTCACATTAGCTTTTTCTAATTAGCAGTGAACCTATAAACCATAACATGAACATAAGTCTCTCCAGGCTTCAAAATCTGTGAAGGGAAATCAGGATGATTTACTGAATCTGGGAAGCCTTGAGTCTCCAAAGCAAATCCTGCGTAATTCGAATAAACAAATCCACCTTTCCCTTTGACATGTCCCAACATGTTACTCGAATAAAATTGTACACCAGGTTGATTAGTCCACAGCTCTAGTTTCCTCCCAGATACACTTTCCTGAACTACAGCTACCTTGTTCAAGTGATCACTGCTCGTACCGTCTAGCACGTAGTTAATGTCATATCCGTGTGGTAGCTCATTGAACCGGCTGCCAATCTCGCGGGGTTGGAGGAAATCATAAGGAGTTCCTTTGATGGATTTGATTTCACCGGTTGGAATGAGCTCATCGTCTACTGGAGTGATTTTGGAACCAAAGAGTTGGAGATTGTGTGAGAAAATGTCACCACTGTCATGACCACCAAGATTCCAATAAGTATGCAAAGCTAAATTCACTGGAGTAGCCTTGTTAAGTGCCTTAGCTTCCATTTTCACACCCAATTTGTTTTCTTCAATGAGCATGTATGTCACTGAGACATGAACTTCACCAGGAAAGCCTGTGAAATTTTTTTTATAAGAATTCTAATGTTAAATTAATCTCAAATGACAATATTTCTGCAAAAAAATTCAAGATACAAATTGATCAGATATCATATACAGACCTTCTTCACCATCATAGCTGTGGTAAGTAAACGTTACATGACTATCTTTCCGGTGACTCTCTACTTTCCATACAACATCACTGAATCCTTTGTAGCCACCTGATGTATATATATACACAACAATTTAGCTTCCAAAAAAAAAAAAAAAAAAAAATGAAAATTGTGATTGAAACTTTGACAGGAAATATATCTTACCATGAAGCATGTTCAATCCATCATTATTGACCAATTGATAATAGGTTCCATTTAAATGAAACTGAGCTCTTCCAATTCTATTAGCTACACGTCCAACAATGGTTCCAAAATACGTTGTATCATTCTATAAAACAACAGTAAAAAAAAAATTTATGTATGATAAATATAGACCGGTGTTCAAAAAAGATGTTAAAAATGAATTAATTGCACACCTTGTACCCCTCGGGCGAATCGAATCCGAGAACGATATCAGATAATTTCCCTGATAACATAATAGAAAAGAAGTGATTTCATGTAACTTATAATGCAAAAACAATAACAGAAAATCAAAATCACATTAAGGAATCAGACCATTTTTATCAGGGAGGATGGCAGAGAGCATAGTTGCACCATAGTTTGTGAACTTGACTGAGAAATCTCCTCTCTTGAGTTCATATACACCAACTTTCTCTGCTTCACAATCTCTGTTATTAGCAAATAAAGTCACTAAAATGAAGCAACAAAACAAACTTATCTTGGCCATTATGGACTCTAATTATCTTTGGAGTATTTTCTTTCACTTTTGCTTGTAAAAATGAGCTTATTTATATGTAACCAGATGGGATATTATTCAACTACTAAAATTTGAAAAAAAATAAAAAAATCTAGATAAGGATATTAGTGGATAAAAGATAAGCCAGAAGATTTCTACAGTAATTATGACTTTTCTGTTGTGATTTGCATGCTGATGTGTTGGTTTTTACCTTTTGATTTTAAAATGTAAACTTATTACCGAAGATTTTTGGTTTTAAAAATATTCTTATAATTAATAAATATTATTATATTTTCAAAATATACCTAAAATTCAACTCAACTATGTAGTAAATGAGTTATCAACTTGTCATCATCGTATAAATCATGAGATAATGTGGTGAATGATACGGTAGAAAAAATCATTGCCACGTTATTTGAGTTGGTTTTTAGGTTAACTTTTTGGGTCGTCTAGTATTAGTATTCCATTTATTATATATTTAATTATTTAATTATTTAGTTAATTATTTTATGATTTGATTTTATTAAATCAAATATAATTTCCTTATTAAATAGGTTTATATAAAATTCCTTATTAGATAGGTTTACTATGTTTTATAATTATAGTATTTTCAATCTTTCTTTTTTCAAGAAAATTTATGATTTTATTGATTTCCTAGTTCTTTTAGGTTTTTAGTGTTCAATTTTTTTTTTTTTTCTAGTATTCAAGAATCAACGGATTTAATTTTCGATATTTAAGAATCAACAAATTCGAATTCTTGTGTGCATGATTTTTTACAATCATAAACACTATCCATTAATGCATATATTGAACTTCAGATTGAAAAGAATAAAATCAATCCCTTGAACTTGTGATGTATTATTGAATATTGATGCAGCAATGGTAGACCAAGACCATATATATAACTTGATATCATTTCCAACTAGAAAACAAGACTTTTTGCTTTGAAAAAATATTAGGCTTAAACAATTGGGTCTAAGGGTCATTTTTAGCTATCACAGTAAACCGAAAAACATTCGTATTATTTTTATTTCTTGTCTGGGACTAAGGACTAGGGAGAGGCATTATAAATCATAAAATCAAAATGAGAGGGTCTATGTCTGGTCAATTGACATCGACTTTCAATTAATAGGCAAACAGCTCATAATAATTGGCTCTAGTAGTGATAGAGAGTTGATTTATTTTTTTTTTCTTCTTAAAACTGTTTAAAATGTTTATATTTATTTATATTCTATGTGGATTTTTTTTTTTTTTTAATAAAATGAATATATCTCAATGGTTCATATCTAATTTTTATGAATGATAAGATCACTCTTAGATACTTTTGTTAGAATAAGATATTCATTCCAAGAAAAATCCAAACAACTCATTTTCATAAGATTTTTTTTTTCCTTTTTTTTAAGGAGACATTTTTGTATTTAAATTTTAGTATATCAAGGGTATTTCCATATTTTACCATTTTAACAATACATAGTTACAGTGCATTAACATACATATTTCAATAATTATAATTTGCATATTATGGCCATGACTTAAAATTTAAAAGAATTAATAGAAGTCCGATCGACTTAGTGTATATATGACTAACTAATCGAAATTAAAATCAACATTTATATCTAATACTTTAAAAGTAATCACAAATCTTGTTTTCATTTGTCTCACTGCATTAATTAAATAATTAAATTAAGGAAAATTCTAATATAATTAACTTCATCTATGTTTTTCTAATTTTTTTTTTTTTAGTAATATCCCAAATTTTATTTTATTTTACTTTTTAAATGGTTTGACTTGCATGTATAAATAAGAATCCAAGCTCACATGGGATATCATGATTATACTTAATTTGTTGATATAAAAAGAGTTCTCATCATTGTTTCTAGGTCTTAAGTTGACTAGCAGCCATACATCAAGATGCCTTAATGGGCCGTGTCGACTTGCCAGGCCCGACCCGTTTGGAAAATGGGCTTGGCGTGCCATGCCTAAATGGGTCGTGTCGACCCATATTGATAGCATTACTATGATATGGCTCATCTAACGGACTATATCATAGCTGACATCAGTTGACCTCAACTGAATCATTTACTGGAGAGAGCTAATAAAATTCAATTTCCAAATTGAATGAACTGACCGGTGTGCATATTAAACAAAAATGCCTAGGCTTTGGCATAGGGTGGGCTCAAGCGAGCCTACCCTAACCAAAGCCTAGGCCAGTCTGTGCTATACATTCTTCAAATCTTAGTTGATCATATCTTCTTTAGAGACTTGAGAGACCTGTTTATATATCGAGTTAGAGCTTTGTTTTATGTAATGGCACATATGCTTGTTTAGAGTCTCATTTTAATGATTATTGGCCATCTCTTCTTCAATTGTGTTTCTGCTTATATGTCAATGGGGAAGTACGGATGAAAGAATTGTCTTAGGCTTTTCTTTACTGGAAGAGCTCTGGGTGGTCACATGAGAGCTCACCGGGAACCTCTTCCTCTCCAGCAGCAGCAAATCGTCGGTGGTGAATTGAAAGAAGAAACAACTGTGTGTCATAATGCTCTCAAGAGATGTGAAAAATAGAGACGGTGAAGAAGAAGAAGCAACTATATGTCTCATGATGCTCTCAAGAGATGAGAGAAACAAAGACAATGAAGAAGAAGAAGCTACACCTATTTCTAGTTCTAAAGCAAATCTTATTAAATTTGGGAAAATTTCCATAGATCTTAATCTTCCTGATCCATTGGAAAAAGATGACTTGGTTCTATGATACATTATCCTTCTTAGTACACAATACAAGACTAATGAAAGAATTAAAGTTTTCTAAGCAATCATATACCTACAAAAGTAACAAAAAACATTTTTATATTTCGACTTTTAAAAAAAAAAATAGGGTACTTGTTTTTTGAGTTTTTATTTTTATTTTTAATATATACATATATACGGTTTCTAAAAATCAAGTTTATTCGTAAGTTTTTTTTTTTTTTTTTCTTTCTTAAATATTGTCCTACTTGAAAAAGAATGAAGATAGAAAGTTAGATATATATATTGGAGGAGAAAGAGTTTAATATGGTACTTAAAAATTTATGAAAGAGTGTTTAATATGTAATATTTAATCTAATAATTTAGAAGAGATAATGGGCCTGGGCCCGGCCCATTTAGGCACGCCTGAGTTCACCGGTGTGCCGGCACTGCCCTAGGCCGTGTCGTGCCTCCATTTTTCGAGCTTATGTGAGCCCAATGTGCTAGGCCTATGTGGGCCGGACCAGCCCCCTTTTACACCGTTAAAAACAATACCAGAAAATGAAAAAATCCTATCTTTTCTTCATTACAATTCCTTACAATCCACACCCGACTATAATACAAACCATATAGTTAATTGGTTATCAGCTTTTTTTTTTTTTTTTTTTTTATCTGATTTAATGGTTTTCCTTGGTGTTGGTGGATTGGATCAAGTTTTATTGAAAAATATTGTTCAAAAATCAGTGATCCATTCCAAATAGTCATCTTTGATTCGAATAATTTTACAGATGTTAATTTTGCAAAATAATGTCAATTGACCTTAACCGATGTTGCTCTGATGTAGATTGTAAAGAATATTTTTGGAGAGAGTTCATTTTGGACTTTGGAGAGACAAATTATGAGTTCCCATCAAAGTTTGGACTTTGTAGAGATGTTGCATATTGTATAGGAGAATGCTGGTTTGAATAATCAAGAATACAAACTTTTTGGTAATAATTAGCCGGCACGGCCCGGCCCATCAGTGGACCATTTATGTTTAAGAAAAGTTGGTCTTACTGAACAAATAATCCAATTGTTTTTTTATTATTTTTTTATTTTTATTATAAAAAATAATAATAATAATAATAAATGCCATTAGGGTTCATGTATTGTATAGTTGTGAAATTCAATGGTTTGTATTCTGTAATAACCAAAATAAATACTTTTAGAATGGTGCTATTGATACACCCCTTATCGGTATATTTATATCAATTTTTTAAAGAAAAGATTGAAACTTTAAATTTTAAGAGGTCGATTGTTTGTTGAAGAAAGAAAAAGAGATCTAAGAATTTGAGAGAGAAGAATACCCGGAGAAGAGTCTGACAGAGAAATAAATAGAGGAGAAGAATAAAGTCGTTCCAAGAAAAAAGAGAAAAAGGCTTTTGATCACATAGGGCATATTATATAAAATGATATAATATACGAATCAAAGTCGATATTTATTTTAAAATCACCATTTATCTGCTTTGGTTTTTCAATGACGTAAATATTGGTTTTATTTATATATATTAAAACAAAAAACAAAAAAAAACAAACGTAATTATAATTTTAAAAAAAGTGCAGTGAAATGTCAAATGTGGACCGTCCTATTCAATGGGAACCTATAATCTTTTTTTTTTTTATTTTTTTTTATTTTATATAATATATATTAATTCGGGATCATGTATTTTTTTTGAAAACTTTCGCCATTAATAGGATTCGAGCCGCTGACTTGAGAGTTATTTACCCAAACTCCAAACTCATCCATCTATCAGCTAAGCTACGCTCTTGTTGGTGGAACTTATAATCTATTAATCTGTCTTCTTTGAGATATTAATAGATATTAATATTAATATATTTTTTTAAAGAATTAATAAATATTATCCGGTAACCAACCTTAAAACAGTATCGAAAAAAATCAAAATGGTTCCTTCAATATCTCCATCTAATTAGTCCCACATTGATGGGATTATGCAACATATCCCATCAACGTGGGACTAATTAATATTTAATCCCATCACTTTACTTTTCTCTTTTAATTTTTTTCTATTTTCATTTTTTAAAAATTTTTTATATGATTAAAATATAAATATATTTTAATAATTAATAAGATATTTTATTTTATACATTTAACAAATAAAAATAAATATTATTTGACAAATAAAATAATAGATACCAATTTTCAGTTTTCAATTTTTTTTTTTTTTTTAAAACTGACACCAATATAAATTAAGTTTATCGTCTACCAAAACCTAACGATATTAGGTTCCACAAACAAGGATGAAAGGAAAGTACATTTCTTATAGAGTAAATTAATTAAATTAAAATTAATTTCAATTTTATAGAAGTTTTTAAAAAGATTATGCAAACGTTGGGGTGGTGTTTTTTATTTTATTTTTTTTAATGAAAATTGAATCATAATCTATTATCCGACACTTTCAAATCTTCGTAGCTTGTAATTTAATTAATAAAAATTAATGCATCTGAATATTAATTAATATATACCACAAGCCAAGGCCAAGGCCTCACTTGCTTAAATAGGGAAGTGAAGATTATAAGATGATGTTAGACTAAAAAATTATTATTTTAATTGGAAATATTTTATGCATTTTTTGCTGGCTTTTTTGTGAGTGGTAGGTCAGCAGTTGTTGTTAGTTGACTCAATTAATTAATACTAACTAAGAATTAATGGCAATGACACTATTAAAATAATGGACTCCCATAATTCTGTCTAAGTGATGCAGAGTTTTTATATTGTTTACAGAACGTAAAAATCAATCACAAGTTGCATATTTAGTGTAATTTCAACTTAGTAGAACTAGGTTTAACAAAATTTGAATGAAATACAAATATATGTTGATAATTACTAAAATATTTTATTTTAAACATTTTAAAATTTTAAAATAATAATTTTTAATTTTAACAAATAAAAATAAATATTATTTGTTTAAATATTTAATTATTTTAAATATTTTTTTTAAAATTTAATTTAAATAATTATTTTAAACAGTTCAATTCTATGCAATCATGTTATCCATGTGATGTGGGGCTATTTAGTCCCATATACATATATATTTTTTATAAATTTTATTCTGTTATTTTTAAATTTCAATTATGAAATTTTATATTTATTTAATATATTTTATTATAATATTTAAAAATATTAAATATTAATTCAAATATGTTATTTTCTTTATTATTAATTGCCACAATTAGACTAAAAAATTATTATTTTAATTGAAAATATTTTATGCATTTTTGCATAAAGTAAACGGTGTAAAAAAAAAATGGATTATTTGTTCCGTAAGACCAACTTTTCTTACACATAAATGGTCCCCTGATAGGTTGTGCCGTGATGTGCCGTGCCGAAAACTTATTATCAAAAAGCTGTATTCTTGATAATTCAGACCAGCATTATCCAGTACAGTATGCAACAACGTTCTATAGCCAACTACCTGTAAGTAATATGCACCAAGCTCCATTCTGGAAAAAAAAAAAAATCTACGTTTTAGTGATAAATGAACGAATAAAAAAAATATTAAATTATAATATCTATTAATATCTCATAGATGACAAATTAAGAGCACCTTCAACAGTCTCTCTTGGAGACCCTCTTAAATAAGGGTGGATGTTGTTATAAAGGGCCATTAAGAAACAATACTCCCTTAAATAACTCCTTTAGTAATTTTTTATTATTATCTTGATTTCACTTTGTAATTATTATTATAAAACAAATCAATCATCGGATAATAAAAGAATCGCTAGAATTGAAAAGTAAAATATCTTGTTTTTAATAAGTGGAGCCCACTTAAGGGGGTTGAAGACACCCCTTAATTAAAGGAGTGAGCTCTACCAAAACATATTTAAAGGGGTCTTTAAGGGACCTGTTAAAGATGCAAAAAAAAAGCAGCTCCTCCCTTAATTAAGCTAAGGGGGATCTTTAAGGGACCTGTTGGAGATGCTCCAGTACAGTACAGTATGCAACAGCGTTCTATAGCCAACTACCTGTAAGTAATACGCACCAAGCTCCATCCTGGAAAAAAAAAATATCCACATTTTAGTGATAAATGAACAAATAAAAAAATATTAAATTATAATATCTATCAATGTCTCAAAGATGATAGATTAATAGATTATAGGTTCCCATCTAGACATGACGTCGTTCGAAATCGACGATTCCGATGGTTCAATTCCTATTTTTTTTTCTTCTTATATTTAATATTATTTAATAAAAAAAGTTAAACATGTAAAATTGTAAATACATTTTATAGGTTCCTCCTCTCTTTTGTCTCTGTTTTGTGTTTAATGAATGTTTCTAGTAATTATTAAAAAAAGCTATATGGTTGCATACTTTCTACGTATCACCAAAATTATCTATATGGTTTATATTATGAATTCATTTTTGTACACCCCCTCTCCATATCCCACAAATGTCCAAAAGTTAACTCAAGGTTAACAAAATTAACTATTATATATAATGGGGGTTGTTTTACCAGTTTTACCATTATTTCTATTTTTTTTTTCTTAACAACACTGGAATTCAAAAAAAAAAAAAAAAAAAAAAAAAGGTAATCCAAACAAAAATACTTAATCCAAAAAATCAATTGAATAAAAAAAAAATAGAAAATCAATTGAAAAAAAACAAAAACTAGAAATAGGTTTCAAGATCAACACCATAATCTAGAAACCACCATCTTCTAAAAACAATCTCCCTACTCTCTCATACACCAAACTGTACCAACATCTATCTCTCTCACACTCTCGCATACAACTGGGTTCGACCCAGATCTGGGTTCAAATCAGAACCGAGATAGAAAGAAAGAGATAGAAGGAAGAAGAGAGGGAAGATAGAGAGAAGATGTTGCGGCGATCGTATGGGTGTGGGTTTGATTTCTAGTGGATATTAATGGTGATGAACAGATGATGTGAGTGATGATGATGATTTCAATTTTAATTTTTTAGTGACATCCTTTGGCCCTTTACATGTAAGATATATATTATAAACAACTCTCAAATTCTTACTCTTTTTTATTTTATTTTGTTAAATTGTCCATGAATCAAGATAGTGAATCATAGTGAAAAGTGGGCAGTCCTAGAATTTTCGACTTCTTGGTGTATATTTTACGAAAAGTTTTAGTCTTTTAATTGTATACATCATAGTTTACAAATTCATTGAAAGAAGCTACTATGAGTTGTTGAAATTCAATGATGAAAAGGTTGAATTTGGTGAAAATATAAACATATGTATAGCAACATTAATTATTGGAAGACTAGTAGGATTATGATATACTTGGTAATAATCATGCCGGGCCGTGTCGTGCCCCCCTTTTCCTACACGTGACGGGCTGGACTTGGCAAGACAACTTGCTGTGCCGTGTCAGGCCCGACCCGTTTTGGCTTGTCGGCCTAGATTGACAGCATTACTTTGATATGGCTCATCTAACGGATCATATCATAGCTGACATCAGTTGACCTCAACTTGATCATTTGCTGGAGAGAGTTAGTTAAATTCAATTCCCAAATTGAGTGAACTGACTGGTGTGCATATTAAACAAAAATGCCTAGGCTTTGGCATTGTGTGAGCTCAAGCAAGCCTACCCTAACCAAAGCTTAGGTCCGTCTATACTTTAAATCCCTCAAATCTCAGTTGATTATCTCTTCTTCAAAGACTAGAGAAACCTGTTTGTATACAAAGTTAGAGCTCTGTTTTCTATGATGGCACATATACTTATTTAGAGTCTCATTTTAATGGTTATTGGCCAACTCTTTTTCAGTTGTGTTTCTGTTTGTGTTTCTACTTCTGTCCTAGGTTTTTCTCTAGTGGAAGAGCTCTGGGTGATCACATGAGATCTCACCGAGAACCTTTTCCTCTCTAATAGTAGCAGCAAATCAACCAAAAACACTCATAAAGAGAGAGAAAGGTTAGATATTACGATTCAAGACTCTCAAGCTGGTGGGGTGTGAAGCTATGTTGACGCTTCTTTCCTCTCTAGGAATTGGAATCACCGTGATCCTTACTAGACCCATTCCCTCCTCCACCTCCACTTCCAAACTCCATATTGACATAAATAATGTCACATTCGACCGGTGTGCATATAAAATAACAATGTCTAGGCTTTGGCATAAGGGGGCTCAAGCGAGCCTACCCTAACCAATGCTTAGGTTCGTTTGTGCTTTAAATCCCTCAAATCTCAGTTGATCATCTCTTCTTCAAAGACCTGAGAGACATGTTTATATATAGAGTTAGATAGTAATAGGTATGTGCATTGTGTTCTAGGTCTTAAGCAGACTAGCAAAGCATGGAGGCTCCTCCTCCCCATACAAGTATTAGTGATAGTGATAGATAATGCCGTCAATATGGGTCAACACGGCCGATTTAGGCCCGACACGCCAAGCCCATTGGCCTGGTATGGCACGTTTAGGAAAAGGGGGGCACGGCACGGCACGCTAGCACGGAAAAATCAACTGAGATTTTTGGTTTTAAAAATCTTATTATTGAAGATTTTTGGTTTCAAAAATATTCTTGTAATTAATAAACATTACTATGTTTCCAAAATTAATCTAAAACTTAACGATGTGGTAAATGAGTTGTCATCACAATATAAATCATGGAGTGATAAATGAGTTGTCATCACAATATAAATCATGGAGTGATACGGTGAATGATATGGTGAGGAAAAATCATTTGCCACGTCATTTGAATTAGTTTTTTGGTTGTTTAGCATTAGTATTCCATTTATTATATATTTAATTATTTTATGATTTGATTTTATTAAATCAAAAATAATTTCCTTATTAAATAGGTTTATATAAAATTCCTTATTAGATAGGTTTATGATGTTTTATGATCATAGTATTTTCAATTTCCATTATTATCTCAATTCTTTCTTTTTTTAGGAAAAGTTATGATTTTATTGATTACCTAGTTCTTTAAGGTTTTTAGCTTTCCTTTTTCTTTGTTCTTGTTCATCTCACATATTAATGATATTCAAGAATCAACGAATTTAGTTTCCCGTATTTAAGAATCAATGAATTCGAATTCTTGTTTGCATGATTTTTCCCATCAGAGACACTATCCATTAATGCATGTATTGAACTTCAGATTGAAAAGAATAAAATCAATCCCTTGTGATGTATTATTGAATACTGATGCAGCAATGGTAGACCAAGACCATATATAACTTGATATCATTAGTTTGAGTGTCGAAATTCCAACTAGAAAAACAGGACTTTTTGCTTTTAAAAAATGGTCACTTTGAGAAGTATTACGTAATGTGCTGCAAAATGGTCAAAGCATCTAGATTCTAGATGTTAGTTTAGAGAACTTGTATGGTTGAGCATGCCTTGGAGCTTAGTGTATTCTATAATACAATTCACATGTTTGAATGTTATTATGTCACATAGAACATGAAAAACTACACTTACCAAAAAATATTTTAAGTTTTCATCTCAACTTTGAAATTGTTATTAGATCATTTGCGGTTGATGATAGTTACAATTAGACTCTCACATCATTTGAGATAAAAATTTGTGCTAATTTCTGCTCTGTATTTTAATAATGAAAAGTTGATTAATCACAAAAATATGGTATTGGCTATCCTATAATTACCAAAAAAAACAATGAATGAATGGTTAGAACAATCTCAGTTATGTTCAACCCAAAATTACTGTTGAAATCCAGAAGTTTGTTCAGGATCAAACGGTGATCATGATAGTGAGAAAGTCATGACAGCACATGATCAACGCCCTGGGCTCGGCGTGCAACCTTGATGAACACATCCTCCAGATTAGTGTCAGCCAAACCCCATGCGTAAACTGGGAACTTGCTCTTTGCATTTTCAACAGCTTGGAACACATCTGCAATTCTCACATCACCTTTTGGAATCTCAAACTTTATGGTTCCGGATATTTGATATATCTTGGTAGCTTTTCGGGAGAGACCCTTCACCATGCTCTCAACTTCATCCTCATGATCCACGGTGGTTGTCATTTGGAACACATACAATCCTCCATATCTAGCCTTTAACTGTTAATTAAAACATCACTGCATATGTATACATTGCGACAAATATGAAGATGTGTATGAGATCTCTCCAAGAGGAAGATGTGTACGCATTCTAACCAATACTACAAATGAGGCAGAGACTTAGCTGTGACTATACAACAGAAATAATGTCTCAATAAAGTTACCTCTCTTGGATTTCCAACGCATTCCAAATTGCCATCTACAAAAATTCCTAATCGATCACATAGGGCCTCTGCCTCTTCCATAGAGTGGGCTGAAAACATACAGAAAGAGCTTTAGTAGTCGAACTGAGATATTTTTCAACTTGTTCTATTCATGGTTTAGTCAAAGAGCAAATAGAATAAACTGGTATGCAAGGTAGATGTCTGTGTGTGTGTGTGTGTGCATGCTGGGAGAGAGAGAGTACTTGTGAGAACAATTGCCCGGCCTTGTTTTGCTTGCTTTACGGCATTCCATAAAGTGTTTCTTGAAGCTGGATCTAATCCAGTGCTAGGCTCATCCATATATACAACCTTGCATATTGTCATGTGTTAGTCTTGAGTAGCATAATTATCCAGTAGCTCTCACAGTACAATATAGTTTGAAGAGAGATTGAAACATACTTTAGGATCCCCAATCAGTGAAATGGCAACACTCAGCCTCCTCTTCATACCTCCACTATATTTCCCAGCTTGTTTGTCAGCGATGCCTCCATGAAACAGGTTGACGCTCTTGAGGGATTCTTCTACTGCCTACGGCGACATAATAGGTACAGAAAAGAGGATTGGTCAAAAACTTTATCCAGTAAAATCCTGCAACAAGCACCACTTCTCTAATAAAAGGGTTAAAAGTAAAGATGATATTAACTTACTTGTGTTAAGGCATCACCTTTGAGGTTCTTTAGTCTGCCATAAAATAGCAAGTGCTCCCTTCCTGTTAGGGTCTCCCACAGCAAACTGAAATTGGCCAATAATCAAAATGAAATATGCAGATGTTTATGCTGTTGTTTATAGTCGGAAAACAATTCTAACTTACTCATATTGAGCACATACACCCATACTGGTATATATTTTGTCCATGTCGGTTGCCATATTCAGCCCCTGAACAATTGCTGTCCCAGAGGTTGAGTTTATGAGTCCGATCATCTGTCAACAAAGTCTCTTAAATGTTGCAGAAAGGCATAAAAGAAATGCAATTTCTTATGTTGCAAAATGAAAGGCCAAAACAAGAAGAATTTCTAACAATAAAGTCTAGAGGGATGTATGTAGAAGCAAATATAAAATCAAAAGACCAACGAGTATGATATACTAACCATGCTTATGAAAGTGGTCTTGCCAGCACCATTAGGACCAAGCATACCAAAGCACTCCCCTGGAGACAAAGCAAGATTGAACCCTTTCACGGCTAATTTCTCAGGATTACCATCCCTTGCTGGATATATCTTTCTAAGGTTGTGACAGATTATTGAATGACTATCACTTGGTTCACACACCAACTTCTCAACCTTCTTTCTCTGGGGAAAAAAAGATGGGTCACTATATATCACCCTAACATCTGATAATAGAAATTCGAAGAACTAACTTATAAGTTAAACACCAACAAAAGTTCATTAGTGACATTGAGCTGCAGCTGCACAACTTTTACAAGCAGTGAAGTCAACGCTCATGAGCCTGACAGCAGATTTCTTCTTCAACGAAATGTAATACAGTGATCAAGTCACCAACATTTCTGTCGCTCTTTTATTATTCAAGAGAAAAAAAAAATCTGAAGAAGTGCAAAAACCTAAGGATGCAAATAAAAACATGGAAATCATTTGATACATATGTGAATTATATGTCAACACGAGAGATTTCTTTATCAATTCAAACTATATATACTGGCCTGTGGATGCAAAAGATAAACAACTTCCAAGTCTATCTAATGAATGCTTATCAACACATTTCAAAAAACATGCCTAAGGAAACCAAGTACATAAACTAGAACTGGGAAAGTTACCTCCTCACGGACATCAGGTTTTTCAATCTCAACAAAGACTTCAGATCCATTCCTTTTCATACTGATAATTGCAGTCTTAAAAGATGGAGGATTTGCCCGAGACTTTTGCAGGAAAAACAAAGGACCTTTTGCACCTCCAGATGACACAATTTGATCAATGTAGTAAGCAACAATAAGCAACACCCACCACTCAAAAAACATGATTATCAAGACCTCTAGCATCCCATTTCTGCTCTCACTCAAATCTGCCCACTTCATCCCCTCCATCCCCAACAAGGAAGCCTTGGTGGCATATTGCCCAAACTCATATAACCCACGATATAGAGCAAAACCAGGATATAACTCCAATACCATTACCCAAATTCCTACAAGCCCAAAACAAATGTCATAGTGAGTCAGATATACTAAATCATTGTTATTCTACAACAAATCAACTACTAATTCATCTTCACATTTGTACTTACTTGGAAATGATGGATTTTGAACAAATAATTGAAAAAGAAAGTTACCCAAGAGGCCACTTCCAAAGACCATTATGTATCCTACAACTGCAATCATTTTGCATGCAAGTCAGTCTACATATCATTAAGAGAAAGTAAGAAACCACTTCCTACTGATAAATGTATAGAAAAGCTAGCATCAAACCTGCAGCAGTCTTAGTGTCTGAAAAAATTGCAGCCACTAAAAAGGCCATAGCAATTTGCAGGTTTACATAGATAAAGAAAAATAAAAACTGGATGCCGTAGTCATTGAGTGTGAAATATTTCAACCCTGTAAGTCCACCACATAATCAAGTTGAAGCAAAAAAGAATAAAAAAATAAACTCATTTAATAGTTGATTTGTTACCTACAGCTGAGCCGAATATCACAAAACATAGCATGTAGATAACAGAGATGGTAAGAAAATAAAGATATGAAATCAACCAATATGGCCCATCTCCAAGTCCATGCATTTTCATCATGATTCTCAATTGCTGTTGTTTCTCGTATACTAAAGCTGTCAAGATCAACTACATGAAAAGGAAATGTACAAGATCATTAAACTTGAAAATGTACTTAAATACTATTATTTTGAGCTAAGTTTAAGTTCTTACGTAATATATGAATCCCTTTTTCAGACAATTGTACTTTCAAGTCTCCCCGTACAATAGTATTTGTGTTTGTTATCTAGAATTTGTGTTTAGGCTTACACCCACGCTACAAACATGTTGGTCTTACACATAAAAAGTTGTTTTAAAGTGTTTAAATATTATTTGGGTCCTTACCTACAAATTTTATGTTTTTGTATCGAGCCACTACCTAATTAGAACAAAATTGTATGCACTAAGAACTATTAGCCACCATAAACCCATATCTTCACTGTTGGTAGACCACTTATAACTGGATACACTCATTTCATTTTAGAAATGTTTGCAGATGAAACAAAGTTTGCAACAACTTGTTATAATTACAAAGTTTAGATACAAATAAACAACAAATGAACATACTTACAGGGAATAGCTGTAGTGTCACCCATGTAAAGAACAATGTGCCAAGAATTGATGACAAATCTATACTGATCTTGGTTTCCCCTTTGGGCATTTCTTTGGTAAACTCAAATGGCATTTGTGCTCCAGGTTTCATATATTGAAGGTAGGCATTGGATGCCTAAGAATGCACAAAATTTTCTTTGTTAGTGTTCATTTTATTGGGAACTATTAAATCTTTAGAAATTGTAACACTGAGAAAACTCATCAGTGAACAAGTTTCTATATATACCAGATTTAATGAGCGTGGAACCCGTGACAATGAAATTGCACTACGCCCATCGTCCTCCGAATAGGATGAATTGTACCAGACGTTCACATTAAAATGCTTCATATCGGAGTTTTGGAAATCATAGGCTGTGGACAAAAAAAAAAAAAAAAAAAAATCCAACAATGGCATTGTCTTATCTATTTTATTGGTCACATGAGAATTTTAATTCAATTTAATGTATCAAAAAGACCAACCTGAAAGTATCTCATTAATCTCTCCTTTTGAATTTCCATCTTGATAGCCTTTATATATCTCATCATTTATCTCAGAAGAATTATTACGCCACAAACTTAAACCTTCAACGCATAATATCACTACATCCAAAGAGATACTCATCAGATTGACACAAACAGTACTGAACGGTGCATTAGCAGACTTGTTCAATTCTACCAACAGTGAAATTCATTTTTATTTTTATTTTCACATCCATGCAACAACTTAATGTACAGGAATTAACAGACATTTTTAAAAGAAATCAGAAGGTGAGAAAATTATACCTTTCTTCATTGCAACAGGTGCCACCTTTAGTCGAATAGGAGTTACAGGGTTCTCTGTGCACCGACTTTGAACACTATACAATGGACTAGGTGAAGCAAAAGCTGGATCAATATAGTTGACTGCTGAAGTTAATTCATCTGTCCCCTTAGGCATTTTGAAAAAAAAAACACACATCAGGCACAAAAACTGATCAAATGTATTCAAACAAATCATGCAACAACAACAACTTACAATCACATTGGTGGCCAAACTACCCATAATATCATGTTTATCAATGCTTAGAGTTTCCGGAAACATATTCTTAGTCAAAGCTGTCAAAATGTGCACATTTTGAGTCAAGGATATTACATACAAATTTGCATTATAATTCATTAGTAGGTAAAACGAAAGGAGAGAGACGCTCACATACCCTTTCCAAGAGTCGCATTGTTCCCTGTAAAGAGGACAGTGACAGGGCAGGTTCCTTCGCTCCTGCACGAAGCATCAGGCAAGTCTGGAAATGTATTGGAATCTGTCTTCGCGGAACGAAATTCAGCATAAGGTATTTGTAACAAGGGAGCCCATTGAGGAGGTTTTGGAATCGGACAGCTTGATGCTTGGCTCAAACTGGAATACTC
The DNA here is from genome assembly GCA_035582765.1 of Acer negundo. Classification (NCBI taxonomy): domain Eukaryota; kingdom Viridiplantae; phylum Streptophyta; class Magnoliopsida; order Sapindales; family Sapindaceae; genus Acer; species Acer negundo. Next base: position 31,749,807 of record CM069238.1, read on the forward strand.
AAACCCACATTTTTCCTCTTCACAATCACCATTACCAGCTTTTCTAATACAAGTACAACCACATGTATTTATCTTGCCCTCCATTGCTTTATCGATAATATTTTGGAGGACAACAAATAATATACAGAGAATAACTGGGAACAAGATTAGCCGAACATTTGTACACACATTTCGTTTCTGCGTACATAACACAAACAGATGGTGATCATATTATTATTATCAGAAACTTTGCTTCCATGTTAATAATCATCATAAGCATGTGAAGATTTATATAAATCAATTTCATCATCAGTATAATGAGAAGATGGAAGGTAGTGTCGAGGAGTGATCTTTTTGGGAGTTTCAGACCATCCAACCATGGACGGATTTCAGGTATTTATATTCTCGGGAAAGTGACGGAAAAAGCCCAGTAAAAATTGTTAAATGGGTATTTTGGGCCTCCAGCCCAACTTCAATCATAGACCAGTAAATACAATTTAAATCTTCAACATATGAGGAACATATTTAATCTTTAATCTTTCGAAACTTTGCTTCCATGCTAATCATCATAAATCACAATGAAATATTTCTTTACGTAAAAAATCTATTAAAAAAACAAAAGGAGGAGGAAGAGAAGAGACCTGAAATGTTAAATTTTTTCTAAGTAAAGCATCGGCTTGAGTCCAGAAGGTGGCGGGACCAAGTGAAGCCGCCATGGCTGGTCGTATGGGATTCAAATCTCCCGCCGTGTGTGGTGGTGGCTTCTGTTGTTGTAAACTTGACAACGTTAAACAAAAATGAAGCAATAAGCCACATGCAAGCACAGCTTCACGTTTTTATACATTTTGTGTTTTTTGAAAGTTTTTTTTAACGATTTTTCCTCTATTTTTGCTTTATTTTCGGTTATGGGCAATCGGTCCATGGTGATTCGTGACAGTTTTCTCAGGAAATTGACTTGGAAGACAAAAAAAAAAATCAATGGAAGAACGGCAAAAGCGCGCTCTTTTGAGGTGTGTGTTTCGTGTCTACAAAATATATATATTAAAAAAAAAAAATGTCCAATTTTTTTATAATAATTAAAAAAAAATAAAAAATAAAAACCAGAGAATCTATGGAGTTGCAGGGAGGTTTCCCGCTTCTTCTACAACAGTTCATCGCATTGTTCAAGAAAAACTTCTTGCTTGCACGTAAAAACAAGGTCTCAACTTTCATCCAGCTCTTCTCGTCTCTCTTCTTCATCTTCCTCATTTTCTGCATCGAAAAGGCTAACAACAGCACCTATCGTCTCGAAAGCGTCAAGGATCCGAAACCTTTAGTCTCGCCGCCGATTCCACCCTGTGAAGAAAAGCACTTCGTCAAGTTACCGTGTTACGATTTCCTCTGGAGCGGCAATGATAGCTCAAGAGCGAAAAAGATCGTTAGTGCCATTATGAAGAATAATCCCAATAGACCTATTCCAGAGAACAAGGTAGGTTACATTACATTAACATTTAACAACTTAATTTTCATTTTCTTTATAAAATTAAATGTGTTTTGACGTTTGTTTGTTTAGGTTTTGTCATTCGAAACACCTGGTGATGTTGATGAATGGCTTGATAGCAACATATTGAAGAGCCCAGGAGCTTTGCATTTCATGGATAGAAATGCTAGTGTGATTAGCTATGGAATTCAAACTAATTCCACTCCATCCGAAAGACGAGGGCTTTATGAAGATCCAACATTCAAGTTCCAAATCCCTCTTCAGATTGCTGCCGAGCGTGAAATTGCTAGGTTTTTGCTTGGAGGTATACTATATTCATTCATGAATCATGAATTACATTAATTACTTCTTGTTATTCAATTTGTTTGTATATTTATTTCTGGGATTTTGAGGATAGGTTCCGTTAGTTACTAACGTGGTATCAGAGTCTAGGTTGTCTGGTAGTCCCATGTTCGATCCATACTAACATGTTCAATTCATATGTTCAGATCCAAAATTGGGATGGGAAGTGGGGTTGAAGGGATTTGCACACCCGGAAGGGAAAGTTGTGTCTGCAATCTCTTCTGTAGGACCAACTTTTTTCCTTGCAATTGCCATGTTTGGCTTTGTGTTTCAAATCAGTGCTTTGGTCACAGAGAAAGAGCTTAGACTTCGCCAGGCAATGACTATGATGGGCCTTTTTGATTCTGCGTATTGGTTGTCATGGCTGATGTGGGAGACGATTATTACACTTTTATCATCATTCTTTATTGTTCTCTTTGGAATGATGTTCCAGTTCGATTTTTTCTTAAAGAATGATTTTATTGTTGTGTTCCTCTTGTTCTTTCTTTTTCAACTCAACATGGTAAGCATAAGCAATATTCTTACAGATTTTTCCCACTGTAATATTCCTTTTTTGTTTCTCTGGTTTAAGCTAAAATAATCTTAACATGTACTTAACAGACAGGTTACGCCTTCATGTTGTCATCCTTCATTAGTAAATCATCAGCAGCCACAACAGCTGGTTTCTCCATATTTATAGTTGGCTTTATGACTCAGGCAAGATGATCACCCCTTCCCCTGCAAAGTTTCTTAATAATAGAGTGTAAATTCAATATGTTATGTCAGTTTCTTTATACATGTTTATAATTTGTCATTACAGATTGTTACAAAATTTGGATTCCCCTACAATAAGGATTATACTAAACTAAAACGCCAAATATGGTCACTTTTCCCACCTAATCTTCTTGCCAAAGCCTTATCGCTGCTTACAGATGCACCTTCCATTCCTGGATCAGATGCAGGACTACGCTGGAGTAAACGAGCAGAGTGTCTACCAACAGAACCAGAATGTTTGATGACAATTGTATGTAAAACTCAATACATCATAGTTGTATCTAAGCAAATAACTGACATTAACTCTGTATTGTATTCTTGTTTTGTTATTGACAGAATGACATCTACTTATGGCTTCTCGGAACTTTCGTTGCATGGTTTGTTTTGGCTATCTACTTGGACAATCTAGTTCCTAATGCAGCTGGTGTGAGACAAGCAACATATTACTTTCTGATGCCTGGATATTGGACAGGGTCTGGTGGTAGCAATGTGCAAGGTAACTCTATGCTCCTTAGTCCTTCTTCGCTGATGCTTATTCAATTTTTATGTAACAATTGGCTTAAAATCATCATGAGTCATGACCAATGATTTCTTATCCATTCTCTTCACAGAGGGCAGCATTTTTAGTTGTTCGGGTAAAATCCCGCGACCTGAGTATATCGCTCCTGATGATGAAGATGTTTTGGAAGAGGAAAACACTGTTAAACAACAAGCTAAGGATGGTTTGATTGATCCAAATGTGGCAGTTCAACTACGTGGCCTTGTAAAGACGTATCCTGGGGCCAGAAAAACCGGTAGTTGCTGTGGCAAAATGTCTTCACCTTTCCATGCTGTTAGGGTAAGAACCTATATATTTCTAATGGAAAATTTTCAAGCAATTGCATGACTTCTATAGAATAGATTCTAAAGAAAATGACTTGATTTAAATTATTTGTTCAATGCACTTCCTTTTGTTTTTGTACTATAGGGAATTTCTTTTAAATTTTTATATCTTGAAATGTTTTGACGGGGTGGGTTGGCCATGGCAGAACGTTGAAAAAGATGATGATACTAGCTGTGTACTTGTGTAAAAGAGTTAGTTTTATGAAATAGAAGTTATTGCTTATTTTCAAATTTATTAATTTCAAGGGATCATGGATGAACATTGCTAAGAATCAATGTTTTTGTCTTCTTGGACCCAATGGCGCTGGAAAATCTACAACAATCGGTTGTTTGACTGGAATATCACCGTTGACTAGAGGAGATGGTAATTCAATTCTGAGTGATTGTATCCGTGTGTTTATGTCTATAACAGTTTCATTAGAAATCAAGAAGAATATTGAACAATATAAACTGTTGATTTAACAGCACTGATTTATGGGAACTCCATTCATAGCTCTGTTGGCATGTCAAACGTTCGAAAAATTATAGGAGTTTGTCCCCAGGTAACTCCCTCTCTTCCTCTAACGATATGCAACTTCTTATGTTGAATATGGAAACTAATCTTTGTTTGAATTCCATGTTTCTTCATAGTTTGATGTTCTTTGGGAGGCATTGTCTGGCCACGAGCACCTTGAGCTCTTTGCTAGTATTAAAGGCCTACCTCTACCTGCTGTAAAATCTGTATGTGATATGCAAACCTGGAAAGCTAGATTACTTGACTATCCTTGAAGATGCTAAGCAATGTTGATAAATTATGCCCCAGAAATGAATCTTTGCACCATCATTTTGAATTTAACTAAAAGTTTGAGCTGAAATACAGGTTGCTGAGAAGTCATCTGCAGAAGTGGGACTCACTTGGGAAGCTGACATGAGAGCTGGGAGTTACAGTGGAGGAATGAAGCGACGTCTCAGTATTGCAATAGCATTTATTGGAGACCCCAAGTTAGTCATTCTGGATGAACCAGTAAGCAGATTAGAATACTTTAATTATCTTCCATACATATGTGTGTGCAGAGAGAAGGGTTTTCATATTCTTCAATTTGTGTTTTTGATCTGCAGACAACTGGAATGGATCCGATAACAAGAAGGTATGTGTGGGATGTAATAGAGGTGGCAAAGAAAGGACGTGCTATTATCCTGACAACACACTCAATGGAGGAAGCTGATATTTTAGGCGACCGCATAGCAATCATGGCAAAGGGTAGGGTGCGTTGTATTGGAACTTCAATTAGACTGAAGTCCAAGTTTGGTGCTGGTTTCATTGCTAATGTTAGTTTCACTGCAAGCAATTACAACCCAGAGGCAGTGAAGCACTTCTTTAAACATGTATGTTCAATTAGTAAAAATGAGTCTAAATCATTTCCTGCACTTATAAAAAGAGTTGAGTTTCTGACTTGGAGAATGTATATATTGGCAGAATTTAGCTGTAGTACCAAAGGAGGAGACCAAATCACACATACGTTATGTCATTCCTCATGATAGAGAGGGGTTCTTGACGGTAAGCATATCTCACAATTCCGCTTTTTTTTTTTTTGTTGTTGTTGCTAATTCAGTGTTGAATTATTCACAGTAAGCTTTGGCATTTATAATCTTGAGCAGAATTTCTTTGCGGAGCTCCAAGATAGACAAGGAGAATTCGGTATAGCGGATATTCAGCTGAGCTTGACAACATTAGAAGAAGTGTTCTTGAATATTGTCAAAAAGGCGGAACTAGAAACTGCAGTGTCCGAAGGTAGAATGGTCACTCTAACCTTGGATTCTGGGGAATCACTTGAGGTAAGTGCAATTCAATTAATATTATTTCTTTTTTTTTTTTTTTGGTATATCATGTTCATGTAATGCAAGATAAAGCATTCAAGTCAGGATTTTAATGAATTTTTCCCTTTCATTTTCAACAAATTGGTAATGCAGATACCTTTAGCAGCCAAGTATGTTGGAATTCCAGGAACAGAATCTGCAGAAAATCCTGAAGGTATGATGGTTGAAGTTCAGTGGGCACAAGATGATTCTGGTTCTCTCTGCATCGCTGGTCACTCTCCTCAAATGCCTGTGCCTGATAAGGCTCGGGCAGCGCCTTCTCACGCTTCCAACAAAAATGTCTTGGGCGATCCAAGAACCGTTTATGGAATTGTCTATCAATTTGAGACCGACAAACTTAGTTAGGGAACCTTAATTGTATGTAAATTAACCTGAGCTTTGCAGAATCTTGTGATATGGAGTCGTTTTTGTATCATTAGGATTTTAGTTTTTCATGGACTACCAGTCACAATTCATGCACTTGCTCAGGTAAAAAAAAAAAGTGTACATTCGTTCTGTATTAACATTCCAATGAAACATTTCTTTTATTCTTTTTCACATACTCGACCACTAAATTTCGTACAGGAAAAAAAAAAAACAGAACAAAATAAACAGCTCACGCTCCTAACTATGCACTAGCAGCACAAAGCATGAAACATTACTGCAAATTTCATTCCCAAAATAAATAATCAAATAATATACTATACATATGCTTACAATGCCCGGTCAAATACAAAGCGAGGTAAAACTATGAACTATCTATCTAAGAAAATTTGAGTAAACGTGAAAGTATATAAATGGTGAACATATCTTAGAATCATGACAGCACGTTGAATGCTTGGGCTTCCCGTGCAACCTTGATGAATACATCCTCCAGAGTGGTGTCAGCCAAACCCCATGCGAAAACTACGAACTTTCTCTTTGCATTTGCAACAGCTCGGAATACATCTGCGATCCTCACCTCATGTTTTGGAAGCTCAAACTTTTGGGTTCTGGATATTTGGTATATCTTATTAGCATTTGGGGACAGATGCCGCACCATGTTCTCCACTTCTTCCTCGTGATCCACAGATGTTGTCATCGTAAACACATAAGATCCTCCATATCTTGCCTTTAACTGTTAAACACCAGATTTAAAGTAAGTGCTTTGCAGAAACCATATTCAATAATACTGTCTAATTACAACAGGTCTTAATAAATAAAACTGGCCCTGCTGATTATAAGCATCACAGGACAATTCACTGAGAAAAATCCATTAATGAAGGTGTATTCAATGAAAAAGCTCCAACTCGAGAACTATAACTGAAAGAGTCACAGTAGCTATTTGACCTCTCACCAATGTGTCTAACTAATGATATAGTTGAGGTGGAGAATATGCTGTAACTATAAGATACAAATAAGATCACATTCAAGCTACCTCTTTTGGATTTCCGATGCATTGCAAACCGCCATCTACGAAAATTCCCAACCGATCACACAGGACCTCTGCCTCCTCCATAGAATGTGCTGAAAACATATAAACAGGCTTAATTAGTGAAACTAGGAAAATTTTCAACTTGCTCTGTTTATAACAAAAAAAAACTGAGAGCAAAAACATAAACTGACATAAGCAAAAAAAGAATGAACACAGAAATTATCAATATCCATGGATGTTGGGTGTGTATGGGAATTGGGAAGAGAGAGAGAGTACTTGTAAGAATAATTGCCCGGCCTTGTTTAGCACGCTTCACAACATTCCATAGACTATTTCTTGAAGCTGGATCTAAACCGGTACTGGGCTCATCCATATATACAACCTGGAAAAAATTTCCATGTCATTAGTCATAAGTAGCATTGCAAGATAAAATTATCCAGAAGTTGTCCGGCGTGCAAAATAGTACATACTTTTGGATCCCCAATCAGTGAAATAGCAACACTCAGCCTCCTCTTCATGCCTCCACTGTATTTCCCTGCTTGTTTGTCAGCAACACCTCCATTAAACAGGTTGACATCCTTGAGGGATTCTTCTACTGCCTACAACATAATAGGAAAGAAGAGAGTAAAAAATCTATACAGTAAATGTAGCCAGCATACCGACTACCAAGTATTCATCATTCTTCTGATTTTACTGCGCCAACACATACGATTGAGCTGCGCATTAAAATCTAGCCTGAGCAACATATGTACAAAAGCTGCAGGCTTCAATTTCGACTTTCTTATATTTCTCAGCCACAAATTTACTGATGTATAATTTTTTGTTTTTTTTTTCTCATAGATAAATTCTAAACTATACCATTTATAGATTTTGTTAAACCAGTTTTGATTCTATTTGCAAAATGAAAAAGCTAATGATTTATGACAAATGTTCAACCACGAATCCTGCAACAATCACCCACTGGTCTTATAATTGAAGTTAAGATGATACGACTTACCTGTGTTAAGGCAGAGCCTTTTAGGTTCTTAAGTCTGCCATAAAATAGCAAGTGTTCCCGTCCTGTTAGAGTTTCCCACAGCAGGCTGAAATTGACCGATAAAATAAATAAATAAAACATGAAATTTTTTCAGATTTTATTTCTTGGGACAGAAGGAAAATAATTCTAGCTTACTCATGCTGAGGGCATACACCCATGCTGGTATATATGCGGTCCATATCAGTCTTTATGTCCATGCCCTGAACAAATGCTGTCCCAGAGGTTGGCTTTGTGAGCCCGATCATCTGCCAACGGACAAAGTTTGAAATGTTGAAGAAAGCATATTGGATATGCAATTTCTGATATTGCAAGAAGACAGACCAAACAAGCAGGACTTCTCATAATGAAGCCATGGAATATGGAGAAGCAAAATAAAGAAAGGGACATAGGAAAGACGAATTGAAATAGACTTTTTTAAACATAAGTTAATATATAGCTAGAATTTTTCCAACAGTAAACCGTTACATTTTAGAACCATATAAAATTTAAATTCTTAAAAATTAAAATAGAAGCTATATCTGAGTTTTTTTTTTTTTCCCTATTCTTTCCCTCTCCTTGTTTCATGGTCTTAAATAGGCTTGATCTATATTGGTCCCCCATATCAGAAAGCATGAATTAATATTCAACATTGTTTATCTACCAAAGAATATGATAGACTAACCATGCTAATAAAAGAGGTCTTCCCAGCACCATTAGGACCAAGCATGCCGAAGCACTCCCCTGGAGGCAAAGCAAGAGATAACCCTCTCACCGCTAACTTCTCAGGGTTACCATCCATTCCTGGATATATCTTTTTAAGGTTATCACAGACGACCGCATGACTTGTGCTAGGTTCGAGCAGCAACTGCTCAACCTTCTCTGTCTGGAGAAAAAAAAGAAAGAGATGAAGCACATGATTATTATAAATTAATTGAGGCACAACACACTAATTAAGATTCAACGATGGATATTTAAATAAATTATTCAAGTTAAACAACAAAAGTTCATTTGTGACATTAAGCTATTGTGGCACCACTTTACAAGCAGTGAATCATACTCGTGAGTCCCAGCAACACAGGTCTTCTTTAATAACAAACAACACCGCGGCTTCTAAATATTCAAGAGAAGAAAAATATCTAATAACTACAAAAAACTAAGAATGAGAGTAACTTCATGGAATCATGGAGGTATTTAAACTAATATGTTAACCTGGGAGACATCTCAAGCATTATATATATATATATATATATACCAGCTCATGGCTAGTTTGATAGACCAACTTCAAGATGTACAAGGAAATCGAGAATATAAACTGTATAAAAAAAAAAAATGTTACCTCCTGGACAACATCAGGTTTATCCATCTGAACAAGGACTTTAGATCCCTGCCTTCTCAAATTGGGTCTCCGGAAAGATGGAGACTTCTTTCGAAATTTTTGCAAGAAGAATAGAGGACCTATTACACCTCCAGATGATACAATTTGATCCATGTAATAAGCAACAAAAAGCACAAGTAACCACTCAACAGCCATGATAATCAAGACCTCTCTCATACCATTTCCACTGTCACTCAAATTCGCCCATCTCATCCCATCAATTCCCAAATAGTTACCCCTGAACGAATATTGCCCAAACTCATATAACCCACGATATAGAGCAAAGCCAGGATATAACTCCATTACAATTATCCAGGCTCCTACAAGGACAGAATAACTCTCATTGTGAGTAATACTACTTAATGTTGAAACAGCCAAAAGAGAAGCTATCTTTACAACAAGAACTACTTCATCTTCACTTTCAAACTTACTTGGAAATGTATCATCTTGAACAAAGAACTGAAAGAGATAGCCACCTAAGAGGCCAGTTCCGAAGACGCATACGTATGCTATAACTGCATCCATTCATATTTCAATCATTGCATGAGAGTTAGTTTACAAATCATTAAGAGAAATTAAGGACCTACTCCCTACTAATAAATGTATAGAAAAGCTAGCATCAAACCTGTAGCAGTCTTAACACTTGAAAACATGGCAGATACTAGAAAGGCCAGAGATATTTGCAAGTTTATGTAGATAAAATAGAACACAAATTGGATGCTGTAATCATTGAGTGTGAAGATTTTCAACCCTGTAAGTCAACCATATCAAATCAAGTTGAAGCAAAGTAAAAACAAGAAATGCATTCCTTTCAACAAAAAAATAAACAAGAAATGCATTAACTAGTTGACTGATTACCTATGCCTGAGCCAAATACCACAAAACACAGCATGTAGATTGAAGAGATGGTAAAGAAATAAGCATATGAAATCATCCAATAAGGTCCATCACCAAGTCCATGCATTTTCATCATGATTCTGAGTTTTTGTTGTTTCTCATATACCAAAGTTGTCAAGACCACCTACAAGGAAACAAAACATATAAAGAAGAAAAACTTGCAAAAAACTTAAATGCAACATAATTTAACACATATTAGATGACATAATGAGTTTATCCCCTATTATGTCTACCATATTGTAACATTTAAGTACAAAAGATAGAGACCCTGGTAAAGGTTTAGCCATAAAAAACAAATACATGCATGTTGAAACAAAGCAACAATTAGCCACCACAACCACAAATCACACTATCATTAGTAGAAAAATTCCAATTGCATACACTCATTTAAAGTTCTGAAGTGTTGTTCGGCATTTACAATAATGATAATTCAGATGATGATTCATCGGTAAACAAAAAGGACCACCAAATTACCTTTAAAATTTTAAAAGAAGTGTGACCACGAATTCAAAGCTTTACCTTATCATGCAACCCTTTACTACTAATCAGTTATCACTGTTACTAAGAAGCAATTCCAGTTCATATACTTACAGGGAATAGCTGTAGGACAACCCACGAAAAGAACAGTGCGCCAAGAAGAGATGAAATATCCAATCTGAGCTCAGTGTAAGGTTTGGGCATTTCTTTGACAAATTCAAAAAGCATTTGTGTGCCAGGCCCTCGCAGAAACTGAAGGTAGGCATTGGATGCCTATGGATGCAAAAATTGTAAATGTCAGTGTTAGCTTTAAGAAAATGAACAGAGAAATATTAAGTATCAATCCTAATACTCTAATAGTGGGAATATAAGTTTCAAAATGAAAATATAAAATCAAATAAAATAAATATAAAAACAAGATTATATTAGATAAATTTAGGGCAAATGAAGGCATATACAAAACAAACGATCCAATAACTTATTTCAAATTTTTGATTTGTCAAAACATCAAAATTACTTAAGTTTTCAAATAAAAAATGAACAAAATAAAACCTTAATAATTAAATAAATTAGTGTGAAATCTCAATCATCTCCGGAGAGTATTGTCTCACATAAAATTTGAACGATACACGACTATCCAATACAGAAATTCCTTAAAATTAAGAAGTTAATAAGAAAGCATGAGTTGAAAGAAAACTCAGATAACTAAATTTCTATACATACCAGATTTAATGCACGTGGAACACGAACCAATCCAATTGGGGAATTCCCTATGTCATTCTTATAGGTTGAATTGTACCAGATGCTTATATTAAATCGATTTACATCAGAGTTTAGGAAATCATAGGCTGTGGAAAAATCAAACCACAATATTGTCACATCAACTTATTAGCCATATCAGATTTCTCAAATTAGTTAAAGTAATCATGCAGACCAACCTGCAGTTATCTCATTAATTTTTCTTTCTGAGTTTCCTTTTCTGTAACCTTTATAGAGCTCATCATTTATCTCGGAAGCACTATTACGCCACAAATTTAAACCTTGAAGACATCTTAACTCTGGATCCAAAACAAAAAAAAGTAAATGGTCTGAGATTCAGAATGCATGCAAACAAACCGGTAATGATTAGGTTGACAACATCTTACTAATCACAAAGCAATTATCATGGTGCACAAACAAAAATGTTCATTTATACTGAAATTCCCCATTAGGAAGAACAACCCATTTCTTATATAATGAACTTTCATTTCACATTTTTTCAAAGCTGCTATAAGCCAAGAAACTTCCCTTCTTTGCTCACACATCGATTATTTAATATTTTGGTGCAATTGATTGGTTGAAATTGTTTATTGACTTAATTACCTAATCATGCATTGCTTCATCTCTATTAATAAATCAGAATGGCACATCTTATGGCAAGTCACTTACTGTAACAAATCAAAAGTATGGAACTATTAATAAACTCATCCAGAGAGAACAGAAAATGTATACCTTGAGTGACATTAATGGGTGACATCCGGATTGGAACAGAAATAGTAGAGTTTGATGTGCACTGTCTTTGAACACTATAGAGTGGAAGACCTGAATAAAAAGAAGGATCCAGAAAGTTGCTGGATCCTGGCTTCGATTCTGACCCCTGAAATTTTTTGAAAGATCACATTAGCCACAAAACTGATATAATTAACAAGAAAAAACATAAGCAAGAGAACAACAATAAATAAAATGTTCTCAACTAGGATGAAATGAAAGGAAATATGAATATTAAACAAACAATAAGCAAAGCAAAAGAATAGGAAAAGCAACTTACGAGCACATTGTTGGCCAGACTACCCATAACATCCGATGAATTTATACTGAACGCCTCTTTGAACATATTCTGACTTAAAACTATCAAAATGTAAACATAGATATCAAGGTAAATACAGATAACCATTATGGAAAATCATTGGGAGAAACAACCATAATTAAAAAATGTGGGGAGAGAGAGAGAGATTTACTTTCGCCAAGAGAACGATTTGTCCCAGTAAACAGTATAGTCGCAGGACAGGACCCTGTACTCCTGCATGACTCATTTGGCAAGTCTGAAAATGAAATAAAATCTGTCCTCACTGCACGAAATTCAGGAACTGGTATTTGTAAGATGGGAGGCCATTCTGGAGGGCTATTAATGGGACAACTTGCTGCCTGATCCAAGTCGGAGAACTCTAACCCACATGTCTCCTCCTCACATCCACCATTTACATTTCTTCTGATACAAGCACAGCCACACTTATTATCTGAGCCGTTAAAGGCACGGTCAACAACATTTTGGATTATCACAAGTAGCATGCAGAGGATAAATGGGTAGGAAACAAGCCGAATAGTTGTCTTCTTATTTCGTTTCTGCAAACAAGAACAAACGGTAATTTTATCAAATACTGTATATCCATAGTAAACTATTTTGCAAACTTGCTAATTTCAGACATTGATTTAACTTCAAACTTGTTCATATCAAATATTGTTTTGACACTGTCACTAGTTTTGTTTTTTGATACAAGGACTGATGTTTTCAAGAACTCAAGAGTAAAAACTAAAGAAAAACTGAAATATGAGAAATTCTCTTCCAGCAACAAAGTCAAAATTAACAATCTCATATAAAACAACAGTATATTAGTCAATCCAGAAAGAACAATATCAAAACATCAAAATGAAAAAAGAAAAATCATATCTTGCACTTTGAACAAGCTCACTGAAGCAAAAACTCAGATGATCAATATAGAATTCCAAGAACACAACAGATATAAAAAGATAATATGCCACCTTAATAAATCTAAAAAAAGTCGCCTACTTTGAAATTGACCCACAAAACAAAAACAAAAAAGAACAATAAAACATGAACAAGAGAGGAGACCTGGAAAGTTAAGTTTTTTCTGAGTAAAGCATTGGCCTGAGTCCCGAAGTGGAAAGACCAAGTGAAGAATCCGCCATTGATATCTGTCACCCAAAATGTGACCGTTGGAAAAAAAAACCCACCGGCGAGGTTCAAATTTGGCGCCAAACTTTTGTGGGTTTGTTGAGAATCAGAAGACTCTCTTCTGATTTTTATACCGAAATGGAGACATGTCACGACTTCAACCTCAATTGGAGGTCAAATTGAATTCCAACGGAGGTCGAACGACTTCAACCTCAATTGGAGGTCGATTTCGACTCCCATTGAAGGTCGATTTCGACCCCCATTTCGACCTTCAATGGATATCTGTTCGACCTCCATTTGAGTTCCGTTAAGCAAACCTCTATAAAGAAGATGAAATAATAAAATAAAATAAAAACTTTTTTTTACAATTTGGCCTCTATCTAATTGAAAAAATATTTTTTTTTACTTGATAATTGAATTTTTAACAAATTGGTCATAATATAATTCAAAATACAACAAATTGATCCTAAGGTTTGTAAAATATTATGACCAATTTGTTGTATTTTGAATTATATTATGACCAATTTATTGTATTTTAGGACCAATTTGTTGTATTTTGAATTATATTATGACCAATTTGTTGAAAAATCAATTAGCAAATAAAAAAATGTCTTTTCTCAATTAGATAGAAACCAAATTGTAAAAACCCCAAGAATAAAATCAAAAAAAAAACACCAAATTGTAAAAACATGGGTTGTAAAAATTGTAAAAACACCAAATTGTGAACATGGGTTGTAGAGTCTTCAACTTTTGATTAATATTAATAATAATTTTGAAGATCAACTTCAAGAACTGTTGACATTTTTTAAGATAAAGAAAAAATGTTGGTATGTTGTGAATGATATCATATGCTTGTAGTGTAAACACAAATCATGCTTTTGAAAAGAATATATATATATATATATATATATATATATATAAAGAATTAAAAGAACATGAAAGTGATATAAAGAATTAAAAGAAAATATATATCAAAGAGGAGCCACATCTGAAGTGATGACATTTCCAAGAAAGATCCTCACTTTGAATTAAGCTTTTAATTGTATTTAATTAACCAAGAGCTTACTTATACTTATTACTATAAATATTCTTGTACAATCACAATTACAAAGAAAATGCATCTATATAGTATAGAACGGGTCTTGTTATATTATCGGCACAATAATATTATCATAATGAAATATTCTAATCGTTTTCAACTCATCCCCACGACCCCACTTTAGTGTGAACGGTTTTTGAATTAAAATATTCTTGCATTATGACAATCAATCTTATTAATTAGCTAGTACTCTTAGGGATTGTTAATAGTCCTGAATTTTACTGAAGACTGAATAGTGAATGAAATCTGAATTTGAATGAAATGTTTTTTTTTTCTTCTCACATCTGAATGTCCTGTCAATATGTTTGTTTTTTTTAAATAAAATTGTCTGAAAATAAATAATTTTACATCTATATCCGTGTTAAACAATTAAACAAATAATATAGAATAAAAACAATTCAAAAATAATAATTATATATGAACACATATGATCATGATCTTCTTCTTCGATTACAAACAAACTTTATTTTTATTAAGAAAAGAAAAGGTTTTTTTTTTTCAAAAAATAAAAGGGGCAGCAAGAAAACTCACACAAAACACTCTTAAAAAATAATATATAAATACATCACCATAATATCATAATAAAATGTTAATATTAAACACCAATATAAGAAGTGATTATGGTTCTTTTTTATTTTTAAAACTATTTTAAATAGGCAAGATATTAAAATAAAGATTTCTATACAATATATAATAATGATGAAATTGGAATATGTTATATATGGAGAATAGTATCGGAAGAAAAGATTTTGGACTGCATTTAATGCAATTCAGTGATTTACAATTAAGTGAAAAGTCAAAATTTTTTACTTTTTATTTTAAGTTGTTTTTTGGTATTTTTAAGTTGTTTGACCACTTAAAAAAACAAACAAAACAACTTAATAATTATGATTCAGACCCATTAAGTTTTAAGTGGAAAAAAACAAACGACCCCTTAAAATGTATTAATTAAGTGATTAATTGCTAAGAGAGAATGAATTCAGAATTTTTATACAAGGTAGTGATTGAGCAAAAATATAGGGTTAAAAATGGGGATGTCAGTTGGTAGTTGCTATCTAGGGTTTGAAGACAGTTGGTGAAACCAGTAATTGGGAAGAAATATAAAATTTATTATAAATAAAGTGAGATTTCAGGTCTCTAAACTCAAAATGTCAAAAAACCTATGCATGCAAGTTATTAAAAATAATTAAAAAGCAGATAATACAAAAAGTATATCAACTTAGTACTCTAAAATATTGTTCACACAACCCACGCAATTAACATTTACTATTATTTGACTAATTCATTTATATTCAAATACAACAAATAATTTCACCCAAAAAAAAAAAAAATTACAACAAATAAGAATAAGAAGCTGCGGTCAAATGAGGAATAATCTAACGAAATTTTGTATGTAGGTAAACATAATTCCAAGATATAAGATCCTGAGTTGAAGATAACTATCAATATATAAAAATAAAAATTTATACTTAGTTTTATCTGAAAAATCAAGGTCAGTTTGATATTACTTTTAAAAAGTTAAAATCAACTTATTTTATAATTTTGATAAGAAATGAAGTTTGATAAAACTTTCAAAAATGATATATTAATAATCCGATAAGTTTTGACAGTGATTTTGTGAAGTAGGTGGAAAGTTACTTTTAAAAAATAATTATAGAATAATCTATTTCAGCATTTAATTAATTGAATGAATTTTTTTAAATATCATTATTATCCGTATGAAATCAAGTTAAAGTTATTTATATATCTTATTTCATTATAAAATTAAATATTCTTCTTATATATTGATTTGATTTATAAAATCTTTTAAAAATATTTTTATTGTTCTTATTGAATTTTTTTTTTCCTAATTTAAATATTAATTTAATGGAATTGTCTATCTATTAGAGACCGACAAACTCAGTTAGGGAACCTTAACCGTATGTAAATTAACCTGAGCTTTGCAGCACAAAGCATGAAACATTATTGAAAATTTCATTCCCAAAAATAAATAATCAAATAATATACTATATATATATATATATGCTTACAACGCTCGATCACGTACAAAGCGAGGTAAAACTATGACTATCTATCTAAGAAAATTTGAGTAAACGTGAAATTATATAACGGTGAACATATCTGAGAATCATGACAGCACATTGAATGCTTGGGCTCCGCGTGCAACCTTGATGAATACATCCTCCAGAGTGGTGTCAGCCAAACCCCATGCGAAAACTACGAACTTTCTCTTTGCATTCTCAACAGCTTGGAATACATCTGTGATTCTCACCTCATGTTTTGGAAGCTCAAACTTTTGGGTTCCGGATATTTGGTATATCTTATTAGCATTTGGGGACAGATGCCGCACCATGTTCTCCACTTCTTCCTCGTGATCCACAGATGTTGTCATCGTAAACACATAAGATCCTCCATATCTCGCCTTTAACTGTTAAACACCAGATTTAAAGTAAGTGCTTTGCAGAAACAATCTAATCAATTATACTGTCTAATTACAACAGGTCTTAATAAATAAAACTGGCCCTGCTGATAATAAGCATCACAGGACAATTCACTGAGAAAAATCCATTAACGGAGGTGTATTCAATGAAAAAGCTCCAACTCGAGAACTATAACTGAAAGAGTCACAGTAGCTATTTGACCTCTCACCAATGTGTCTAACTATGATATAGTTGAGTTGGAGAATATGCTGTAACTATAAGATACAAATAAGATCACATTCAAGCTACCTCTTTTGGATTTCCGATGCATTGCAAACCGCCATCTACGAAAATTCCCAACCGATCACACAGGACCTCTGCCTCCTCCATAGAATGGGCTGAAAACATATATAAACAACAAAAGAATGAACACAAATTATCGATATCCATGGATGTTGGGTGTGTATGGGAAGAGAGAGTACTTGTAAGAATAATTGCCCGGCCTTGTTTAGCACGCTTCACAACATTCCATAGACTATTTCTTGAAGCCGGATCTAAACCGGTACTGGGCTCATCCATATATACAACCTGGAAAATATTTCCATGTCATTAGTCATAAGTAGCATTGCAAGATAAAATAATCCGGAAGCTGTCGGTGTGCAAAATAGTACATACTTTTGGATCCCCAATCAGTGAAATAGCAACACTCAGCCTCCTCTTCATGCCTCCACTGTATTTCCCTGCTTGTTTGTCAGCAACACCTCCATTAAACAGGTTGACACCCTTGAGGGATTCTTCTACTGCCTACAACAACATAATAGGAAAGAAAAGAGAGTAAAAACTCTATCCAGTAAATGTAACCAGCATACCGACTACCAAGTATTCATCATTCTTCTTATTTTACGGCACCAAACCATACAAATTTTTGTTTTTTTCTCATGGATAAATTCTAAACTATACCATTTATAGATTTTGTTAAACTAGTTTTGATTCTATTTGCAAAATGAAAAAGCTACTGGTTCATGTCAAATGTTCAACCACGAATCCTGCAACAAGCACCCACTGGTCTTATAATTGAAGTTAAGATGATACGACTTACCTGTGTTAAGGCAGAGCCTTTTAGGTTCTTAAGTCTGCCATAAAATAGCAAGTGTTCCCGTCCTGTTAGAGTTTCCCACAGCAGGCTGAAATTGACCAATAAAATAAATAAATAAATAAAACATGAAATTTTTTCAGATTTTATTTCTTGGGACAGAAGGAAAAGAATTCTAGCTTACTCATGCTGAGGGCATACACCCATGCTAGTATATATGCGGTCCATATCAGTCTTTATGTCCATGCCCTGAACAAACGCTGTCCCAGAGGTTGGCTTTGTGAGCCCGATCATCTGCCAACGGACAAAGTTTGAAATGTTGAAGAAAGCATATTGGATATGCAATTTCTGATATTGCAAGAAGACGGACCAAACAAGCAGGACTTCTCATAATGAAGCCATGGAATATGGAGAAGCAAAATAAAGAAAGGGACATAGGAAAGACCAATTGAAATAAACTTTTTTAAATATAAGTTAATAAATAGCTAGAACTTTTCCGACAGCAAACCGTTACATTTTTGAACCATAAAAAATTTAAATGCTTAATAATTAAAATAGAAGCATTGTTTATCACCAAAGAATATGATAGGCTAACCATGCTAATAAAAGAGGTCTTCCCAGCACCATTAGGACCAAGCATGCCGAAGCACTCCCCTGGAGGCAAAGCAAGAGATAACCCTCTAACCGCTAACTTCTCAGGGTTACCATCCCTGCCTGGATATATCTTTTTAAGGTTATCACAGACGATCGCGTGACTTGTGCTAGGTTCGAGTAGCAACTGCTCAACCTTCTCTGTCTGGAGGAAAAAAAAAAAAAAAAGAGATGAAGCACAGAATTATTATAATGAATTGAGTCACAACACACTGATTAAGATTCAACGGTGGATGTTTTAAAAAAATTATTCAAGTTAGACAACAAAGTTTCATTTGTGACATTAAGCTATTTTGGCACCACTTTACAAGCAGTGAATCATACTCGTGAGTCCCAGCGACACAGGTCTTCTTTAATAACAAACAAAACCGTGGCTTCTAAATATTCAAGAGAAGAAAAATATCTAATTAACTACAAAAAAACTAAGAATGAGAGTAACTTTATGGAATTGTTTCAATAGATCATGGAGGTATTTTAACTGTTTAATATGTTAACCAGAGAGACAACTCAATCATTTCAAAATATATATATATACCAGCTCATGGCTGCAAAAGATAGGTCAGTGTGGTTTGACAGACCAGCTTCCTAGTCTATGTACACTTATTAACAAACTTCAAAATGTATAAGGAAATTGAGAATATAAACTGTATAAAAAAAAAATGTTACCTCCTGGACAACATCAGGTTTATCCATCTGAACAAAGACTTTAGATTCCTGCCTTCTCAAACTGGGCCTCCGGAAAGAAGGAGACTTCTTCCGAAATTTTTGCAAGAAGAATAGAGGACCTTTTACACCTCCAGATGATACAACTTGATCTACGTAATAAGCAACAAAAAGCACAACCAACCACTCAACAGCCATGATAATCAAGACCTCCCTCATACCGTTTCCGCTGTCACTCAAATTCGCCCAGGTCATCCCATCAATTCCCAAATAGTTACCCCTGAACGAATATTGCCCAAACTCATATATCCCACGATATAGAGCAAAGCCAGGATATAACTCCATTACAATTATCCAAGCTCCTACAAGGAAAGAATAACTCCATAGTGAGTAATACTACTTAATGTTGAAACAACCAAAACAGAAGCTATCTTTACAACAAGAACAACTTCTAAGTGCGTCATCTTGAACTACTTCTAACTACTTAATGTTCAAACTTACTTGGAAATGTATCATCTTGAACAAAGAACTGAAAAAGATAGCCACCTAAGAGGCCAGTTCCGAAGACAATTATGTATGCTAAAACTGCATCCATTAATATTTCAATCATTGCATGAGAGTCAGTTTACAGATCATTAAGAGAAATTAAGGACCTACTCCCTACTAATAAATGTATAGAAAAGCTAGCATCAAACCTGCAGCAGTCTTAACACTTGAAAACAGGGCAGATACTAGAAAGGCCAGAGATATTTGCAAGTTTATGTAGATAAAATAGAACACAAATTGGATGCTGTAATCATTGAGCGTGAAGATTTTCAACCCTGTATGTCAACCACATCAAATCAAGTTGAAGCAAAGTAAGAACAAGAAATGCATTCCTTTCAAAAAAAAAAAAAAAAAAAGAAATGCATTAACTAGTTGATTGATTACCTATGCCTGCTCCAAATACCACAAAACACAGCATGTAGATTGAAGAGATAGTAAGGAAATAAGCATATGAAATCATCCAATAAGGTCCATCACCAAGTCCATGCATTTTCATCATGATTCTGAGTTTTTGTTGTTTCTCATATACCAAAGATGTCAAGACCACCTACAAGGAAACAAAACATATCAAGAAGATAAAACTTGCGAAAAACTTAAATGCAACATAATTTAACACATATTAAGTACAAAAGATAGAGACCCTTGTAAAGGTTAGGCATGTTGTAAAACAAATACGTGCATGTTGAAAAACAAAGGAACAATTAGCCACCACAACCACAAATCACTATTTTTTGTAGAAAATTTCCAACTGCATACACTCATTTAAAGTTTCAGCTACTTATTTCTGAAGTATTGTTCAGCATTTACAATAATGATAATTCAAATGCCAAATTACCTTAAAAATTATATAAGAAGTGTGACCACGGATTCAAAGCTTTACCTTATCATAGCTTTTACTTATAATTTGCAACAGCATGCAACCCTTTACTACTTATCAGTTATCACTGTTACTAAGAAGCAATTCCAGTTCATATACTTACAGGGAATAGCTGTAGGACAACCCACGAAAAGAACAGTGCGCCAAGAAGAGATGAAATATCCAATCTGAGCTCAGTGTAAGGTTTGGGCATTTCTTTGACAAATTCAAATAGCATTTGCGTGCCAGGCCCTCGCAGAAACTGAAGGTAGGCATTGGATGCCTATGAATGCAAAAATTGTAAATGTCAGTGTTAGCTTTAAGAAAATGAGAAGAGAAATATTAAGTATCAATCCTAATAGTGGGAATATAAGTTTCAAAATGAAAATACAAAATTAAATAAAATAAATATAAAAAACAAGATTATATTAGATAAATAGAGGGCAAATGAAGGCGTATACAAAACAAATGATCCAATAACTTATCTAAGATTTTTGATTTGTCAAAACATCAAAATTACTTAATTTTTCAAATAAAAAATGAACAAATAAAACCTTAATAATTCAATAAATTAGTGTGAGATCTCAATCATCTCCGGAGAGTATTGTCTCATAGAAAATTTGAACAATACACGACTATCCAATAAAGAAATTCCCATGGGTCAGGCCCAAAAATTTAAAATTAAGAAGTTAATAAGAAAGCATGAGTAGAAAGAAAACTCAGATAACTAAAATTCTATACATACCAGATTTACTGCACGCGGAACACGAACCAATCCAATTGGGGAATTCCCTGTGTCATTCTTATAGGTTGAATTGTACCAGATGCTCACATTAAATCGATTTACATCAGAGTTTAGGAAATCATAGGCTGTGGAAAAATCAAACCACAATATTGTCATATCAATTTATTAGCCATATCAGATTTCTCAAATTAGTTAAAAGTAATCATGCAGACCAACCTGCAGTTATCTCATTAATTTTTCTTTCTGAGTTTCCTTTTCTGTAACCTTTATAGAGCTCATCATTTATCTCGGAAGCACTATTACGCCACAAATTTAAACCTTGAAGACATCTTAACTCTGGATCTAAGACAAAAAATGTAAATGGTCTGAGATTCAGAATGCATGCAAACAAATTGGTAATGAGAGAATGAGATAAGTTATTGATTAGTTTGACAACATCTTACTAATCACAAAGCAATTATCATGGTGCATAAACAGAAATGTTCATCCAATACTGAAATTCCCCATTAGGAAGAACATCCCATTTCTTATATAATGAACTTTCATTTCACATTTTTTTCAAAGTTGCAATAAGCCAAGAAACTTCCCTTCTTTGCTCACACATCGATTATTTAATATTCTGGTGCAATTGATTGGTTAAAATTGTTTATTGACTTAATTACCTAATCATCCATTGCTTCATCTCTATTAATAAATCAGAATGGCACATCTTATGGCAAATCACTTACTGTAACAAATCAAAAGTATGGAACTATTAATAAACTCATCCGGAGAGAACAGAAAATGTATACCTTTAGTGACATTAATGGGTGACATCCGGATTGGAACAGAAATAGTAGAGTTTGATGTGCACTGTCTTTGAACACTATAGAGTGGAAGACCTGAATAAAAAGAAGGATCCAGAAAGTTGCTGGATCCTGGCTTCGATTCTGACCCCTGAAATTTTTTGAAAGATCACATTAGCCACAAAACTGATATAATTAACAAGAAAAAAACATAAGCAAGAGAACAGCAATAAATAAAATGTTCTCATCTAGGATGAAATGAAAGGAAATATGAATATTAAACAAACAACAAGCAAAGCAAAAGAATAGAAAAGCAACTTACGATCACATTGTTGGCCAGACTACCCATAACATCCGATGAATTTATACTGACTGCCTCCTTGAACATATTCCGACTTAAAACTATCAAAATGTAAACATAGATATTAAGGTAAATACAGATAACCATTATGGAAAATCATTGGGAGAAACAACCAAAATTTAAAAAATGAGGGGAGAGAGAGACTTACTTTCGCCAAGAGAACTATTTGTCCCAGTAAGAAGGATAGTCGCAGGACAGGACCCTGTACTCCTGCATGACTCGTTTGGCAAGTCTGAAAATGAAATAAAATCTGTTCTCACAGCACGAAATTCAGGAACTGGTATTTGTAACACGGGAGGCCATTCTGGAGGGCTAGTAATGGGACAACTTGCTGCCTGATCCAAGTCAGAGAACTCTAACCCACATTTCTCCTCCTCACATCCACCATTTACATTTCTTCTGATACAAGCACAACCACACTTATTATCTGAGCCGTTAAAGGCAGTGTTGACAACATTCTGGACTATCACAAGTAGCAAGCAAAGGATAAATGGGAAGGAAACAAGCCGAATATTTGTCTTCACATTTCGTTTCTGCAAGCGAGAGCAAACGATAATTTTATCAAATACTGTATATCCATAGTAAACTATTTTGCAAACTCGCTCATTTCAGACATTGATTTAACTTCAAACTTGCTCATATCAAATATTGTTTTGACACTGTCACTAGTTCTGTTTTTGCTTTAGATACAAATTTAAGTAGATTGATGAATCAGGCAGATTGGGACTAATGTTTTCTTTTTCTTTTTCTTTTTTGATACAAGGACTGATGTTTTCAAGAACTCAAGAATAAAAAGTAAAGAAAAATCATTCTGGTTCTTAAATATGAGAAATTCTCTTCTACCCAAACATTGCAACAAAGTCAAAATTAACAATCTCATATAAAACAACAGTATATTAATCAATCCAGAAAGAACACCAAAACATCAACAACAACAAAAAATCCTATCTTGCACTATGAACAAGCTCACTGAAGCAAAAATTCAGATGATCAATATAGAATTCCAAGGATACAACAGATATACAAAGATTCATATATGCCACCTTAACAAATCTAAAAAACGTCGCCTACTTTGAAATTGACCCACAAATCAAAATAAAAAAAAAAAAAAAAAGAACAATAAAAAGCATAGCAACGGACCCTTAATCAACAAGCAAGAACCAATCACAAACTAAAACCCAACAAAAATAAAGAAGAAAAAAAGAACAATAAAACATGAACAAGAGAGGAAACCTGGAAAGTTAAGTTTTTTCTGAGTAAAGCATTGGCCTGAGTCCCGAAGCTGGAAGGACCAAGTGAAGAATCCGCCATTGATATTTGTCACCCAAAATTTGACCGTTGGAAAAAACCCACCGGCGAGGTTCAAATTTGGCGCCAAATGTTTGTGGGTTTCTTGAGACTGTTGAGAATCAGGAGACTCTCCTCTGATTTTTATAACGAAATGAAGAAATGCCGCAGGCAGCTTCACCGTTTTATTCTTCATGAAAGGAAAAAAAAAAAAAAAAAAAGGGAGAGAGAGAAAGAAGAAAGAGAGAAAACAAATGACACTGAATGTCGATGAAACTACGAGATTGACATTCACATGTCTGCTTGACTTTTGCTTTTCTGCGTTCAGATTCCACTACCAACAATGCCCTTCGTAAAATGACTATAATGTCCTTCCCGCGTTTTTCCAACAAAATTGTTTATGTAAAAGATCTGTCTAATTAATTAACTAATTAATTAACCTTCTGTTGAATTGACCAAAACTATCGCTGTTAATTATAATTTATAATCACTGATGTTTCCTTGCAAAAATTATTTAATTAAATAGATTTTTTTTTTTTAAATTGGATTAATCTATGGGGGAAAAACATATTATATACTGAAAAATTCTTAAACAGTACTCGTATAAATATATAAACAAAGAAAATAAAATAAAATAATAAAATAAAATAATTAACCAAACAAAAAACGTTAAGGGTGCGGAAACCCAAAAATAAAAAAAGAAAGACGCGCAAACCATAACAAAAAACGAAAAAGAAACCTTTAATAAAAACAAAAAAACTTTTGCTCATAAAATTATTACTCATCAATGAAGATGATATCTTAAATAGAATATGATATCTTCTTAACTAAATAGAATAGGACATCTTCTTAATTTTGTTCAATTTAAATTTAATAATCAAGAGTATGCGAATATTAAAATATATATAATTTTTTTCAAATTATATTGAAGCAACAAAACTTTCATGGAAATGATCAATTTCAACTATTGAATTTACATTTAATATACATACTATCGTCATCATGTCAATATATGTTGTTGAACAAAAAAAAAAATTGTTAATTATATTTTAGAAATAATTTTTATATTTAAAAAACATTAATCGTATATACAGTTATAGTATATATAAACATATAATCGGTTAGAAAATTCAACTGTACATTTTGTGGCCGGGTTTCATCGAAATTATAATTTTGATTTTTCTTCATTGAATTTATATTAATAAATTTATCAATATATATATAAAACTACAATCCAGATTGAATCATTGAAGATTCAACTTGTGTATGTCTCAGTTGTGGATTTTGGCTCTACATTATTTGTGTGGTTAACCGTGGGATTACAATGTTTAATTTTTAAAAAAATTATGTTTTTTTTCAACTTTTGTTAGATAAATTAACGTTTAACCATACATATACTGTATAATAGCATGATATAATAGAACACTAGCTAGTCGGATTATTTTTAAGATTTTTGTCTTCACAATTTGATTGAAATATAATATACTATTCAAATTTATATCTAAATGACATGAAATATGACTTGTAATTAATACATAAACAACCAAATTGTGTCATAAACAATATTATAATATCAAAGAGTAACAAAATCCTTAAAAATAATTAAATTATGATGAGCTAAGGAAAGCATGTATATCGACGAGATGAGGTTAGTCCAATGGTAAACCCTTCACACCTGTAACATGAGGTTGCAGGTTCGAGTTCTTTCCCCTCTCCTAAAAAACCCTGAATTTATATATAATATAATACTTAAAAAATTTTAAAATTTTAAAATTTAAAATAAAAATAAATAAATAAATAAATAAGGAAAGCATGTATCTCTTTAGTTAGTTATGTGCCTAGATTAGCAAATATAAGGTTGCTCATAGTCTAGCAAAACTTGCTCTAGATCATGTGGGTGAGTCTATATGGCTGAATGACTGTCTGTTTTTTGTGGAGAGTCTGGTCTTGGATGATTACCCAAGTTCTTTATAGTTATGGTTATCCTTTTTATGAATTCCTATTTTCTCAAAAAATAAATTATATATATATAATTATATGATATGTGGATTATTATTATTATTATTTGTCACTATTTATCCACCTATCTAGATTATACATTTTTTTAAAGTTTTTTTATTTTTATTTTTATTTTTTATTATTGATAGGATTCAAGCTGTTGATTTGAGAGTCATTTACTCAAACTCTAAACTTATCCATCTATCAGCTAAGCTACGCCCTTGAGAATTGATATGTGCATTATTGACCCACTACCCATTATCCTTTACATTATTGCATACCACTTCCCATTGTTTCCTTTAATTTATGCATTAGTGGCGTTAATGGCACGGTTGCTCATGGTTAGTGGAATAATTTAGATAAGGTTTTAGTGACCTTTGTTATTGTTTTGTTTTTGTACTCTTCTATATCCTTCGTAATTCTTCTTGTAATTTCCTTAATCGGAAAATACATATCAAAGTCAAACTTCATCGAATGTTAATAATAATTTTGAAGATCAACTTCAAGAACTGTTGACATTTTTTATGATTAAGAAAAAAAAATGTTGGTATGTTGTAAATGATACCATGTGCTTGTAGTGTAAACACAAATCTTGATTTTCAAAAGAATATAATCATATATATACTTGTAGTGTAAACACAAATCATGATTTTCAAAAGAATATAATCATATATATATATATATAAAAACGTGTACAGTTGGCTTATGAACATGAAAGTGATATAAAGAATCAAAAGAATATATATATTAAAGAGGAGCCACATCTGATGACATTTTCCAAGAAAGATCCTCACTTTGAATTGTTATTTAATTAACAAAGAACGTACTTCTACTTATTACAATATCCTTGTACAATCACAATTACAAAGAAAATGCATAGAGTCGTCATTGTTACGATATCGGCACAATAATCTTTTCATAATGATTCTAGTTGTTTTCAACTCATTCCCACAATCTCACCTTAGTTTGAACGGTTTTTTTTAATTCAAATATTCTTGTATCGTGACAAACGATCTTACTAAACTAATTAAGTTAACTAGTATTCACAGAATGTATTAATTAAGTGATTAATTGCTAAGATAGAGTGAATTCAGAGATTTTATATAAGGTAGTACGTGGTTCTGTAAACATATAGCCGTTAAAAACCATGGGGATGTCAGTTGGTAGTTAGTTGCTATCTAGGGTTTGAAGAAAGTTGGTAAAAATTTATTATAAATAAAGTGAGATTTCAAATCTCTAAACTCAAAATGTCAAAAACCTATGCATGCAAGTTATTAAAAATATTGTTTTAGTCTTGAATCCAGGTCAAGACTTGAATATATATTTTTTAATTGAATACAAGTACAATAATTAAATATATAGTAAATGTGCAATTAAAATTACATGAAAGCTTGCTTCCACGAAACACCACATATATAGTGACTATAATTAAGTGGGCAAAAAAATATATTATTTAGTCTGGTATTTTTGACTGATCGTGGAAATTAAACATTAATTGATCATGTGTATGAAACCAAATTAAAAAAAAAATATATATATATATATATATATCAACTTATTTGACTGAAATATTGTTCACACAACCCACGTAATTACCATTTTCTATTATTTGATTAGGGGTGGTCCATCGATTGAAGAATTTTTTCTTCTTTTTTTTTTTTTTGTTTGAAAAGATTGATCAAAGAAATTATTGGATTGAAGTACAAGTAACAGCAAAATCTTTAGTCTTATATTCACATTATTTTACATGTTTAAAGCAAGTTTGCCAGGCTGTTTCTCTTTTTTCTTTTTTGAATTTGACTACTACTACTATTATGATTTATAAATCTGTTATCCGTTAAATTTGCAATTTCTATAGTGACCATTTTGCCCTTCACCCAATTGACCAAAATGCCCTTCTTTATTGAAAGCATCACGTCTCGGTCGCCCACCAAAAGAAAATTTATATTATTGGAAACATAATAATATACAATGAATAGAATAATGCCAACTTTTTTTTCTTTGCTTGCCAATATCCATCTTCGATCCCACCATATACAGCAAATGTCATGTTAAAGTTCATGTGATCCACACCCAAAAATAAAAACGCGGAGTTGTATTTGAAAAAACTAAGAACATGTTCACACTTATGGAATTTTATGTCGCTATCGACTAAACATCTAGAAAATTAGTAAATATTCAATGTCTTGGCAGTTGGAGGTTTCAAAATGAAGTGTCTACTTTTACCTATTAAATCGTAAAGTGTGAAAGGACATCTTTTAATAAAAATGACGTTAGCTTTCAAATTTCAATCCAATGGTTTAAATAAATAAACAATTTAAAAAAATAAAAATAAAAACATAAAAATAGATAATTTCTATTTCTTGTAACTACCCTGTATTGTTAATGTTCATGTATAGTAGCTAAACACATTATTTTATTACAAAGTATTCAAAGGATTTTTAGATTTTTTAATGCTTCTTTAATGGTTTTTTTTTTTTTTTTTTTTTTTGAACAAGAATTTTTTTAAGTAGTTGACTTGACAAAATTAAATTTAAAAAAAAAAAAAAAAAAGCAAGAAAGTGGCAAATTCGTTATTGAATCAAAAACCGACACCAATTTCGTAACCATCACCGTTAACCCAGAGAAAATTTAGTTAAAAAACGACCCAAAACCGCGCTCTTTTGACAAAAAAAATCAATTAGACAAAAAACAAAAAATAAAAAATTCCCATTTAAATCCAGTCAAATCCAACAAGAAACCAGTCGAGAAAAAAAAAAAAAAAAAAAAAAAGCAAGAACGATGGAGTTGCAGAGGGGATTTGCTCTGTTATGGCAACAGTACAAGGCATTGTGGAAGAAAAACTTGGTACTTTCATGGAAGAACAAAAGAGCAACTTTTCTACAGCTGTTCTCGTCTTTCTTCTTCATCTTTCTAATCTACTGCATCCAAGAAGCCGTCAAAGCTCGCTTCTCTGCTTCCACTGATTTCAAGTCCATCAGAGATCCACAACCCTTGCTCTCCATCCCAATTCCTCCATGTGAAGACAAGTTCTTCATCAAATTTCCATGCTATGACTTCGTTTGGAGTGGAAATCAGAGCACCAAAGTCCAGAGAATCGTTGACTCTATTTTGAAGAACAACCCCGGCAGAGTTATTCCTTCAAGCAAGGTATTATTTTTTTTTTTTTATCTTTTTCAATTGGGTTTTTTTTTTTTTTTTTTTTTTCCTGTACATGGGATTTGAATTTCAATTTCAATTTCTTAGTGATTGTATCAAATATGGAGCGTTGAAGGAAGATCATTAAAACACTTTCTTTGTACGTTTTGTTTGTTTGTTTAGGTTTTGTCATTTAGAACACCAGCTGAAGTGGATAATTGGCTTTTTAGTAATGCTATGAAGTGTCCCGGAGCTCTGCATTTCACGGAAAGAAACGCTACTGTGATAAGCTATGGCATACAGACTAATTCTACTCCTGTCGAAACGCGAGGGAAATACGAAGATCCCACATTCAAGTTTCAAATCCCACTTCAGATTGCCGCAGAACGTGAAATTGCTAGGTCTTTGATTGGAGGTACATTTGTACTTGTGGTTATGTTCTTTTAGTTTAGTCTTCAATAGTTTCCATATGATTTATATGCTACTTTGTAATTCTGGGCATTGCAATGTAGATGCAACCTTTAGCTGGGTTGTGGGGATCAAGGAATTTGCACACCCTGCCAGGGAGATTGTCTCTGCAGTGGCTAGAGTAGGACCGACTTTCTTCCTTGCAATTGCCATGTTTGGTTTTGTGTTTCAAATTAGTTCTTTGGTCACAGAGAAAGAGCTCAAACTACGCCAGGTATTCAAGTTCTAGTTGTCGAAGTTTAATTCAGATTAGATTTTCTGGTCGCACATGGACTAATTCATTTTTTTATTTTTTTATGTGATATGCTGTTATATGACAGGCAATGACTATGATGGGTCTATATGATTCTGCTTATTGGTTATCATGGTTAACATGGGAGGGAATAATGACACTTATTTCATCAATCTTTATAGTTCTCTTTGGAATGATGTTCCAATTTGATTTTTTCTTGAACAACAGTTTTGCAGTTCTGTTGCTTGTGTTCTTTCTCTTTGAACTCAATATGGTAAGCACATAATTCCTAGGGAGTCCTTAACAATTCTCTCTTTTTCTTGTTTAAACCAACATAATCTTAATATGTTACGCCTTTATTGGTTTCTTGTGATTCTTGGTGCTAGACTGGCTTTGCATTCATGTTGTCAGCCTTCATTAGCAAGTCATCATCATCAACAACTGTGGGTTTCTCCATATTTATAGTTGGATTTATGACTCAGGCAAGATTCCCCAACTAAAATTTCTCGACAAGAGTAGTATAAATGTTTGATCATGTTTATAGATCTTTATTCGTTATTGCAGCTTGTCACAGTATTTGGATTCCCCTATGCTGACAATTTTTCCACCACATTACAAACCATATGGTCATTGTTCCCACCTAATCTTCTTGCACAAGCCCTACAGCTGCTTGCATCCGCAACTTCAACACCTGAAGATATCGGGATAAGCTGGAGCAGACGGGGAGAATGTGCACCAAATGATACGGAGTGTGTGATAACAATTGTATGTAAACCCTTTGTAGCTCAAATCCTAAAATTAATGAGAGTTTACTCTACATTTACTGCTTTAATTTCTCTTCCAAACCTAAGCTGATTAACTGCCATTACCTCTGTACTGTTTTTTTTTTGGTCCGTGTTCTTGACAGAATGATATCTACATATGGCTTGTGGCCACATTCTTCGTATGGTTTCTTTTGGCCATCTACTTTGATAATATATTTCCAAATGCATCTGGTGTGCGAAAATCAGCATTTTACTTTTTGAAACCCGGATATTGGACAGGGAGAGGCGGAGGCAAGGTGGAAGGTAACAAAGTTTGAAATTCATTCTATGCTCATCAGTTCTTGTTTGCTAATGTTTTGTTTTTTTTTTTTTGTTAAAAATCAGTTAATATTTATGATCAATGCTTTTTTTTTGTCTGTTCTTTTCACAGAGGGAGGCATTTGTAGTTGTATAGGTTCAGTACCCCCAATAGAGCATGACACTCCAGATGATATAGATGTGGCTGAAGAGGAAAATGTTGTTAAACAACAAACTCGGGAAGGTACAGTTGATTCGAATGTGGCAGTTCAGATACGTGGCCTCGTAAAAACATATCCTGGAAGCAGGAAAATCGGCTGCTGTAAATGCCAGAAGACTTCACCTTATCATGCTGTCAAGGTAAGAGTCAACTTTCAGCGGTAATTGTTCGTGTTGGTGGGTTGCAAAGGTTACTGCTGTATGACTCGAACGGAGCTTATATTCTTCTGAAAATAGCATGATCAAAATATTTATCAATTAGCCAAAACTTTCTTGAATTGTACAGTTCCTTAAATGTCTTGTTAATTGTTTGGGTTGCTCATGGCTGTATTCAAACAAATCATTTCTATTTGTCAGAATCAATTGAGTCTATTTGTAGTATTAGGTGCATATAAGGATACTTCTTCCCAACTACTTTTTCTAGATTTACTTATGATGACATTGTAGGTGTACATATACGTTATGAGTGACTTCCATGAAATCGAAACTATTTCTTATTTTGAATTATCTTTCAGGGCTTATGGGTGAACATTGCAAAGGATCAGTTATTTTGTCTTCTTGGACCCAATGGTGCTGGAAAAACTACAACAATCAGTTGTTTGACTGGCATAACACCAATGACTGGTGGAGATGGTAAAATTATCATCCTTTTGAGTGTGCCCTTGTGTTTTGATCATTAAAAGTTTAATTTGGTGTTGGGAGAAGTCAAGTAGAATGTTAACATTATAAACTGCCTTTTTTTCAGCACTGATTTATGGCTATTCCAGTCGAAGTTCTGTTGGCATGTCAAACATTCGAAAAATTATAGGAGTTTGTCCCCAGGTGACTTTCTGTCTCTTTGAACTATAAGTGAGCATGATTGTTTCTATTTGAAACTTGTCATGCAGAATGTAGAAACTAACATTTGTTTGAATTTTGATTCTCTTCGTAGTTTGATATTCTTTGGGATGCATTATCCGGTGAACAGCACCTCCATCTCTTTGCTAGTATTAAAGGCCTATCTCCAAGTTCAATCAAATCGGTATGTGCTATGCAATCCTGAAACTCTGACCAAGCTTTGCATACCTGAATTTACTATCCATCTGCACTCATCCTTGAAGATGTTAAATATATTAAGCTTCTACATGATGAGCTCGTAGAATGTCAATGACTCTATGCACTATCATTTTTATTAAAACAAAGGTTTATGCTCAAATGCAGGTTGCTGAGAAGTCATTAGAAGAAGTGAAACTCACTGGATCAGCCAAAATCAGAGCTGGGAGCTACAGTGGAGGAATGAAACGTCGCCTTAGTGTTGCAATAGCTCTTATTGGTGATCCGAAGTTAGTCATTCTGGATGAACCGGTAAGCACACTATAGTATTCCTTTCATATGTACATAAGTGTACTAGAATGTACAGGACCGCTTTATGTTATATTTATCATTTCTCTGGATCTACAGACTACCGGAATGGATCCGATTACTAGGAGGCATGTGTGGGACATTATAGAGAATGCTAAGAAAGGTCGTGCCATAATCCTAACAACGCACTCAATGGAAGAAGCTGATATATTAAGTGACCGCATTGGAATCATGGCAAAGGGTAGGCTTCGCTGCATTGGAACCTCAATCAGATTGAAGTCACGGTTTGGTACTGGTTTTGTTGCTAATGTTAGTTTCACCGGAAACAATAATGGACGAAGTACTCCAGCCAACAGGGAAGCAGTTGCAACACCTAATCATGATGCTGTGAAGGACTTCTTTAAATCTGTATGTTGAATGAGTAAAATTATCTAAAATTACCTTCAACTTCAACAACAAAAAAAAGTTGTTTCTGACAATCGATATGTATTGCAGCGTTTAAATATAGTACCGAAAGAGGAAACCAAAGCATTCCTGACTTATGTCATTCCACATGATAGAGAGGAGCTTCTTACGGTATGCATTTCTCACAAACACAAATGCAATTACAATTACAACTATACGAACAACTTTTCTTACACAACAGGATGAATTTTACTTACAATTATGATCTTAATCTTTGATTTATTTATTTATTTATTATTATTATTTTTTTTTCTGTTTCTTTATCTTATGTTCTTTGGCAATTGGCATTTATAATCTGAACAGAGTTTTTTCGCGGAGCTCCAGGATAGAGAAAGTGAATTCGGTATATCAGATATTCAACTAAGTCTTACAACACTTGAAGAAGTTTTCTTAAATATCGCGAAACAGGCAGAGCTAGAAAACGCTGCAGCTGAGGGGAGGTTGGTCACTCTGAACTTGCCATCCGGGACCTCAGTTCAGGTAACCACAATTTTCTTTCATTTTTGTATTATCATGTAACGAATAACAAGTATTTGAGTCATAACAAACTCTTAAATGATGATGCAGATACCCATTGGAGCAAGGTTCGTGGGCATTCCAGGAACCGAATCTGCAGAGAATCCTAGAGGCATTATGGTGGAAGTGTACTGGGAGCAAGATGAATCCGGTGCCCTCTGCATTTCTGGTCAGTCTCCGGAAATGCCTGTACCTCCTAATGTGCAACCAATGGCTTCTACAACATCATCAACTTCGCGTAGAAGTTTCTTAGGCCGGACAGGACCTGCTCATGGCATAGTGTTTGATCTCAGTCAGACCAATACTACAGAGTCTCGATGATTTCGTTACATATGAATCCATTGAAGGCGTATACATAGGCTTTGTTACACGACTGATCAACAGTACCACTTGGTAGTTGAATACATATATTTCACATTTCAATAGAATAGCAAGTGATTTGCATTGTTTTTTACTTTTTGTAATTTTATTGAGTGTATTTATATAGCAAGTAAAGAAACAATTTTTAATTCTCTCTTATATACCAATAAGACAATGAGATTTCATGTTAAGATTAGCAATATTTGAGAGACGATATTGTGACTTTAATCTCATACCTTCTCATATAAGACCTATCCTAAAGCTTTATCAGAAAATAATACAACACATTCATGCAAATTAATTGAACCGTGTATGGATGACGTGGATACACATCTTACCATAAAATCACATAAATGATCTTCGGTGTAACAATTTTTGGTAATATTATCAATCTTGCTTATGTTGCCTTTCACTAAACTGAGTTGCTTAATTTTAGGGATTTCAATGATCGAAAATTGCTAAGCATTTTCCATTTAAACACCCCTTAATTGGATTTTCTTCCTAATTTTAATTATTACCTTGTTGGCTCCTCATTACATATAGCATGATATAAATGGAAATTTTTTTATGAAAACAAATGAACTTTTTAATAGATTCACGGACATGAAATGAGATGTCTCAATTACCTTCATAAATTCAGTCAAATTTCACTTATCCGTTTCTCGTATCCCCCACTAATTACATGCTAATTATCGAATTATTCTAAATAAAATTCCACATATTCGAAACCTCACTTCTAGAATTAAATTCTTAAATTTGAAAAACAAATATAAATAACAGTAATTAATGCAATTAAAGTGAAACCAAACTCAGTGGCAATTCCGGTAATTTCAGTAAAAAAGAAAGACCAATTTGGTAATTTCCAACCGCTATACACTTACCAAAAATACAAACGCGCAAAACCGCGCCTTTTTCATGTAAACTTCCATAAAAAGACAAAAACAAGACACAACACAACTCTCTCTGTTCTCAGTACTCGTAACGTCAAAAAAAAAAACCTTAAACGCATCAAATCGAAACCCCAAAAAAAAAAAAATAAATAAAATTAAACGATGAATTTGCAGAGAGGATTGCCTTTACTTCACCAGCAATACAAGGCATTGTTCAAGAAAAACTTTCGACTCTCATGGAGGAACAAGCAATCAGTGCTTCTCCAACTCTTCCCTAGTTTTTTCTTCATTTTTCTCATGTTTTGTATCGACAAGGGGCTCAACTATGGCGACGACAGAGGCTCGGTCGACAGTGTAGACAGAGTCACCGACCCAAAACCGATTCTCTCGCCGCCGATCCCTCCCTGTGAAGATAAGTTATTAGCGAAAAAACCATGCTTTGACTTCCTGTGGACCGGCGGCGGTGGCATCGCGAACCAGAACCAGAGAATCCAAAAGATCGTTGATGGGATCATGAACAACAATCCTGGAAGAAAGATTCCTCCACATAAGGTCTGATATTTTGAGTTTCAGTTTTTATAATCTAACCCAAAAAACCCCATTTGAAAAAAATTGAAA
Organism: Acer negundo; assembly: GCA_035582765.1. Lineage (NCBI taxonomy): Eukaryota > Viridiplantae > Streptophyta > Magnoliopsida > Sapindales > Sapindaceae > Acer > Acer negundo. The sequence continues at coordinate 31,785,022 of CM069238.1, forward strand.
TTGAGTCCATTGCTGTGTTGTGCAGGTTAAATCATTCAAAACAAAAGGTGAGGTGAATAATTGGTTTATCAAAAATCCATTGTCGTCCCCGGGAGCTCTGCATTTTGAAGAAAGAAATGCTAGTGTGATAAGCTATGGTATACAGACTAGTACTACACAAAGTCAATTGGAGAATAATCGTCTCAACCTCCCAGAAGATCCTACATTTGATTTCCAAATCCCACTTCAGATTGCTGCAGAGCGTGAAATTGCTAGATCTCTTGTTGGAGGTACATTTTTTTTTTCTTCTCAAAAGCATGTTTTTTTATAAATCAGCTTTATGTTATATGTTCTTAAAACACATGAAAAGATGTGATTTTTGATGTTTAGATCCAAACTTTATCTGGGTTGTGGGACTTAAAGAATTTGCACACCCAGCATGGAAATTAGTTTACGAAAACCAATTTACAAAAGAGGACAAAATTTCTGCTACGGATATAGGCATGGGACCAACATTTTTCCTTGCAATTGCCATGTTTGGTTTTGTGTTTCAAATCAGATCATTAGTTACAGAAAAAGAACTCAAACTGCGGCAGGTATTGAAATTTCTTCAGTTAGGCATGTATGTTACAAGTTCTGCTGAATAATTCTTGTTTCCGATTGTTCGAATTTCGTTGTTTCTTACAGGCAATGAACATGATGGGTCTGTATGATACTGCATATTGGTTGTCATGGCTTACATGGGAGGGAATTATGACACTTGTTTCATCACTCTCTGTAGTTATCTTTGGCATGATATTCCACTTTGATTTCTTCTTGAAAAACAATACTGTTCTTCTGTTCCTCCTCTTCTTTCTTTTCCAACTCAATATGGTAAGAATATTGTAAACAGACTTTTTTTTTTTTTACGTTACTCGCGATGTTTTTTCTTAATATGCATACCCTTTGATCTGTGTTTCCTTTGATTCTTGATTGTAGACTGGCTATGCTTTCATGTTGTCTGCCTTCATCAGCAAGTCATCTTCATCCACAAGAATTGGTTTTTCAATATTTATAGTTGGATTTGTAACTCAGGCAAGGTTCCTTATAGATAAGTCACTTCTTGAACACAATTTATGAATTCTATTGTACAATTATTTGATTTCATTTTGCTGCTGCAGATTGTTACTCAGATTGGATTCCCTTACAATAAACGAGTTCAATTCAAAAGGTATGGAGTTATTTGGTCCTTATTCCCACCTAATCTTCTCGCCCAAGCTCTAAACCTGCTTACTACCAATCCTAAAGTCGGGGTTACCTGGAGTGAACGCGCGAAATGTCCACCAGATGATGCAGGTTGTATGATGACAATTGTATGTACAACAACACTTTCAAAATGAAATGTCCACCGGATGATGCAGTAGAAGTCACTAAGCTTTTTTTTTTCTCATGTTCTTCTGACAGAATGGTGTCTACAACTGGCTCATGGCTACATTTGTTCTATGGTTTCTGTTGGCTATCTACTTTGATAACGTAATTCCAAATGCATCGGGTGTCAGAAAATCGATATTTTACTTTGTAATGCCAGGGTATTGGACAGGGAGAGGTGGAAATAAGGCGGAAGGTACGTAACTTAGTTTGAAATATTACAATGTGCTTGTAAATAAGTTCTCCTCTTGACAAACATTCGCAAGTAATGTGTCCTTTCTCTTAACAGAAGGCAATTGCTGCTGCACTGGTTCAGTCCCATCATTGGAGCATGTTACACCAGACGATGAAGATGTGCTTGAAGAGGAAAACAATGTTAAAGAACAAGCCAAGGGAGATATGGTAGAATCCAATGTTGCAGTTCAGATTCGAGGCCTTGTGAAGACATATCCTGGAACAATGGGTTGCTGTAAATGCAAAAAAACATCGCCTTTTCATGCTGTTAAGGTAAGGAACAAAATGACAATTGTGATGTATATACATGATTATAAACTTGAGCTATGGCCTAAATTTCTTTAATCAGAAAACAGTGATGCTTTACCAATTTACCTTTCAGGGCTTATGGATGAATGTTGACAAGGATCGGTTATTTTGTCTTCTTGGACCCAACGGAGCTGGAAAAACGACAGCAATAAGTTGTTTAACTGGTATAACACCAGTGACTGCTGGAGATGGTAAGTTACTTTTCATCTGTTGTCACTAGGGATTTGAATGTAGGCAAGAAGAGTGTCTGTGTAGTAACATATATGTTGTCGTGTCAACAGCATTCGTTTATGGAGACTCTATTCGAAGCTCCACTGGCCTGTCAAACATCCGAAGAACTATAGGAGTTTGTCCCCAGGTTGATTTCTCTGCTTGGGCATTTGTGTTTGCACAATTTTAGCCACAGAAACTAACCCTTTTGAATTCTTCTAGTTTGATATCCTTTGGGATGAATTGTCCGGTCAAGAACACCTCCACCTCTTTGCTTCTATTAAAGGCCTCCCTCCAGCTTCAATCAAATCGGTATGTTCAATGCAAACCTGATAAGCTTACTTGAATCCGAATGACTCCTTTTCGTTAAGGCATGTATGTTTCTACTGAAATGCATGCAGGTGGCTGAGAACTCATTAGCAGAGGTGAAACTCACTGAAGCAGCCAAAGTGAGAGCAGGGAGTTACAGTGGAGGAATGAAACGCCGCCTCAGTGTTGCAATAGCTCTCATTGGTGATCCTAAGTTGATCATTCTTGATGAACCGGTATGCATATCGATGTACTTTCAATCACATATATTTACACTTAAAAGGGTTCTTTTATTCTGAGTCTTTTGTGTTGTTTGTTCCTCACAGACAACTGGTATGGATCCAATATCTAGAAGGCATGTATGGGACATAATAGAGAATGCGAAGAGAGGACGTGCCATAATCCTAACGACACACTCTATGGAAGAGGCTGATATTTTAGGTGACCGGATAGGAATCATGGCAAAGGGTAGGCTACGTTGCATTGGAAGTTCGATCAGATTAAAGTCACGGTTTGGTACTGGTTTCATTGCTAACATACGATTCACTGGAAGCGATAATGGAGAAAGCCCTTCTAATGAAGACACGATTGTTACGACTCATCATGAAGCTGTGAAGCAGTTCTTCAAATTCGTACGTTGAATAAGTAAATTTGATTCAAAAATATCATTAATTTACAAAGAGTTTGCTTCTGAGTTGAGAAATGTTTGACAGCATTTGAATATATTGCCCAAAGAGGAGAGCAAAGACTACCTGACTTTTGTCATCCCTCGCGATAGAGAGCCGCTTTTAACAGTTAGCACTTCTCACATTCCACTTCATTTTTACCTCTTTCGAACTACTAGCCTTGTAAACTTACGGCAGGTTTCTAAGGCGGGATCCTAGATTATCACGACTTGATAATCGCTACCAAAAATTTACATAATTTATATACAGTGTTATCAGCATCCCTAACATTTTGTTTTTCTTTTTTTCTTTTTTTTTTTTTCCATTTTTTGGTACTTATCTACCTTGAATAGGAATTTTTTATCCAGCTCCAATATAGAGAAAGAGAATTTGGTATAGCAGATATTCAACTTGGTCTCACAACTCTAGAAGAAGTTTTCTTGAACATTGCTAGGCAAGCAGAGCTAGAAAATTCCCAGGCTGAGGGAAGATTGGTCACTTTGACCTTAACATCAGGAGCCTCAGTTGAGGTAATTGCAATTTATTTCACTTTCACATTGTTGAATGTCGAGTTACATACAAGATTTTCAATTGTTTTACAATGATGATGCAGATACCTTTCGGAGCAAGATTTGTCGGGATTCTGGGAACGGAAACTGCTGAAAATCCTAGGGGCATTATGGTTGAGGTATTCTGGGAGACACATGATTCTGGGGCTCTAAACATTGCCGGGCATTCTCCTGAAACTCCGATTCCTCCTAGTGTTCGAATGAGTGATTTTTCAGTATCAACATCTAGTTCCCTAGGTCGGAATGCACAAGTTCGTGGAATTGTTATTGAACCCAGTCAACTTGGCATCACTGGAATCTAATTTATGCATATTTAGGTAGACAACGAAAACTCTGCATTGTTTTGTTTACGTACATTAGTTTATTGGGTTGTTTTATTTATAGTGTAAAGTTTGGTAATTTTAGTTTTCATCCAAAGCTAGAAAAGCAAAGGAATCTTGAAGATGCTTTTCTTTTCTGTTGAATGGTAAATTCAGATATAGTGAGCTTCCGAAAATCGTAATTTCAGCCCTAGAGTAAGAACATGAAAAGAGTCGAAATTACCAGAAATCAATGTGACAACCAACGGCAGTTTAAAAATTAAAAATTAATGTATAATCACAGCAGAACAAAAATTAAAAACCTATGATGTACATTCACTCAAACACCCAAATACAGAAAATTTGTAAACGCTCTTCCCCGGCACACACACACAACTCCAAATTATAGACTCGGTTTCAGTTTTACGACATGATCTTACACCACATACACTAAATAGAAAAAGATGCAGAGAACTTTTAACCTCCTTATGCAGTTATGCTAACACCTGGAAACCAAATATTTCCACAATCACCTTTTCCAATCTACTTGGGTTACTTTCCCTGCAAAATCAAATAATAAAACAGTTCTATGTAAATCATAAGAAAATCAATTAATATAGGGTGTTTTAGATTATATGAAGTTCAACTAATTATAGAAAAAGACTGGCATCTAGAATTCAAGCCAGTCCTTTGAAAAATAAGAACTAGTAATTCGTGAGAGCAAGTTTTCATACCAATTCCATCTCTGGATTTATCACTTTTATTACCACCTTTGCCACTAGTATTAAGTCTCTGCGTCCTTGGTGACTGTGAACTAATTTTGCTATTAGTTGAAGACGGTAATGAATGGCGTCGGGTGGCACTATTCTTTTCTACCGACTCTTGGCCAGATCTTGGGGAGCCTTGTAGTCTCAGTTTTGCCTTTGCAGATTCAGTTGCAGCCATATAGCTTGGTAGTGCTGGACTGCTTTGCAGCCCGTTCTCTGCACGTTCCTGTTTTGCTGGAGTATAAGCTTTCCTGCCAGATTTTGTATTCTCGTTATCTGTTGCATCTTCCATTTGGTTGCACTCCGCATTTGTTGTGGGAACAACAAGCTCATCTTTACCATTACTCTCTGCCACAGGTTTTGACTCTACCACAGCTTGATCAACAGGGGGTAACTCAGATGTTCCATTTGTTTGCAATGGCTCTGGAGTGGTTTCTACAACAGGAAGTTTGGACAACATCAAAGTTGTCTCTTTCCTCATCTTCTCACCTGAATTGCTCAGTCTCTGTTCCGGAACTTCCTGATCTAAAGTGATTGATACCTTTTCCAAACTGAGCTTCGGCTTCTCAAATTCAACCTCTGACTGGACAGGAACAGAATTTTCTACTATGGGGTTATGAACCTTTCTTAAGCTACGTTTAACTTTCTCAAGTTCATTTTGTGGATTCTCCTGCACTGGATCTACTGAATGACTTGAGATTTTCCTGAAAGTACGTTTGGATTTCTCAAATTCAGGGGTTGAGTGCGACAAGTTACTGTCAATATTTGCAGCAGGGACCCTCCGGAAGCTGCGTTTTGGTCGGCCGGTTTCAGCTTCTATGGTTTGAGCATTAACATGCTTCTTCTGAGATTTTGACTCGGATACTTTCTTCGGTTGGGGAACTGGTTTCCAGAAGCATGATGCTGACCAGCGTTTTAACCAGTTAGAGACAGAATTTGGCTCCTCAGAATCATATTGTAGGTGCAAAGGCATCATGGTAGGTGATGAAGCGAGAAGCTAAAGCAACAAATTCAGCAGTCAGTTGCCCATTGTAAAGTAAAAATAATAATAATAAACCAAGAATAGAATTCAAACGGAAAACCGTTTTATTTGAAATCAAACTATTGCTTATCTGAAGAAATATCATGATCAACACACAAAAATGACATGGTGCCGAACATACCTTACGAACAAAAGCATTTCCTGTCATCTTTGTTAATTGTAAGGACAAATTAAGTCCAACAGAATCTGCAGGCTTGTTCACCTGTTGGACAAAATATACATGAAAAAGAAAATGATGTGATCAACCAATACATGCCGAAATTCAGGCAGCATTCAAACTCATTATGATACTATAAAATGTGTCCAACAATAGGTGACTCTTGAAAGTGGAGAATAACAAGCACAGAGCGATGGATCCAATCTAAGAAATTTTGTGGTAAAGAAAATCGGAGGACAGATGATACTGAACCAAGCACAGAGCGAAAAGTCATAGTAATCAATACCCTTAAGTCACTCGATTAGATTGATCACCAGCATACTCAAGTTCATGTATGCTGGTGATTAGATTGATCACCAACATACCCTCAAGTCACTCGATTAGATTGATCACCAGCATACTCAAGTTCATGTATGCTGGTGATTAGATTGATCACCAGCATACCCTTAAGTCACTCGATTAGATTGATAACCAGCATACTCAAGTTCATGTACATGTAGACAATGTGATTGTGGGTTCAAACTATTCTAAATGCGCCACAACCCCAACCAATGTGCAAGAATCAAAAGAGCAATTACGTTCCAAGGAAAAAAAAAAAAAAAAAAAAAAACAATACTGTCGGATAAAGTTTGTAACATACTCAACAAGGACTTTCATTACAAGAAACTCCTAAAAATGTAATGATCATAGAATCTCTTCTATGATAAAAAGTTGCTTATCGGTTGAGTTCAAGAAATTACCAAAAGCTTTTCTATATTACACTTTTTGCGCACTTCAAAACCTATATCAGATTGCCTGACCATTATGCCACGAACAAGCGCTTGTAATTTGACAATCCCCAGCATAGAGAACAAAGTAGCACCAGCTTGTCTCCTCACCAAGTGTCCACGAATAAGAGCCTGCAGCCTTATTATGCCTTTGAGGGCCCGAAATGCTCGACGAGCCTTCACATCATTATGTAAGTATCAGTTTAGGTATGGTATCAAAATCATAATTTAATATGATGTGCATCAAACAAAACAAACATATTATATAAGGTCGGACAATATATTTACAGGAGTCTGTTAAACATATAAAGGCAGTCTCAAACTATTCTTAAATAAATCAGTCAACTATCCACCAAATGGCAATTTTTGACAACAAAACAGAAGATTACCAGGTAACCCCTGAAAGCAGCTTGTGCCTTTGTCGCAGCTTCCTCTTGCCTGATTCTCTCAGGATCATCTGGAGCATCTTCTGGCATGAAATTTTGAGAATCTGCAACTTGACTCCCTGGCAATGACATTGCCCCACTTTCTGATCCATCTACAGCTTCCTTATTCTCCAATTCTAACTTCCTTTCGTTACTATGAGTGGTTTTGGGGGTCAGATGTGAAGTCAAGGGAGGGTCAAAAGTAGCGTCAGCTTCCGATGCATTGACAGCCACTAATAAGTCTCTCTCATTTGTAACTTTCTAGGAAATGGTAAAAGAAGAAAATTGTCAAAGTGCATTAATAATAATGATGATAGAAACAAGTGCATATCAATGATTTAAAGCCCACCCAATATTAAATACATTGGTTACACTGAACTGTAGCTTCAAAGCAGACAAATAATACTTGATTATTTGATAATTGAAGAAGTACTAAGTTTGCTGATATCAACATAGCCAGCAATTTCTAATAAAGATCTGGTCACAAACTGTAGTGTTTATTTGTATAATGCCAAAAGGCAAGAATACAATTCAAGCTATATTTACAGTCAAGCGTCTCAAAAACATGGGCTATTATATTCTGCATTGGTGGGTGAAGGTGCATCAGAAATTTGAACATTAACAACACATGAGCATCATCAAACACCTAAACATGAAGCATAATACATGGCCTTAGACTCTTAGCACCAACAAAACAGCTTACTTTATGTCAATAAGAATTCCTACAGAGCAGATCTTACTGTCTAGTGTTGTCTTGGAAATTTACCAAATCAATAATCCGATGATTTAAAGCATCCAATTGTATATGTACCAAATCAATAGTCTTATCAATGATTTAAAGCCCATCCAAGAAAGTTAATATTAAATACATTGGTTACACAGAACAGTAGCTTCAATGCAGACAAATAATACTGATTATTTGATAATTGAATTAGTGCTTAGTTTGCTGATATCAACATAGCCAGCAATTTCTAAAAAAGAACTGGTCACAAACTGTAGTGTTTATTTGCATAATACCAAAAGGCAAGAATACAATTCAAGCTACATTTGCAGTCAAGCGTCTCAAAAAACATGAGCTATTATATTCGCATTGCTGGGTGAAGGTGCATCTGAAATTTGAACATTAATAACCCATGAGCATCATCTAACGCCTAAACATGAAGCATAATACATGGTCTTAGCACCAACAAACAGCTTACTTTATGTCAATATGAATTCCCACAGAGCAAAATCTTACCATCTAGTAGTGTCTTTGAAATGTATAATTGAAATGTATAAAATCATTAGTCTGATGGTACTCAATAATTTGGAACTTAAAATAAATAAATAATAAAGACTAAACTAGGACACTCATGACAAAAATCAAAAGCTGAGACATAGAAACAATTATTTCATGCATAATTTAGAATATTGTTCAAGAATGTATCAAATATCATTTGCAGCTTGATATTACCTCCCTCCCTTTCGAATCATTAGATTTAGAAGACTTTTTGCCAAATAGTTTGGTCTTGATCCATTTCCCAGGTGATTTTCCCATAGCTGGAAGACTGTAACCTGTATCTCACAGACCTAAATCCCACTTCCTGCACCAATCCATGTGACAGCAGCATGCATTTACATAAAATGTCAATCAGATAAATTATGTAGAACCAAACCAATTATAACTTTGGTACATAGTTATATAATTCATTATGCAACTATAACATTAACACATAATTCTAGTTATTACTGACAGCACGATGCTATGTTAGGCATTAAGCGTGATTTTATAATCCAAAAGCAACGAAACTTGCGTTATCTTGACCACACCTATAAATCAAAAGGCTTTAAAATGTCAATTCTTATGTTAACCGGAGCAGTTGCAGGGAAGCAACATTACTATATTTGAACAGGCAATCATGTAAACACAGTGATCTCATCTACTCAAAATAATCAACATACGGCCAAATCAAAACGCAAGCGAGCAAATCATACGATTCCAATAACTAATCAGACATTCTCGAAATCCTATCTTCATCATCTGCTTTAAACCAAAGAACCACGAAATGCTCTAAACGACAAATTGACGCATATAAGCTCAAACTCAACACGCACGAGTTGGATTTGACCTAGATCTGAAGATTACCTGACAAATGTGACTCTTTAAACCTCCAAATCTACCATTCCTGCACTCAAAAATTCAAACCGTCAAATCAAGAACAGACATTTTTGACACAAAAAAAACAAAAATGGTTTCTGTGTATGAACAAGACATTGAAAAAAATATTCTATAGAGCAGAAGAAAAGAAAAATGTACCATGAGCGAATGAGTGTGAGTGAATGAGCTTGCAAATAAAGAAATTGTGAAATAAAGTCGCATCGATTTTTTCTTCTATGCTTTGCTTGCTCTCTGAACTCTCTGTACTACTGATAGAGCAAAAAAAATTCCTGAAATTGAAATTTTTTTAGATAAAATAAACGGTTGTGTTACAGTGTGGGCGGGTCCATGATAAGAGACGTCGGTTTTGAATGATGGCCACAGCCTCTGGAGATTGTTTTGTTCTAGAGTATGGTTTGAAGTGATTGACTAGTGTTTATGGTGAGGACGAGTGCAGGAGATAATAGCTGTGGAATTAAAGAGGGTGGTGTTTGGTGTCCCAATAGCAGTTACTTCATGTACAAGTGTCCAGGGTCCTTCATTTTAAGCGAAAGGCGTGGGTGGAAATTACCTTGTCGTCCTCCCACCAGACAAGTGTAGGGAGACTCGCGGAGTGGACGCGTGTTAAACCGTAGACGTTGATATTGACGGTAGAGTCACGGCAAGCGATTTGAAGTAGCGCGTGAATTTGTAGGCAGTGGTAAGAGAGTGGGTGTAGAGGAAAGTGGGTGGTGGGAGAGTGCCACGCTGGATTTGAAGTAAGTAAATAGTGCCGTGAGGGAAACAAGAGTAAAAAGACCGCTGTCAAACTGCCCCACGCCCTCGGGGTTGAAGCTGAAACTGGTCCTTAACTTTATCATCATCACCGTGCTCTTCCACTTCTCCTCTTTTAATTTTCTTTTAAGTTATATTTAATTTAAATTTATAGTTTCAATATTCAATTATCTATTTATTATTTACTCATCGTTAGCTACTATCATAATTGAGAAGAAATTCTAATGTTTTTTCCACGTGAACCATCTCACGAGTCACGAGGCCTCATCCTCGTTTGGGACAAAATGGTCTCCAAAAATAAAATGAGGTAGGGATGAGAACGAGGTATATTTCACCCTCAAATCTATACGAGGATTATATCTCTAAATTGGCTAAATCTTTTCTTCTTCTTTTTTAAGGGATAAATTAGCTAAATCTTAGTTAGCTATCTTGTCATAAAATCCAACCGCTCTTTTACTTTTAGATTAATATTTTTATTTTTTAATTTCAAGTTAACGAGAGGAAATATCGTTAAATGGGGATTATGGCTAGGGAAATGAGGAAAATGAGTAGATATGGGTATACCTCTCCCAAAACATCCCCACTCCCGGGAAACTCCCTCGCCCCCTTTTCTAATTCAAACAATTACTATAGATCTTTTTACAATCGAAAAGAATTGAAGAAATCTCACAAATTCAATTAAAAGTTGACATGCATTACATCGCGGTCCAAATAGCTACTCCATGAGGACCATGACACAAGTGTGAGATATTCCCAAAACATATTTTATGGGATTTAAACCTCTCCAAAAAAATACGTAGAGGAAAATGTACACCACTCGGTCCAAAGTGAAGGTTAGTTATTTTTATAAATATATTGTTCTTTAACATCTTAACAATTAACAAGAATTCTTAATTAATGACCGTGGCAACATTTGCATTCTTTTCTATTTTTATTTTTGCTAGACGTTAAAAAAATTAGATTTGAAATTACCTAGTCACCCTAAAAATAAATAAATAAATAAATAATTAGTCTGTTGAGGATTTAATGCCATCCCCAACAAACTACTAATAATACTAACTAACTCGATTTTAAAACCATTAAATTTTTATTTTTGGTTTCTTTAGGAGTAATTATTGATCTCATAAATTAACAACGGTTGGTGTGTGATTTAATTTACCCCATTGAACACCAAAATGTATATACAACTTTAAAAAATAAAAATAAATATAAATAAATAAATAAAAAATAAATACCATATATGACATATAATATGGTAAATGGGTCATATTTGTACTTTAGATTATAAAATGATACCATAAATTATCTGTATTAAAAATGTCACCGTTGTACGGTCGAAGACAATAGTATTGTATAAAAAAGAAAACAAATATAACTAGTTGTCTTAAAATTAATGGCATTATTTGTATTAAAAAAATCTACATTATCATTGACAACAACCAACCAATCAAGGTGTAGGAATAATTATGAAATGTGATAAGATAATCCCACCACACTTTTTCATACAAACTCCAAAGCTCAAGACAACAAACATATGAATTCATCAATCAAATGATAATAGAGAGTTACAACATACAGCTTACAAGGCGTAAAAATAAATGTCTGCATCATGAACAACAAAAAGCTGTTTGACTGAGGTTTACTTGTCACCAACCCCAAATAGCCAATAGGCCCAATACTATATTGTCATTTTGTGGATCACTTCTTTCTATATTTCCACTTTTCTTGAGAATGGAGAAAACCGCATACGACAAATAGCATTTTACCTTCATTTATCATCTTTTTAAGTATTGTCAAAATATAAAAATATAAATTCATTTATTTAAAAGAGAAACTAACGCTAAATAGGTATATATGAACATAAAATATTTAATTATATAATATTTCGAATTTTCATACACTTATATGTATATGAACATAAAATATATATACCCATAACCAAATTATAAACGAGTTGTTCGTAGATGCAACGTTACATGATACAACATAGAAAATATTGATTGTGATCATGTATTCTTTGGTACAACTACATCAACTGATATGTGATTGCATATTCTAATTTGCGAACACAATAATTTAATTGTATGATCACGTATAATTCATATACGATAACATTATATATATTTATGATCACATACAATCATATGTGATTACACACTGTTGCATCGTATAATATTGTACCGAAGAATGGCCCATTAGAAACAGGTACTATCTGTATAGGTAGGAAAGTTGAGATGTTAAATAGGTCTTGCCTACACAACCACGGGCATAGATGGGGGACAGTTTTATCCTTTCAAGTCTTAACAAAACAATTAAAAGAAACACCTTTTTATTTTATTTTCTTTCTATAAATTTTAATTTATCAAAAAAAATTAAAAATAATAATGTATGGGAAAATATTTATCATCGTTATTTTTTCAAAAAAAATAATTAATTTATTATCTTTTCCAATAAAATGTGTTTTTATCATATTATATGAATAATTTATTATATTCCACAAAACATGATTTGAATGATGATCTTATGTATCGGGAATTTTAAAAATTTTCTCCCGAGTGTAATAAGATTAGGTAGAAAATGACAAGTTTGCAGTCGGTCAAGGCATATGCTATGATTGGATTTTAGTAGTTAATACTACATTACATAATCTAGAATTTGGTTTATAAAACTATTCTTATCATTTATTGATCTTGACAATTTTTGTTAAATGCCCATAAACCTATGATCTTGATGTAATTTTTGAAGTAAGTATATTAAGGTATAATAGTTCAGGCTTATTTATATATATACAAGCTTCTTTAATTTTCTAGCATATATTGGTGCTTGTTTTGTGTTACTGATACTATTAAGGGATCTTTAATGGTAGTTAAATGTTATCAGGATAACATCGAGGAAAGCAGTTGATCATTGACTTCCATTCTCTTATTTTCATGCCCCTCGCATCCAAAGGAATTGAACCTTAGAAGAGTCCTCTCTATGCACTGATCGATATCCGAGATTCGATGAAAGTATGGAAGGCAGTAGCTTTCCCAAAAGTGAATGAAGGTTAGCACCTATAAGGAGTGAGAGGCTTCAAGCAAATGAAAAAAAAATAGACCCTAGCAACCCTTTCTTAATGGCTCGGAGCAAGCAAAGTCTTACATTATATATTATAAGCGCACAAGGGGAGAAAACACACAATGAAATAGGTGGATAGTCACATTTCTTAATAATGCCCAAAAGCCCTGGACTGAGGCGTGACCATAAGATCTCATAGTGTCGGAATGAGTTGAGGATGAGATGCGGTGTCCAATTGTATTGGTAGGGATTGCTATGCCACTTGTCTTTTTTATCTTAGGCGTACTACTTAGCAAAGCAAACATTAGGTCATGTATTGCAGCAAACAGACCATGCTACGTTGTGATAACTCTTTTCAACCGGATCAACAAAGGCGAGATTAGCTCACTTCCCCACCAACTCAATAGAAATAAATTCAACACTGAACTTCGGAGTGGCAAGCAGCAGAAAGAGAAAGTCCAACTTAGGCGTCAAGCTTGAGAAGGGTCATCGTTCCCGGCTATCCTATGTTTGTTGTACTTCTGTATGAGGAGCTCAACCATGCTGACGCTGTGTTTTAGGGTTACGACGAGTTGGCTTCTGAGAGACTATGAGAGAAGTCTTATCCGTACGGAGCCACTATCGATCTAGTGCAGCATGTCTATCTTCATTCTATGAGACGAGATCCTCTGCTATACTGGCTTGTGCAGAGCTCATCACCCAATCACAGCCGTCTTGTGCTTGCAAATCTCGATTTCCTTCAAAACGTAGCCTTGGCTACCTCGATTTATGATCCTTTATAAGGATTTCTCCTTTTCAAGAAAGCATTCGATCCCGCAGAAGATTGAATAGGAAGAGAGGCGACCAACGGGAGATCTCAACACGATTATTGCAAAAATTTGCTAAGTCTAAGTAAAGTAGCTCTGGTGGCCCTTCTTACCTTCTCTATATGGGTATGAATGACATAAGCTAGATGAAAGCTTCCTTTCAAAGTATGGCTTTCTGAGGGGGAAGGAAAGCTTATACGACAAGTCGCTTCTAAAATGTCGACTACTAGGAAAAGGAAAGACAATCACAACATAAAGTGCCTGTCGCTCTCAGATCGGCAGGCAAGCGACTTTCTTGAATTGAACAGCTAGCTCCTCACATGAGTAAAAGAATCTAACCTCAATCCCCATCCGTACCATGTGGCATGATGTTTTTTATAGATGCTCTGACTATGATCGTTCGAGTGCGATCATCATCAATCATGAGTTTGAGTAAGACACTTCGATGTCTTAGTCTTACCCTATGAGCTCCTTATGGTGGACTTAGGCTTTTCTCAAAAGGAAGCTTTCTGCTCGAATCTCTCTCTTCCTAGCAAATGAAAGAAGCAAGGCCGAGTAAGAGCACGTTCCAATCACAAGTCCTACTACGAGTCATTTAAAAACCACTCTGTAAAGAACGGGGTATCATGATCAATAGAACCATACTTATGTCAATAAGAGGGAAAAAGAGAATAGCAAGATGAGGCCTTTATATATTTCGAAAATTTTAATTTTAATACCGAAAAATCATATCCAAACCAAAAGATGGAGAGATTTTTTTCTTTCTACAGATGTTCAAAAACTTTTGAACGTCTTACTATTTTTTCGTTGCACAATAGTAAGAAACACATAGAGTGTAGGAAACTTTGTAATGTTTGTCATAATGTGTTTCATTATGCGGTTCAGCTAGAGAAACACATTCAAGCCAAACACATGAAATTGGACAATGGCGGTAGTAGTATTGAGGTGCTTAACGAAGTTATAGCTGGTAACAGTGAGGATAAGGTGTCTGACGAAGACGTCGTTAAAGTTGGCATCGTCGAAGTCGAAGTTAAAGTTTTACCTGAAATTGATTCACAATAGGTGTACTTCGCGGACTTAAGTGTTGAACTGGAGGCTATAATGCTCGACTCTAAAGCCTTTGATCTTGACAAAAGGAGCGTCATAAGTTAGGAATAAAACTTGATTTGTGTGTGGAACCAGAGACTATGATGCTTGACTCCAAAGCCTCTTATCTTGACAAAGAAGATTCGAGCTGGGATTGGAACTTGACTTAAGTATGGAACCGAAGGCTATAATGCTTGACTCCAAAGCCTCTCATCTTGACAAAGAATAGCATCCTAAGATGGATGAAAGGCAAAGCTGATCAGGCTAGCAAGCAACGATGGGGCCTTTTTCCTGTGTTTTTAGTTACCAAAACTCATGGTGATTGTAATAAGTTGATCCTTGAATCATATGATTAATGCCTATTTCTCATCCATTGGATAATGAAATAAAATGCAATAATTTGAACTGCTTAAAAAATAAAAAATTGTGCTTCTCATAAAAATGTCCTTCCGACACAAAAAATAAAGTAAAAACACGATAATTAATAGCATTTGGTCTTTAAAGTCAAGTAAGGGTATGTTGGTTAATTTTATTACTTTGATATTATTAAAACTAACTTATTAAACTTGTAATAAACCCATAAAGTCAGTACAAAAAAGTTATATTTAGATCAAGGGTCTCTTGTCTTGGTGGTTAGAGACATTAAAACGAAACTCCACCGATAGAGTTCAAACTATGATATTGTAAAATAATTGCTCATAATGGTGTCAGCTTAAAATAAATGTTATTTAGCATCATTAAGTCAATATATATATATATATATATATATATATAAAGAAACTCTACAATGCTCATAATGGTGTCAGATTAAGGTCGCAGATCACTTAATCTCATGACACAATGAATGGTTAGGATGCGATTGAGGGCTTTTAACCGTCATAACAAATCCATCCACCACATAAATCACATTCTCTGTCATAGTTACTGGAACCTCTTTCGTTACCCTGATCAATTGGATGCTCATATCTAGAAAGGATACGGCGGACCCTCAAGCGACAATAGGAGCGAAGACTAGCATTCATTTATGGTGATGTCTTGGTTGTGGAAAATACCATAGTGATAGAAGGCACCGGAAAAATGAACTAACAGTGAAAAGAACCAAGGTGAAGGCGCTGCCGGAAAATAATCCTCTCAAGTCATATATACTTATATATAAGATTGATCTAAGGGGAGACATTTCAGGGTTGCTAAAGTTTGATAGGAGATGAAACCGCTAAGTATTCATTATATTAATAGGTTCTAACATATTACAATGTAATTCACATGTTAAGCATCAATATTCTAAAAAAAGTATTGAGACACTATTCATGTTTTTATTCTATAACGTAAACGTTGAGTTGGGGAATTTAACTTGCTCAGCCAAGTGCCGAGTATCATTACATCAATTTTTATTCATTTTATCAACCAGTATTGGTTACCATCTAGCATGTATTGATTTGTAGTAGGTTCCATATTATGATGCTAAGTCAAATGTTAAGTATCAAGATTCTAGGCTTAAAATCCACTATAGAGTTCAAACTCTGATATTGTAAAACAATTGCTCATAATAGTGTCAGCTTTAAATAAATGTTATTTAGCCTCATTAAGTATATATATATATATGAAACTCTACAATTTATGATGTGGAGAGAAGAAGACTTACTATAAAACAATATAAAGTTGACTCAACTGTTAGGCTTCACGCTTACATTTATGAGGTTGTGTTTTCAAATCATATCTCATCTTCCTCCAATTCTGAAATATTGCATTTATTAAAAAAAAAAAAAAAAAATTGACTACAAATCCATAACCTTTAGACCATATTTGGTGGCTTGTATTGTATTAGCATTTTAAAATATATTAAAACAATACAATACAGTGTTTGGTGCAAACATTGTATTGTATTATTTTAGTACATTTTAATTGCCTAATACAATAAACACCGTATTAACTAATACATTATATTTAGTGGTATTAGGTTGTATTGTATTAGAAAAACACTTTTCATTTCTCTCTATTTTTCAACAAATATGGAATATTGAAGAAATATGTGTTATGTTGTTAATATATTTTTAAATTTTCAAAATTATATAGGAAATATTTATTTTATTTGTTAAAATATTAATTATTTTAATTTTTTGTTTCAATTAAAATAAAAATATTTATTGATTTATTTATGGTAAGGATATTTAAAATTAATTATTTAATATATTTTAAAAATATATTATATTTTTATAATATAATAAAATACAATAAAATCATATATGAATAACTTAATACGATATAATACAGTGCATCACCAAACACTGGTTTATATTAATGATAATACAGTTCAATATAATCCAATTCAATACTGTCCAATTATGACAAACGAACCTTAATGTTATTGATGTTGATGTGAATGACATAATGAGACCAAATTTATCTCATTGACTCATTGTATTTGAAATCTATCAAAAGACTTCATGTTAGTTATATATATATATATATAAAATGAAGTAAATTTGAGAATGATTGAGCTTGGACAAGTCCAACTCATCTGTTAGCTAATATGGGCCTGATCAACAACATTTAATGAGAAGGCCAACAAAACATGTGTTTTGTTCAAAGAGTTAATATTAAAAACTTCCTCTTACCTTTAAAATATTATTAGATATATAGTTATAAGAGTTTTTATTTTAGAAAATTTTTCTATGGATTAACACCGTTAGCATTTCGTTTGTGTTGACCGAATTTAACAGTTAAAATATTTAAAATTTTAAGTTTCAATTATATGAATTGACTAGTATACCCTTATACTTTTACCAAATAAATTAATAAAATGATACAAAATGCGGGAATGTTAACTTGTAAATGAGAAGTTATTCCGTGGACAATTTTATCCCTAAAAATAACAAAATTACAAATGAACAAAATATATTGAAAATAAATCAGAATATGTATTTATTTATGTTTTTTTTTTTAATTATATAAATCCAAGCAAATACTCATTTTCAATATTTTTGGTTCATTTATAAATTTGTTATTTTTAGGGATAAAATTTTCCATAAAATAACTTATCCTTTGTAAGTTAATATTCTCACATTTTGTATCATTTTATTAATTTATTTGATAAATGTATAAGGGTATAATGGTAAATTTATACAATTTAAGCTTAAATATGGATATTTTAAATGTGTTAATAGTCAAACTCGTTAATAGTCAAACTCAGTCAATACAAACGGAATACTTTAGAGATTTTCAAAATAAAAATGTTGATAACTATTCATCCAATAATAATTTAAAATTAAACGACAAACAAGAAACCAAGAAGTAAGGAAGGAAGGAAGGAAAAAAAAAATAATAATAAAAAAAAAAAAAAAAAAAAAAAAAAGGCAATCGTGAATTGGCATAGTTTCATAATCCTAACCGTAAAGCAGTTTCAACGGCTCACGATTTGAATTTCGAAATTTGAAAATCAGGGAGCGTTTTAAGTGGTGGTGGGGTCATATTAAGTGGGTCCTATCAATTGCACAGCCATTCAAAGATCCTCTCAGTCAATCATCATCCACCGTTGTTTATTCTATCAGCCGGACTCCTAATCGCATTCCCAACTCACACCCCACCAATCAGAATACCACACGTCAACATAAAACTCCCATTGTCAAACGTGTCAGCGTATAAAGGCGAGTATAGATGTATTTTACACGCGCAGGAGAGTGGGGTGAATATTATGTTTTTGAGTTTTGATTTGCGGATGAGGTGGTGGTTCCTAAATTTTCCCGCCCAATTGGAAAAACGGCAAAAGAACAGCAGTACAATATAACGTTTTTTATTTTATTTTATTTCTTCTCGTCAAGGGTCTTATAAATCACACACTCTGTTATCGAATTCTCTTCAAGTCCTCCAAAATATCTAAACGTTTCAGTTTCTGAGAGAAATTTTTTTAAGATTATAATTATACAAGCCATGGAAGATCCAATCAGAGAAGAATCTGCTGTTGTTTCTGGTAACAATCGTGTTATTAATTTTTATTTTATACATTTTTGTGTTTTTTTTTTCAGTTTTTTTTTAATTTGCTTTTGTTTTGGTGTAATTGAAATGTGACAGCGAATTCAACGAAGTCGAAGCTTAGGTATCCTCTTCGATCGGCGACCAAATCGAAGGAGGAGAAGCCTCCGGTGGTTGAATCCTTCAAGTCCTCTGCCTCTAGGAGGTATTTTTCCTTTACTCTCTCTTTATATGTATTGTTGTTAAAGTATATGCAATATATGTTTTGTTATCGAAATAGTTCAAAATTGTTTTTGAGAGTAGAATGAATGATTTGATTTGATATTTGTTTGACAATTTCACTGATGTTTGATGATCAGTTCATGGTTTCGCTAGACAATTAAAATGAGTCATTTTAATTGTCTAGGAGGTATTTTTCGTTTACTTTCTCTTTACATGTATTGTTTTTGTTATCGAAATAGTTCAAAATTGTTTTTGAGAATAGAATGAATGATTTGATTTGATATTTGTTTGACAATTTCACTGATGTTTGATGATCAGTTCATGGTTTCGCTAGACAATTAAAATGATGAACAATTGGTCATTTTAATTGTCTAGGAGGTATTTTTCGTTTACTTTCTCTTTACATGTATTGTTTTTAAAGTATATGTTATATATGTTTTGTTATCGAAATAGTTCAAAATTGTTTTTGAGAATAGAATGAATGATTTGATTTGATATTTGTTGACAATTTCACTGATGTGTGATGATCAGTTTTCATGGTTTCGGTAGACAATTAAAATGAGCAATTGGCTTTAATTTGACTGTTTTTTGTTCATGTGAAATTAGTTGAATGTTACGCAATCATGATTTTGAATTGGAAGTAGGTGGTTAGAGGAATTAGCTAGTGTGGAAAAATATACTAAGTATACAAATCTGGCTTTTAATAGCTTTCGCCAAGTTTTGCATCACAAGTTCATCATCATATCATGCTTTTTCGTCCGAAAAAGTTCAAAATACTAGTAACTGAGTTTAACTGACTGAAAATTTTGAATTGCTTCCTCAGAGGGAGGCCTGCATCAACTGTAAGTAAAAGCGTTGGTGTTCTTGATCTGTCTGCCAAGGAAAAATCTGCTAAGCCTCCTAGAAGGCTTTCCATTCCTGCCAAGTCAACTGTCAATTCAGTTCCAAAGCCAGTTGGAATCATCACTCCAATTTCGGAGGCCAGAGTGATGAGATCTTCAACTACTCAGGGGAAGAGCGAAACCCCTCTTTCCGATGTGTCCAGAACATCAAGCCGGAAGAAGTTCAGTGTTCTATCCTCGGCATCTTATTGGCTATCTCAAATCAAGCTCTCTGAATCTGCTGCCAAGCACTCCATTTCACTTGGTTTTTTCAAGCTTGCTTTGGAGGCTGGATGTGAGGTATACTACAAATTCGAATCGGGTTGTGAATTCATTATTTATAATTTCATGTTAATTAAATGCTTGTGATTAGAAATCCCATTTGATACATTGGTCTAGCATCAAGAATTTGTTTTAATTTGTTATTTACTTTTATATAACATCAAATGGATAATAAGATAAACTGCTTACCGTGTTCTTTCTATCTGTTGTTTATGAATAACAACGTATATCCAGCCTCTTCAGCGAATGAGGGATGAGCTCAAATCATATGCTCGTCGACATAACCTTGGTGAACTTGGGGAACCCGTTAAAGATTTATTTGACTTGTACGACATATCTGAAACTCTAGAGCAGGTACAGGTCTCAGAAACCTGTTCTCAGGTGCCTGATGAAGGAACTCGCTCATCTGACGATGAGGTTCGTAGCTCTTCTTCCACAATGGGAACCAGGAAGCTGAAGCCCAAGTCCTTGAACACTGATACTGCTCAAGTTTCGCAAGTCACAGAATCAGTTAAGAAGGAGACTTCTCCAAAGATCAGTTCTTCTAACAGGACAAGGGCATCTAAGAATTCAGCAAATGCAAAACCTGTTTCGGATGCTGGCAATCGTAAGATAGAGAAGAAACCCCAGAAGCCAACTAAACAAGAGACTGTTAAAAAGAACAGGATTATTAAGCCAGGAAAGAAATCTGCTAGTGAAGAAGGCAAGTATACATATATTGTTTTTAGCAATATTTGTGATTTAGTATTATTCAGGTGAACTGAAATTTGAAAATCTGCATTAATTTACAGGTTCAGTCAGTCCTTCACTTGCAGGGAATAAAGATGAAGAGAACAAAGAAAACATGGTAAACGTTATGCTATACTGATTACTGTTATTGATATGCATTTGAATTTGAATTGTTTTGATAATTTGAATTCGTCTTCTTTTCTGTAGGATGCTTCTTCAACAATGGAAGAGACAGAAGTGATGTAAAAGCAGATATTTTCTGATTCAGAAACGCCCCGAAGCATACCATTCCGATACTGTTTTTAGGTTTTGTTCAGTGTTTGGTTGTCGGTGGTTTTCTTTTGTATAGGAACAGTTAAAGTGAAAGTGTTTTTTTAGCTTGTGTGAAAGATACTTTTTTTTTTGTTTGTCTTTGGTTGATGGTGGTGGTTTAAACTGGGATTGTTTGTCTAGTATTGAAATTATATATAAGGTAATACAATTGACTGTTTTTAAATCTGAAATTGGTAAAATCTTTGCAAGGAAAGAAATGATGATAATTGATATGTTTCGATGATATATACCAAGCATTATAGAGGAGTTTAACAGCATAGTTTTTTCTTTTTTCAATACTTGATAAATCAAAAAAGTTTTACAAGAAGAAACCCATTCGATACTGGAAGGAGATATGGCATTTTAAAAAATAATAATAATAATAATAATAATAATAGAGCAGCAATGAGAACCAAATCAGGATGATACAATTCAACCTCCTAATGCTAAAAATGTTACTAATCCAACCGAAACCGAATTTTTAACCTGCTATCGACAGGATAACCTTTCGGAACGTAGAAAAATATCTGATTCAACTCGTCATTTTTGTTTTCTCATAAAAAACAAGTGAGTCACTTGACATTAAAAAGAAAGGAGACATCAACTACGAGTCTACGTAGGAAGTAGAATGAATTGCAAGAATGCAAATAAGCACCATAAGCAAAAAACATTACACATAAGTCAAGTTTCAAACTAGGATACAAGTTTGCCCCATTCATCATCTACTACCTACCCCTAAATGATGCGGCAATTTATATAATTTGCAATCAAACCAGTCAATCTTTATATATTGAAGCAAGGGAGTTCAAAGATGTTCGATGAAAACTGGTACATAAATCCTATTTTACACAAGCTTGAAGACACAATGCTGAAAGTCAAACTATAATATAGATTAAATGGTTCTAAAATTTTTATGAAATGAGAAGTACAAGACAAATTCAACAACTCCGCACACGGTTTGCTAAAGACTAAAGAGGCAATGTTTACTTTAAACATGCCCTAAAACCTTTGAGGCTGGGAGTGCCCCCACCGGCATGCACATATGGGAGGAGTTAGTCTGCGGTCCAGCTTTGCTCCACTATTTCCCTAACTCTTCTGTTGTACTCTCGCTTGTTCTCGCTAAACATCCTAGCAGCTTCGGAATTTGCAGGAGAGTTTGGATTGGGATCACAGAGCAATGACTACAATAAGAAAATTCAAGCTAAATCAGATCAGTTGCACTATTAAGTACAGCTCGAATCCACATTTATTTGAATTGTATATATCTCTGTGCAACAGGATGATCATGGTTTTATTCTACACAAAATTGGTTGTATAAACATGATTTTTCTTGTATTATGCAGTACTTTGATCAATAAATCTGATGCTTGTCTTCCTTCCAAGTTTCTATATTCCACAAATTCAATTAATTATTTTTAACTAAAGTGAGATTGGAGTCCTAGCCGTAGTTCAAACTTTGTAAGGTGCAAAATGTTTAACCTTCAAAGAATTTAAATAATCACTCTTCGGAGACAATCAGACAAGAGATCCCTTAATGTCCAAGTAAAAATCTTGTCCAGACCATTTCCCATAGTCTCTGAAGAAGAAACTGCTGGGCATTAAAGAAATGATGAGTACTTTATTACAGATTCTGGAAGCTTGTGTGTATATTTACATTTCTCAGAAATGCTTACTCTATCTATACTCAGTTACCAGACTA
This sequence comes from Acer negundo, assembly GCA_035582765.1. Classification (NCBI taxonomy): domain Eukaryota; kingdom Viridiplantae; phylum Streptophyta; class Magnoliopsida; order Sapindales; family Sapindaceae; genus Acer; species Acer negundo. Next base: position 31,808,115 of record CM069238.1, read on the forward strand.
TTACGGAATCAGGCAAAACAAAGTGGCTACAAGGGAGCATATTACATATTGGGATCCTGTAAAATCCTTCCTAGACTCAAATTTACAAGTAGACATTGTATGCATACGTAGTAGTTATTACCTAAGTATTCAATAATTCCATGCCATAATTAAATAGCAAACTTGGAAGGTAAAGGCACGAAACTTTGATTAGTCACAGAGAAACTATAGATCATGAATTCAAAGCAATCTTGATAAAGAGGAAAGAGGACCTATACCTATCCATAAATTTGAAAAATATATTAAATAACTTAAACAGATGTCATGTCTCATGAGTCATGACATCAGGTATTAATATAATTAACATTATAATATCCTAATTCCTAGAGCATTACTAGACACAAGTAGTCTAAGTAATGACGTGGTGCCGCAAGAGTCTAGATGCAAAAATGCCACTCTCTCATATGCAAAATCATAGATCATATTATTGATGTTTTACACTAACCATGGTTTCTTATTATACTTCTACTTGCAGTGAATCAATAAATCTTATCACTTGATGTCCAAGTATAAATCTTATCACTCTCTTCAGACTTCAGACTTCTTTCACTTAATGTCCAAGTCTAGATCTTATCCAGAACATTTCCCATAGTCCGTGAAGAAGAAACTGTTGGGGATTAAAGATAAATGGTGAGTACTTTATTAGAGATTATAAGAGCTCATGTTTATATGGGTATATTTACATTTCTTAGAAATGCTTACTCTATCTATACTCAGTACCAGACTATTTCGAAATCAGACAAAACCAAGTGGCTAGAAGGGAGCGGATTACATATTGGGATCCTGTAAATCCTTCCTAGACTCAAATTTAAAAGTATACATAGTACCTAACTATTCAATAATTCCATGCCATAATTAAATAAAGCTGCCATTTATACAAACATTAGAGATACGAAAAGAACAAACTGCGAAGGTAAAGGCACAGGCACGAAAATGTATGATTAGTCATAGAGTAACTATAGATCATGAATTCAAAGCAATCTCCTACGATAAAAAGGAAGGAGATTCTATCCCCATGCCCTATCCATAAATTTAAACAATATATTAAATAACTGAAAAACAGATGACACTTTGCATGACAACAGGTATTAACATAAGTAACATATAATAACCTAATCCCTAGAGGCTAGATCATTACTCAACACAAGTAGTTTAAGTAATGCCGTGGTGTAAGTCTAGATACAAAAATGCCACTTTCTCATCTGTAAAAGCGTAGATCAGACTATTGATGTTACACACTAACCATGGTTTCTTAAATACAAAGCTAACGACTTATGTATATGTCTTATTTAAGTTATTTTCCTAAATATTTTCTTGCAATAGATTAAGCAAGGTTGACATGTCAGTACAAGTTACAAGAGAAGATAGACACTAAAAAGCTGTCTGAACAACCTGCCCCAACATGACACAACAACAGCACAACCAAGTATAAAAGGTGTATCTTCAAGAGCCACACATGTTCCTAATTCAGTAAAAACATTGGTTATACTTCATAATCATTACGATAGAGATTATAAAATGACTAAATGTCTCTCTATCCTACGAAGCAATATGTAATGCAATTCTTTCAACCAAATCTAATTCCAAAATCATAGAAGGTTGCACCAGTGTGTGCATAGGCCTGATACTGGGTAAGGTGGGGTTGGGAAATGAAGGTGTCGCATAGAGTAGAGGGAAGAGGCGATGCTTCTATTTTCTTTGTCTAGCACATAAATTTTTTAAGTGAAATATACAGCATCTGGGATGGCTTTGCCAGTTTCAAACCATTAACAAAAGGCAATGATGTCCACACAAAGAAAATGCAAATAAAAAACAAAAAGCAATTGCGTTCACATAACAGTAAAATATTCCACGTACCTGGATAGATGTGAGTATAGCTGCTACATCATATATAGGACTCCACTGATTTTGTAAAATATCCAAACAAATACTTCCATCAGCATAGACTGGCCAAATTCAACAGGTTTAGTCAGTTGGTTAGTAGACTGATTTTTAAAAGGATGCAAACACTATTGGTAAGATGGTTTCCTTTTTAACTTACTATTTGGATGGAACATTCGAGAAACAAATCGTACAGTTGGGGGCTTGTTTGGATAATCCTCTGTAAACTGAAGAGTCAACTTGAACGTGCCTGAAGAACTCAAAATGATAAATTTCTCATGTAGATTAAACATTCATAACTTCCTAAGACAAACTAGGGTAAACAAGCATACATTTTACTGAAAGTAAGTTATATAAAACACAGTTTTTTCTTAAGGCAAAAATATATGACTATATATTTCTATTCAAAGTCGTGTTGATACCAAATAGCTTATAAACAGAATGCAATGGCCTAAAATATATATTCTGGTAGTGGAAGATCAGTATTATATTTCAGAGCTCTCTGGATTATAATATAAAGCTTTATCAAAAACCTTGAAGGTAAGGCCTCTTCTAGTTGTACAATAGGTCTTGGGTTCAAGGCGTCCGGTAGTGCTCACATTGGGTGTAGAGATTTTTGTTTATATTTATTATAGTATTTTTTATTTTACTTTTAGTCTCCAAGGGGAAAGCCTAGATGGTTAGAGCTCTTGCGGTGGAAACAAGAAGTTTAGTAATTGAAGACCCTCAACCAACTTTTTTAGAGGGATTTATTTAAATTTGTAATTTGTGTTGGTATATAGGATAGGTAGAGTTTGCGCTAAAGCAATAAATAAACAAATAAATAAAATCTGTGATTTCCAATCTTTTCTAATTTTTTTAGTAAGAATTATACAACAATCTTAGTATATACATCACAATGTTACAATGAAAGTGAACTAGCAGTCCACATCAAAATAAAAAATAGAATAACTCAATCACAATCATGCTTAAAGTAGTTAACAAGTCTCAAAAAAACATCTCCGGGTTGCCTAGAGCAGTTGCCATACGCTGTTTTCCATCTATAAGATCGAAATTGTCAGTAACAAAACCAATTTTATAATCAATGAACCTACAGTATTATCCCTTCAATCTCAAATGCAGAGTACACAGTTCAAAATTGCTTAGAGCGTTATATAATCTACATTGCTGAAAACTTCAATACTTACAAAGTTTGTATAAAGAGACACAGCCAGCCAAATTAATACAGTAAAGGCAAAACACTGTAGAGATTAAAGTAATCCATTGTGTATGCTTAAAGGTTTTGTAATAGCAATATTAACTTCTATAAGGCCATCATACAGTAGCAAAGGAACCAAAGCTTAAGATGCCATGCCTAGCGCTTAAAGTGCAATTACAAGTACAAAAGATTTTTTTGAAAAGGATATGTAGACAACAATAAGCCTCTAACCTTTCAAATAATATGAACATAAAGTAAAATGGAATTAACAATTCAACACATTCTGTTACAGTAAAAGCTTTGGTACCGGGATTACTAACCTCCATCCCATGGTGTATCATCTGGACTGCAATCCAAAACAGAAAAGAAACCAGAAACAGCTTATCCAACCATACTCAAATATACTGATAAATGCAAACTGCAAAGGCAATGAAAGTAAATAACATAAATTGACACGGTTTCGCACCAAAAACTTACCCAAAAATCACAGCATTCCAAAGCATAATATTGTTATCTTGCGGAGCCCCACTGATCCCAGCAGGTGGGTCTTGCTGCAACCTCTTAAAATCCCTCATGAGCCTCTTCCTTGAAGGAGTTGTCATCGCTATCACCTACGCAATCCAAACATTCAACATTAAAAACAAACCCAATTCATAAATTTAACATAATCTTTTCAGAGGATAAACTGAAAATAATAAAAAATTAAAAATTAATAAAACAATTAGGTAATCAGAGATCATATAATTCATAGAATTACAGCTCAATTATGCAAAGTTTACTTCTTTATACGCAAAACAATAAAATAAAACAATTCCCAGTCCATCTACACTAGATTCAAAAGCAACCAAACAACAGTCCATAAAAAAAATTACGTTTTCAATAATCTTACCGAAAAAAAATAAAAATTAGATCTTGAAACCGATCTAACCCAACAATATAACAAACTGAAAATCAGAAACAAAGTGCACACGAATTGAAACAGAAAACTAAAGCGAATCAATTAAAAATATCAAACCTGCTGGGGAAACCGCAGAACGAGAACTAGGGTTTCAAATTTGGGGTTTGATAGATCGATTCAATTTATACAAAAACAAAACGAAAAAGATATAAAAAAATAAAAAGGGTACGAGTGGAGAGGAAAAAAAGAAGAAAGAATCTACAAACAGAGAGAGAGAGAGAGAGAGAGAGAGAGAGAGAAGAAGAAGGATTGAAAGTTTATATTTTTATTTTTATTTTATTTAGTTGTTGTCATGTGGTTGGTTTGCTGCGGTGACTTGAGAGAGTCCGTCCCCACTTCTCTCTCGATGTGTTTTTATGCTGTATTACACGTAATTGTTGTAATTGTGATTGTTGATGGACACGTCATGTCGTATTAATAAATTCCTATCTTATTATAACAATAATAATAATAATTATTATTATTATTATTTTAAGGTCGATTTTAATACGATAAACCTATCAAGATCAATCGAAACATATTAATGCAGTTTAAAAAGCAACTTCCACAATATATTATGGAAGTGGTCCGGTTGATTTATATATATATATATATATATATGAATATAGTTTTTCTATTATCAGTTCGAACCAATATATATATATCAATTCCTTATACGTGGATCATTAGATTGAAGTTTTGACTTTGCTCAATACATTTGTCAAAACATTTTTTAAATCTAATAATTTACATATAAATAATTGATATATTTTATTTCAGTTCGAAATTGACAATAGAAAGACTATATATATATAGAGTAATTTTCCAACGAAAACTTTTACGATATTCACTTTAAGTACCTTTGATGAAATTGCATGTAATATATTAAATGTACCTTTGATTTTTTGTATGCATCATAATAAAATTAAAATACATATTTGGTAAAAAAAAAATTAAAAATTTTTAGATTTGAGAACTATTTTTTCTTATAATACCCTATTTTTAAATGTTTTATCTTTTAAAAAATCAGAAAAAATTAATTCTTACCGCAATTGTGGAATAAGAGGGGTACTTGCTATGTTATAATTGTATTACAAGATCGGTATAAGCTACTTAGGATTTCAATGAAGGAAATACGATTTAGGATTTACAACCTTAATGTATGAGTGTGAAAAGAGATAAAACTTATCGTTGACAATATCTATTACTTCAGGATCATGTATTTTTTTGAAAGTTTTCGTCATTAAGAGGATTCGAGCTGTTGATCTATAAGTCATTTGTCCAACCTTCAAGCTCATCCATCTATCAGCTGAGCTACACCGCTGTTGGCAAAGACGAATACAATGGGGGTGGGGGGCCATAGGGTCCATGCCCCGCACCAAAACACCCCTCCAATCAAATTTCAAGAAATTTTCCATATCAGCATTTTAAAATGCTATAGTATATATGTAGATGACAGTTATAACTTGGTCCCTCGTGTTATTAATAATATAAATTTTTTCTATATTTTTTTTTTCAAGACAAAATCAATCATTTTTAGTATTTTAATTTCTTATGATTTCATACATTAATTTCATAATCTAGTCTATATATGGGTTCAACTGCTACATGGTTATTAGATAGTCACATACTTACATGATTAATTTTCAATCATTGGATTTCAATCCAAAGGTCTACGAAAATCAAATATTTTAAGATTTAAAATAAATTAAAACTAAAAGGAAATAACCTTATCTCGTAATTACACCCCTAATTATACATGAACGGTATAGTAGTTAAATCTATCTATATATGTATGTGTTTTTTTTTATTATTAGGTATTCACTATAACATACTTTTTTTATATGAGATGAATTTGATCCAATGGTAAACTCCTCATATCTACACTATGAGGTTATGGAATTGAGTCTTCCCCCCCTATAAAGCCCCAAATATATGTAATATTTCAAAAAATAAAAATAAAAATAAAAATTAGGACTTTCTTTATTATTTTATTATGCAATGTTTATCCTGTTTTTAGTCGGTTCTTATGGTTTATCCTACATAGTTTGTATAGTTACCTTAAAGAATAAATGGTATTATATTTGGATTTATTAATATATTTTTCTTACTTGACATTTAATATTAGTTTCTCTTGGCCCCCAAAGTTAAAATCCTGACTCTGCCCCTAGCTGTTGACAACTTATCATTGAATTACTTCAATATTTGTCGATATCAATAAATTATAAAATCCATATGTTTTAGATATTAATAATATCATAAATTAAATCAGATTTGAAATGAAATGGGGAATTTGAAGAACATGTAAAGTGGAAAATTTTGACTCCTAATAGAGAACATATTTTATTCTTTTTATGCTTAAAAATTGAGTTGAGTACTGTATGCTCTATGGTGCCACTAAAAGGGATCCTCTTAAAACCTAAGTTTTTTCTAAGTTTTGAAAGATCTATTAACATGTGGCGGTTACATATTTCAATGGACAATATTTATTTTATATTTTTTGTTAATCTTAGCTAGACAAGTGAAAACATTTTATTAGTTAGGAATCAGGATTAGGGAGTTTTGGCCACTCATAAACAATTTCATTTTCACTAAACTTTTGAATGCCCTATTTTATTTATTTATTTATTTATTTTTGAAATATTACAATAACTATTACAATAAGACTGTTATGACCTATCGAAATCAAATAATATATATACGATTTATATATCTACTCCTATAATGAGAGATAACTACTTCCTACAACCTGAAAAGAAAACTCCACACACATGCTTGTAAAATATGTATAGTAAAATTTGAACCCTTCGCCACATATATGGAAAAGAGGTGCACTGCCAGCTCTGCTAAAAGGTAATGAGCAGTACCCTATTTTATTATAATCACTAACAAACTGCTTATTACCCTATTTTATTATAATCACTAACGAACTGCTTATTATTATTATTCTTTTTCAACAGCTCATCCAATCTCTCAATCCATGAACATCAAAATATTGAAACTTCGATGAACTCCAAGACTTGGCAATTTTAAGATTCTCCTTATTTATTTAATTTTTGTTTTCTCCATGAATGACGATAGCTATCATTGCCGAGCTCTTTCCATATCATTTTTTTTTTTTTCCTAGATTTCTTTATTTGTGTGCTTGGAGTTTGGAGTCATTCACACCATCTCTTTAGCAAAGGCTTGAGAAAGTATTTTCTTCTTTTTAAATAAAAACAAATAGAGTAATGTTATATTGTCCAAATTTGGTATACAAATTTGGTGTCTAAATGATATGGTAATACTTTGGGCCATTCATTTAAAACATGTAAATCTAATACAATTTAAATGAATGGCCTATGGTGTTGCCACATCATTTTGGGCACCAGATTTGGACACCAAATTTGAACAATATAGTATTATTCAAATAAATATTGCTTTCTAAATATAAATATATATATTTAGAGTGTGAGAAGTATTTTTTTTTTCTTTTGTTTTTTTTTCTTTTATTTTATTTCTAAAGAAGTTAAAATGGGATGATGAAGAAAGAAAATACATGGTTTTCTGAATTTGAAAGTGAGAAATCAAACGGTCATTGGATGAAAAATGAAATAAAATAAAATAAAATAAATCATAATCATTAATCTTTTTAATTGTCACATGTCAATAGATCTTTCGAAGTTTAGGAAAAGTTTAGGTTAGAAGAGGGTTAAAATCCCACTAAAAGAGATTATTACACACTAATTGCAATAATTTAAAATATAAGCAAAATATCCCATAAATAGAATAAAACAATGATTGCACTAAAACATGGACAATAAAATGTTAATAGGTGGGAGCGGACCTTTTGGATAAGTGCAAAAATAATAAAATAAAAGTATCACTTTAAATTATTCCTTCTTATCCCTTTTCTTCCACAAGTTAACAAACTTTATTTTAATTAAATAAAAAAGTTTTATTTTATTTTATTTTTATAATTACTTTATTAGTGTAAAATGATTAATTGAAAAGGGAAGCAGTAAAGAAAGCAGCCGATGTTGACCGTTGATCTTGATCAATTCCAACGACCAAGTGTGCAACAAAAACGAAAAACATATGGAGATGCAGGGGATCGAACCCTGTACCTCTCGCATGCAAAGCGAGCGCTCTACCATTTGAGCTACATCCCCATTTGATTGACTTAACCGTTGATTCAATTTATATAATTGATATCTTTAATAATAACACGGTAACTGGACTTGCTCTGACTAAGGATGACATTGCTACATTCATTTTAAGTTTTATACAATTTTGTGTAATTTTAATTCAACAATTTTTGTATTTCGGGTCATTCCGATAGTGATAGATCTCGTCAGATCTTAGTAGATTTTGACCTGATTAGTGTTAGTTATAAAAAAATCAACAAATTTTTACATCGCTTTGTTGGATCAGGATTCTCTCATATCCTTTTTTTCATCCTTAAATTTTCAAAGAAAACATATGGTCAAGATTTATTGATTTATTTCTCTCTCATATAAGTGGATATTTCATTTACCCTAAAATAAAAATAAAAAATAATAAAAATAAAAAATAAAAAAACCTAGGAAAGAAAATGTAAGGAGAGGATCCTGATTCCTCTTTATCTAAGGTGTAACAACATTTTACATTCATTATTTTACATTCATACGTAGGATAATTGACCGTATAAATATATATGATATGATGATAAGATTGACACAGCAGTATACTCCTCACTGCTGGCTCACGTATACACCATAGAGTTATGGGTTGAAATCGTAACTCCCTCCCCAAACCCCGAATTTATGAATAAAATTTTCAAAATGATCACCAATACGTTAAATTACTGTCTTCGAATACCATTCAATGATTTTTCTTTGCCAATGTTAAAAAAATTACGGCTGTGTTTACCATTATTATATATCAATTTTTTCCTCCTTCTTTATTTAATTAAATAGTATATGACATGCATGCATGTTAATTAATCAACAAAACAACTGGAATATTCAAGCATCTAATGCAGTATATATTTGACCATATAGTCCATACTCCATATATACAAACATCTTTATTGCATGTCAACGGCATCTAGTGACGAAGAGAAGAGAAGAGTAGACCAACACGTCTATTAATCTAATATATATATATATATATATTGGAATTAACAAAATAATTAATTAACTTCCCAAAGCTTATGTTAACTTCTTGACTTTGGCTTCAATTATCTCACATGATGGATATATTAACACTCCATCAGCAACCAAATATTGATTAATTAAGGGACGAAAATTTTATATGAAAGCGAAATAATACAACAAAAAAACGCCGTATAGCCACCATTTTTGCATGCACAATTTCTTTATACATCATTGAAACAAAAAACAAAATAATCGTAGACTTAAACATCATATATAAATGAGGAAAAAGATGTACATATATATACACGTCACATCCAATAAAATCAAAGTTATATGTGTATTTTTTTAATGCACGTGACATGAATCTATCATATTTATATAAATACAAAGAAGCTTTTAATGTCTTCAATGGCTTCGCTCTTTATGATCACCAGGAGACGAAGAAGCACTCTTGTTAGAGGTCGAAAATGGTAACGATGCAGCTGGTTGTAGAAAGATCATACTTCCCGGTTGAGTGCTATTTGTCGTTGTAGATGATTTGTTCAAGTAGCTTGACGCGCAACCAATATTAGTGTTACTACTTTTCAGTACTGCTTGTGATGATGAGTAGCCGGAAGCCAGCGGAAATTGCTGATCACCCCACTTGAGTTTCTGTCCAAAATTATTATTATTATTATTATCTCCTCCGGTAACCAGATGATTTGCACCACCACCACTGCTACCGTCACCACCGCCAATGATTGATGTGAGCGCTGCTACTAAAGCAGATTGGAAACTTGGGTCCGCGGTTATTGCTTTAGTCGCGGCAGCTATAGGGTCCGGTATATTATTCTTAGGAGGCTGCTGTTGCATGTAGGACTGATAGGTAACATTATTCTCCATTGGCGGTTGTTGTTGTTGTCTTGCTAGGTTTAGACTTCCAATTTGATTTTTAATGAAGGGATGAGTAGTTGTACCGCCATAGTTGAGCAACCCACTAGTACTGCCCCATGACATTGAGTTGTTGTTATTGGATATTTCTGATGAAGAACCGAAGTTGAGACTTGTAGTTGAAGAATTGTATCTTTGATTTTGAGGATAATTAGCAGTAGCAAACCTACCGAAATGAGATGATGAAGAAGAAGATGGTGCTGTGGTGAGGTCTAGAGTGATTGTTGGGTGTGAAGGAGCTGATAGTGAAGAGTTGGGAAGATAGAATTGTTTTGTTTTCGAGTTATCGGAGAGATAAAAGTTCAGTCCATGGAGATTAGCCGAGGTGGATGATGCTGGGTGTGAGCTTGATGATGGGCCGGACAATAGCATGGAAGCAGCTGCGGAAGTGGTGGAAGCCATTGCGGTGGCTGAGACCGGAAGTGGGTGGTTATGGTTTCCTTCATAGGTTGTGATCAAAATGGACATGTCTTCGGCACATCTTTGGACCTGAAATTATAATAATATTCCAAAAGAAACATATTAAACAATGAGCGAAATAAACTAGAGAAATGATGATTAACGAGAATATAAACTTTTGTGTATCAATTTTTTCGACAGTACCCTACTTATATGTATTTTTCTTACTAAAATTTTTCTCGTATTGACAAGTTTGCTAAGAGTAGTTACGAATATATATACCTGTTTTCTTACGGGGCACGAAGGTGCAACAGTGCAACGGTAGTAAGCTCGAGGGCACGGATTTCCTTTGGAAATCTTTTGTCCGTATTTCCTCCATTGGCAGCCATCATTCATCTGCATACAAATTGATTTTGTTAATTTGATGTTAATGAATAATATGATATCCTAACAATTATTGAAACCAACTAACAATTATTGAAACCCTAGATGATAATTAATATCAGTAGTATTATAATTACCGTTGGAGTATCACATCTAGCTCTCACAGAAACCCTAGCTTTCTTGACTGGATTTTGTTGCAAAATTTCATCTTCTCCACTACTTTTCATCATCTTGAGAACTTTACTAGGTGGCCAAGTCTCACCAGCTTCTTCCTTTGGAGCCTGATCTTCTGGACTGTTCTCCGGGCTCAGATTAGGCAAAGGTTGAGTTGCATCTGATGATTTCGATGCTTCGAATTTGCGGTAGTCCAGTCCAAGAGACAACCCTTTGTCTCGATCATCAGGACTAGGAGTGGTTTTGTTCTTTTGATCTTCATGCTTCTTTGAATCACTTGAAGATCTTCCAAGGCTCAGCGAAACAAGATCGTCTGATGGTTCTTCTTCTTCCATTTCTTGGTGATGATCATTAGATGAGTGATCTGTAGTTGGTTTCTTTGCTTCTTGTTGAACAATGTCATAGAATTGCATTCGAAGAGTCTTGTAATCCTTCATGATTCTATCTAAGTATATCTTCAACCTTTGATTTTCTTCTCTCACTTCACCCATTTCAGCTCTAGCAGATTCTAGCTGATCATCCTATACCAACAAAGAATCAAATCAAATTAAGTTAGATTAAAATTAATTTCCACACGCTTCATATGATATGATATTTACAATATATATATCTATATAGTTGGACATACGGTCACTAACTAAAATCAAATTAAAAGCAGGCCTCGATAAAATTTATTTTGGATCAAGATATTTTTAAAAGAAACACTTAAAAAAAGAAGAAAAATCCTACAATTAACCTCATGTTAATAAAGATGATAATTAATCCCCATTGAATATGCATTAAAAGGTTCTAATTAATTACCTGTTCTTTCTTTTGGCATGAAGAAGATGCTTTCGTGTGATCAAATTCCATGGTGGATTTTTCCATATGAGATACAACAGCTGGTTCCTGCATCATAGTTGGAATAAAAAATCAACCACATGCAAGAAGACAGAAGACAACTAGTCTAATTAATGAATTAGATGCTGACATTAATTGGAGAAAAGTTCTGTGCCTCAGGTTCACAAATAAGAATAATCAAACAGATCATAAAGCTTTTCTCTATCTGTAGCATTCATTGTGGGGAGACCAAGACCTAATTGTGAATTTTCAATTAAGGTCCTAAATAACTAAGCTTTCGATTCTTAAAAATCTTTGTAATTGTATGTGGTCAAAATCTAAGTCTATTGAAATTAATGACTTGGACCGGTACCAATATTCGATCTCCATTGCAAGTTTATAAAGGTCCTATGTACGCCTAGTCCTTTTCTTGTAAAACTATTTCCAAATACTTGATTGATGCATGTTTGTGTGATCTTCATTACATAATTAATATTAAGCTACTGTGTAATTAGAAATATCTTGTCGTGACAATTCTTTCTAATCATATATATATATATATATATATATTTCTCTATTTTGAAAACTAGAAACTTAATTTTCATACACACGCAAAGCTATATATACGTATACACTCTAGCTTTATATATGGAGTTTCGATCTGTTTATATAATTACCTGCTTGGTGGAGGTTAGATGCTTTTGTTTAGGTGACGATGGATTCTCGTCATTGCTCTCATCGTATGGTCTTTTGTTTCCAATTGTCTGAAGTATAAATAAGAAATTACATTTGGTATCATAAAAATAAATAAATAAATAAATGAAAAACACATGTTAATTTGCATTCAAGTTGTAAAAAGAATCTACGGTAGTTGTAAAATTTGGCAAAAATAGATAGAGTCAAACAAAACGATCTACTCACAAAATGAGAATCCATTGAAAAGATCGAAGACCAGAAACAGCAAGCCATGCAATATCTCTCTAAAATGGAAAACTTGTTGAATAATTAATCTTATCAGTACTTTTAAGGAATTAAATGTATAAAAAAAGATACGTTATTGTAGTATATATACTAAAGAGATTGTATATTTACATATATTTCATGTAATCTAAGAATATTTAACAAGCATATATAGATGTATAGAAATCCCAAGAAATTAAAAACAAAGAGCTTCATCAATTGATCACCTTAACAACAGTCTCATGATCTTCCTTATTATCATGAGCATGATGATCAGAATCAATTAGTCTCTTCTCTTCTTCGTCGATTCCGTGACTTCTGTGCTGTTGCTGATGATGATCAGATCTTATCCTCAAAGCTTCCTCCATAGCTCTCTGCTTTTCCATATGGTATTTTTCTGCCTGTTGAATCCAGAGTAGTCTCAAAATTATATTCTTTTTATAGAAGAGAGCCTGTAGTATTTGACTCATTTAAAAAAAAAAAATAAATAAATAAATAAATAAAAACATTCAATGTACACACCTCCACAATGTGAACAGCTTCCCAATCCAATTGCACATAAAAAACGACAATATGACAACTCTATCATACATATAAAATTTTATTATTTAATTTCTCTATAGTAGACAAAACTAGAAGAATTCAACTTCAACTCTTTAGATAACATGTCATAGAAGATTACAATTAATAAATAGAGAAAGGGAGATCAAAGAGAGAGCTTCAAGCCGCAATGCACGGACCCCACCTAATACCTGGTTACAACTAGCAATATCGTTGAAGTTTCTTGTTGAATGACAAAAGTCACATGGGGATTGGGTTCTGGTCAAATTAAATTAGCTTTTGCCACCATTTCGTGTTGCCTTGGGTGACCGGAGTTTCTCTTCACTTAGGGTTTTTGGATCAGTTTTTATAGTAGGTCAAAACATGGGACTTGAGGATGGCTTTTCATTGGTCTATGCATTTGACCTTATTAATTAACCTAGTATAAATATATATAATATATATATATATATACCAGATTCATTATAATATATAACAAAGTCTATAAAATGATTAAAATCTATCTAACCCCAAAATGATTAAAATCTATCTATCTAACCCTAGCACTCCACGCATATGTATATACTGTATATAATATTATGTGCAGAATTTTCACACTTTTTTTTTACGGGTCGACTAAGTAAAAGAAGAGTGTGAATGTGTGATGATCTACATATTATTTCAAAAGTAATCATGTAACTAACGTTGTATATATAATCGACCCCAAACCCAAAAAAAATAAAAGAGAGAGAGAGACCAAGCATGCATCTGAAAACTCTCTCTCTCTCTATATATATATATTTATTGCCAATTTATTGGGTCACTATAAGAAGAAAATCGTTTTTGTCTTTAAAGGAAAAAGAGGTCAAGGCCTACATGGACCTCCAATATTAGTTAAAGCTTTATTTTATTTTTTCTTTTTACTAATTCGGGGATCATTTAATGGCTAATTTGGGGGGTTTTTTTTTTAAAAAAAAATAAATGAAGTAAAATATATTTATTAAAATTTTAAAATTAAATTTCCAATGAGAAAGGGTCCCAAATTGCCTTCAAAAGAAGAAAAAAAAAAAGAGTAATTATTCACCATAATTAATTGGAGAGATTCTTATTGGACAAGAGTTTGAGCAACACGTTTACTTTAAAATGACATAAATAAATGATAATGGTAGACATCCAACACTTTTATTCATCATTTATATCCAACTTAATGTGGCAGCTAAGATGACACTTCCATGTCAGCTGCCATATCACCAAATCATCACATGTTAATTTTAATTTTAATTTTAATTTTTATATTAAAGTACTAGATTTAAGGAACACAATTTATTATTATTTTTAATTCAACTCATTTGGTGTGATGATGTGACAGCTAATAAGGAAGTGTCATATCAGCGGCCACATCAAGTTGTATATAAATGATGGACAAAAGTGTTGAATGTCTATCATTGTCCCATAAATAAATAATGCTCGGTCGTGGAAATCTTTAATATCAATATTCCCCAATACTGTAACTCTTTTTTCGGCTTCATGATTCATCTGATCAATTAAGTAATTAATAATTATTATTACCTCAGCATATAGTTGGATTTTTCTCAAATGGAAACTTAAATAGAGAGAGAATATTATGAGACACAATAAAAAGTAAACGTTGTAAATCACCTGTCAATGTGCTTATTTGTTGGTAAAAATTGTTCATTTAATCAGATAATATCACGTCTAAGCTCAGGTCCCTATATTGCAGGTGCTATTTTTTGCAACTCTGTGATTCAAAGCAACCATTTTTCCCGATTTCTATGCAATTAAATCTTCTCTTCATGTGTTGAAATAATAATAATATGATGGAGAACTGGAAAACTTATTAAAAAACTGAAATTGAATCGATAGATTAAACACCATAAATAGAAATAGATAAAACTTTATGCGCCAGAAACCCTGGAAGAAAATTAAATTAAAGTATTGTTTGTTATTTTAATTATACAAGATTAGTAGTCTACTAGTCTTAGATGTGCCAATATCAAGCAGCCTCGGGATCAAGTCCGTTGACGTCCAATAATTGATTTTGATCCATTCTGATTTCTGGGGTTTTTTTTTTCATTGGAGGATGAGAATTTTTATATATAAGACTGAGTGTATTTTTGTTCATCCACATAGCATTACCTTCCTCCTCAGCACTTGACATGTGTTCGGGGTTTAACAAAAGCACCTCCTTTCTGAATACATGTCAAGTGCTGAGGAGGAGGTAATGCTTACCCACAAAAAATGTGGGTAAACAAATTCATTCTCTATAAGATTAGTTTTCAGAGAGCTCACCTTGAAATAGTAAGCGATTAAATCTCGAAAAGAGGAATTTGATGTTTAGTATATGAGAGCAGTATATATGATGATAGTCATGTGGGGGTTATTATGATATTAATTATCAAATAGTGAAAATAATGCCATTGAATTCGATTGAATTTAATGCATGATCAGTTACTCTCTCTTCCAAATAAAAATAAAAATATTGATATATAATTAATTGGAAAGTCTTTGGTATATAAGAGTTACTAATCCTCTCCTTGTCTATTCATAATCTAATGACACCTAAACAAATTAAAAAATACGTGGTTGAGATTTGATCACTTTTTCTCTCTCATACAAGTTAATGTTTTAATTACACTTGAAAAAAGTCAAGGAAAAACAAGGAACAAGGAGAGGATCCTGATCCTACTAATATAAGCAAAAGTGATGAGTTTTCTTCTGATTGTGTGAGAATAGATATTCAAACAGTATTTATTGACTTATTTATGTAATTTTAAATAAAAATTAAAAGTCTAAAGTTAATGATATACCGTATTTTTATTATTAGTTCGTTATGACAATAAATATCGGGACGAAGAATGTGGATCACAGATTATGAAGAAATTTTGATAAGTACATATACTTTGAATCAAAGTATGTAAATCTAGTGATCCATATTTTTCGTCATAATATATTTATAGTCATGACAAACTGATAATAGAAAATTTGTAATGATATATATGTCGACTTTGTATGAAAAATTAATGCCTAGGTATACACTTCCATCGATATGAAATATTATAGAAAAAAATAAATAAACTAAACTTGGCTTTGTCATCATAATCATTCATCAACCAACTACTATAATTAAATAGGTTAATACTGATAAGATTCTTTTAGGTTATATAACTCTTCAAAGCTGAGGCTAGGCTGCTAGCTACATAATAGTCATGTGTTTGGTGGGAAAAATAAAACAATTTGGATTTTGGACTGTAGAAAAATTTGCCAAAAACATGTTTTTTTCTATCAGAATTCACTTTCATTATTGGCTGTATATATAGTCATAGTTATCATCTATTTAAGAGACAAAATTAACAGGGATGACAATGATAATAGTGATAATGGCAGTAATAACAAGAATATAATTCTGTTTAATTAAAAATAATAAAAAATAAAAAATAATAAAATAAAATAAAAAACCATGAATATAATTCCAATAAGACTATTACACGCTAGGCCAAATTACAATATTTAATTAATAACGACCTGTATATATTGAGGCAGCATTTGAGCCACCATCACCATTACAGAAAGGAGCTATCACCTTGAAAATTTTATAAAGATAAAACTTTGGGATTGACTTTGATGTCCAAAATTTCATATATAAAATTATGTAAATCCAATGAATTGGTCTCCTCTCACTTTCTTTTGATGTCCATGATCGTTTGTTAGCTAACAAACGTCACTATACGTGCGGAAGTGCTACCGGATAGAACACAAATAAACACAATAACAAAGAAAAGAAGTAATTTAAATCCAATCACACACAACACAAGAATTTACGTGGAAACCCAGATCAGAAAAAAAACCACGGTCGTCAGGACGACAAGAGAAAGCTTCAATATCTAGTAAATTGTTAAAACCACACACTCAGTATTCTCTCTCTAAAATAATACCTCAAACTAGATTACACCCAATGCTCACTTTGAGATCTCTCTAGTATTTGCTATTTTGCTCAACCGCTAATAACCTATCTATTACGGTCTATTTATATGAATTAAAGGGAATTTAAGATAAAAGTAAATCATATTCTTATACGTACAATAATTATTTATTCTACATAAATACTATTTCCTATTTATGATAAGTATTCTTTTAAAGAGAAATCATATTCATATAATCATAAGAACTTCTAGAAATAACATATTTCATTTTCCATGAATATTTCCTGATTCAACTCATGTTTGTGATTGACTACAATTCAAGTTGCAGTTGGCCACCCGCTTCCTAAACCGTGTTAAACTTAACCACTCAGAAAATCGTGATCTATGTGTCACATCGCTTTCCACTGCGGTATCCATTGGAATTGGACTGCTTTCAATTTTGCTGTGAAAATCCAAGCACTAATTACCGCTGTCAACGACGGTTCTGACAGCGGTTTTCACTGTTCTTTGTTTCTTCAGTTCTTCAAGTGTTCAAACCTCCCTCAAACATAACCTCATACTCTAAAACATTCTCACATCTTTAGGAAGTCTCCACATTGGTAAATCTTGTTTGGTAATCATTGGTAAATTCGAGTCATATCCAACATTAATTTCCCCTATTCATTTTTCACTAGGAAGACTAGGAAGTCTATGTCTTTTAAATTGATGACTATCGACAAGTCTTTGTGCAAGTATCCCCTCTCAGTTTAGGAGTTAAGACCTAATTAGGTCAGTCAGGTGGGGTGCTCCTCTTTCTCACGTTAGTGGTAGCTTGGTGGCGAGTTCGATTAATATATATTATAAAGAGAGATTATTGGGTTGTAAAACCTGAATCAGTATTGTTACAGGGATCAAGGTTTTTAATTTATTTAAACGCTAGCTAATTGTATTCTTAGGGTTTATGAGACAAAAAATACAAAGGTCCGAAATAGAGATTGTGTGCTTTACTATTGCAAACAACAATTTTATGATTGTGGATGTTACGCTGAACCATATATTATTTTTTCTAAATATACATGTCTCTTTTTATTATATACTTTATTTGCTTTCGTGTGAGATCTCACTTGATTATTTGATTGCATTGGGTTTGCAATTTTCTTTAACAGTTTGCTACAGGTTACTACAGAACTTGACACATTTGGGTCAGATTTCACCAAATATATAATAATAATAATAAAAGTCTGTATACACACACCACCAATATGGTGGGACTATTTTCTGAAATTTTTCACCATCATGGTTCAAACTCAGGTGTGTCCTTTCCCGTCTATATGATCTATGTTCCGAACCATGCTTTTAGAAAATCATAAAAATAATAATAATAAAAGTCTATATGTAGATTTAGAAAATCATTTCATGGGTACCGGTAATTGGTGTAATAATAAAAAAAATAATAAAAGTCTGTTTGTAGATTTGTTATGATAGTTGTTGTAATATTCAAAAAATAAAAATAATAATAAAAGTCTGTATGTATATTTGTTATGATATATGAAGATGTGAAGCAAATCTATATAAAATTTACTATCAATCTTTCACTTCAAAACACAGTACATCAGTCAAAAGAAAATTCAAAAGTATATAAAGTTAGTACTATAAATCATGATTAGGTTTTGGATTACAAAAGTCAAGCAGGAGATATATTGTGATGGATGATGAACCAAAAACGGTGGGTGAGTCAACAAAATGTGCAGATGATGTGAAAAAGAGCTTGTAAGTTCTACATTTTTGTCAAATTCAAAAGCAATGCCAGTCGCCAGTCGCCACCGTGACTGGCCTCACGGCCACTAGGTGGTTAAATGGGAAACGCTTGTACTTGAATTTTATATGAATTACTTTCTTATATATATTCAAAGTTTTTGACATACAAGCCTTCAAGGACTTGTATTGTACTTCTTTTTTTTTTTTAATTTATGGATGTCCGGACCAGTTTACGCTTACCTCGACAAATCTCACGAGGTCCTGAAGTTAACAATCAAGTAAATCTCCAGTGACCCTAAGAGAAACGTGACTTTTAGAGATTGAATCCAGGACATTCAAGTTTATGACTTAATCCAGTGATTAGCAACACCACCCCATAGGGTTTTTCTACGATATATATGTTTCTCAATCATGGGCAAACAATAAGACTCATATATAATTCCCGGAATAAAAATCTGATCTCAGTGATCAATATCATTGAGGATTGTATCCGTATTTTCGTTATATCCAGACCGTTTACACCTATTTATATATATATATATATATATATATATATTTATATTTCTATGTATATAAGGTTTGAATTTATCTTTGAGCTTACATCACTCAAAGGTCATATGATCACAATATATGCATATAAATATTTCATGTTCAAATTAATGATAATATTTTATAGAGAGAGACCTAAACGGCTAAACATGCAATGCAAGTTATATATATGACCTTGATTAAAGTCTTATATAATTTAACATCCTAATTATGTCAATGCATTGTAGTATGTACTTAATTAGTTTAATTTTTTCTTTTCATTACTTGTGATGGTTTATAAGCACTGTTTAATATATTAATTAATTAGTCTAATTAACTTGTTGATACTTTAATATATATAGATTGCTTATTAGATTATTCTAAAATATGATCTAAGGAAATTCTTCTTAAATGGTATATATATACAAGTAATCATAATTAATTGGAACTTGGTTTCCAAGCAGTCACACAAGCTACATTAAAATATGAACCAATTGGTAAATTTAACAAATTTTAAATTCTCAAAGTCTTCATTTAATTACATCTGCTGATCATGGGCAATGGATTGATTCACACATTAAAAAATAAATAAAAATCTCCACGACCTTCAGACTTTTGCTGGATTCATGATTTAAATAAGCTAATTAACTTATCATTATATTAATGAAAGGTCAACTGTTTCAATGCAACCATTGGATTGGTCATCTATCATATACAATCAGGATTTAGGTTCTTTTTCTTTTTTCTTTGTCTTTTAAAAGTGAATTTGAATTTTGAAGTTAGATTTTGTGAGAGATATGCTTAGTATTGTATGTTTAAAAATCAAAGTGCCACTGATCTCCAAACTTAATGGGATTGTCGTCTAACTTTTGTTTGGACCAATATCACTCTAAGACTATGATTGAGATTGTTTTTACTTGAGAAATAAGTGATTATTTTTCGAGTTTTGAACAAATAGATGTTTGGTAAACTTCACAAAAACAACTTATTTTACAATTTGCTCCTCAAATAATCAACTTTTGAGAAGTTGGTAGATAGTGTTTTTGGAGGCAGAAGCTAGCTTATTGTTGTGCAATGTCATAATACCCTCACTATTTAAATAAAAAGACAATAATACCCTCACATTAAGTAATTTTATTTCAAAAAAACTATAATTCATAATTTTTTTTTTTAATCTTTAATCCTGAAATATTAAACTTGAAAATAAAAGAGAATATTATTTTTAATAAAAATAAACTTAAAAAAAGAAAAAAGAAAAAAAAAAAAAGAAATAAAACTTGAAGCCACCTTGTCGCTGGTGACAGTTGCCACCGTCATCGCCAACGAAAAGGTAGGAGGTTAACTTGACTTCACTAGCGACGTCGACACTGCAAGAGGAGGCGAATGACTAGATCCATCACAATCTCGAAAAGCCTCAAGGTTGTCGATGTTTAGCGCATTGGTTAGAGATTTTTATGTGGTCGTGGCAGTGGTGGTAGCTTGGTGCTTGGGTTTGGCTTCAGGTTTGTGTTTCTCTTCTTCATGGAGCTTTTGGATTAGATTTAGCGGCGGAAGTAGTGGAGGTTGTGGCTGTCGATGATGGTTGTAGATTTCAAGCAAAGAGAATCAATGAGTTGACTCAGGTTTTGAGCGAGTTGACTCAGTTGCTGAATTTCAAATGTAAAGAGATTGAGTTGACTAGGGTTTTTGAACGAGTGACTCGGTCATAATTTTTTTTTTTTTTTTCTGTTTAAATTTCTTATTTATTTCTTTTTATATGCTTTATATTTTTATTGTTAATGATGTCTATTTTATTAATTTTGTTCAATACATTTTCCATCATTTTAAAAATTGAGAGTTTCTCTTTACAATCCATAAATTATCTATTTACACTTCAAATTTTTTTTTTTATTAATGACAATTTTAACCTAAATTAAAATTACTAGACAAGACAAAAAAAATCTAAAGACACTCCAAATCATTAAATTATTAAAAAAAGAAATTATTTCTTCTAAATCTGTTATTACCGTATTAAACACTCTCTCCTAAATACTCTCTCTCTCTCCATTTTTTTAAAATAAAAAATTCAATCTTCAGACTTTCTCGATTAGTCTCTGATTAATATTTAAAGAAAAAAAAAACTTATGAATATTTTAATTTTTTTATTAACAGTAATAAATATATATATATCTATATATATATTACAAAGTCAATTTTTTTTTTTATAAAAAAGATATATGAAAAATTGATTTGTTGCAATTAGATTCGATTAAACTCATAATTTATAAGACTAATGAAATAATTAAAGTTCTCTAAGCAATCACATATTCACAAAAGTAACAAAAAATATTTTCATCTTTCGATTTTTTATTAAAAAAATAAAAAACAAAGTACTTGTTTTTTGATTTTTTTTTTATAAATATATACATATATACGGTTCCTAAAAATCAAGCTTATTCATAAAAAAAATATTTCTTAACTATTAATCTTGTTTAATAAATAATGGAGATAAAAAATTAGAGATATGTATTAGTAGAGAAAGAGTTTAATATGGTAATTAAAAATTTATGAGAGAGTGTTTAATGTATGTAATATTTAATCCAATGATTTAGGAGATAATTTTTTTTGGGAGCCGATACTGACACCTATATAACTTATTAGTACACCCATATTTTATTAAAAAATTTAATTACAAATATATCCCAATAAAAATTTACCAATAAGGACAAGTTACTTTAACTAAAAATAAACTAAATATTATATACACTAATTAATTACAATAATATCTTCAACTATATTTCTTTATTAAATAAAAATTACATTAAATAAAAAATTTAAAAAAAAAAAAAAAACTTATGATAAACTCTAGATAAACTTTAATTTTATTTCAAGTATCAAAATTTCTGATCATCATATGATTATCATATTATTTTTGTCTTTCTTTTATTTATTTTTTTGATAAGGTTGTTAGGGATCAGAATTAACCTCATCCCAACATTTTATTAAGAAAAAGGAAAGAGAACGAAGAGAACAAAAGAGAATAGAAAACAAAAAAAGAAAACAGGTCAACAGAACCTAAAAGAAGGTTTGCTACAAAAATCATTAAAAATAAAAGGGTTGCAAAGCGGTCCACCACTATATAGGAGAGATGATACTGGGGCTTCTAGATGTTAAACTATCTGCAACTTGGTTACCTTCCCGATAAATATGAGCGACAGCAAAGCCCATTTGAAGATTAAGTTCAAGCACCTATTCCAAGCTGGACGCCAACGCCAAGGAACCTTATGAGACCTAGAACGAAGGATATACACTACATAAGTCGAATCGCACTCCAACCATAACTAATGCCAACCAAAAGTTCAAGCATAATCAATAGCATGAACGGTAGCAGCCAATTCAGTCTTAAAAGCAAAACAGACACCAAGAGGAATAACAAAACAACCTTTAACGGAACCCATGCATGTGCAAAAAACCTCTGCACAATCAGCAAGACCAGGACTACCAAAAACAGCCCCGTCTGTGTTAACCTTTAGACAGCCCGGCAGGGGAGGGCGCTAATTAACCTCTGAAATGCGAGGAGCCATAGAAGGACCACCAGAGACATGAAGTCGTTGAAGAGTCTGAAGCTCATCCACTAAATTCCTCATAGTGCCAGACTGCAAAGAGTCTGCCTCGTGAACGAAACGCCAAATCAAGGAAAGAGCATAGGCAAAAACAGGCTTGCCATCCTCAAAGGTAGCTTGGTTCGGGAAGAACCACACCACCTAGAAAACCGTGATGATAGAAACCCGCCAAAGAGCACTCAGTTGAGTGCTAAAGACAACCCTCATTACCTCCTGCCAAATGTCCAAACAAGTACCATCCAACCTAAGCTTATGACCAAAAGTAGAGGAAACAACATCCCATAACCCACGAACAAAAGAACAGTCAAGAAACAGATGCCTTAAGTCTTCCTCTGCAGCATAGCAAAATCGACAACGAGAAGGAGAAATATAACCTCTGGCACGTAACGCAATGTCGGTAGGAATCTTACTATGAAACAAACGCCAAATGAGGACAGAGCGAGAAGGAGGAATAAAAGACGTCAAAATCTGCTTACCCCAAAAAACAGAACTTCTAACCTCAAAAAGAGAATCATAAGAGGATTTACAAGAAACAACACCATCCAAAGAACAGATCCAAACTAATGAGTCCGGGTCAGTGCTTACCATCACCTTCTCAATCTTAAAAGCAACATCCGGGTGAGAAGCTTGAAAAGAGGCATGAATATCCCAACCCGTAACATCTGAGTAAATATCACCGACAACTGAATCCAGCGGAGGATGTAACGAAGATCTATCCTCAACTAGGTCAATCAACGAATCTCCCAATCAGTTATCTGTCTAAAAGTGAACCTTAGAATAATGACCAACCAACCACCTAGACTCAATCATCAAGGGAGTATAATGCACTTTTAGACCTGGCCAAACAGAAGAAACAACATACCACGTTCTAGGTCTGTGATCTTGGGTGAAAAACCGAGCCCGAAGATATGTGAATACTAAGGACTCCTTAGTCAACATCCTCCAAGTGAACTTCTTAAGCATGGAATTATTAAGAATACTAAGGTCTTTAAGACCAATAACATCCCTATCCTTAGGTTTGCAGCAAGATTTTCAAGCAACCTGGACAGATTTACGACTATCGATCGAACCGGTCCAAAAAAAATTTCGGATAGTAGAATTTAAATCTTTCAAAAGAGAAGAATACCAACGATAAACCTAAAATGAATGCAGGAAGGAACCCATAATCATTAAATTAATAAGATATAACCTACCTGCCATTGAAAGAGAGAAACCCTTCCACGATTCCAATTTAATTTTAATTTTATCAGCCCAAGGGATCATCCATCGACGTTTAGGTGCACCAGTGAAAAGAGGGACCCCTAGATAAGTCATTGAATCACCGCCCTTACGCATCCTAGACATTGAAAGAAAATTAGAAATTCGAGGCCCAGACAGGTCTTTGCCAAAGAAAATAGAAGATTCTCAATTAACACACTGACCCAAGAGAGAACCATAAAGAGCAAAAGCATCTAAAATCACTTGTAAATTCTAAGGAGAAGCCCGGTAAAAAAGGATAGCATTATCAACATAGAGAAAATGCGAAGGGGCACACATCTCAACCGAAGAAGGGATAGAAGACATAGAGCTCGAATTTACTAGATGCGTAAGGTATCTATTTAAAAAATCTTCTGCCAAACAAAAAAGAAGGGGAGAGAGAGGATCACCTTGCCGCACATCCCGCGAACATGGGAAATAGCCCTGAGGGAAACCATTTATAAGAACTGAGATCCTAGTAGAATCAAAAATAGCCGCAACCCAACCAAAAAAACATCATTTTTTTTTAACTATAGCTTTAAATATCAACAAATTTTTTTTTTTTTTTTTGGTAAGATAGCCATAGATGTCAATAAGAATTTTGGTTAAGATAATTGTACAAATTAGAGAATTCCATATTGAAAATCTTTTGATCCCATATACATATTCTATTTTATAAAGCTCTTACATTCGAGATATTTCCAAAAGTAAATTAGATCATCATTAAAAAAGGATTTGAATCCAAAAATAATATATACTTTTTTATAAAATTGGTGTGGTAATAATTTAAGATTGTTTTATACATAATATGTATTAAAATGAATATATTTATTTCAATACGGGTATTTTTGGCATTAGGATGATTGTTTATATTAATATTTAATTTTTAAATTTTAGACATGAGTGTACTTATAAAAATGGGTATACTAATAAGTTTTATGAGTATCAATATCCATACCTTTTAAAAAAAATAATTAAAAAAAGATTACTCATCGGATGAATCCAAATGCTATGATGGTTCCTCATAACTTTTATTAAAATAAAATGAAGTGTCTTTAAAAATTTATTTTTTAAAATGGAGTGTCTTTAAAATAAGAGTGTCAAAAGGATAAAAAATATAATCTTGAAATAAAATGAAGTGTCTTTGTAATTTTTTTAAAAAAATTTAAATTTGGAGAATGAAGTGTCTTTATAAAATAAGTGTAAAAAGTAAAAATTGAATTGTCAAAATAAGCTCTTTTAAAAATTAAACTCTTTTAAAATTTATTTTACCAAACATTTACCAACTTTTTTTAAAGTTTTTTCTCAAATTAAGCTATGAACAGATTTTTTCCAAAGTAAAGCAATCTCAAATATAGTCTAAGATACTAAACTTTATACTTTGGATCAAATTCCCATTTATATCGGAACGTTCTAATTTTAATTATATCTTAATTTGATCATATATATATATATACATAATTGTCCGTCTAAATCAAAATTTCGAAGAAATTAAAGATCATGATGACGACGGTTTCATGGTCATAAGGGGTATGAAACTATGAAATTGGATGTAAAATTGAATTGTGGCTCCAAGTAAAATTGATTTGTGGCCCCAAGTCAATGATAAGGCAATGTAAAATGATTTGTGGTCCCACGTCAGCTCCTAGGGGTATGAAACTATAAATTTGGATGTAATCAGTAATTAGAGCTTCTAGAAAATTAATAATGAGATTTTTTATTTTAAATTTTTTATTTTATTTTTTTTGAAGTCCATCTTTTCATCACGACATCACCACCTACAATTTCTGCGGTATTGAAATAATGTTCAACTTATATTAACGCCCCATCATGTATCTGACGCTTTCTACCAACTTGCATGTTATCTTCGTTGACGGCTTGTAATTCAAAGTCGTCTGCAAATTATCCAATATATATAAATATTTATATAAATCTAATTAAGTCGGTAATGAAAAAGAAATATATATAAAGGTCGAAGTTACATAATATAGACATATTTATAGTACATTGATAATCTATTACTACAAAAAGAGTTAAATAGATCATTTAAAATAGATCACTTTTGGTAAAAATAATCTATTTTAAGGAATTGATCACTAAAATAGACTATTTTATAGAAAAGTGATCTTTTTCGTGAAGCGATAATTTAAAATAGATCATTTTTTGAAAAATTGATTTTTATTTTTTTATTTTTTGGTATAATAGATCAATATGAAATTGATCTTTTTTATTTTATTTAAAAAAAAAAATCATCTAAATACAATTTTATTGTTATTATTATTATAGTAGATTAATTTTATCTATTTGGTCAAAAAAAACATCTAAATACAATTTTATTGTTATTATTATTATAGTAGATTAATTTTATCTATTTGGTCAAAAAAATTATCTAAAGATCAGATAGATTTATTCATTTTTTAATCTTTAAAATAAATTGTTTGATAAAATAATTAGGTTTCAAAACAATAATAATAAAAAAAAAAATTAGTTTAGAGAAATGATAAAATAAAATTTATTTTAAAAAAAAAAAAAAAAAATTTTATAAGTGGCACAAATAAATGCCGCCTTTCTCTCCTCACACCCTCTCACGTAACCTTTTTTTTTTTTTTTTAATTTTAATTTTAATTTTTATTTACTTAATCTCTCTTCATTTATCAATTCTAAGCGGTCACCAAACCAAGTCCAAATTACTTTTGTTTTTTAATTGCCAAGTCCCACTTTCTATTCAGTTTTCTTGGCCTGGAAAAATACAAAATTATAAACTACTTGAACGTCTAAGTGATGCAAACAAGGTGACTTCCTTTTTTTTTTTTTTTTTTTTTTCTTTCTTTCTTTCTTTCTTTCTTCCTTATTTTAATTTTGTTATTGCCTTTTCTTCCAACGAAGAGTTTTATAATTTATCAATACACACTTATATACTTGTATATGAATTTAAAAAAAAGTGCATGGATTTTATTGAATAAAATTTTATATTTACTATATCATCATCGATTTTTTTTTTTTTTTGTTTTTTGTTTTTGTTTTTTTTTTTTGTTTTGTGTTGTTTTGGTTTATGAGATTATAAACCATTGGAGGATTTATGTTTTATGAGCGATATGATTTCGATTTTCTTGGAATTAAAAAATATATATATAGAAATAGTTGAGTTGATGTTACATTTATGACTTTGTAGTAGGTTCTTTCAAAGTTTTTAATCCTTTAAAACTCTTTTACGTAATGTTGTGCAGATTTAAGGAAAAAGTTTAATTACCAAAGGTGATGTTGACATTAAGGTGATGTTGACATTATGCAAGATGGTCGGATGATTTTGTTGGACCGCATATGTAAATTGAGATATTGAATTTTGATAAATAATCTATCGTTGAACTTTGATCTTTGAAGAATCTTGTAAAAATGATTTAGTAAGTTGTTTATTGATTATGGGATGCTTTCTGTATATTTGTTTTGAGATGTATTATGGATTTATATTTTGAATTTGGATGAATAAAATTGTTGGAAAATAATGTCTTTTGTGTTATGATTTTTTAATAAATGAATAATAATTTTTTGGGTTAATAGCACCAGTACCCCTTGAACATATAGCGAAATTGTATAGTGCCCCCTGATTTTTTTTTTCTTGGCATTAAACCCCTCAAACTCCCATAAATATGCATAAATGGACGAAATACTAACTTCCGTCCAAATTTTGGTCATGTGCCCTTCGCGTGCAACTAGACTTAGCGGTAAAATTGGAATTTTTAAAAAATTAATTTTTTTTTTTTTAAATCTATATATATATACATTTTTTTTTCCTAAAGTACTAAATATATATAATATATATCAATATAATTAAATAAATAAAAATTACAAATTCAAGAACATTATCTGGAATTCATCACCAGATCATTGTTTAGTATCATCACAAACCACAAATTCAAGAACACTATATGGAATTCATCACCAGATCATGTTCAGTATCATCACAAACCTAGCTCTAACCTCTTTAGATTCATTAGTCAATAACCACATTCAACATCAATCACCAAACCCCCACCATCAACTACACTCATCAAACATCCCCACACATACCCAAATCAAACCCACACAAACCACAACCAGCGGTTGAATCAAACCCGAAGCCGAATCAATCCCAAATCAAACCCACACCACAACGTCACGATCTACAATCAGCTCCATCACAACCCATCATCATCCTCACTCACGCGACTGTGATGTCGAGATGAGTAGTGAAACGCACACCCCTTCTTAAAATCACGCTAGACAATGTACTTCCTGTTTGAAAAAATCTCCAAAATCTCAATTGAAATCTTTAAATCTCCTTCTTCCATTTCTACAGAGAATCCAAACTTCCTCTCCTGACAGCAACCAGAGCCATCCTACCAGAAATCACCATAGCCGACCTCGATTGCCTCTAAACGGAGGAGATCGACGCTTTATCTCGTTAATGAATGGAAGAGAGAGAGAGAGAGAGAGAGAGAGAGAGAGAGAATGACAAAGAGAGAAGATGTTGATTTAGGGGTGGTTGGAGAAAAAGAAGGGGATAAATTGTTTTTGGAGAAAGAGGGTTGGGTTTTTGAGGAAGATGATGTGGTGAGAGAGAGAATATGTTGATTTAGAGGTGGTTGGAGAAAAAGAAGAGGATCGGTTGTTTTTGAGAAAGAGGGTTAGGTTTTTGGGGAAGATGATGATGTGAGGGGATTAATTTTTTATTTTATTATGGATCTCCACCTAATCAAAAAAAAAAATTCCTTGATTTTTTTATTCTTTAAATGAGGACGAAATGGCAACCCCCTGCCCTTCGTACGGACCCACGTGAGAAGCACATGACCAAAATTTGGACGAAAGTTAGTATTTCGTCCATTTTTGCCTATTTATGGGAGTTTGACAGGTTTAATGTCATGAAAAACAAAATTAGGGGGCACCGTGCGATTTCGTTATATTTTTAGGGGGTACTGGTGGTCGAGTTTGAGGGGTTTAATGTAAAGAAAAAAAATTTCAGGGGGCACTATATGATTTCGCTATATGTTTAGGGGATACTGGTGCTATTAACCCTTTTTTTTTTTTTTTTTTTGAAACGAATCAATGTTATATTTTGTTTGCAATGAATAGGAATTGAATTATAAAATAATAAATTATAATTTATTTTTTTCACTAAAATGTTTTAAATAATAGAGATCACTTTTTTTTTTTAAAAAAAAAAATAATATTTATTGAGTTTAACTGGATCACTTATTAAGTGATCTTGAATTGAAATATTTTTAAGATCATGTGAATAGAGATCGCTTTTAAAAGTGATCACCGTATATTTTTAGATCATTTTAAAAGTGATCTTTATGAAGATTTTTGTAGTAGTGACCACACTTTTACCATGTGTATTATTATGATTGAAGTTATGTTGCTTACATGGTAAAAGTCTAATGATATGTATTATTATACTATACATATGCCTATACTATGTCTATGAGAGAAAAATTGGTGTTGTGGTATGGTTCTACAATATTATATGACCGAATGCCTACTTTAAAACATTATTCATAATGTTAAGTAATTTCGGTCATAAAAAAATTAAAAAAAAAAAAATTCAAGACCCATATAACAGGAAGGACCCTTTCTCTATATGTGGAAATAGTGGGAAATGTCACATTTTTTAGTTGGTGTTACACGTGAGACACCACTTTAATAACTTAAGTTTAAAAAGTACTAAAGTAAATGATTTTCAAAAATACATTTACTTTACACTTTCTCTTACTTTGAAGTTTTATGAGATTTTATTCTTCATATTCTTCATAGAGGTCTGTTAAATAGACCTCCAATAGAGGTTGAAAATCATAACATTATCAATGTATTTTCATTGAATAATTAGTTTAGTGTCATTACGCAGACGCATTCGAGGGTCGATCAACTCGCCCCCGGGGGGGGTAGTGCCCCTAGAGTTTTTTTTTTTTCAATTTTAAACCCAAATTTACACGTGGGACACCACTTTAATAACTTAAATGTACTAAAGTAATTGATTTCCAAAAATACATTTACTTTACACTTTCTCTTACTTTGAAGTTTTATGAGATTTTATTCTTCATATTCTTCATAGAGGTATGTTAAATAGACCTCCAATGGAGGTTAAACATCATAACATTATTAATGTATTTTCATTGGATAATTAGTTTAATGACGTTAAGTAGATGCATTTGGGGGTTGATTAGCTCCGGGGGGGGGGCGGGGGCGGTGCCTCAATAGTTTTTTTTTTTTTCATTTTAAAACCCAAATTGGGTTCCATAAATTATTGTTCTCCGAGTTTTTTGTAAACCTTAAGCTGGTTGTGTGAATTTTGAACCTATGAGCCTTTTCATTTGTTCTCCGAATCTGTTCAACAATCAATTTTTTTTTTTTGTTAATTTTGTATCTCCAAGACTTTTTATATAGTTCTCGAACCTTTTAATGAATTGTCTGAGCCTTTCTAAGCTTTGTCCGAGACTTTTCCGAGCCTTTTTAACAATCATTTTTTTTCGTTCGGTCGTGATCATCGACGGCGATGTACTTGTGTTCATGGTCCACCGTCGTCATCGGTGTACGTGTGTTCATCAATTGGTCGGTGTATGTGTGTTCGTCGATTCATCGTTTCTATTTCCATTGATGGAGGATTTTGAAAGGAAAAAAAAAAAAAAAAAAAAAAAAAAAAAAATCGGTGAAGTATTGTGGGGGTATTTTTATCCGTTCACCACAATATATGCCTTTTAAACTTAAGTTATTAAAGCGGTGACTTTCTTACAAAACTCGGGCTAAATAGTAACATTTATTTTTTGAGCCCTTCTCTCTCTCTCTCTATATATATATATATAGTAAGTAAGATTTATTTATTAACTTTTGATTTATAGTACACGAAAAACCTACTTATACGAAGAAGTCTTTGTATATTCTACAAATTATATTAAAAATACCTATTTAAAAAAAAAAATGTTTTAATGACATACCAATATCAAATACAAAGCTTTTGCAACAAAAATTATATCCCAACTCGATGATGAGTAAGAACATGCACATGAAGAAGGCTTCCCTTTCATTGTTTCTTTGTTTTTATTTATTATTTATTTTTTATTTCTTTTCTTCTATTAAAAAAACAAAATTTTCCTTGAATAAGTCAAATTTATGAATTCATATTTAACCTCCAACTAGAAATTGTTTTATGGTGTTTAAAATGGATAAATAACAGTGATGCAAGCCATCAAATTCAAATGTCAATGGCTGCATATATCCATTTTCATTTCTAAGTCGTGGACTTCGTATAATTAGTATTAAAAATAAAAATACCATTTGGTAAATTATTCTGTGTACATGTTGGTATAAAATACTCATATGTTGTAATGTCAACAGAGTAAGTACATGTAAGATGCCAATATTTTATATTTTATTTATTCTCCTTCCTTTACATAAAATTAAATAAAATTTGTTCCATCATCAGTAGCTATTATATATAGCTATCATATATTTATATTGGAACAATATTGTCAACGATTAGGTATAAAATGATTTTTTTATTTTTTTTATTTATTGAAATCTTTCATTGAACACGTTATGAGTTTATCGAAATCTACCGATATGAAATATTAGTGGCCAACATATCGACTCATATAACATCCTTAAATTTATTTTTGAAATGATTGATTTTTGTGAAACTTTAGATTAGAATCTAATATCACTGTATTAGAACTCTTTTGTTAGGCTATAAATATAGAGCGGTGCTATTGACACACCTCCTATTAGTCTATTTATCCCTCACTTTTTTAAATTTTGTTTTAATTAAACAAAATTAAATGGTTTTATTAATTTATTTTATTTATTTCTAAAACTACCCTTTTTACTTATTTTTTAAACTTAATACTATAGGTCTCATCTTCTCTCACCTCCTATGAACGTATTTATTTTTTTCTCTATTGCTATATCTCTCCCTCTCTTAGCCATAACACACACAACACCAATTTTTTTTTTTTTTTTTTTTTTTTAAATAGCAAGCTTTATTCCCAAAGAAGAACGACAATAAGCTTACAAGCACATAAACAAGTAACAAGAAAGCAAAAACCATTGTGCAAGCAAAAACAAACAGCAAGATCTGCTCTCACGGATTTCGGCTCCCGTAGAAGAAGTTTTACTTTAGCAAATGTTGCCATTGCAACCTGTAAATCAAAAACACAAATCCCAAAATGCAATTCATTGGATAAGAGAGATATCTCATAAAAGTTAAGTTTCTCCCAATGCTAATATGATTCAACATGAGCAAACAAATTATCTTAAATGACCCCAAATCACCAGTCTTATAAGCTTTAACACGATGCATTGAGGGATTCATGGTTGGTGCCTAGGTTTTAGATGAACCGTGAACACACAATAACATAGTTGACACCTAACGTTGCGAGATGCCTTGAGTTGGGTTTCATGGTGGGTTTGATTCTGTGCTAGTGTAGTCTGCATCATAGGCTAATCCTTAAGACCACCTCCTTTACATCTGATTTGGAGTTTGCGGGTTTCTTGGATGATATCGGCAGTTTTTATTTTCCATCATTGTCTTACCTTTCTGAAAAGAAAAAAAGTGAAAACAATTCTCATTTGTAGACAAATCAATTAAGATTATAATCTTGATTTAACATTAACCTCAAAAGCCTTTTCAAAAGTGTCACCAATTTGATTTAGGGAATATGTAATCTTGTCCAATCCCCTCTTGAAAGAAGGCTAATTCTCCACATTTCGAAAGCTCTCATATGTATGGTGTTGTGGTTGTTGCTGCGACTGCAAAATTTTGAAACAGATAGAAATGTAAAATTAATAAAGTTAAGATATCATGGAGACTAATTGAAATCAATTAAGTTTGTTTTTTTGACCTAGACAGTTGCTGGTGATGTGTCAGACATCTGCCATCTTGATTTGGCAGATTGTTCGAATTGTTGTTGTTGTTGTTGGGATGCATTAACATTGTGATGATCCTGATCATGTTCATGTTCATCGTCGAGAATTGCTTTGGCTTATCGAGCAAGAACACCCCATAAACCTTTTGATTCGTTTTTCAAAGGCCCATCCTCATATGTACAAGTGTGCCAACAAAAACGAACCACCTAAGAAAAGCAAAGATTTCCCAGGAAAAACACAACAGCAGAGGAGGCCAAAAAGCTCGGATGTCACCCATTCTAATCTATCCCCATCACTATACAAGTGATTTTGGATTTATGTATTTGAATTTTGTTTATTGCTGAGCAAATATCTTTATTATGATATTTGTAGATTATAAAAGTATAATTTATATTTTTTAATTGTTTGTAGAATTTTTATTGTTGATTAAAAGAGCGTTTGTGTTTTTTTTGAAAAGGAATATGGGGTTTTATTAGATTTACTTTATAGAATATATTTTTTTTCTTAAATTGTGTCTTTTTTAGTAATTTTGATAAAGGAAAAAAATAATACTAAATAATTAAAGAAATTGGGTATAAATAGATCAGTAGGGGGTATGCCAATAGCTCCACTCTAAATATAATGTTGTTTTTTTTGGTCTGATGGGCCATATAGGCCCAATATGTTCATTACTGGTGCAGTTCCGGACCATTATCAAAAGGGCTGGACCCTACAGAAAGCCAATTTAATTGGGCCCATAAAGCCCAATAAGCTCCTCCAAAATTTTAAATTAGTACACGTGAGCATGTTTTGTCCTTCTTATCTTGCATTTAATGAAAACTGAAGTGTGACTCATCATCGACACCGAATCAGAGATCATGTGAAATACTAATATGTAACTCGGACCATCGTGGTCCATCGACAACAACCCTTAAAACTAGTCTTGATTGGTGATCAATTTTTTTTTCTTTTTATTATTATTATTATTTATTTATTTTTTTTTCCTTATAAGTATTACATTACTTTATGGTTTTTTTTGGAAGAGGACATTACGCTACATGTGTGAAAGGTTTATAGACGAAACACAATCGTCGTTTCAACAGGGTGTAGGTGCTCTCCCCTGGTACTATAATATATCAAAGTTAATATTGGGACCCGAATGGCATAAGTGCACA
Organism: Acer negundo; assembly: GCA_035582765.1. Taxonomy (NCBI): domain Eukaryota; kingdom Viridiplantae; phylum Streptophyta; class Magnoliopsida; order Sapindales; family Sapindaceae; genus Acer; species Acer negundo. The sequence goes on from CM069238.1 coordinate 31,842,586, forward strand.
ACACAATCTTGTCACAGGATTGTGTACACGAAAAGTTTCTGATAGAATTGATGGCGACACTCTCTTTGTTTCCATATATAAACTTGCCCACTGTTTATATTCGCATTCTATATAGTGTCTATATACAAAGATCAATTAAACGACTGTATTTTTGTTGTGTGTCAGCAGTAGTCACTAGTCACCATGTTTAGAGTTCTAACCCGCAGAGAATTCCAAACCAGAGCTCCCCAGACGGCTTTAAGTTGGCTCACTTCATTCAATCTCTCAAGGTATATCTCTGAGTTTTCTTTTTTGATAGGTGGGATTTTACTTGATTTATGTTTCTGGGGTTTGTGATATTGGTGTTTTATATATGGGTTTGTGTTGATTTTAGAGATGAGAATCAAAGACATTTCATATGGTGATCATTTAATTGATTACCAAAAAAAATAAAATAAAAAATTGTCCTTGACAGATCAGAATTTGTGAAAGAAGAAATTTTGATAGAGATTATTGATAATTGGGTTAAGGCACTGTGTTGTGATAAAATTGTTTGTTGGTTTTTCTTTTGATTTTAATTGCATTGTGTTTGTATTATATATATTGGTTCTTTCCTTGGCCAAGATTTCATTACCCTAATGCAATTGATGAATGTTTTCAACATGCTACTCGGATATTTCGGGACTTTATGTTGAAGATACCTCTATGTCATTTCTTTTTTCTGTAATGAGATTTTCACAATAGTTCCTCAAAAATCTTTATCGATTTGTTTGTTTCTGATTTCTGAGAATTTTATATTACAGATCTGCTCATTCTTTACCTTTTGCAACAATAGAAGTTGAAGAGGTATCAGGTTCTCAACCTGCTGAAGTGTATAACTTGGGTGGGTACTACTGCTACTATTGCATTATTTATTTTCTTATAAGTTAAAGAGTAATTGCCAAACATAGTTATAAGTTCTTGGACCCCATTATGGCTCTAAACGTGTTGTTTATAAAGCCATACACCAAACAATTGTTTTGAAAGTTGAATCTCTTTGCTTTTAGTGCAGGGTAAATGGACTGGTTCATCAAAATGGAATACGCTTGTAGATCCTTTAAATGGGGAACCATTTATTAAAATTGCTGAACTAGATGAAAATGAAATCCAGGTATTTCCGCTGAATGTTATTTACATTGATATCGTTTTGTTTTTGGCCAGCATACTGCTTGCTGTTGGTGTTAGAGTATCTTGTAGCTAACATAACTAGGATTTATGTCTTTTATCTCTTATCTTACTGTCATGTCCATAATTTTTAAATCCAAGTATGATTAGTCTAACTTTTAATCAGTTTATGTTACTGTACTTGCATATATACAGTTCTAAACTTCTCTTACTGTTGAACTGCTTTTTCAGCCATTTGTAGAGAGCTTGTCGAATTGCCCTAAACATGGTCTGCACAATCCCTTTAAATCACCAGAGAGGTTTGTTGACCTCTTCTTCTATTCCTTTGTATTTGCTTCCTTTCTGTGCATTTATTAATTGGGTTGTCAAATGGTAAAAGACATCAATAAGAATGAGTTGATTCTGATACTCTGGCCTTTAAATGTAAATATTATTCATGTATGATGTTTGGCAGGTATCTTTTGTATGGAGACATATCTGCAAAGGCGGCTCACATGCTTTCTCTGCCAAAGGTAACATGTTTGATCAAAGGACGTATGATCGTAGATCATCCTTCAGTCATTGACTTTGGAATTTTGTAGTTTTACTTGATTTATGTAGTCTTCTGTGTGACACTACTTTTGATTTTATATGATTTTCAGGTTTACGATTTCTTCACTAGGTTGATACAGAGGGTTGCTCCTAAGAGTTATCAGCAGGCTCTTGGTGAAGTTCAAGTTACACAGAAATTCCTAGCGAATTTCTCTGGTGATCAGGTGCATAGATCAGCCCAGTTGAGCAATTTTGGTTGAAAAAAGTATAAAAGAAAAAGAAAAATGTTGCAAGATGGCATGCCTGATTCATGAGTCATGATCGTTTGTCTTTAATTGATTCTGATGAATCTCCTTCATCACAATGTGCCTCATTTATGGCATGTTTCTCCCTGATCAGAGGGATACATGCTCTAGCTAAACACACTAGAAATACATGAGTAACAATCTGATGGAAAAATTTCTGCTATGATTTCCCAAAAAAATTTCTGAAGAAGTTTGCAATTTTTATAATTAACTTTATGTCTTTTCCATATATCCGGCAGGTCCGTTTTCTGGCAAGGTCTTTTGCTGTACCTGGGAATCATCTTGGACAGCAAAGCCATGGTTTTCGTTGGCCTTATGGTCCGGTAAGGCATTCTCTTTGTAGACATTTGATACTTGATGCATGGTTGCAAAGATTAATTTAAATAACTTCATAGATGCAGTCTCAATTATTGAATAACTATGACGAACTTTAAATATAAAAGATATTCAACATTGACAGCAGATAGAACATAGAAGGATATTTTATTGATTTCAAAATTCAAATGCTTAAGTTGAACCCTTACACTAAATAAACTTTCTATTCTTGGAGAGCTTAATATCAGCACCATGTCCCACAATCTTCAAAACCTTAATAATATCCTTCTAAGATCTGTTGTGGCTTTCATTTCAAAAGATGAATTATATTATCACCATGTCCCACAATCTTCAAAAGGCCTCTCTCTCTCTCTCTATATATATATATTCTTAATAATATCCTTCTAAGATCTGTTGTGGCTTTCATTTCAAAAGATGAATTATATTATCACCATGTCAAGATATATGAATACATGTCTTTTAAGTGCTCCCTGGACCCTGATTGAGCACTTACTGTAGACTTTCTTAGTAGTTACATTTTATTTCGTTTCCAAGGTATATATATGTTATTTTTCATAATATTTTCATGTTATATAATATAAGAATCTAAAAATGTATGTGCAGGTTGCAATTATTACTCCCTTTAATTTCCCACTTGAGATTCCTGTACTTCAATTAATGGGCGCACTCTATATGGGTAATAAGCCCGTTCTTAAAGTCGATAGCAAGGTATGTCAGTAGTCGAAAACTATTGATGGTATGAAATTATGCTTTCTTGACATCAAATTAATTGTTTCCAGATGATATTAGTTGTTTTGCTGTTACTTAAATTTAGATTTATTAGGTTATTATTTTTTTAAGCACATTAGTTAGTTATTTACAGCATGATCAGGAATAGATTTTACAATTTGTTTTTAGAGAAAGGTTCATGGGTGTTCACTAGAATTGGTTTGGGAGGGAGGGTGAAGGATGATATTCATGACTAGTAGTCAAACTAATAAAGAGATGTTCATTACATTTTTCACTGATTTCTCATAGTTCTTAACATTTGCACATATTGAGAAAATGTAGTTTGGTTTTGTTGGCAAAGGTTCTCCCATGCAGATTATGACTTTATTAATGTTATTTTGCAGGTGAGCATCGTTATGGAGCAGATGATGCGTTTGCTTCATTATTGCGGGTTGCCTGTGGAAGATGTTGACTTCATAAATTCTGATGGGAAAACAATGAACAAACTGTTGATGGAGGTTTGTTATCTAGAAACATAACTTTAGTATTTAGCGGCCTAAACTCATAGTCTATTCCTTATATGTTATTAAGAGCTTGCTTAAATGTTTATTAACTTATGACTCCTTTTCTTACTTCCATTCCTTTTTCCTCCAACCAAAGTGCTAATCTGAATTAAATTTTTTTCTTCAACTTTCTCTTTATTCATTTTTATTTTTATTTTGGGTTGGTGGTGGGGTAAGAAACAGAGAAATTTTATTAACAAAGAAGCGCAGGCAAATACAAAATATGGGCAAGGAGTCAACCAGAATTACAAATAAGATTCAATAAGATAACAAAACTACAAGAAATACAATCTTTAACAAAGAACCATGTTAATTTTTGTCTTATTGTATATTATGGCCACTGTTTCATAGCACTGACCCTCAGTTGAAGAGTATATATGTAAATTTTTGATTTGCATGTAAAATGCGAATTTACATTTTACTTTTATGTTGCTTCCACAGGCAAATCCACAAATGACTCTCTTTACCGGTAGCTCAAGAGTAGCAGATAAATTGGCTACTGACCTGAAGGGTCGCATTAAATTGGAAGATGCAGGATTTGACTGGAAAGTCTTAGGACCTGATGTTCAAGAGGTTTCTTTTAGACAATTTATTACTTTAGATGATGCAATTTTTTCGTGTAGATTTAAGATCATAGTTGACCTCTTGTTGATTTTTGAATGGTAGGAGGACTATGTTGCATGGGTTTGTGATCAGGATGCCTATGCATGTAGTGGTCAGAAGTGTTCCGCACAATCAATACTATTCATGCATGAGGTTAGCTGTTTCAGTTTGAGTTTGATGTAGTTGTAGCATGAGTGTATTGATGTGTATAATTAATCTTGAGGTATTTAATTTTGTGCTAGATCATGCTTGTATTTTTAACTTTTTGTTGTTAATATTGTCCTTGTGCAGAATTGGTCTTCAACTTCGCTTTTGTCCAAAATGAAAGATCTTGCTGAGAGAAGAAAGTTGGGAGATTTAACTGTTGGCCCAGTTCTTACTGTAAGTATGGCAATTTACTAATTTATATCTATTATACCTTTTTTATATTAGATAGTCAGGATACTGCTTAGTAAAAGTCATGGATTTTGGATCTCGGCTTCTGAGAAAATTATTGAATTCTTATAATAAAATCATAGATCAAATTTATTATAAGGTATGTTTTTTGATGTTCATATTATGAGAGGCTTTGTGAGGATTGTGAATAATTTCTTAATTTCTCGATGTGACTTGTTGGCTAGACTGAATTGTTTGGAAAATTAGCCCCTTAATGGATTTGAGCGCATAACTAAATTGATTAATAAACATAGCCTATTTGGTACAGGTTCATTCTAAATTAACTATGGCGGTTGAATGTTATCGATAATTTTTTAAGTGGCTTGTTAGAAAATGAATTTATGCATTTGTTGAATTAAATTTAAATTCCATCCTTTGTTTCCGCATCTATAAGATATATGAGGAATTAGCATGCTGGTACATTGTCAAAAACTGGGCACTAGTACTAATTGGGCGCTAAAATGCATGTCAATCTCAGTTTGAACGATGACTCCATATTTTGGGTTGTCTCTTTGTGTGTCCCTCGGAATCAATATCTTTATCTTTGTTAAATGCAAATTCTTGCTATATCTGATCTTTGGTTTCTATGACTGATGCAGCTTACAACTGAAGCAATGCTTGATCACATGAATAAGTTGCTTCAGATATCGGGTTCAAAGTTACTTTTTGGTGGTGAAGCTTTGAAGAATCACTCTATTCCATCCATTTATGGTGCTATAAAACCAACAGCTATTTATGTTCCGCTTGAAGAAATTGTCAAAGATAACAATTATGAACTCGTAACAAGAGAAATTTTTGGACCATTTCAGGTAAATGGAAAAAAGAGAAATCGAACATTTTCCAGAATTTTGACTATTAATGACAGACACTAGTAAATTTATTTGTTTTCAGATTGTTACTGAGTATAAGCAAGATCAACTCCCGATGGTGTTGAATGCTCTGGAGAGGATGCATGCACATTTAACTGCAGCAGTGGTTTCAAATGATCCACTCTTTTTACAGGCAAGATTCAACTCTCTCTCTCTCTCTCTTTGTTCTCTCTCTTAAGCTTCAGATTCATATGAGCACTCAACCTGCATCTTACTTCCTTGACCATGTAGCCATCTTGTAGAACTTCATCAGTTCACTGTTTCCCTAGGAGTAGACAACGATAAATCAGTTTCCCGTCAATGATATTAAAATTATTGTCAATACATCATTTGCAGGAAGTTATTGGAAACACAGTAAATGGGACTACATATGCTGGATTAAGAGCACGAACAACTGGAGCTCCACAGAATCACTGGTCGGTAGAAAATTGATCTTTTTCATTTCCAGTTTCATGTTTCGTGAAAAGATTACTAACAATCTTTGTTTTATATATGATAGGTTTGGACCGGCTGGAGATCCAAGAGGCGCAGGAATTGGGACCCCAGAAGCAATAAAGCTCGTTTGGTCTTGCCATAGAGAAATCATATATGATATTGGTCCCCTAGAAAAGCATTGGGAAATTCCACCATCCACCTGAGGAATCAAATCGAAATGAAGTAATCAAATTTTAATCGCGGAGAGGAAGTTTTAGATCAATAATTATCACCCAATAGCAGCTTAGTATATCTCACTCCTTAGCTCTCTTTGTTCGTTTTAGGAATAAACAGAAGGAAATCTTGTATTGTTAAACTCACTTACACAAGTTTTCTTCTTCAATAAATGGGAGAGCAGCCACAGTACTGCAATGTTTTTCGAAAATGGATGCACCAGAAGAAGCTGTACTGTGCTTTTTATGAGACTCAAAGATCAGAGATTCCAAATTTTTAATACAGGGAAAATGAGATGAAATGGAGTTATATGTTATAACGTTTAAAGGGTGCCGATTATTTTCCGAATTATTGGGTTTGATTTTGAGTCAAATGCACTTCAATTAAGCTTCTCAATCACTTACGCCATTCTAAACTCTATGCAAGTTCTATTTTTTCGAAATTTGTTTGAATTACCATAATCTACACTAGTTTAAACTCGTAATTTTTTTTAATTTTTTTTAAAATTTTTTTATTTTTTGAGTTTCGTGTGAAACTCACTTTAATCAATCTTATAAATTCTTTATAGTGATATTCCAACTCTGTTTCCTAGATCTAGGTTAATTATCCTTTCAAAATTCATTTTATTAACACTAATAGAAAATAATCGAGGTTGATTGATAATAACTCAAACCTAAATTTTTTATGAGTATTATGTTTTTTTTTGGGTCGAATGCACTTTAACTAAGCTCATCAATCATTTTTAGTAATTCTCCAACACCATTCCTAACTCTACATAAGTTCTATGTTTTCAAAATTTATTTGAATTACATAACCGACGTTGACCGACACTAGTTTAAACTTTGTAATTTTTTTTGTTAATTCTTTAGTTGAGTTTCGTTTGAATCTCACTTTAATTAATCTTATAAATTCTTTATAGTGATATTCCAACTCCGTTTCCTAGATATAGGTTAATAATCCTTTCAAAATTCATTTTACTAACGCTAATAGAAAATAATCGATGATAACCGACAATAACTAAAACTTACAATTTTTCTTAGTATTTGAATTTTTTTTTTCTTTTTTTTTTTTTTTTGCCAAATGCAATTCAATTAAGCTTATTAAATACTTTTAGTAAGTCTCAAATGTTATTCCAAACTCTATATAAGTTCTATGTTTTCGAAATTAGTTTTAATTACCATAACCGACGATAGGTCAAACTTGTAATTTTATTAACTTTTTTTATTGAGTTTCATTTTTAATTAATCTTATAAATTCACCGAAGTATTACAAATTTTAAACATTTTGGTAATTATGTGTATGCACATGAATCCTAATCCTCAATTAAAAAGAAATTTTATACTTCAATTTTATAAGTCAAAGTGTGCTTCAATTTTTAATTGTTTTAACCAGTAATGAAATCTTATGCCCAAGTAATCTCCTCCGCCATTGCTCCAGTTTCTTCAGCTCCGAAGAAAAAAGGTATTTATGTTGTAGTCAAAGTCAACCTGAAAGCTTATGAAGAATGGTTGAAACTTTATAATAATTCTCTTATCGGTCGAGTTGTCTTGTTAAAAGAGAGATAATCTGTGGAAGATATTGACTTTTAAAGAAAAACTTCAATTTATTTGGAAATTAAACACTGCATGACGTCTCATCTCTCTTGGATGGGGATTCTTTCAAATTCTTTTGAATTTTGAGGAAGATAAAGCATAAGTTTAGGGTATCAGATCACTTCCTTTGAAACCTGGAATTCTAAGGCTTTAGCCATGGACTCAGAATTTTAATCTCAATACACAACGCACGACGAATGCTCAAATATGGGTGCGGTTTTATGCTTTACCTTGAGAGTTTTGACACCCTTAAATCCTTTCAGACATGGCACGTAGGATCAGAATTCTTCTAAAGTTTGACAGAGCTACCATAGAGGGTGATTATGGCCACTTTGCTTGCATGCTGATTAATGTTGACCTTTCTAAGCCTTTGCTCGACTCCATCATGATAGAGGTTGGGGAAGATTGTTTGTTTCTGACTCTTTATTTTGAGAATGTTCCAAGTGTCTGCTCGGCTTGTTGCTCTATTGGTCATACGGTTGACTTATGTCATCATGCAACCTGATTTACAGCAACTGTTAACACCGAGCCAAAAGACAAGAATATGAAAAGGGGAAGATCTAGAATTCGACAAGAGTACCGGCCGAAACACAGGTCAAGAGATGTTCCGATTTCTCGAGTCTTTGAGACTATCAAATCGGGTATTAATGACAAAGCCAACACAACTAAACCCGATGAAATTGCAGCCTCTCTTCCAAACAAGACAACTTTAGACCCGACTACCTATTCTAGTTCGTTCAAGCCAATTATCCCTCCTAGATAAGGAAAGACATTGAAAAACACTGTTCATTTAGATGATTCCACAAATTAATTACACACTGAACATGTAGATGTTGATGCCATGACAAATCCTGTTATTGCTCATATGGAACCCTTAGTAGATCATCCCACGGTAGAGCCATTTTTTCACACTCTTAGGGGTGAAGTTAGTTCTGACACTGATAGTGAAGGCACCGAATCAGACTTTAGCCATCCCGCAGCTTTAGACATCGGTGGAGTCACTTGGGTAGATAAATTGTTGGGATGGGATATATTCTGATCCCCAACAACCTTACAAAAAAAAGAACCATCTTAAAATGTAGTATCTACTCTTTAATTGTTTTAACTGTTTTTACATATCCAATCACTTTTTAGGATATGGATTCTCACCTCTCATAATCATAATCTCATGACACATAAGCATGAGAATAAATAAATGGTTAGGATCATTCCTTTCCAATTGCAATTTTCAAATTTCATTTCAACCACATACATAACAAATTTTCAAATTTCGTTTCACCTCACCTCACCTTGTATATAAACCTTTCGATTTTAACATTTCATTTCAACCATAGAGACAAATTTTCAAATTAAAAAAAATGAAAAAAAAAATGAAAAAAAAAAGAATCTCGTGTATACTTGCTTCATCTGCGAAGGCCATACCTTCAACACCTTGAGAGGTTTTATCTCTCATAACAAATATGTCCACCGCGGAAATCACCTTTGTTGTGATACTTGAGCGAATGTCTTCCGTTACTCCGATCACTTGGAATCTCATATCCAGACAGAACACGGCAGAAGCAGTGAAGAAGAGGACACCGACAGATCGAAAAATGAGCCTGACCAAGTCATTGGCCGGTGAACTGATTCTAGTGGAGGATGAACTCGAACTGATTCCAGCGGAGGATGAGCTAGTCGATGGAGAAGATGTTCCTTCCAATGATGACACATCTGTAGTTATCATTGTTGGGCCTCAAGCGCCCCTAACGTCGGGGCTGCTGAAGATAGCGATTCCGACGATGACATAGTTGTCGTGGCCGCCTCAAGCGTCATGGCCGCTGACAGAACCTCAGCCATTGACGTTGTAGCTGGTGTCGTCGGTACTCCATCACTATCGTAATTTAGTAAACATTGCTACTCCATCACTATCGTAGTTTTGTTTAAATTGCATTATGTGCTCGCTATAATTCTGGGAATTCCAACATGTCATGTGTGTTTGCTTGATCAAAGTGGTGTTAGGTGTGAAATGTGTGGGCGTGAGTTGTCAATCAGGAGAATAATTAGTTTCCTTATGTGAATAGTTGACTAGTGATTGATTATAATAAATTGGAAGTAATTGATTTGGAGTAATAATTAACTAGTGATTGATTGTAATTCATTAGTTATTGATTTGTAATTGATTATGAGTAATTATGGGTATTAAATCTTTCCTTATTATTGTATCACTATAAAACCTCTGTTTTGAGAAGAATAAAATTACTTGGAATTTCGACGAAACCGTTGTTTTGACGTGGTATTAGAGCAGGTTACAATCTGGCCCTTGTTTATGCACATCAATTACTAGCTTATAACCTCCTTCCACCCATCACCCTCTCATATGACATCCACCGAAACCCCAACCTAGATAGATGAATCTCCCACCGACCGTGTTCTATCTGAATTATTTACCACAAAGATGGCCAAAGCTCTGTCCAAAGCTCAGGCCCCAACCTGTGATTTCTAAACTTACGGCTCCATCGATTGACATTAAGTTGGATGGTTCTAACTATGACATAACGTCCCAAGTTGTTGAGATGTACATCTCTGGCAAAGACAAGTTGGGCTACATCAATGGTGAACTGACCTCGCCATCTTCTATCGACCCGTCCTTCTTCAAATGGCGCATTGACAATGCCATTGTCAAAGGATGACTGATCAACTCCATTGATCCGGCATTAATAAAAATTTTATTCGTTTCCCCACGGCCAAACATGTGTGGGATTCTGCTGCCACTACCTATTTAAATTGCATTAGAATGTAGTATCTACTCTTTAATTGTTTTAATTGTTTTTACATATCCAATCACTTTTTAGGACATGGATTCTCACCTCTCCTAATCATAATCTCATGACACATAAGCATGAGAATAAATAAATGGTTAGGATCATTGTTTTCCAATTGTAATTTTCAAATTTCATTTCAACCACATACATAACAAATTTTCAAATTTCATTTCACCTCACCTTACCTTGTATATAAACCTTTCGATTTTAACATTTCATTTCAACCATAGAGACAAATTTTCAAATTAAAAATAAAAAAATAAAAAAAAATCTCATTTATACTTGCTTCATCTACGAAGGTTGTACCTTCAACACCTTGAGAGGTTTTATCTCTCATAACAAATATGTCCACTGCGGAAATCACCTTTACTGTGATACTTGCGCAAATGTCTTTCGTTACTCCGATCACCTGGAATCTCATATCCAGACAGAACATGGCAGAAGCAGCAAAGAAGAGGACACTGACAGATCGAAAAATGAGCCTGACCTAGTCATTGGCGGCAAACTGATTCCAACGAAGGATGAGCTAGTCGCTGGATGTTCCTTCCAACGATGACACATATGTAGTTATCATTGTCAAGGCCTCAAGAGCCGCTAGCATTAGGGCTGCTGAGAATAGAGATTTCGACGATGACACAGTTGTCTTGGCCACCTTAAGCATCGTGGCTGCTGATGGAACCTCAGCCACTGACGTTGCAGCTGGTGTCGTCGGTACTCCATCACTATCGTAGTTTAGTAAACATAGCTACTCCATCACTATCGTAGTTTTGTTTAAATTGCATTATATGCTCGTTGTAATTATGGGAATTCCAACATATCATATATGTTTGCTTGATCAAAGTGGTGTCAAGTGTAAAATGTGTGGGCGTGAGTTGTCAATCAGGAGAATAATTAGTTTCCTTATGTGAATAGTTGACTAGTGATTGATTGTAATTGATTAGGAGTAATAGTTAACTAGTGATTGATTGTAATTCATTATTGATTGATTGTAATTGATTAGGAGTATAGGGGTATTTAAATCTTTCCTTATTATTGTATCACTATAAAACCTCTATTTTGAGAAGAATAAAAATACTCGGAATTTCGACGAAACTATTGTTTTGACATGGTATCAAAGCAGGTCACGATCTGACCCTTGTTTATGCATACCAATTACTAGCTTCTAACCCCCTTCCACCCATCACCATCTCCTATGGCATCCATCGAAACCCCAACCCAGACAAATGAATCTCCCATCGATTGTGTTCTATCTGAATTATTTACCACAAAGATGGTCAAAGCTCTGTCCAAAGCTCAGACCCCAACTATGATCTCTGAACCTACGGCTCCACCGATTGGCATCAAGTTGGATGGTTCCAACTGTAGCATATAGCCTCAAGTTGTTGTGATGTACATCTCCGGCAAAGACAAGTTAAGCTACATCAAAGGCGAACTGACCTCGCCATCTCCTGTCGACCCGTACTTCTGCATATGGCACACTTACAACGCCATTGTCAAAGGATGGCTGATCAACTCCATGGATCCGGCATTAATCAAAAAATTTATTCGTTTCCCCACAGCCAAATAGGTGTGGGACTCTACTGCCACTACCTATTTTTATGGTACTGCTGGTACAGTTGAAGGCACGGGCAAGGCTGCTGTAGAGACGATCGAACCTTGTCTCTCTTTAATCCCACCCACCGTCCGCTCTCAACAAGATGTCTCCTTTGTGAATCAAGGTAATCTCTGTCACGCCTTGCTTAGTCATCGCCAAGATGTTGACCGTGGTGAATGGCTTCTCGACTATGGAGCCACGGACCATATGACTTTTGACCTTACGAATCTCTCTCACTACTTATCTCCATGGCGCACTAGCTTAATCTTGTAATTTTTCTAATTTTTTGGTTGAGTTTCGTTTAAATCTCACTTTAATTAATCTTATAATTTTTTTATAGTGATATTCCAATCCATTTCCTATGTTAATAATCTTTTCGAAATTCGTTTTACTAAACCTTATCGAAAATAATCGATGCTAACCGACAATAACTCAAACTTATAATTTTTCTTAGTATTTGGTTTTTTTTTTTTTGGTCAAATGCAATTCAATTAAGCTTATCAAACACTTTTAATAAGTCTCAAATGCCATTCAAAACTCTATATAAGTTCTATGTTTTCGAAATTAGTTTGAATTATCATAACCGATGCTAATTGTTAAACTTGTAATTTTTCTAATTTTTTGATCGATTTTAATTTGAAACTCACTTTAATTAATCTTATAAATTCTTTATAATAATATTCCAACTCCGTTTCCAATATCTAGGTTAATTATCCTTTCGGAATTCGTTTTACTAACACTAATCAAAAATAATTAACGTTCAATGAAAATAACTTAATTTTCTAAATTTTCTGATTATTTATATTTTACTCGTATTATAAAAAATTGGGCCTACATTTCAAAAGAATACAAGTATAAAATAAACGGGCCTCAATCGAAGTCTTGTATACGAGATTTATGGCCCAATTAGGGTTCAGGGTCCAAACCCTTAAATATGGTATCACTGTCGTCTTCATTCGTGTTTTCACTACTCAGGCGCCAAACTATTACTCTCACTTAGGTTTCCGATTCGCGCCGCCGATTTCTCGTGTCTCCGCTCTTCAGGTAGGTACTCGTTCTCGTTTACTATCTTATTACAATTTTAAATTGAAGATCAACTAAACTGCTGCGATTTTTCTTTTGTTCATTCATAATCTGTATCTGTTTTTTTTTTTTTTTTTTTTGGCAAAGTAGGGATTTTGTTCGTGTAGTAGCTAATAATATGGTTTATGTGTTGTTTATTAAGCAGATTTTGAGTTTCTGATCTACTATTTTACGATCATGACGTTGTTGGAAGTGATAACAAAGGCATCGGCCAATCTCGAACCTGTGAGTGCCCAGGTAGACCACCCTATTATTTTGAGCGCAGATGATATTTTTCTCAACTTGAAGCCAAAACTTGAGAACCCGAGTGCCACTTCGCTTGTGAATTCTGTTGCAGGTTGGGAAATCTCTCAAACCGATACCCAACTCATTGACACTTGTAAGAAATTTTATGTTAAGCTGAAGCGTAATCTCAAAGATACTAATAAGTTTGATAAGGATGAGTTTATTGGGATTTTGAATCCGTTTCTCGAGAAAATTAGCGAGAATGTTTTGATGCCTGTTGGATTTGATAAGTCCGATAGTGGGTATACACGGGTTTTGATTGAGAAGATTGGTTTCTTGATGAGTCGAGATGTAGCGGGTTTGGTTTTGGAAGCTTGTGTTAGGTTGAGAATTTGGGAGTTGGTGGAGGCTCTGATACTTTACGGGCTTGTTGATCATTCTGGTTATTCTGATTTGGTTATGAAACTTGTTGCAGAGAAGAGGTCGAATTTGCTTTCCCTTTGTATTAAGCATTCTCCGGATCTTGGATCGTCTGAGTTGCTTTGCTTTTTGAAGTATTTTCTTTGTCCACATAGAGATGCTTATGCTAGCATGGTGAGTGTGAGGAAGGAATGGGAGAGTCAAGCCTTGTTAGCTATTGAGAAGGCAAGGGATGAGAAACTCTCTAGGAAGAAATCGCGTGTGGCAAAGGAGGCTTCGATTTTACTGATGGTTGCACATGATGGGTTTTCTGCTTCTGAACTCTGTTTGCATTATTTGCTAGCGTCATCAAATGTTGATGAAATGATATTATCATACTCGATTAGTAAGTTGAATGTTAAAGAGATGATGAGTTTGATTCGTTACTTAGGGAAATGGTTGAAGAAGTTCGAGAGGTTTCCCCAAGCAGGTCCATGTCCTGAAGCTTCATGTATGTTGGGTTTGATGGCTTGTGATTGGGTTCCTAGGCTTGAAGTTGTGGTGAAATGTCTTGGTGTGATGCTGGATGAGAATTTTTCATCATTAGTGTTGCACCCGGAGTTTCATGAGGAGCTGAGATCTATTGAGGGAGTGGTTGGCACCCTAGCCGTCGAATCGAGACTTTGTTGTTCCATGGCAACCGCAATTAAGAATTTGGGAGTTGATGATGAATGTGTGCAGAATTAGAAGCTGTCTTTGATGTAAGATTGGCTTTCTTGATGTCACCATTTCAAAATTTTGCCTAATTTAGGTTGAGTGTAATCCAAATTTACCTTTGAATGAAATGAATCAATTTTTAATGTTTCGCATGTGAATAGCTTGATTTGTTACCTTTAATCTTGAAGTGCTTCTTATATTTTCTTAGTTTAGCTGTCCATTTATTGAGATTCATAGCTGATTTGGAGTTACTGCTGTATGTTATTTGAATCAGTTATGTTTAGTAATCAACTGGCCATTGCGAATTTGAATGACATTCTAATCAGTTATGTTTAGTGCTTCTTATGTTCCCATCGTGTTGGTATTCATCTTATATCTATATCCAGATTTAATTTTTCTCTTCATGCCTTAAATTTTTTTTTTTTTTTTTTCTTTACATGGATGGTTCATGGTTAAAACCAATGATTATGCCTCTTGAATTTGACTTAATTTGTAGATGTGGTGATGGTTGTAGATTAAACAAATTGGGCAATTTGACCTAGCTAGAACATGCCACCAACAAGTCCTAAAAAACATTATATCCATAATTAATCTCACTACTGATCACTACATGTCATTATTAGCACAAGCCTTTAAGCATTGTGTTTGTATTTTTGTATTTTTATACTACAACAAATTATTTAAGATTTTTAAATATATTTTTATGCAAAAGAGTAGTATAATTTGTGATAAAACACAAATTTGAAGCAATTTTAGTTTATTTATCAAATTCCCATATTTTTTCTACCCTTTCCACCTCCTTCTGGAAAGAAGTTAACATACGCTTCTTGAAGTATATTAATATGTAATATTTTGTTTGAGATTTGCTATACGTATATACACATACTAAATATAATTATTTGTTTCAAAACAAAAGCAAAAATTAATTTTAAAAAAAATATAAAATAAATTAATGTCATTCCCTTATATACCAAAATACCACACATTTAACGGAATTGGATGGAACGGCTATTAATGTCATACTTTTCATCAAAAATGGTCGTTTTGAAACGAAATCCCTATCTAATGGCAATTTTGATAGTATGGGAACAACTGAGTGGTCACTTGGGTAATTTATCTTTTTTCTTTTAAGATCTTTTCACGTCTTTAATGAGTTTTTGTTTTGTACTTTTGTTGATTTTAACGAGTTTTTTTTAGATATTCACTATTATTAATTAACGTCAACCCTAAAATATAATCATTAATTAACGGTTAATATAAAGGAATTATTCTCCGAGTAATATATATATATATATATATATATATATATAATGTCGCCGGTAATATATAAAAAAAATAAAAATCATTGTGAAACACATTTAATTGTTTAAGTTGTGGCTGTGAACTTAGAAATGTAAACGGAAAGTATGTTTTGCCCAAAAAGAGTAGGATGAACTTTAGAAAGCTTTTCAACTCTTTTACTTTAATATTTTGGTTTCCTATTAATTAAGTTTGCCCTACCTTTTTTTTTTTTTTTATATAAGAAAATTAAACAACATGATCGATCCAAATATAACAGAAATAAAACTCCCCATTTGAGCATATATCATATATGACCTGTATTTCATTCTAATTTTATTCCATATTTATTACAAAAAATATGGAATAAAATTAGAATGAAAACATTATTTCTGGTTTTTTTTTTTTTTTCAAAATTATATATGAAAACATTATAGATTATAGATTTCTGGTGGTGTGGTGGTAACTATATTTCTCCATTAATATTAACAACCAAAATTTATATTTTCCTTTGGATACAAATCAAATGTTTATGTAATTTAAATAGAATTTTAGTACAAACGAGACATTATGTTCATGGTGCAATTGAGAGACATCATCGTACTTTTAGAAAGATTTTATAAGTTGCTGTCTACAAACTAAACTGATAAGACAATCGTAAAAGATTTAGTAAAGCAATTGATACATCTCCCATCTTTCTTTTTTAGTCATGATTGATATACAAGAAGAGGAAAATATGATTCATATATATATATATGGTACAACAGTTTCATCAACTGAATAAAAACACTAGCTCTCTCTAGTCTAACTTTGCGGCATCATGAGATACTAGAGAAGACTCACCAGAAGAAACAACAAAGAAGAGATTAAGAGCACCAGATTGTTATACGCGTGACTCGAATGGTTTGATGAACTGGGATCGGTTGAAGGAGTTGAGCTTGCAGGTGTGACAGTTTCTTGAGCAAGTGTAATTGCAGCAACTAGGACGAACAACTCTGTAAACTCCTTCAACTAGCAATGATAAAGATATCCTTGTGGTTGTCCTCCCCAAACGAGAAAATGTAACCCAAAGATGGAGGATCGCTTCCTTGCAAGGAGTTGCACTGTGTAGGTGAACAGTAAATGGAAGTCCCATGGTAAAAATTCTTCTTACCTCTGATGGTTTGGCACTTTTTGCCTGAAAAGAGATTGAGATTCAGTTATCTTTAAGATAGAAAAGTAATAGGCTATTTGGTTAGAAACTTTATGTTTATATAGATGCATACCAATGAAGGCTCGGATGCAGTAACATTGGCAGTATGCTCTGCAGTAACAGTTTGATACTGGCATGGCTGGGCACTGTTATCAGCTCCCAGTTTAGAAGGGTCACAATTCACATCTGAATTACACAAACATCTTCCAGCACATCCTGGCCATTTGACCTTATCACAATTGAATGAAGTGAAGAATTGGCCTTTTTTTGCAAAGTTTGGATGAATTGCCATTCCCATCATCCCAAATTCCGTATCCAAGTGAACTTCATCAGTCAGATCAACAAAGGAATTGGATTCATCAAGCCCCATTGTTCCACCTGATCCATAATGAAGAAATAAATCACATGATAAAACTTTTCTCCAAGTAAATGTAATATAATAACTAACACCACAATCAGAATGCTTTAATGCTTATTGTTTATGCTAACATGTTAGATCAAGTTGGTCCTACTTTAAAAGAAGCTTCAAATATGCATGTAGAAATGAAAAGGATTCTCTTGCCAATCAAAAGCAAGAACTTTTAGCCACATAAAGACAAAGGAAGAAAAAATCTGCAGAAGAGATTATTGATTGCTAATTGCAATGTTTAAATGTAAACATAAATCTATATGTAGATTTTGATTCAATGTTTGGTTATGATGTGAGAAATGATAAATCCCACCTTTCTTTTTCCAATACAGGTTATTTCTATATATATTACTAGATTCAGTACCCTTGCAGGAAATCACATAGGAATACAAATTAAAAATTATCAAGGAAAATGAAGTCCTTGATGAAGTGATAAACTGTGCAACCAATCTAGTATTCAACAAAAAAGGTATCATGTGAATTTTTCAAGTCTGATGCATGAATGATCGAATAAATAATGGCACAGGCATACAACTGATGCCTAAAGCCAAGGTCACACTTGCAAGGAGAAAAGCACTAGAGCTTCGTATTTTAATCCTTTGCCAGAACATCATCAGGTGAATCAATTATCAGCATAGATTCCACAACTATGTTCAACAATAGCTAAAGAACTCGGTCAATAAAGTAAAGCAATTGCATACATATATCTCAATAGATACAAATTCATATACATCCAAGTATAGTACAAAAAACATACAACCAGCTCTTCTCAATAACAATTATTACCATACAAAAGCTGCTCTCATTGAACTATAAAACAGGGATAGGTAAATGGGGTGGATGTAGCAAATTTCCAACTTATATGAACTAGGTCCCACAAATTTATGAATGCAAAATTTCCATCACAGATGCAACATGCAATACCGAAACCATAACGAAATTTGTATTACAAACCCTACTAAACAGTTTCAACTCCAGTAACCAGAAATTCTAAAAGCTTCACAATTATTGATATTTATTCAAATTTACCAAAAATATTACAATATGAACATTTTTCTCATGTTTGCAATTGGTGTAAATGTGTAATACTTATTAGACACTGCTATCTGTTAATTCAACAGCTTGTCTGCCCCAATCACTGTGGTCCCTGATATGCATCAAAATAGTGATGGCAAAAAAAAAAAAAAAAATGCAAAACAAAAACACCATCACAGCACCTCTAATGTACTACACATATCAACAAAGAAAAATTAATGATAACCTATAAACTGAAGATTTACATATAAGTATATAACAAACAGAAATAGAGGGAAATTACTAACCATAGAAGTAAGTTCAGGAGTGTGTTGAGCTAGTGGCCTCTTGACAACAGTTGAAGCGGCAGATTTCATGAAAGATGGCTTCTGAGACGGCCTGTTTGCAACATACTCACCTTCTTGCAAGGAAGGAGGAGGGCCGGGAGGAAGTGGTGGTCTCATCATTGGGGGAGGTCCAGGTTGGGGACCAAATGGTGGCCTTGGAACTAGCAGAGCCATCATTCTAGGATGGGGGGCTCCACCAGGAAGTCCGGGAGCAGATAAGGGTGGACGCATATCTAGCGGAGGTGGAGGTGGTGGTGGAAGAAAACGTGATATGCCTGGTGGTAATACATCAGGCTGTAAAGTTGGGATAGGGGGAGGGCCGGCCACTGAAGGCTGTTGCCTTGGAGGCGGCGGCGGCGGTGGCACCATTTTAGAAAGATCCATAGTTGCTAGAAGATTATTGCCATCAGCATCAGATGGAACACTTTCAGACTCATTACTTGCTGGCTTTTGTGGCATCCCAGGTGAGGGAGAAGGTGGTGGGAGCATAGGAGATACCTAAATGAGAAAGAAATGGAGACATTAGCATTTTCTTCACTTTTACTGAAATAAGTTAAATTTCTTTTAGTTTAGAGATAAGGACCAAGATACCATTTCAGTATCTTTCCCATTTCAGTATCTTGAAGACCTCTAGATATTCAGGGATCTTTTCTGAGCATACTGATACAAGGATACAATCCATAACAATTTGTAACAGCTAATCTAACTCTTGAGTCTATCAATACAGCTTATTTGAAACAAATTAGCCTTTTTTTAATTTTTCTAATTATACCAAATTTCTCCTAAAACCCAATTAGAAAATCAATTATCCAAACTATTGATCCAGGACAACAAATAAAGGTAAATTCGTGCATTCATTGTGATTAAACATTCAAACAACCAGAAAAACCCAAAATTTATGTTCAAATCAGAACAGAGATTCAAAATAAATGAGGTAAATGGTGTGGTTTCAACCAAAAAATTTCAAAACCAAACAATTGTTAGACAAAACTTGAAAATAATATCCCAATAGTAGATAGGTATGCGAGAGCTAAATCAAGTCCATAATCGAGTGCAATAGCTTAAGTCTGAAATTATATACATCATAATGGAAAAGACAAAGTCGAGAGAGGTACCGGAAAATATATAAGTCGCCGGAATTCATACAAAGTGAAGGTCTGGCCTTTGACGAGCAAAGAAGTATCAGAGTCGACTGGATGAGTAGTTACCAAATTACTGCTACCTACCTGTGCTAGTGGGCTTTGGTAATTTATGATCGAATGGACTCACTTGATGAAACATATGCCATTAAAGTGAGAGATTAGGGTTCATCTGAAAAAATTTGGTGAAGAACAATGCCCGATGAGAAAAACAATGAAGGATATAAGTGGCAATTTCATTTTGATATTTATACTTAGAAGGGTAAAATTGGCAATAACAAAATTTCATTAAACTCGCGTGTTTTTGTAAAAGCTATTCCAGAAGAAGCCTGTTCGGCTGGCTTCCACTGGACGAGCTTTTAGAAGCTCGTCTGGTAGGTCATCCAAACAATCCCAAAAGTTATATTTGAACCAAAAGCTCTTTTAAGCCTCTTACAATCCCAAAAGTTTTTTTTGAACCCCAAAAGCTCTGTTAAGCCTCTTGGAAGCCATGCCAAACAGGCCCTTTAGCCAAACACGGTTTTTAAAATATTACGTCACCGGTAGGAATGACAATGGAGCGAGTTCGGGCAGGTTTGGTCAAATCCAAATCTAAATCCAAACCCACGAAATTTTGTGTCTACAAAACCCGTCCGTGAACCCGAGAAAATAAACGGGTTCGGGTTTGGATTTTACCCGTGGGTTTGGAGGACACCCAAACCCGGCCACGAACCCGTGAAACAAGCGTGTCCACCTGTAAAACCAGTGAACCCGGCATTTTTTTTATTATAAATTATTTCTATATTATTTAAATATATTAAATATTACAATTATAAAGAATAAAAACATTTAATAGAGTGAAATGTTTACATTTTATTCTCTATATAATTAAAAAGTGTTTATTGGAGTTTAAATTTATAATATTTTAAATAATAAAATATTATATAATTTTTATTGTTCGCGGGTATATGGGTTCGGGTATGGATTTTTTTCCAAATCCATACCCAAACCCGAACCCATGACGATTACAATTTTCAAACCCAAACCCTCCTACGGATACACTTATCCCAACCTAAACCCTCTTTAAACGGGTTGGGTTTGGACGGGTCCCACGGATTCGGGTTTAATTGCCATCCCTATTCACCGAGAAGCAAATTTGGAGGTTTTCGATTCCCTATATAAAATAATTTGAATGAATTAGGATTCTCAATTGATTTGATCTATATTAGAACTTTTAAAAGTTTTATAATACATAAATATAATAGACCGTTCATTCAGGTGATTGACACTAGCATTGCTACATATGCCCAACAAGCTGTTTGCTGTTGCTGTACAATTTCATTATTTGTCCCACCTCTTGCGTAGGTACCCCATCCCCTTCTGAGAGTAGTTGTTCGAATTGGGTTAATAGAATCCAATACCAATTCTCGTAGGGTTCCGGTAATTATCTAAAAATAAAAATAAAAATAAAAAGTCTCAAGTCTTAACAATGCAAAAATTAATTAAAATATAGATTTATATTTGTTCGACACCTCGGGTTCGATCAATCAAATAAACAGAGCTCGTCTTCTTTAAAAATAAAAACAGTAAAAAGAGAAATTTTTTTTTTTTTTTTTGTCTAATTATTGAAGAGGGAAAATAAAACGCTTTTCTTTCGCTCAGAGAAGTCACCAGAAATCTCTGAACCTGAAAGTCATGGATCATCGTCAATGGCATCTCAGACCGCCGCCGCCACAACCACCACCACCACCACCACCGTCACAAGTTAGCAACATCTGCCCAATCTGTGCAATTTCACATTTCCCGTTTTGCCCTCCACCACCGCATCCTTACGCTCACCAAAACCCTAGATTTCCGTTCCATCACGGAATGGACCCGAGGCCCTGGCATGTTCCAACTCCTAGTTTCGATAAGCATAATCCAGTGCAGCCGGTGTACGATTACTACGGTGGTGGCAACGGCTTTTCCAGCGAAGTTGATCGGAATTATAGTAAGAGAATGAAGGTCGACGAGAACAATTACCTGGTTTCGTCGGACGATGAACGCAGATTAAAACTAATCCGCGATCACGGCAGCTCGTTGAAATACGAACCGTTTAATAATCTGCACTCGGCTGAAAATCATGTTGTAGCTAATAATAACTCAGGTTATGTGAATGATTGGCAAAGTTACGGTTCAAACAATCCGCAGCCACCACCGCCACCAATGCAACATGGATGGCAGCAACATAATTATTGTATGTCACACGGTGGTCATGAGAAATTGAATGTACATGGACCTTTCTCATCACATCACAGTAATAACAACATTGGGCAGCCTCCACTTCCTACCTCTCCGCCACCGCCTCTGCCATTGGAGCCTCCGCTGCATCATCCTCCAGAGTTTAATTCCTACCCTTCAGTGGCGCCACCGCCACCGCCACCGCCACCGCCACAGGCTAAAACGTCTTTGTTTCCTGTTCATGGTCGTGTACCTTCCTCATATCCACCGATTCCACATGCTTCTACTGGGTTTATTTCGGAGGTATATTTTAATTGTCATGTGCTTGGTTTGTGTTCTTGTGTCTTTATTGGGTCATTGTGTTGTTTGATATAAAAGTTCTTTTTGTGGGTATTTTGAAGGAATCTCGGCCGTTGCCTTCTACACAGTACCTGGGAGAGAGCCAGTCATTTCCCTTGAAGCAATTGTCGCCAGAGAAGCCGAAAGTTGTGAATGCTTTGCATTTGTTCAAACAGCCTCTTCGGGCTTCTCGTCCTAATCATATTGTGATAATCCTGCGCGGGCTTCCAGGTAACCGGTTTTTATTTGGGTCACTGTCATCAATCCTATAAAAGTCTATTTCTGAGGTAGTTTTATGGGTAGGGTCCGTAGGGATGGTTGTTCATGTTATAAGATTTTGTGAATAACATATGCGAGGCAAATCTATAGAATGGAAGGATTATGGTTAGAATGTGCTTACATTCGCGTTGAGTTGAATTCATGCACATATGTTGATGTTGTGATATATTGGAGTATGCATGGTTTGTGGAACAGACTATTCTTAGTTCTCAAATGCTTGTTGGTGTCTTGCCATTTCAATGATCTTTTTACTGTCACTATTTTTAAAAGGACTCGTGATTACATGATGTCACATGCTGTTGAGGAATTTTGTTCATGTTCTATGATTTTGTTTATCTTTTGATAGTATCAGGATTGCCCTTTGATCAACTTGTGAAAGCACTACTATTAAAGCCTTTTGTCAATAGCTGATACATATAGATAGGCTTTGTATTTTCATTTGCATTCCACTTTTAGATATTTTCTTCATGCAAATTTCTGGAGAAAAGGAAATGAGCATGAAACTTTCTTTTATAATTTTGTGAAAAAGACGTAATTGTTAGTTCTATAATCATATTTGGATTATTTCTTGTATTTTTTATTTTATTTTTTATCAACAGGTAGTGGAAAGAGCTACTTAGCAAAGATGCTGCGTGACCTTGAAGTTGAAAATGGGGGTGATGCTCCGAGAATTCATTCTATGGATGACTATTTTATGACTGAGGTTGAAAAGGTTGGCACTTAGCTTGGTTTCTGTTTGATGTTTATTCAAAATCATTTCTTCCTTTTTTTTTTTTTAAAAGATCTGTTTGCCTTTCATTTTAAGGCCATATACTCATTTTTGTGCACATGCACATACAAACGAATTTCAAGTTATTCTCAGTTAGGTTCTACGATTGTATGTGTGAAACAATCTTTTCTCTTTTCAAGGTTGAGGAAGGCGATGTTTCACAATCTTCAACTTCACTTAGAAGCAAGAAAGCTATAAAAAAGAAGGTGATGGAATATTGTTATGAACCGGAAATGGAAGAGGTAATGCTATCTATTTCATCTTTTTTGATGTACATATCTTGGATGCTTCTGCATATTCTTGGCCTAAAATTATGGTCTTGTTGCTTGGTCAGATAGTCAGTTTTCTGGCTTTGGTTGCAGTGAAAATATATATTCCTTAATGTTGGATCTTGAATAACATTAAAACGGCTGCAGATCAGTCTATCATGTGCTCGGGCTGTTCTCTGTCCAGCCTGGGTTTTTTGTCTTTACTTCCATGGCGCTTAGCATTATGGGGTTTAGCTCACTTGATTTTGACAATTGTGCTTGGAATACCTGGTAGAAAAAGAGAGAAAACAGCTTACATTTTTTAATATAAATGTTGCAGACAACTTTTGCTTTAGTTATCGAGGGATAAATTTCTTGATGATAAATTACTTATCCTATCCGAATAAAATTTTAAAATATCACTAAAGTGAGGGGATTATCTAACTGCTTTCAGCTTCATGAACATTTTTAGGTTTTCAGATCACCTTGATAAACTAGGAGGGAGATCTTTTTACGTGTTTGATTGTCCAAGATATGTGCTATGTTGTTATTTTCTTAAACATTGACACAAGTTTATTTCCATAACAGGCTTATCGGTCAAGCATGTTGAAGGCGTTTAAAAGGACCCTTGAGGAGGGGTCTTTCACTTCTGTAATTGGTATGAGATTTTTTTTTTTGAAATCCCCATCTCAAACATGCATTTTTTTATTTGTGCCTTTGTCTTGTTATCATTACATTCTTTACATTGTGGCTATTTCAATGGTGTTGGTAATGTTGGGATCTTCATTCCTTAAAAGTGGAATCATTGTGAAGTTTGTTCTTTGATGTCAGAATGTTAAGGCAGTATCTATATTTGAACTTTTAAAATCTATTCTAGAGGTAACTGGTGGCAGTAAGTTGGAGACATTAGTCTCCTTTAGAATGCCGATCAAGTAACCTGCCTGACCTCTGGTCTAGTTTAGGAAATTGAAGATACTTTCTTTCCACTGTTCCCTTTTTTCCAAAAAAATTTGAACTCTAGGTGTAAGAATTGGAAAAAAGTGATTAAAGATTCTCTAGTTACGCTGGGTACTTGCAAAACATTCAACAACTTAAATGATTTAATTGGATTATAGATCAAGGGTAATGCAGTGCCCTTGCACTGCTTGCATGTTCACTAACCACAGATGCAGTTTTATTCGGAAATTGACCCTTTTGTTGCTGGTATTTGTGCCTCGTCTTAGTGGATGACCGCAATCTGCGGGTAGCTGATTTTGCTCAGTTTTGGGCAGTTGCAAAGGTATACCCTTAATTCTTTTTGCTCTCCAACATCTGTGAGTATTTCTGCTTAATTTTTCTACTTTCTGGGAATAGTTAAAAGTCTGCAGGTGCACGTAAGCATAAGTGTTTTCATTGAAGTTAGAAATTAATAATACTAATCTCCTGTGCTTGGTTGTTATTTTTTTTTATGGGTTTATACTTTGTTGTACTTGGCTTAAGTGCATATAGTTGCCCTGCTTTTAAGAAGTAATTTTTAATCTAATTGCAGTTAGGCTGTAGGGAGAAGATTGCTATCATCCTTGGACAGGATGATCATAATTTTTACTCTCTTCTTAGGACCATAGATGATTTATGCTTGTTGTATATGTACTCGGGTATGACTTGGAACATTGGCACGTTTTATAACATATATCATGGGCTAGCAAATGCTAAAGTCTTCGTTGGAGGATGCACAGCCTGTTAATAGCAATATATTATGTTTGATTTCCTGAAATGAATGTAGATTTTTGTTGCTTCTACTGGCATTATTTGTATTCTTCGTACCTTTTCTCTCTTTCACCACCAATTGACTATCTAATTTTATGTTTCTGATAAGCTGTAAACCGGTTATAAAGCATCAGTAAATAGTCTTTCATATGAAATGAATGTCATGCCATCTTATGTCATTAAGCTGACATAATTTAGTTGTTCATCAATGGTTTAATTTTTTACTGTGATTGGTTTTTAAGTGTACAGTGAGCCAGTTCACTTCCTACATTAGGGTTTCTAGATTTTGAAAAAAGAAGGTTGTATCAAATTCTATTACGCAAACTTTACTGTGTTGTGTTGTATATTTTTTAGTTCCCATTATGAAATACACTAGTTTAGTTTTTTCTCGAAGGTCTTCCTGAACTATTTTATATCTAACCCTGGAAATTTTAATTTTATTCAGATGGGCTCATATTATCTAATGCTACATTATATATAGTTTATTGTATCTATTTCTTTATTGTCCATTTTTTTTCTTAGGTTTATTTCAATATGTACCTTGTTATGGACTTTTCATTTGATGAATTGAATGGAATTGTTTTCATTTAACTGAATAATGGGCAAAGTGATTCTGAATAGTCACGTTTAAAGTTGTGCTGACCGAGTATTAAGCAAATAAAACACCTAACCTGTGGGTGTTATATTTTATTACTGTTAAATATAATTTTAGATTGTTTGCCTGGGTTTTGAAATTTTGTTCTTTATGTATGTTATCTTGCATCCTATTTGCTGTTGCCATAAGGTATGAATAAAATGGAAATGTTAAAAATAAAAATATTTAATGGTGAAAGTTTTATATTAAATCAACTTATGAAAATATGGCCACATTACTTGGTACATTTATTAGTGTGTTTTCAAGCACACACTTTGAGTTCTAATTTGTGATACCCTTTCCGTACAATTGCCCAATTCAGAGACAACGAAAGTGGCACATTTAGTTTAGTTAATGGTCAGGCTTGTTCACTTGTCTCTTTTTTGGTAGCCTTGGTGGCTGCTTGTTCACTTTTTGTATATCTTTGTATACTTTATTTTTGTTATAGAATTTTGGTGGTTTCCTACAAAAAAAAAAAAAAAAAGAAAAAAAAAAGAAGAGAAGTTAGATGGTCAGGCAGTGAACCTTGTTTAGCTAAATCTGTTTGCAAACTAATATACTCCCTGATTTCAGTAATTGCCGATAATATTATGTGTTTCATGATGATGATGGAAGCAGAATAGACAATTTTGGTTTTGCGTCTTTTATTTGCTTTGCTCATTGTTTCATGTTTTCTTGTCAGAGATCGGGGTATGAAGCATACATACTAGAAGCTACATATAAGGATCCAGCGGTTAGTTTATATTTATTTGTTAGTCTGGTTTGGATTTTCCTCTTTCACTAATTGTGATCGATGGTTCTGCTTCTGCATTTTGAATAAGTGTTAATTTATCATAAATTGAGCAAAGTGACCCAGATGCAGCAGTATGTAAATATTTGGTGAAATTCCAGGGATGTGCTGCTAGGAATGTGCACGGTCTTACATTTGATGAGATTGAAAAGATGGCTGAACAATGGGAAGAAGCTCCATCTCTATACTTGCAGTTGGATATCAAGGTTGTAAGGAATTATAGATTTTGACTTTGGTTTAAATGCTGGAAGTTCAAAGCAAATTATTGTTCATACCTAGAAAGAACTCAAATATGATTTTGGCCAAACTATAATCACAAAAGGCAAATTAGGGATATCTGATTAGATGCATTGACTTATGATACTTTTGTAAATTGGTTATCTCTCTTTGGACTCAAAGTAACTTCCTTGCCTGCATCTAAATGCTGTACTTTTGCTGGTCGACAGTCTTTATTCCACGGAGATGACTTGAAGGAAAGCGGAATTAAAGAGGTATCAATTTCATTTTTGTAAACAAATAGAATAATATTTGATGTTGATTTCATTGTTCTCAAGAGTACAGCATTGATGGCGCTTTTTCCTGATAATAACTTGATTGTGATATTGGTGAAGTCCTTTGTTGCTGTGTTTTTTGGCTCATCAAAACCCAAGTCAAGGCTTAAGAAGGAATGCTATTTGGATTAGGAGAAAATAAAGTGTGCACATAATTTTCTTCTGGGATTAGGAAATTATATTTTCTCAAGAATCCCAAATCAACTAGGATTCGGAAATAAGTTAGCTTTTCTTATTCTAAGAGGATTTAGGAGTCCTATTCTAGCAAGGAATGTAGCCCAAGTCCTATAACTATAAATAGGGCTGTTGGGAGCTTATTTTTAACACAGAAAAACAGCAAGCATACCAGGGGTAGAGAGCAAGAGTGATAGAGAGGTTCTAGCAAGGTTTTGGGGAATTAGCTAAAGGGTTTCAATAAGTTTCTTGTAACCAAGTGTTTTTCTTCATAGTGCTAGTGATTTCTCAAAAGAGATCACACGAGGACATAGGCAAAGTTAGCCGAACCTCGGTAAATTCTTGTGTGTGTGTGTGGCATGTTTTTCTTTATTGTTCATACTTTATTCCGCGTATTCGCATATCATTATCCTATAAGTTTATCATCGTAGTCTATTGAGAAAACACGATCAATAAAGGAGTTTAAAATCAATATTTGTGATAGCCTTTTTGTTTATAAGATATATCAATTTGTGTAGTTTGGATGCTCATGTGATGATCATAATTGACGTGGGAAATAGTTAGGACCATGATCTAGATCCATCATAATGACCAACGAAATCAGTTGGATTTACAACGATTATTTTGAATGGTCCACTGGCAACAAGTTTATGCCGAGTAGCTTGCCATCTAGGAATATTTGGCTACGGTTTTGAATACTTTTGTAGTTAATTGAATATTCAATTATTATATCTTCTTTTCCTACAAGAGGTCTCCAGGTGTATTTATTGTCATGATCCTTCTGGCACTCTTATCTTTTAAGCTCAATATCATTTGCTGTTGATTGGTTTAAATGGAAAATAGAGACAGCAGTGAGAAGACAATTGTACTAACTAAAAAAGTTTCCACATATTGAAAGAAAAGAACAAAACAACGTGCTGCAATGTTTTTTATAATTGAATTTACAATGTCATGTTATGTATAATATGTATTCAAATTCCTAATAACAATCATTCATGATATATAATTTGGGCCAAAGTGCATCTAAGTGTTTAGTTAATGTTATTTGTTTCAACGAATATGTTATTCATTGATTACTTATCGAGTTGGGAATCTTGAAATTGGTGTTGCAATTAGCTCATAATAAATCATGTTAAATCTATCAGGTGGACATGGATATGGAAGATGAGGATTTTGATGATGGTCTAAGTGCACAGCAAGGTAGAGAGCCCGACAACATCATAGTACCTACTACTAGTGATGATGCATCTGCTGGTATATTTCAAGTCTTTTGCTTTCAGTGCTTTTTATATGAATGTTTTAAGATGGTTCAAGCTATTCCAGCTTATCTATCTGATTGTATGTAATATATATTTATGTAAGATGGACGAATAGATCTATGCATGTTGTCAATGGTCAGATACAATACCTATATGCTTGTCTGTGTAGGTGTGTTTTAAAGATGTTCTCATTGATTTTTCTCTATTTTTGGGATGATAATTTGTTGTTTAAGTTGCAGATTCACCTAAGGATGGAAAGAGATGGGATCCTGAAGAGGACCATCCAACAGAAGTAGTTAAAGATTTAGGCAGGAGTAAGTGGTCAGAGGACTTAGATGAAGATGTTGCTGAAAGATCCAAAGTTGTGAAGGGAAATTTAAATGCTCTTTCTGGGTTATTCCAAGCATATGGTAAAGAAGGCAAATCTGTACACTGGGGTGACCAGGTATCTACAACATCTGAAATTATATATTTTCTTTCACGCTATATCCAAGTGTTAGTTCTAATGTTGCTAAATTTTTCTTCCAGGTTAGTGATACTGGTTTTTCAATAGGTGCTGCAAAGAAGGCAAAGATGTTGTCATTAGTAATTGGACCGGGTGCTGGATATAACTTGGTTAGTCATGCAGTGATCTAGACTTTCTATAATTTAGATTATTTAAGTACTTTCTAATCTGTAATGATAATACGTTTTCTTTATTTTTATCATAAGTGCCCATGTAAATGTATTTATTTATAGTTTTTTTCCTTCAGTTTTGTTAGAAGGTTTAATTTTTTTTGGCCACAAGGATGGCAACACTTGTTTCTTTATGGTTCTTGTGTATACTTTCTTTGATGAGTTGAAACTTTCCTTTTATGCTCACTATGGTATGGACAAGAGCCAAGCTTATTGTTTTGGTTTGTACATTTCCAACTCTTGCAGAAATCCAACCCTCTATCTAAAGAAGAGAGTCCAACATCAACCCATAACAGCGGGAAGTCAAAGAAGCAGACTGTATTCCAAGAGCAACTACGTGCAGAGCACGAGTCCTTCAAAGCTGTGTTTGACAGGAGACGACAGCGGATTGGTGGACTTGATTTGGAGGAGGAATAATAATTGAACAAAAACAAGGGAAGTTTTTCCGTTAACTTTAGCTGTTGTTTGTAGTAAATTAGTTTAGCGAACAAAGGGGGGTTCACTGTATCCGGGGCACTTTTATTGATCTGCCCCCGAGTTTAACCCCATTACAGCCCTCCCCACGTGGAACCCGTAGTAATACCCCTATTTTCTGGAAGGGGCAATACTGTAATCTTTTAGGGGAACAGAGACTGTTGTTCAGTTGGTAGAAAATCAAAATGGTTTTGCTGCCTCATTGATCTTTTCATATGAAGTTGTGATTGTATTATCATGTATAACATTAATTTTTGTAATAAAAGTTTTTAGTTTTCTTTTGAAATTGATGATATGTTTCATTATTCTCTCAGTCTGCATCATTGTTGGTTTGCTTGCAAATGTAGGGGTGGGATCAGTTTATCAGCTGATGTGTGAACTATTGCAATGTTTCAATCTGGTTTCAGTCAAACAGTTGTGGTTTCTTGTTTAAAAGCTACCTTTATCCAGTTGCCTATCTTGTGTTACTCCAGTTTGTCTCTCTCGCAACTGAATTAAACTCATATGCTGCAACTATTCCCGAAAGGGCTGTTGCATCAGTCTAAATCAACTCAAGATTTCAATTTTAATCTTAAACGTTGCAACAAGTATAAAAAATATTAACAAGAATCTAAAAGCATTTACTTCCTTTAAATTACCCATTTTTACTTATAGAATAAAATATGTCTCTTGAACAACACTATTGAAAGATGAACACACTTACTTGTCACATCGACAACCAAAATCTACACTACATAATTGTTTTTATTAGTAGCTGTCTCCTGCATGCCTTAATACAAATATTTGTAAAAGTTTAACTCCGTGGAATCCTAGAGATTTACTAATGACAAAAAATGGAAAGTCACGAGTGAGGGAAATTCCCTATATAAACTTGTATGGAGTATGGACTAAAAAAAGGATTATATATTTATAGCCTCTCCAATCCACTCTGAGTCTTCATTAATGGCCGGCGCTGCAGCTGCAAGGCACTGCCTTGTACGCTTTTCTGATCCAGAACCCGTAAAAACCATTGACATATCTTGCCAAACTACACTTTCCATCAGACAATCCTCTCATCATGTAAGTCAACACCTCTCTATCTTTACATATATGGTTGTTTATGTTTCTTTTCTTTCTCATTTAATGTTTTATACCATGTAAATGTATTAACAACTTGGGTGCAACAGAGATATCAGTCATGTTCTCTGTCAATGAATGGCTGCCGAGGAGAGCCAGGACTTCCAATGGGTACGGTGGAAAGTCGTACGTTTCCGGTAGTTGCGTCTCCTGCATTGGCTATGGACAGGCTCAAGTCAGCCATTTCCCAGTTGAAATCCAATCCTCCATCTTTCACTTCTGGAATTATCAGGCTCCAGGTTATTTCCTTTTCTTTTTTTCTTGGATATATCATCACTCTCTGTCTTATCTCCAATTCACTAAATCAATTAGACAGAAATGGGCTCTTGCCACGTGGTTTATTGCTACTGGTTCGCCTGATATTTACTCCTTATCCTCCATTCCTCCCTTACATCTATAGAATTAGAATCATTACCGATAAAGAAAGAAAAAACTCCCCAAAAGAGCGGAAGGTTTATCGGTACACTCCCTTTTACGGATCTAATGTTAAAAGATTTACTTCCTATACGGTATGAAGATAGGTTTAGTTGGATAATTAATTCAAAATTTGGTTTCCAACACTTTTGTTTAAAATTACATTTATTTCTAATGACTTCTTTAATTTTTTTTTCCCTTTTTCCCCTTTTTATTTTATTTTCTTATAAAAATAGATAAAATATTAATTTTAATTTTAAATATTTATTGAGTCAATCGAAAAAATGGTTCTACGATAGATTGTTTGATCGTTATATTAACAATGTTTAATATTTTTTTTGTCACATCAATTTCAGGTTGAATATATATAGCTGTATTGAAAATACATTTATTATCAAACTGTCTATTTTTTTTTCTCAAGCCACTCTTGCATTGGAGATTGTTTTACTAAAACTTTTTTTTTTTTTCATTCTATTATATAAAATTTAACTCAATTTGTATAAATGAAAAGCTATTGTCCCCTTTTTTTTTTTTTGACTTAATAACACTGGACACCCCTGAAGTGTACGTGAATTTATAAATTGCCCCTGAATGTATTTTTTCGACGGTGAACCTCTCGAACTCTCATTTTTTTTACACTAGCTTGTTTTATTGCCCCTTGAGGAGGGGACATCAACATAAGGGTGGTGCAAAGAAAATGAGAGTTCGAGGGGTTTACCGTAAAAAAAAAAATATTTAAAGGGTAATTTGTAAATTCGTGTACACTTCAAGAAGGATCCAGTGCTATTAAGTTTTTTTTAATATTTTTATTTTTATTTATTTTTTACTTGGGGGAGGGTTGTTCGAACCTGAGACTTTAGTTTAGTTGAGAGGTGTGGTTAGTGGTTACCACTTACCACCCCTCGACCACTTCACACTCTAATTTGGAAGGTAGGGGTCAGTTTAAAATACTTGAAACTTGAGATCCATAAATGAAATTTCCTTTCCCGCTTTCTGCACCAACTGTATCAAACAAACAATTTTTTTTGATTTGATCGATTCCAAATTTGAATACGATTGAAGGTGCCAATTGAAGAAGAAATAGAAGCGATCGAGTGGCTCCATGCTCAAAACCAATTTCTTCCACGCTGTTACTTTTCTGGCCGACGACAAATTAACGTCTCCGCCGGCAGTTTCATCGACTTCACTAATGGCAACAACGCCCACTCCTCCATCAACCCCAATTTGGTTAGCGTCGCCGGTGTGGGCTCCGCCGTATTCTTCCGCGATATCCGTCCCTTCTCATACTCCGATTGGCGCTCTATCAAGCGGTAATCATAAATCATGCTTCACACTTTCAATTTCAACTAATTTCCATCAATTTTTAATCGTCATTATTGTTTGATTGAAAGGTTTCTGTCTAGAGAGTGCCCGTTTATTCGTGCTTACGGAGCGATTCGTTTCGATGCGAGAGCTGAAATGTCGTCCGAATGGGAGGATTTTGGTTCATTTTACTTTATGGTTCCTCAGGTAGAGGAATTGTCTTCTTTTTGTGAAGTAATTTTGTTTGTTTTGATGAGTAATTTTAGGTTTTGTTAGTATTTATACAAACTTGCTGCTAGATACGAAATGACAGGTTGAATTTGATGAACTTGAAGAAACTTCAATGCTTGCTGTCACTCTTGCGTGGGACAATGCCCTTTCTTGGACATGGAAAGATGCCGTTGAAACCCTTGAATCCACCATGCGCCAGGTCCGTATAATAACTGGATCAAGTCGGATTCTTTGACTATTAATTATAATTGAAAGGCTTGTTTTGATTATTAATTATATATACACTGAATGGTGCAGGTTTCTTCCAATGTTGTGAAGTTACGAAATGAAGTTTCCAGAACATTCATCATTAGTAGTAATCATGTCCCTACTAAGAGACATTGGTATCTCGCTGTTGAGAGAGCTCTGCAGATTATAAATAGAAGCAGTACACCGCTCACTAAGGTATACAACAAGCATAACCAAACCTCTTTTCATGTAACAAGTGAGAATATTTGTAATTCTTTCATGTGATAACTAAGCGAATTTATGCTGCCTCTCCCATCCCATTTGATTTTTGATGAATCTATTTTGTCCTGGAAATGTAGGTTGTACTAGCACGTAGCAGCAGAGTTGTAACCACTACTGATATTGATCCTATAACATGGTTAGCTTGTCTAAAGGTGTTATTTTATTATCCTTGGCTCCTTGCTTACTCTGTGGTGAAACATATTCATATACTGTCCAATTACAAGCTAAGTGAGCTATGTTTCAGCATGTTGAAGGGGAAAATGCTTACCAGTTCTGTCTTCAGCCACCTGATGCACCGGCATTCATTGGAAACACGGTAAGTGAGTTTATAAGTTTGTAATAGAATCTTATCCATTCTATTGACTACATATTTATGTATTCTCTGTAATCATCTCTACTTTTATCCTGGGTTGCACATTTATGAAATATTTTGTAATAAAATTGATCTTACGTGGAATCTGACCTACTGAAGTTGCATGAATAAAGGTTTAGTTAGGATGCAGTTAGGCAACAGATGGGATATACATCATCTATTCTCAGTGCCCATCTTCTTATTCCATTTCAGAAGTTTTTTTTGTTAAATTGGGGTTATCTCTTTAATACAACTGCCTCACTAGTGCCTCTTAGAAAGTGGTATATTTGTGTCAGTCATTTTCACTAGCATAGATTTTGGACTTCATGCTTCTGATGTTTGAAATTCGGCTTCATTTGTTTCCTTGGGTGTCATGTGTGTTCTCTCTATGTGGTAGACAATTAAACCAAATCTATGTTGATAGATTTATTTGAATTTTACCACCACCATACTTAGTTAAGTACCAACACATTCATCCTTTTGGTTGCTCAATATTTGGGTTCAAGTTGCACCAAGTACCTAGTACTAGTAGTGCAGCTAACTATACAACTACTCTTTGATATGCATTTTTTCATGACTAATGCTGAGGTTAAGTGGTTCTATCTTATTTGGACTTATACAAACTTTATGAATAGCCAGAGCAACTATTTCATAGAAAATGGCTCAACATCAGTAGTGAGGCTTTGGCTGGAACCCGTGCTAGAGGTGGATCGACCGCTCTGGATCTCCAAATAGAACATGATCTACTTTCCAGGTTTATTTTTATTGCTCCAAACCAATGAAATTTTGTTGTTTATTTTCTTATGTTTATTGTCATACACTCTGTTGTCAGCTTTTTATGACCAGCTAACAACCAGTTTGTATCATATAATTCATCTTTATCATTCTACAGTCCGAAGGACCACCTTGAGTTTACTATAGTACGTGAGAGCATAAGAAGCAAATTAGAGGCAAGCTTACTTTCATTACACTGTCATTCAAATCTGTAGCTTTTCTTCTTTGCAAAGAAATACTTTAAATAATAATTTGCTTTTTCTGTTTCTAGTTAAAACTATTGTTCTAGCCCTCTTCCCAATCACCCAACCTCTGCAGGTCATGTTGGGTCATTGCTAGAGGGAGAGAGAGAGAGAGAGAGAGAGAGAGAGAGAGAGAGAGACCTCGTTTGTTACTGTATATACAGGATCAGGATAGGCTAAAACAAAAGTTTGAAGAGTCAAACTTCGTGAAGGTATTAAGACTTGTTCACTGTTTCTTCTGAGAGAGTGTCTCTCTTCCTCTTTCTACTTCAGTAAAATTTAACAAAATTGTACAAAATTGATTTGAAGCCAATACTTAGAGCCTCACCTAAAACTCAAATGCTCCAGGTATTACCAAGAGATTTGGTGTTTGTGCCTTCGTTTTTAACAATGGATCAGCATAAGTTGTTTACCACCTAGTATTCTCATTAGCTTGTTTTGCTTTTAATTTTGTTCTGCTGATATTCAATGCCACCAGTGCATGGTCTCATTATGAGAGATTGTTCATCAAATGTAGCTAGTCTTCTCCTTTTGATGGCAACACAGCCACATCCATGTAACAGGGTAACAATATGATATGACATGTAACTGATGTCTAGGGATTCTGTTGCAGGCACTTAAGAGTCAAATCATTTTAATTAAACAAGGAAGGAAAAAAAAAATCATATTGGCAAAGAAAGTAATTCTATTACTCTGCTGGTTTCAGGCTGTATGTGACAGGGTAGTGGTTAAACCCCAGAAGACAATACGAAAACTCCCTAGAGTTCAGCATTTGTATGCCCAATTGACAGGCAGACTAAGAAGTGAAGATGATGAGGTAAGATGTACATTCTCTGTTTCAAATAATGTTATGTTCTACCAGCAAGACATAAGATTGACACATTTTTTTTTTCCTCTTTTAGTTTGACATTTTGTCTTCTCTTCACCCGAGTCCAGCAGTGTGTGGATTTCCAACCGAAGAGGCACGGCTTTTAATTGCTGAAACTGGTATATGCTTGTATCTTTGTACATTTCTGTTTTATTTCCATGGAACTTTTGTCTTTTGTTTTTACAAGCTATCTTTGATTTCATTTGACCTGTAGCATAAGAATTCCCCAGTTATATTATAAGGAGACTGTTAATGTCAAGATTATTGAAGTGGTAATATTTCCTGTAGAAGATTATCTCTGTTGTGTGTTTTTTCGGCTCTCCCCAAAAATGCATGATCTGATCTTACTCAGCTTGCCAAAACTGATACTTAAGCTGTTTCCTCTGAGTCCATGAATATGTTGTTGAGCAGACAGCCACAGAGGCGCACACTTTAGAAATTACCTTGCATCTCAATGAGCCATGTTAATGTGCTTATAAAGTGTCTTACTGAATCCGAGTAACTAAATGTTTGACTGGTCGTCTGTTGCCCGTTTGCGAAACTAATGTGTTTTTATATGTCGTTCAGAAGTATTTGACCGAGGAATGTATGCTGGGCCTGTTGGTTGGTTTGGAGGAGGAGAGAGTGAGTTTGCTGTTGGCATTAGATCAGCTTTGGTGGAAAAGGTAAGCTAATATATTGACTGCTACCCCTCATATGATTAAGATTTAATCATTTAAATTGCCATCCTCCAAATATGTGGTATTGTAATTAAATTGTGAAATAGCAGCTCAACTTTACAGATCCTCTAATCTCGTAATATATGTTAAATGTTATGGTCAATATTATTCTATAGCCATTCTGTTGCAAAAAAAAAATCTTAGTTCTGATCAGTTTACAACCTAGGGCCTTGGTGCATTGTTCTATGCTGGGACAGGGATAGTAGAAGGAAGCAATCCATCTTTGGAGTGGGATGAACTGGAACTCAAGACATCTCAGGTGAGTGTGAATGTGTACATATATCATATATGTATATGTTTTTCACATGCATCCCTTGTTTGATTTTCACCATCTTAATTTATAGAGCTTGTGTTTGTATTAATAAATGTTCTGAGTCAAATTTTTGCACCATGTGTGAGCATTGTGCGTACATGTGCCAAAATCCAAATGCCATATTAATGTGTTTTAATCCTTTCTGCAGTTCACCAAGTTGCTTAAACTTGAGGTGCCTTTGCAATCAAAAATTGAAAATGTGGGAACTGAACTGAAAAGGTTAGTCTTTGTAATAATGATTTGTGGTTTTCAGCATTTTATGAACATACAAAAAAAAAAAAAAAAAAAAATGTACTTATTAGTTGATTCCATGGCTACACTCAGTTAGGTTTCAGAGAACTAGGACCAAGAACAAAGTGGGAATCAAAGGATATTTGCATTCGTTCAGAGATGAGGAGAATTGAATACTAAAATAGATTGGACGAGTCAGTACCAGTTTTGTCCCTCATCCTTGACCATGTCTCGTCTATGGTTTTCTCCGGTATCAGATTTAAGTTTAGCGACAGAAGTAATAACAAATATTGGCATATTATATAAAACGTAAACTTTGATTTGTTTATCTAGTTTCTTAATAGATAGGTGAAATGCGTTCATTTGAATTACAGTTTCTTATTATTGATTTATTGAGTGAAGATTGAAAATGTATCATTCCTTCTATAGATTGCTATTCTTCCAATACATTTATTCCTTTGACAATATATCTCTTCAATAAGCTCGATTTAGATACACAATTAAACAGAAAATGATAGAAAAATATATTTGAAATGTCTTCTCACATAATAGAGTATATGTACTATTATATTAATGTATAAACTTGATTCATTTTTCATACAAGATTTATAATATCATAATAGAGTACATACTTATTGTTGTTAATTCCCCATCTGATCATCTCTTAAGAATGTATTGCCGATTCGATGAGAGATGTCACAAATGATCTGCTTGACAATACTCTTAGCAGTCTGTATGAACCTCCGTTCAAACCACAGGGTTTCAATTCAAATTGATGATCTTCCCACATCTGTCTATACGACTATAAATCCGCCTTTGATCCATTGATCATCACCGATGTTAAATACTTGATTAACAGGGCTTGTTGACATGGCAGTTAAGCGCACCTGAATGCCTTGTGAGCCGATTCGCAAATTTGCCATGCTGAGCATGGATCATTTTCTTCATGTCCTTGTTTCTAATTGGGCACCCGGATTGAACGAAGAACGCGCCATTCATCATCAAATCATGCTCTGATCTCCAGTTCCATGACTGCCACACGCTCTCAGGTGCGTAGTCCCTCTTTGTTACCTGATGATCATATCCGTCCCATGCACAGAGAGAAAACACGATTTACATCAGTTGATCAAACTTGTACAATATATTGCATCTTTTGTGTGTCTAGAGTTACTGTAAGTAGAATGTTACCTGTTTACAATTTGTGTTGGGAGGAGCGATGAAGCGGTTGCCCTGGCTAAGTATGGTGGGATGTTGGCTACCCCCAATGGCGTACATGTTCCAGTGAGTGTAGTCATTGTTGACGACATGCACGAACCCCCATCGGCATCTGGGCATTCTCTGCACTAATCCCTTCCCAAAGTGGTTGAAAGCAACCGTTATTTGCATTATTTGATCTTGCGAGTAGCTGTCGCTTGCACCAAACAACATCACCTGCATATCCCATCCGCCAATTAGTTTCAAAGCTCTTTAAAGAGTTCAAATAGCAATTCATTGATGGTTAAATTACCTCGTTATGGTTGGTGAAATGGGAATTAGAGATGGTAATAGCAGTGGAACCCTGGACAACATCAATGAGTCCATCCATGCAATCAGACATGGAAACATGATCAATCCAAATGTTAGACGACCCGAAAACGGAGATTCCATCACCATCACTACGCGAACGCTGGCCAAAATGCCTAACCGAGTCCCTAATCATGCCACCATTGCCAACTTTACTTGAACGAATATGGAGGCCATGAATGATAACATTTCTCACAAACTGTAGAGTAATCTGAGCTCCCTGATAAATTTGAATGTTAAACCCACGAGCGTCAATGGTCTTATGGCTTGTCACAAGTAGCTCTTCGCTCAGCCTAATCACCATGCTACGAGCGAATATGATCCAAAGAGGCCTCTCCTGGATAACAGCATGCCTCAAAGTTCCTGGCCTAGGGTTCACAAGGTCATCATCTAGTGAGCTGGTTACCACGTAATATCTTCCGTGCTTGCCTCCGGTGGTGCCGCGGGCAAACCCTAGAGCGCAATCAGCTAGCCTCTTGCGGTTTCTAGCCCAGTTTCGGTTGCATCTCCAGCACTTGTCGATAGGGTTTGTGGCTTGGCATTTTCCTTTGTATTTCCTCAGCTGCCTCCTTGTGCTATTGCTGCCTTGCATTGCCCTGTACATGCAATCATTGATATTAATTGTATTAAAACAATTATATACCGAGCTCATTCAACCTGACAATATCCAGATTGAAATCGTTACCGCAGAATATGATACATAAAATAAAAAATTAATTTATTAATTAGGCACTTACAAATGAACATGGTGGTTCAAATGATGGACGACTTCATCAGGATTAGGGTTATATGCAAGAACGGAAGCCTCCTTAGCTTCTTCTTCTCGCTTCAACCAAAAGTCATCGTAATCTTCGATAACATTAGCTTTCAGGACCGGAAATATCACAGCCAAACCACATAAAAACAACAAGGTTAATGTAGCCTTTCCCATTTATATCTATACAAATGTTTTTGATGATGATCTTCTAAGGATTTTCGTGATGTTTTAACGTCTGGGGTTTGAACTCGATCTCTCTAAGTAAAATCTAAATCAGATAACTATTTTTTTTTTTTACGGTTTGCTTAACCTTTTGCCATGCACGTCCGTACAAGAACTTGAAAGTACTTTTGTTTTTCTTGGTTTATGATAATAAAAAAAAAAAAAGGGAAATAATTTAAATTATGAAAGAATCTATTGTGTGGGTTGATTTAAATACTAAATTGAAAGAAATCTAAATGAAGAAAAATTAGAAATAGAAAGGGAGGAAAGGGAGGGGAGCCACTTCCATGTAACAGTACACTGCTTTTAATGTACATGTTAAAACCTTAACTAAATTATTCATATTAGTTTCAAAAAACCAATCTTTTTGTTTCATGATCTAAGAATAGTAAAAAAATAAATTCTTGTTTGAGAAATAAAACCACTTGATCGATAAACTGAAAAATTACATTAGTATTTTTCGAAAATATAGGAAGCAAAAGAAAACAAAATGTTTCTCAAAACTCAGTAGTATCAAAAAAACCAATTTTTTTTTTTTTTTTTTTGTTTTTTTTTTTTTTTTGTTTCATGATCTAAGAATAGTACTAAAAAGAAATTCTTGTTTGAGAAATAAAACCACTTGATGAACTGAAAAATGACTTGAAAATTGAAATACATTAGTGTCTTTCGAAAATTATAGGATTCAAAAGAAAACAAAATGTTTCCTCTTGTTTCTCAAAACCACCCATTAGTATTATATATAATTTTGGATTCCAAAAAATAAAAATGCGTTTAGTACCTTATTAGATATATATGTAGTCAGATACTAAAAACATTAATCATCTTTATATTTAAAACCATTTAAATTTTTAAACAAATTAGAATATCTACGAATAATTTACTCTTTATTATAGATATAGATATAGATATTGTGCCATCGGGGGCGTAGCTTAGCTGGTAGATGGACGGAGTTTAAGGCTTAGACAAATGACTCCTAGATCAACGGTTTGAATCCTACCAATGACGAAAGCTTTAAAAAAAAAGATACCTATCCGGATTAATAGATATTGTCAACAAAAAAAAAAGATATAGATATTGTAATTCATATGTTTCATTAGATGTGTCAGCTGGAGGTTAATTATATACCAGTTTCTCTTCTTCATATAGAGCTTTGTCTTCCACAAAGTCCCCATCATCAACTCATAAAATACTTCAATTCTAATTTTCTCTTAACATATCAAAATTTAATTTAAGAAATATGCATTATATATAGGACATTTTAGGTGTAAGATCCTTTTTTTTTTTTTTTTTTTCATCCAGCATCATAGTTTTTCGAATAAACTATTATCCAGATGAAAAAAAAAAAAAAACATGTGGAATTCCGTACTTAGTCACACACACACGAGATACTATATGATGCATCTACAGAAACCCTGGAGTTTCTCACAAAAGAGGAAAAGAATAGTGCCTTTCCTTGTCAATTTGTCATCGAAATATTCTATGAACAGCACAAGCCTGGAATAATTAAGCTGTACACGAAGGTACGTACGGACATCTATATATATACCAACACAAATAAACAAAAATCTAGCACGTCCAATAACAGCCAATTAATCTCCAATATTTCTACTTAATTAGAAAATAACGTACCCTGTGAAAAGTTGATCAGTAGTACTTAATTTGCAGAGCTGTTCATCGAGATATGTATATATATATATATCAATGGCAAATATTCGAGAAAAAACGAGAGGGTTTGGAGAAAGAACATTTTCACAAAACGTAGAAGTTCGAGAAATTGTACCTTCTTCTGGTTGGACCGACGACTCCGATGCCCATTATCTTCTTCTTAAACTTCCTGGTATTTCTCAGCTTTATTTCTCATCAACATTAATTTACTATAGATATATATATATATATATATATAAAAGCATATCATATCATAGCTTATTCAATTTCCTGAACTGTGAAATTAATTAAGTTGCACAAGTACTCTCAAATATGAAAGTATACGAGTTATTTAATTGACTGGCTTCGTCATGAATACTATTTGATAACTTCGTTAAGATTAATTAAATTATACGAGCTCTTGTTTAGTTTTAAAAGATCTTGAGAAATATCAACATTAATATTATTGGTATTCTGTGGTTAAGATTTGTTCGCTGTGCATTGATCTAATTCTTTTTGGCAATTACCAAATGTATGTTTTAATTGGGTCTAAAAAATAAATCGTAAGAAAACATAATAATGCAAAATTAGTAATAATAACCCTATCAATATTTATTTGATTTTCTAAATTTTAAATTTTTTTTTTTCGCACAAAAGTCAAAATTAAAGTCCTATAAGAGCCAATTTTTATTTAATCAGGTCATCCCTGTAAATTTCGACGACCCATTTTCAGTCGTCACATGTATATAAATTGATATTGACAGTGTAAATTGTACTATAAAGGCCATGCAAATGGCAGTGATGTTTCTGATAATTGTGATGATTTAATTAACAGACTTCAAAACGGAGGAGGTGAAGCTTGATATAGATGAATCAGGCAATCTAACAGTGAGCGGAGAAAGGCTGCAGAAGGCGTACGGCGACAAATTTAAAATCTTCATGTTCGAGCACACCTTTACACTCCCTCGCAATTCAGACATCGACCAGATCTCTGGAAAGATGGAGGGTGACATATTTCGTATAACTGTGCCAAAGCGACCACTAGTTTATAAACAAGAATCTCCAGAGGATGATCATGAAAATAAATACCGCGGTGGTGGAGTCAACGATGATATTAAAGAAA
This sequence comes from Acer negundo, assembly GCA_035582765.1. Taxonomy (NCBI): domain Eukaryota; kingdom Viridiplantae; phylum Streptophyta; class Magnoliopsida; order Sapindales; family Sapindaceae; genus Acer; species Acer negundo. The sequence goes on from CM069238.1 coordinate 31,885,035, forward strand.
CTTATAAACAAGAATCTTATCCAGACATTGATAAAAATAAATATGGCAGTGGGGGTGGCGGTAGAGTTGTGGGAGGTGGCGGCAGCTGCCGCCTTGATCAGATGGATAAGAAGAGCAAAAAGAATTCTCAGATTGATAGTTTCAGTAGAGAGGTGGTTGTTGTTATGGGTGTGTTGGCTCTTTTACTGGCAATAATATATCGTATGTTCGGATCTGCTTGACACGACGGAGCTGTTTAATTTGTATCATCGTTACTTGTACGAAGAACGTTCATTCGGTCTGTAAATATTTCAGATTCGAGTCGTCGTCGTCGTTATAAACGGTATGTCAAATATATATAAATATATTTAGGCTTGTATGCAATATATGTGACACTTCTGTTACTTCAATTAATGGTATGTATTTTTATAAACAAAGGTTAGTGTGTTAATGATTTTAACAAAAAAAATTAAGGTTTTGATCAAGACCTTTACTATCTTGATCACTTATTAAGACAGTATTAATATATATGTTAGAAATTATATAGTTAGTAATGTTCTAATTTTAAAAAAATCAGCACAATATTAGTCAATGATGCCAAGATCTTGATTCGAGTTCTCGTAATGTTGATTGGTATTGATCGGCTGTCTCTTTATCTATACCCACATATATAATATATTCTATAAAAGACGATGCATTATTTTTAGTTGATATCCAAATTTACCTGAGTTACATAAACCAACCAGATTAGCACCTTAATTAATTAGCACTCGTAATAACTTATTAAATGCCGCCTACGTTTCATTATTCTTTAACCAAATCACAGGTTCATGACCATATTGCCAATTCAAATTTTACAATGAAAACATTAAAGCATCAATTCACCCCAAAGCACGATAATCCTTTTTAATTAATAAAACCCGTATATCGTAAGGGTTCACACACTAGTAAAACAATACAAGAAAGTATAAACTTACTTTTATTAAATCATGTGTAAAGTTGTCTTTTGCTTCCCCTTTCCTAGCTATAGGGAATCATAATTAACCTTGTGCGTGACACATCAATTTTAAATGTTGATTACTTGTAATTTTTGTTTTAAGTATAAGTTATAACCCAAGACAAGAAAAGAATAGTCCCCTTCGATCAAAACCACTCTCAACACTAGAAGTATGGAATAACAAAAAGCAAATTAAAGCATTGTTATTTTTCGACAATCATTGACACAACGACCTGTGAAGAATTCATCTGTTTGTAGCTTGATAGATCTTCATCAATGTCCTATAGTATGACTATATCTAGGTCTTTACCAACGGCAAATGTTAAAGAAAAAATAGGGTTTGGAGACAGTCGACCTCTCTCGTCTAACCCTATTGTTCGAGATTTTGTACCTTCTTCCGGTTGGACCGAGGACTCCAATGCCCGTTACCTCCTTGTCGATCTTCCCGGTATAATAATTCAATGAACACCATTATCATATCCCTCATTTCTACAATAAAATTGCATGCAACCTTTTTTTTTTTTTTTTAGAGATTAATTTAATTTTATTGTTCAAAAAGTTTTACAAATTAAGACAAGAGCAGTGATGCATGTAACATGTTGTCATTTTGATGTTTAATTTGTAGACTTCTCTATTAGATGACAAGTATTCAATTAAATTATAACTCAGTAAATATTGTTTTAGGTAGCTTTCCTATTTCAAATTACATTCATTGTACAAGATATATTCTATCTCCTAGGGTTGTTTAGGAAGGTAGGACTCTTATCACTGATATATATATTGTTCATAAATCAATGAAAAAGGTGTGCAAATATTTCACCAAAACCTAACTGTTTCTATATGGTATCAGAGCTGCTGATCTTCTCTCTCCCTCAAACAATTTTTCTGCCTTCAATATCTCTCAGTTAAGCAACCATCATGACTGGAAACAATAACGATCTCCCTACCATGATCACCAAATCGGTCCCAAAAACTGCTACTGCAACTTCAATCGATCAGTCCATTATCAACGTTGTTCTAGTCAGTTCTACAGCCTTCCGCTCGAATGAATTCCACCTGATTACTATCAACATCGCTGCCCAAGCCCCACTCAAACTCACCACCACCAATTACATGTCTTGGAAACTACAATTTCAAACCCTCTTCTATGGGTACGATCTTGTTGGATACATAGATGGCTCTAAACTTTGTCCACCAGTCACACTCTCCGTGGATACCGTGACCTCTCCAAATCCTGCCTACAACATCTGGTTTCGTCAGGATCAACTCATTCTCAATGCTATAATCGGTTCCCTTTCACCCACAATCATCTCTTTTGTTGCCCGTGCAAAGACGTCAATTGAAGCATGGAATATACTTGCCAATACATATGCCAAATCATCTCGTGGACGTATAAAACAAGTCAAAACCCTTTTCAAAAATTCCATAAAAAGTACACAGTCGATTACTGACTTTCTTCACTCTGTAAAAGCTCGTGCAGATGAACTTGCTCTACTTGGAGTACCAATGAACGATGAGGATCTCACAGAATGGATCCTTGATGAACTTGATGATGATTACAAGGAACTTGCTTGCGCAGTTCAGGCCCGAGACACCCCTATCACGTTTGATGAACTGCATGAGAAACTTCTATCATTCGAAGCAACAACTCTCAGCAACAAGAAAGAAGTTAACTCCTTTCCAGTTACAGCCAATCCAATACACCGTTCAAACAACGATTGACGCTCACAGAACACCAACTGGCATCCTCAAACCTCCACCACCACGGGCTGGCACCCCCCTCCAACACAACCGGACGTTCAGCTCCTACTCAGTCCTCAGGCATTCCACACCGTGCATCCCTTCGTCCCTACTTAGGCCGGTGTCAGGTGTGTGGCACTCAGGGTCATTCGGTCAAACAATGCCCCTTATTCCAGATGGTACCAATTCAGTCTCCGGGCTCCACATCCTCTCCTAAACCCTCACCAACACCTTGGCAGCCCCGAACTCATGTCGCTACCAATATTACGTCACCCAATCAACCTTGGCTACTTGACAGTGGTGCATCTCACCATGAAGCGGCTGACTTGGGAAATCTGTCTCTACATGCACCTTACAGCGGCTCAGATGATGTCATGATTGGTGATGGCACAAGTCTTTCCATCACACACACTGGTTCCATATCTCTTAGCACTCATAACAATTTTTTTATTTTAATTGATGTTCTCTGTGTCCCTGATATGAAAAAGAATTTGATCTCTATTTCACAATTTTGCACCACTAATAATGTTTTAGTTGAATTCTTATCTTCTTGTTTTTTTATAAAGGGTCTTCGTACGGGGGCAATTCTTCTGAAAGGCACAACCAAGGATGGCGTGTATGAGTGGCCGACTGCTAAGTCTGTGTCTTCACCATCCTAGCTTTCTCCAGCACCCGAACCATATCATCAAACTGGCACCATAGATTAAGTCATCTTGCTTTTCCAATTTTGAAGCATATTATTACCAATTTTAGTTTAAATTTGTCGTCTCCTATTTCAAAGGAATTTTCATGTCATGACTGTCATTGCAATAAAAGTCACAAGCAACCGTTTTCTAGTTCGTCTCTTGTCTCATCATATCCTCTAGATATATATATATATTTTTGATGTTTGGACCTCACCTGTTATTTCCCATGATGACTTTAAATACTATTTAATCTTTGTTGATCACTTCACAAAGTATATCTGGTTTTATCCCCTAAAGAAAAAATCAGATGTAAAAGACACCTTCATACGATTTAAAGCTATTGTGGAAAACTATTTCAAAACAAAAATCATCACTTTTTATTCTGACAATGGAGGGGAATACTTGTCACTTAAAGATTATCTTGCGACAAATGGTATCTCTCACCTCACAACCCCACCTCACACACCTGAGCATAATGGGTACTCAGAATGGCGTCACCACCACATTGTCGAAACTGGTCTCACATTACTGTCTCATGCATTCATGCCATTAAATTTTTGGCCTAATGCTTTTGCTACAGCTGTCTATTTAATCAATCGAATGCCAATTGAAACCCTTGCACTCTCATCACCCTATGGGAAAATTTTTGGACACGCTCTTAATTATTCAAAGCTCAAAATTTTTGGTTGTTTATGTTACCCGTGGCTTCGGCCTTACTCGTCACATAAACTGAACCCACGGTCCATGTCATGTGTCTTTCTAGGGTACTCCATGTCGCAAAGTGCGTACTTGTGTCTTGATCCGTCGAGCTTCAGAATATATGTCTCTCGTCATGTTCAGTTTGTAGAGTCTGTCTTTCCCTTCAGAACTCTAAACACCAACCTACATCGCCAAAATCCCACCACCATAGACACTTGGATTCCACCAGTCCTCACTGTCAAAATCCCTAGTCAGTGTCAGTCAGCTCCCTCAACTACTGTGCACTCATCAGAATTGCCACCGTACATTGACTCCGCCATATCTCTACAAGTCGATATCCCTTCGCCTGTGATCACCACATCAGATTCACCATCTGCGGTAGCTGTTCCATCAGTCAATCCCGCCTCCATCAGCGCCACAGTTGGTCCCTTATCCGCTGATAGTGCAGTGCCGGGAACGACACCACCACCACCCTTGGTCTCTTCACAACAGTCGTCCTCCTTGGCCTCAGCTCTAGCTTCACCGAGCAAGCATCACATGATCACCCAAGCAAAGAATAACATCCACAAACATGTCCAGAAACTCAATCTCCACACACACCTACACCCTTCAACTGACTTCGAACCAACTAATGTCTCGCATGCATTGAAGGACTCCAATTGGCGTAAAGCCATGTCAGAAAAATGTGATGCCCTCGTTAAGAATGGAACTTGGGAGCTGGTCCAACAGAACGTATCCACCAATATTGTTGGCTGCAAGTGGATTTTTCGAATCAAGCGAAAATACAATGGTTCAATTGACAGGTATAAGGCTCGCTTGGTTGCGAAAGGGTTCCATCAAAGGCTCGGGGTAGACTATTTCGAAACATTTAGTCCAGTTATCAAACCCACGACAGTCAGACTAGTACTAAGCATAGCCACCAGTCATGGCTGGTCCCTACGTCAACTAGACATCAACAATGCTTTCCTACAAGGCCGGCTTGCTGAAACGGTGTACATGGTTCAACCTCCAGGCTTCACTGACTCAGATCATCCTACGCTTGTTTGCAAACTGCGTAAAGCTATTTATGGACTCAAGCAAGCTCCGCGTGTATGGTACCACGAGTTGTGTCAATTTATTCTCGCATCTAGATTCAAGAACTCATATGCTGACACTTCACTATTCATCCTTAAGACCAGTTGTACTCTCATATATCTCCTCATTTATGTTGATGATATTATTTTTACAGGTAACAGTACAGCTTAGGTTGAACAGATTATAGCCACGCTTGCTCAGAGGTTTTCCCTAAAAGACCTTGGTGACCTCTCGTTCTTCCTTGGTGTGGAGGTGGTTCCACACAAGCACGGCATACTGCTATCTCAGAAGCGTTACATCATGGATCTACTCACTCGCACTAACATGACAGGTGCGAAATCAGTTCAGACGCCACTGCCAACGAGCCCTCCTCTCAGCCTTCACTCGGGCACTTCTCTTGGTGATCCCACAACCTATCGCAATGTTGTCGGCAACCTTTAATACTTATTGCTCACACGTCCAGACATTTCCTTTGCGGTCAATAAACTGTCTCAATTCATGCATCAACCTACAACTGACCACTGGGATCTTTTGAAAAGAGTGTTGCAGTACCTCTGTGGTACCTTAGATGAAGGTATTCTCTTGTATCATGACTCTCCGGTCACGCTTCATGCCTTCTCAAATGCCGATTGGGCCGGAAACAAAGATAATTATTCTTCCACAAGTGCTTATATTGTGTATCTCGACCGTAATCCCATCTCTTGGAGCTCAAAGAAACAAAACACCATTGCTCGCTCATCCACGGAGGTTGAGTATCGCACCGTTGCCTCCACCGCCACCGAGCTGAATTGGGTGTGCTTTCTTCTTACTGATCTTGGTCTCACATTGCCGACAGCCCCAGTCATTTTTTGTGATAATGTAGGTGCGACTCAGCTGTGCTCGAATCCTATATTTCATTCACGAATGAAGCATGTTGCTATAGATTTTCACTTCATTAGGGATCAAGTCCAATCCGGTTCGTTATGGGTGACTCATGTATCCTCTAAGGATCAGCTTGCGGATGCACTCACAAAACCGCTCCCTCGTGATACATTTTAACCGTTGAAGTCCAAGATTGGCCTCTTTAACCGTGTCCTATCTTGAGGGGGCTTGTTAGATGACAAGTATTCAATTAAATTATAACTCAGTAAATACTGTTTTAGGTAGCTTTTCTATTTCAAATTATATTCCTTGTACATGATATATTCTATCTCCTAGGGTTGCTTAGGAAGGTAGGACTCTTATCACTAATGTATATATATTGTTCATAAATCAATGAAAAAGGTGTGCAAACATTTCACCAAAACCTAACTGTTCCTATATTCTCAAGGGAGGAGGTTCAGGTTGAAACATCTAGCCATGTAACGATAAGTGGAGAACGGCAGACAAGTGATAACAGTTACATATTCCGGTTTCAGCAGACCCATACACTGCCACTGGATTCCGATATCAACAACATCTCTGGAAATTTAGATTTAGAACGAGGGATTTTCTACGTGACTGTGCCAAAGCTTGTAAGTACTGTACGACGACGAGAGCCAGAAATACAAAGAGCGAAATCGAAAATACCAACAGCATTGTTGAGGAACATAAACAAGAAACCCTTAGAAACGATGAAAATGTTCGCGGTGGCCACGTTGACAGGGAAGAAAAGAGAGAAAAGAATTCGCGGGTGGATGATTTTCCTGAAGAAGCTATAAAGAAATGTAAAAAGGAACCAAACCATCAATTGATTATAAGGGCAATGAGGATGCTCATGGAAAACAAGCAGATTGTTTTCACAACTTTGTTGGCGTTTTCATTGGGAGCTTGGGTGTCACGTAAAGTTGGATCTCGTGGACACGTTTGATATGGCAGCTATCTAATTACATAATTTTAATCTGTTATTGTTCATATTTTGTATATGGTTGGTTTGTTTGCAATATTAATTATGTGGGTAATAAAATGTTGGTATTTGTCTAGAATAAGAGCTCTTTGTGGAAATTTCAAATAATTATGAATCTAAAATAATATAGAATTATTCCTCATAATTAATTACTTCTCTTTCTAAACAAATATATATGGAGGACCATCAAAATAGTGAGAATAAAGAGGAAAAATTTGAGTGAATGAGACATTTGAGATAGTTTCTAACTTGGGAAATATGCCATAATAAATTAATGTTTCATCTTATAAATTAACTAGATGTGGGTAATTATATAACAAATATCGTGGTTAATACATAATGTCTGCACCTGATTAACATAGATGAACAAAAAAGACCAATTTTAATGTATATTAATTAATGTAGGAAAATTAAATTCTTTACAAATGTTGATTCCTTATCTCAATTATATATCATAATTATGATAAACTATATATAATTGTCTCACTCATCATGCAATTTTAGAACTTGAAACCTGTTTGAATCATCAGCCATATGGCCCATATATCCATATCTCAGACTCAGTTCTCATAAATGTTTGTGATGGTTTCAATGATCAACTTTGAAGCCCACTTTAACATAAAATAATTTTAGTAAACCATTAGACACAAACAAAGATAAGCGTACAGTAGAATTTAAGCACTATAATTTAAGTATTGCCATTCATGTTAGGTTAATATTTTTGGATGTACAAGAAAGCATAAATTTACCTAATTTATTAATCAAATCATTGTATGTAAAGTTGATATACGATTTGAACTCACAACCTCATAGATTTAGGTATGAAAGACTTACTACTTAGCTCATCTCGTGTATATACATACCGGTAGCCCAACCAAATCTTTTGCAACACAACACAAGACAAGACAAGAAAAGAATAGACACCTTTACCTCCCATATATTATATTGTAATTGTATACTTGTATTATAGGCCATCTAATATAATATATATAACTAAAAAAAATCACTCCCAACACTAGAAGTTTGGAATAACAAGATTGAATGTCACCAAGGTAACTCTTGAAAGCTGTGTGTACGTACATGCAGTATCACCCGACACATCTCTTTGAACACATATAAGAGATAGCTTCATCATTTATAATCAGAATTCGCCTCTATAAATAATAAGCTAGTGCAAGTAAATTAAAGCATTGTTATTTTCCACAATAATTGATACGATCTGTGAAGAATTCATCGGTTTGTAGCTCAATCTTCATCAATGGAAAATGTTAGAGCAAGAAAAAGAGGGTCTGGAGCTGACAGACCTGTCTCCCATAACCCTATTGTTCAAGATTTTGTACCTTCTTTCGGTTGGACAGAGGACTCCAATGGCCATTACCTCCTTGTCGATCTTCCTGGTATTCAATCAACACCCTTATTATCCCTCATTTCTATAATAATATTGTATGCAATTATTTAATTATTTAATTATTTAATTTTTTTCGAGATTTAATTTTGTTGTTCAAAAAAGTTTGACGCAGTGATACATGTTGTGATTTTGATGTTTAATTTGTAGACTTCAAAAAGGAGGAGGTGAAGCTTCAGGTTGATGACACATCTGGCCATGTAACAATAAGTGGAGAACGGCTGACAAGTGACAACAGAAACATATTACGGTTTGAGCAGACCCTTACACTGCCACCGGATTCCGATATCGACGGGATTTTAGGAAAGTTCGAAAGTGGGATCATCTATGTGACTGTGCCAAAGCTTGCAACTGTACAACAAGAAGAAAACCGTAAAAATGATTATGAAAACGACCACGGTGATGGCAGTAACCATGTCGACGAGGAAGAAAAGAAAGAAAAGAATTCGCGGGTAGATGATTTTCCTGAAGAAACTATAAAGAAATGGGAAGATAAGGAACCAAGTAATCAATTGGTTAGCTTGGCAATGAGGATGCTAAAGGAAAACAAGCAGATTGTTTTCACAGCTTTGTTGGCATTTTCATTGGGGGTGTGGGTGTCACGTAAAGTTGGATCTTGTGGAAATGATATTGTTGATGGGGCAGCTATCTAATTTTAATTTGTTGTTCGTTTTCAGTAATATGTGGGTAATTATACCTCTGCCATTGTATAGAAATTTCAAATAATTATGAATAAAAATGATAGAATTATTCCTCCTTAATTACTATATACCATGAAAAATAAAGTAGATATACTATGAAGGACTTAATTGAGTGAATGAGACATCTGAAATAGTTTCAGTATTGGAAAATATGCCATAAACATCTTATAATAAAGATTTGGGTAATTATATAACAAATATCGGGGGGTTAAAATGCATAATCCATGCACCTAATTAACATGTAGATGAACAAAAAAGGGCAGAGGATGATGAGTGTTAATTTGTGATGGTTTCAATGATCAACTTTGACATATTAATTTGATTGGGTGCTAAATAATTAAAGGTCAAAAATGAAAGAATGGCATCTAGCTAGGACAAATTAATTGAAGCTTCTCCAGTGGCCATCTTCATCTTGCGTCATATTTAGGTTGGTTATCGAATCTGATCCTAGAGGATATAAAGTAATTTTTCCTCAGATGCTTTCTTTGTTTTTTTTTGTTTTTTTTTTTTTTGTTTGGTGGAGTCAAGTATTCAGAAATATGACTAGAGTTTTCTAGCTAGTAATTAATTTTGGAATTGTAAAAATACCAAATAATTACTATTATATATATATATATATATGGATTATTTCTATATCCACATAATGTGTGGATTAGTCAGCTTCATGTGACCTTAAAAATCACTATTATATATATATATATGGATTATTTCAAGGGTAAAACTAATTATAAAGCTTCATGCTGACAAAAATCCAAGGCATAAAGATAATTTAGAGGAAAGAAAGATAAAGCAAAGGTAAGAGAATACAAATATTGTACATATAATCCACTATATATATAGTATAAAAAGGTAAGGAATTTGTGTTTTTTGACATAGAAGAATAAGAAGCACAAACAAGAAAAATAAAGGTGATGCTTTTGTGGTTCTACTTTATTCAAAATGTGCCTGCTTTTGACAAAAAGGAGAGCCCCATGGAATCATGTGCCACATCACCCCCCAATAATATATATATCATACTCGGAAAATAATATTACCAAGTAGAGATGTGAAGAGAAAAATTGATCAAAATTCATAAATGTATTTACGTGAGAGGTCATCAAAGTTTATGCTGTGTTAATTACAAGATTAATAATTAATTATATTTAATAAGAACGTAAAGAACCTGAGGTGGATAACGAACCCGTAAAGTAGGGAAGCCGAAAAGTTTCCAGTAAAATACTTGACGAGAGAGAATGGAATCTCATTTTCCATTACCAATTTACCATACCTGAAAAGAAAAAAAAAAAAAAAAAGTAATATCAAAAACAGTATCAAATAATCAAATAACAAAAACAATTTCAAAAAAGCAAAACCTCAAAAACCCACCACCTACTTGCATTCTCCGCTATCAACGCCTCTCTCTCTCTCTCTCTCTCTCTCTCTCTCTCTGTCGAAAAAACCCTCCAATTTTTGTTCTCTCTCGTCTTCTTCATCACTCAACCAACGAAAAGTACAAAACCCTCCTCCTACATTTCTTCGACAACAAGAAAAGAATGAGACGATGACGACGCAATCTCAGCCACAACCACCACCGCCACAACAACATACTCTCACCAAACTCGTCGTGGAAGTTGTAGATGGACGCGACCTGCTCCCCAAGGACGGACAAGGAAGCTCTAGCCCTTACGTCATCGCTGATTTTGACGGTCAGAGGAAGCGAACCTCCACTAGGTATCGTGAACTCAACCCGGTATGGAACGAGCCTCTCGAGTTCATCGTCTCTGATCCCAAAAACATGGACTACGAGGAGCTCGAAATCGAGGTTTTCAACGACAAGAGGTACTGCAATGGCAGTGGCCGTAAGAATCACTTCCTGGGAAGGGTAAAGTTGTACGGCAGCCAATTTTCCAAGCGAGGAGACGAGGGTTTGGTGTATTATCAGTTGGAGAAGAAGAGTGTTTTCAGCTGGATCAGAGGCGAGATTGGACTCAGGATTTATTATTACGACGAGTTGGTTGAGGAGGAGCCGCCACAGAATCAGCCGCCTGAAAATCAACCTCCACCGGAGGAGCCGTCGAAGAACCCGCCGCCGCATGTCGTCGTCAAAGAAGGCCTAGTTTACGAGGTACCGGGGCAACACGTGGAGATTTGTCATCCGGTTCCGGAGAACGTCTCACACTATCAACCGCCTCCGGTTGGGAACGTCCAGGAATCTCCCCCGCACGTGGTGCATATGCAACCGGATCCGCATCAAGTTCTTCCGCCGGAAGAGATGGTTCCGCCGGCGGTGGCAGAGGTGAGGAAGATGCAGTGCGGAACTGCTGAGAGAATCAGAGTTATAAAGAGACCGAATGGCGAGTTTTCGCCGAGAGTGATCAACACCAATAACTTTCCAGGTGAAACTACGAAGGAGAGAATCCATCCGTACAACCTGGTCGAGCCGATGTTGTATTTATTCACAAAAATCGTGAAAGCGCGCTATTTAGCTCCAAACGTGAATCCATACGTGAAGATCAGGACGTCCAACCATCTCAAGAGATCCAAACCGGTAATGTATCGACCCGGTGAGCAGACAGACTCGCCTGAGTGGAACCAGGTTTTTGCGCTCGGTCATAACAAGAACGACTCGGTGGATGCGACATTGGAGATCACGGTGTGGGACGCTCCGTCGGAGAATTTCCTCGGCGGCGTTTGTTTCGAACTCTCAAACGTTCCCGTGCGGGACCCTCCGGACAGTCCCCTGGCCCCACAGTGGTACCACCTCGAGTCCGGAGCTTCTGAACAGAACAACAGAGTAACCGGCGAGATTCAGCTCGCCGTTTGGATCGGGACTCAAGCCGACGACGCGTTTCCTGAAGCTTGGAGCTCCGACGCTCCGTACGTGGCGCACACGCGCTCCAAGGTTTATCAGTCACCTAAGTTGTGGTATCTGAGACTTACTGTGATCGAAGCTCAAGACCTTCAAATAGCTTCTAATTTACCACCGTTAACAGCGCCGGAGATCAGAGTCAAAGCAGAGTTAGGATTTCAGTCCGTACGGACGAGGCGCGGTTCTATGAACAATCACAGCTCGAAATTTCACTGGAACGAGGACTTGATCTTCGTCGCCGGAGAGCCGTTTGAGGATCCGTTAATTCTGTCGGTCGAAGACCGTACGAACAGGGAAGCGACACTCCTAGGGCACGTTATGATTACAGTGAGCTCGATCGAGCAACGAATTGATGATCGACACGTGGCAAGCAAATGGTTCGGTTTGGAGAGAAGAGGTGACGGATGCGGTTGTGTTGCGCCCTACTGCGGCAGAATCCAACTGAAGATGTGTCTGGAAGGTGGATATCACGTGCTCGACGAAGCGGCGCACGTGTGTAGCGATTTTAGACCCACGGCTAAGCAGCTGTGGAAGCCAGCTATTGGAATTTTGGAGCTGGGTATTTTGGGCGCGCGAGGCTTGCTGCCAATGAAATCCAAAAACGGCGGCAATGGGTCCACTGATGCTTATTGTGTGGCCAAGTATGGTAAAAAGTGGGTCCGCACCAGAACAATCACTGAGAGCTTTGATCCACGCTGGAACGAGCAGTACACGTGGCAGGTTTATGATCCCTGTACGGTTCTCACCATTGGAGTGTTTGACAACTGGCGTATGTTTGCGGACGTGTCTGAGGATAAGCCTGACAATCGCATTGGAAAAATTCGGATCCGGGTATCAACTCTAGAGAACAACAAGGTGTATACCACTTCATATCCGTTGTTGGTACTGTCTCGGAGCGGGTTGAAGAAAATGGGTGAGATTGAGTTGGCGGTTCGGTTTGCCTGCCCGTCAATGTTACCCGATACTTGTTCGGTTTACGGGCAGCCATTGCTTCCAAGAATGCATTATTTACGTCCACTTGGTGTGGCCCAACAGGAGGCACTGCGTGGGGCTGCCACAAAGATGGTGGCTGCGTGGCTGACCCGGTCCGAGCCTCCATTGCGTTCGGAGGTTGTGAGGTACATGTTGGATGCGGATTCTCATACATGGAGCATGAGAAAAAGTAAAGCTAATTGGTTCCGGATTGTTGCGGTTCTTGCATGGGCTGTCGGGTTGGCTAAATGGTTGGATAATATAAGAAGGTGGAGGAACCCGGTCACTACTGTTTTAGTTCACATGTTGTATTTAGTTCTTGTTTGGTACCCGGATTTGGTAGTCCCAACCGGGTTTCTGTACGTTGTCTTGATCGGAGTGTGGTATTACAGGTTTAGGCCCAAGACACCATCGGGTATGGATATAAGATTATCGCAAGCGGAAGCGGTTGACCCGGATGAATTGGACGAGGAATTCGATACAATACCAAGTTCAAGACCACCCGAATTAATTAGGATGCGGTATGACCGGTTACGGATGTTAGCGGCGAGGGTCCAAACCGTTTTAGGTGATTTTGCAACCCAAGGAGAAAGGCTACAAGCTTTAGTAAGTTGGAGGGACCCGAGGGCCACTAAAATGTTCATTGGGGTGTGTTTAGCAATCACTTTGGTACTATATGCTGTACCAGCCAAAATGGTGGCAGTGGCACTGGGATTTTATTACTTAAGACACCCCATGTTCAGAGACCCCATGCCACCGGCTAGCTTGAACTTTTTCCGGCGACTTCCAAGCTTATCGGACCGGTTGATGTAGAGTTGAAGAGTAGATTATTAGAGGTAGTAGTAATTTTTAGGCACCAAAAAAATGTTTTGAAGTGGGAACACATTTTACTGTTTTGTGTTGAAAAGTTGTTCCCTAATAAACATACCTCGAGGAGTGGGAAAAAAGAAGGGGACTAGAAGGGAAAGTGGCAAGTTGTCATTATTATCTTTTTCTTTTTTTTTTTTCAATTTTTTTTTTTTTTTTTTTTTTTTTTGGGGTTAATTTTGAATTTGATTGACTGACTGTTGAAAACTTGAAATAAGAAAAAGGAGGGTTTGGAGGAGGAAAAGGAGTGCTTAGATGAAAAGGGAATTTGAGTGAGTGAGCCAGAGATTGATGTAAGGATGTCACTAAAAGTATAAACATTGATTTCCATTCAACATTATTAATTGGATCAACATCCTTTCTTCCTTTATGTCCACTGCCGTTTAAACCTCGAAATACTATTAAATTGAACGAGTATTTTTACTGTATTGCGATTTGCGACGGTGGTTATAAAAAAAGAAAAATCTTTTTTCATGTACTGTATTTACACTATATGGTTTAGGAGTCAAGATGTATGGCTGGCATTTACCAGCTTTTAAGACCTTTTCTCCAGAAAACATTGACTTATTGAGTGCATTATTGATCACAAATCCAACAAAAATATATTGTCCTATACAAATACAAGTGGGTATACAGAATTCTCGCTGATGCAAAAACTAATGGAGTACCAAAACAATAGGATGAGTTGAGGCTTGGAGAATATTATTCACAATATAAAATAGGGCTTCTCTTGCATTTTGTATGACATCAAAATATAAAATTCAAGGGTTGGAAACCACTTCCCTACTCTACTACCGCTACGAAGATTGAGATTCCAGGTTTGTAATTCAATATCCTCGTCTTTTTTATAATATGTGATTGGTTATCTATGAAATAATAGCATATATATATATATATATATCCAAATTCAATTTTTTATTCTCCTTTGTTTCTATGTAGCAATTTCATTACTATATAATTTTTTTTTACAATATTAAATGTAAGCCCATCATGCTTGTTCCTTGAGAACCTCATGTTGTTCCTCGTAAGGAAAAACATACCAGATTTCGCATCTGAAACCTATTGTGTGAACATTGGCTGGCAAAAAATAGTTTAGAGATCAATTCAAATTAAATTTCACATCATATCAACACTTGAGTCTTGACTATAGCACTATTTATCATTATTATTGTTTTATTTCAGAGGAAACTCAATAGCCCGGGAACTGGTGAATATAGAAGAAAATAATGGGAGAGACGGCTGAAGAAAAACATCATGACGACGGAAAAATTGAAGAGAATAAAAAGGAGGAAAAGAAAGACAAGAAGCACGAGGAAAACGATGGAGATAATAAGAAAGAAGAGAAAACAAAAGACAAGAAGAAGAAGAAGGACAAGGACAAAGAGTGTAAAGATAAGGAGGATAAAGAGGGTGATGGTAAGGAGAAGAAGAAGAAGAATCCTGAAGACAAGAACAGTCCTGAAAAACTTCGGGCCAAGCTCGAAAAGCTCGAAACCAAGATGAAAGATCTTGCTATCAAGAAAGAAGAAATTCTCAATCTCCTCAAACAAGTTGAACAAACTACTCCTCCACCGGACACTAACCCACCACCACCAGCCACTGCTTGATCACCTCCTTCAATTCCTCTTTAGGTTTATACTTTAAAAATTTGACGATAAAAATCGTTATTTAATTAGTTTATATTATGAATTAACGTGAAAATAAAGGCTGTGTATATAGCTTATGCAATTTGCATAAGCTATACAAATGTAGAAGTCTTCTTCTGAACAGGAAATTTATGCATACTATGATAATTAAATGTGAAAATAAAGTTGTATATTCCATTGTGCTGAATTTTGCACCTCAACTCTAGAATTGTAAATGTGAATGATAAAAGTTATATTTATGACTGTTCTAGTAGGCGCTACTTAGACCACCTAGGCGGTGAAACCGAATAAGCCAAAACGATATCGTTCAAAAAAAAAAATTAAAATTAAAATGACAGACAAAGTCAACGGTGTTGACTCTGCCTAGCCAGCCTAGGAGCCTGGCCACCTAGGCCTTCCTCGCGGCGGCTAGGTCCGCCTAAGGCCTAGACGGCCGCCTAGGCCGATTACTAGAACAATGGCTTATGAAGAACCAGTGCAATTAGCTGATGATGATCATCATGTAGAATTTTGCAATATAAGCCTCTCATCCCTTTTTAATTATCATCAAGTAACGAAAGTTAACGGAATTCGATCTGTGATTTAATCATGCACACGTAATTAATCTAGTTTTCACTAATCAAATTCTATGATATTTTTCTGTGACGTTAACAAAATAAGAGCTAGAGGCCAGACTCTAGAGTTTGACAACACAGAGATTAACTAGGTTAGATTATGATATATTATAGTAATGGGACATAAATGAAGAAATTAATGGTGTAAATTCCTGAAGCTTCCATAATATAGGAGATTTGTCATCAACTTACCTTAAAGTTGAATGGAGTATTAATTGGGAAACTTCGTTTTAAAGATGGGTCCTGTATACGCAAGTACACAAGGAAACTTCCTCTTCAGCTTTTTCTATTCAGAGCTTTTTCTATCCATTCTCAATAAATCTTCTTGCCAACCAAACACATGCAATAGGTTAAAATTAGATTAAAGTTTCAATTAACTACATGCACAAGTCACAAGTGTTTTTAATTAAGCTATAGAGTACATCAAATGAGCAACAGCCCAGGTTTATTCATCGATATTGGCAGCAAGGCGATAGGTTAATTATATAATTTTCTCATTCTGTTCCTTGAATCTTATTGTTTTTCATTGTTGAAATCACATTCCAGTTGATCATATTAACTTACTAACACAAATTAGTTTACATTATATTAATTAATCGTTGTTAGATCTTCTCTACAAGGACTATGCTCAACAGCTGCCATTTCATCTTCGGTACCAAAACTTCGACTACTGTCTTGATCTTGCATGTCAAGGTAAGTGACGATCTCTTATTCACTGTCTATTTTCGATGTTATTATTGTTAGAGAGCTTAAATACTATTGTTAGGTCATTTCCTATCGGTTTAAGCTTTTAGGTTTGATGGTAATTAATTACTAACATGGTATCGGTTTAAGTTTTTGATTTTGTGGACTTCTACGTACAGCTGAAGAGATTGTGCCTGGACTGCATACAGTTTTTGGATTTAGCATTCCTGCTGATTCTGGCAAGGTAAGAAATTTCTCTCACAACTTCTATTAGCCTAGTTACTAATTGTTGCACACATGATCAGGGCCGGCCCATGGGGGAGCAAACCCAACATTTTGTTGGGGCTCCCAACTGGCACAATTTACTTCTTCTTCTTTAGGGCTTCAAAAGTAGAACCCAATATATTTATGCTTAAACATGACCTAATTCCAAACCTTTTACGGCTTTTATTTATATATTTTCTTTTTCGGTCCAATAAACTAATTCAATTAAACAAAAAAAAAAAAAAAAAAAAAACTTTAAGCCCAATAAACTTGTCATTATGATTCTGAGACAACATCACTATGCTATTTAAAACAAAACCAAATAATAAATTAATTTAAAACAACCTTGACCAAAAACTAAAGTGCTAAACGAATCAAAGGGTCTGTTTTTTGCTTCGCATTGCTTCCTGCTCTATTTTGTTATAATTTAATAATAATAAAAATAAAAAAACCGAATGTTTGGAGATGATTTTTTTTAGTATCATAGGACCCCGATTTTTGTTAATATCATAAGATCAGTGAGGCCTCAAAATGTATGGAGACGGCCCTGCACATGATATGCACAATGCTCGATTCTTCGAACAATGGTGATTTGAAATCGCAGGTGGAATTGCAATTTTTACACGACTACATTGGGATTACATCAGGCACTGAATTGAAGAAAAAAAATAAAAATAAATTGAAGACATTCAGCTCATACTCTACAGGACTTGACACCAAGTTGAAGGCAAACTGGCCATCAACAAAAGGATTTGATCTCTTCGTAAACTTTTCAGGTGTCATAGGATGCAACCTTTTTTCGCTTGGGGCTGAAGTTGCCTTTGATGTATCATCACAGAGATTAGCCAAATACAAAGCTGGTTTGAGCTTCAACAGTGACTTCCTTATTGCTTCCTTCACCTTGTGAGCAATCCCAATATGAGAAATCAGAGAAAAAAAAATATATTAGAAAAATGAGGTTATCGACTTTAATAGTGTATTAAATAATGATGCAGGAATGATCGAAAAACATTAAGGGCATCCTATTACAAAGCGGTGAATCCCCTGACCAGGACCGCCATTGCAGCAGACTTGAAGTATGGTTTCGATAAAAACGGGACAGCCACCTTCACGGTTGGTGGACAGCGTGCGTTGTTTCCGTCCACACTAGTGAAGGCTCGTATGGACACTAAGGGCAAGGTCGGTGCTCTTATTCAGCAAGACCTCTTGAAAAAGTTCTACTTAACTATTTCTGGAGAGGTTGATTTTAGGGACATAAACAAGCCTCCCAAGGTTGGATTTTCAATGGCTCTCATGCCCTAGAACTGACCAGAAGAAAAAGTTCTACTTAACTATGGTTGTGAGTCATAGGTTAAACTTCTAGACTTTGTTAAAGCAAAATATTGGAGAAGGTGAGCATACTATGTATTAAACCTTTCAATACTTTGATAAACAATAATGAATAAATTTTACTCTGTATTAAAATTGCCCATGTTCTTTACTCTAGCTCTATTATTGATCACAAATCCAAAGAAATATTGTACTACCAATACAAGTGGGTATTCACAATTCTCGCTGATGCAAAAACTAATGGAGTACCAAAACAATAGGATGAGATGAGGCTTGGAGAATATTCTTCAAAGTATAAAATAGGCTTCTCTTGCATTTGTATGACATAAAAAAATAAAATAAAAAATAAAAAAAAAATTCAAGGGTTGGAAACCACTTCCCTACTCTACTTCCGCTGCAACGATTGAGATTCCAGGTTTGTAACTCAATATCCTTGTATTTTTTATAATATGTGATTGGTTATCGATAAAATAATTACATATCTAAATTCAATTTTTTCTTCTCCTATGTTTCTATCTAGCAATTTCATTACTTTATAACTTTTTCCCAACTACTGTTCAGAGAAAAAGCCTTCCATTATATAGCCTATTGTTTATACAAATTAAAAGAGAATTAAAAGAGAGAGTATATCAACCATTTACCTTTTTATCTGTTTTTATATTGGGTTGGGTTCTTCGGTTGGACCTCTACAATATTTAAATGAAGCCCATCATGCTTGCTCCTTGAGAGTTGAGAACCTCGTATTAATTGGGCACAAACTTGAACACAAAGAACATGAACACTCACAAATAATGGGTTCCACAAGTTTTTTTCCTTGCGAAATCCCTTTTAGTAGTAATTATCGGAAGAAAGAAAAGACAAGCGAGATTTCGCATCCGAAACCTATTGTGTGAACACTGATTAGCAAAAAAATAGTTAGAAAAGCAGAGATCAATTTCAATTACATTTCATAGCATATCAACACACTTGAGTCTTGACATTATCATTTTATTGTTTTTTTGAAGAGGAAACTCAATAACCCAAGAACCGGTGAATATAGAAGAAAGTAATGGGAGAGACAGCTGAAGAAAAACGTCATGACGACGGAAAAGTTGAAGAGAACAAAAAGGAGGAAAAGAAAGACAAGAATTACGAGAAAGACGTTGGAGATAAGAAGGAAGAAGAGAAAACAAAAGACAAGAAGAAGAAGAAGGACAAGGACAAAGAGTGTAAAGATAAGGAGGATAAAGAGGGTGACGGAAAGGAGAAGAAGAAAAAGAGTCCTTAAATAAGAACAGTCCGGAAAAACTTCGGTCCAAGCTCGAAAAGCTCGAAACCAAGATGAAAGACCTTGCTATCAAGAAAGAAGAAATTCTAACCCACCACCACCAGCCACTGCTTGATCACCTCATTCAATTCCTCTTTAGGTTTATACTCTAAAAATTTGACGATAAAAATCGTTATTTAATTAGTATATATTATGAATTAATGTAAAAAATAAAGGTTTTGTATGTATATAGCTTATGCAATTGGCATAAGCTTTACAAATGTAGAAGTCTTCTCCTGACGATCAGGAAACTTATGCATACCTTTATAATTAAATGTGAAAATAAGTTGTATGTTATATTGTGCTGAATTTTGCACCTCAACTCTAGAATTGTAAATGTGAACGATAAAAGTTATAGTTTACGACAGTGTTCTCGTAGGTGCTAGCTCTAGTTGTATGGCAGACTACGTCTAGCATTTAGACCATCTAAACGGTGAAACCGAATAAATTAAAATGATGTCGTTTTGAAAAAAAAAATAACAAAAAAAAAAAATCTTACGGGCGTTGACTCTACCTAACCTACCTAAACCGGTGTCTAGCTAGCTAGCCTAAGAGCCTAGCCCTAGGCCGATTACTACAACAATGGCTTATGAAGAAACAGTGCAATTAACTGATGATGATCATCATGTAGAATTTTGCAATAAGCCTTTCATCCCTTGTTAATTATCATCATGTGGTGTTGAGCACTAACATTATTATCGACCGATCATCAGCTTAATTATTTAATGTTACATAATGTCACCTTGATTTGAAAAGAGATAATTAAAATTTTTAATCAAGTAACGAAATTCAACAGAATTCAATCTGTGATTTAATCATGCACACATCATGCATATGTAATTAATCTAGTTTTCACTAATCAAATTCTATGATATTTTTCTGTGACGTTAACAAAATAATAGCTAGAGGCCAGACTCTAGAAGTTGACAACATAGAAATTAACTAGGATAGATTATGATATATTATAGTAATGGACATAAATGAAGAAATTAATGGTGCAATTCCCGAAGCTTCCATAATATAGGAGATTTGTCATCAACTTACCTTACAGTTGAAGTTAGAGTTAATTGGGAAACTTCGTTTTAAAGATGGGTCCTGTATATGCATGTAGCCAAGTACACAAGGAAACTTCCTCTTCAGCTTTTTCTATTGGGAGCTTTTTCTATCCATTCTCAATAAATCTTCTTGCCAACCAAACACATGCAATAGGTTAAAATTAAATTACGTGCACTAGTGTTTTTAATTAAGCTAGCCAGAGTCTATAGGGTACATCAAATGAGCAACGGCCCAGGTTTATTCATCGATATTGGCAGAAAGGCCATAGGTTATATATGATATATCATCTTCTCATTCTGTTCCTTGAATCTTTAATTACATTTTTTTTAGTGTTTTTTCCTTGTTGAAATCACATTCCAATTGATCATATATAATAACTTAATTACTAACACAAATTTATTTACATTACATTAATTAATTGTTGTTAGATCTTCTCTACAAGGACTATGCTCAACTACCGCCATTTCATCTTCAGTTCGAAAACTTTGAATGCTGTTTTGATCTTTCATGTCATGGTAAGTGACGATCTCTTATTCAATGTCTATTTCCGATATTATTATTATTATTATTGTTAGAGAGTTTAAATATTATTATTAAACTATTTTTTATCTGTTTAATTAAACTTTTAGGTTTGATGGTTAATTACTGACATGGTATCGGTTTAAGTTTTTGATGATGTGGACTTCTTCGTACAGTTGAAGATATTATGCCTGGAATGCATACACTTTTTAGATTTAACATTCCTGATTCTGGCAAGGTAAGAAATTTCTCTCTCAACTTCTTTGAACCTAGTTACTAATTGTTGCACACATGATATGCACAATGCTCAATTCTTCGAACAACGGTGATTTGAAATCGCAGGTGGAACTGCGACTTTTGCACGACTACATTGGGATCACATCAGGCATTGAATTGAAGGCATTCAGCTCGGTCTCTACAGGACTTGACACCAAGTTGAAGGCAAACCGGCCATCAGAAAGTGGATTTGAACCCTTCGTAAACTTTTCAGGTGTCGTAGGAAGCAATCTTTTCTCGCTTGGGGCTGAAGTTGCCTTTGATGTATCATCGCTGACATTCGCCAAATACAAAGCTGGTTTGAGATTCAACACTGACTCCCTTATTGCTTCCTTGACCTTGTGAGCAATCCCAATATGAGAAATCAGAGAAAAAAAATATATCAGAAAAATGAGATTATCGAATTTAATCGCGTATTACATAATGATGCAGGGATGATCGTAACACAGTAAGGGCTTCCTATTACAAAGCGGTGAATCCCCTGACCAGGACCGCCATTGCAGCAGAGTTGAAGCATGGTTTCAGTAACAACGGGAAAACCACCTTCACGGTTGGTGGTCAGCGCGCATTGTTTCCGTCCACACTAGTGAAGGCTCGTATGGACACTAATGGCACGGTTGGTGCTCTTATTCAGCAAGACTTGTTGAAAAAGTTCTACTTAAGTATTTCTGGAGAGGTTGATTTTAGGGACATGAACAGGCCTCCCAAGGTTGGATTTTCGATGGCTCTCCAGCCCTAGAACTGACCAGAAGAAAAAAAAAAAAAATTGCTTTCATCTTCACTATAGACCAGATAACAAAAATAACATCATTTGTGGTGATGGGTTTTTATAATGGATTAATTAAATACTATGGTTGTGAGTTAGAGGTTAAACTTCTAGACTTTGTTAAAGCAAAATATTGGAGAAGGTGAGTGATATGGTCCTAATCTGCAGCCATGTACCATGTAGTGGGAAGGAACTTAGTCAATTGGAGTTAGTTTTATTGGTTTGTTGGTTATTATCAGTTATGTTGTTTTGCATAAAAGGGAGATCCATGATTGTTTCATGGCCATGATGTGAGTGGGGCAAACCCATGATCCCTATTTCCAGACTCATTTGTAGCAATCTCAGCTATAAAAAGCTAGGCTGAATGCAATTGTATTGAGATATCATTGAATATATAAAATAATTCCTTCCTCACTTTTCCCTCTTATTTCTTCTATAATTGCTGAATGATATCAGTGAGCATACTATGTATTAAACCTTTCAATACTTTGATAAACAATAATGAATAAATTTTTATACCATATATATATATATATATATATGGAAGTTTTCATGTGTAAGGACTTCTGATGATATGGATTTAACGAAACTTTCGAGTTTGGTAGAGGAATTATGAGTTGAATCATGTGAATGTAGTTTTTATGAATAAATAATGGAAGTTCTCATTGTAAGGACTTCTAATGATATGGATTTGACAAAACTTTCGAGACTATAGACTCCATATATGGGAGCTGCATGTCACAACCCACCCTACTTTGGTGCTAGGACATGCCGTAACCTAGCAGTCTAGAATGTTTCTCTTGTAAATATCTAAAAACTTTGTACAAAAATTCCGGATAAGTGGTAATTGAGGTAGGTAAGAGTATTTATAATGGTAATTGGGTAGATAGAGCATTTATAAAGGCCGGACCTTACCCTTATATGGAATAAATTCTAATCATCCATTGATGAGTGGCTCTACTATTGATAAATAAAAAAATAGGTTCACTTATGAGTTATGATAGAGGATTCAAGTCAAGTTTTCTTGTAACACTCTTTGAGAGCAATATACTCATTTTATTTCCCTCAAACACTTTGCTTGTTTATTTCTCTAGTCTCTCCAAGTGTGTATGAGAGTGAGTGAGCAAGGCTTACTTAACAACTAAGCTAGAAAGTTGTCTAAGTGCCGCATGGGTTAGCTGCAGTAAAACTATTCCCCCTGAGATGGAGTTGCTAATGATTTGTATAACTGAGAATTTAAAGCAATTGGCATTTGTTGAAATGAAAATATATGTCAGGAGACAATGATCATGATTATGATAAACATTGTCAAGACCTAAACACCCATATAGCTGGCTTAGCTGCTAATGCAACAGACACCACACAATTCCTTTAACATAATATGCACAGTAATAGTTATTGGACTAATGACAATCACCAAAACGAAGAAGGCGAGCACAGAAACTTGACAGACAAACAAATGTGCAACGCTAGTCTGAACATAAACAAATATAAGCCTAAATAAAGTAACAAATTACTGGCCAGCAGAACCCTGAAGAAGTCCATCGCGGATCTGAGTAGCAACATCGCGAACAGCACCAGGTCCATGGGGAATGAACACAGCAGAGGATTTAGAAGCAGCACCAATTTCCTTCATGGTGTCAAAGTACTGGGTTACCAGGACCATGTCCATAACATCCTTTGCAGTGGTTCCTGGCACATTCACAGAGAATCCCAGAACACTGTCTCTCAGACCATCTACAATTGCTTGTCGCTGGCGAGCAATACCAAGCCCTGACAGATATTTAGACTCTGCTTCACCTTCAGCTCGTTTGATTTGTAAAATTTTCTCTGCCTCTGCCTTCTCATTAGCCGCCACCCTCAGTCTTGCAGCTGAGAGATTATACAAAATAGTTAGAAGATTATTCAAAAAAGATTTAAGTACTCATCAACCTAATGGAGAGATACTAAATACTTTACCAGCATTGATTTCATTCATGGCCCGCTTCACATGCTCGTCTGGTTCTATGTCAACAATGAGTGTTTGGACTATCTCATATCCGTAAGCAGACATAGCCTGTGAGAAACAATGAAGGCAAGAGCTTTAGAAAGATACTCTTCCTAAACTTCACAATATAACATATCTGTAAACAATATAAAACTTGACTACCTTTTCAAGCTCATCTTCCACAGCTTTGGCAATTTCATTTTTCTGCTCAAAAGCATCATCCAGATTTAGCTTTGGAACGCTCGCCCTAATCACTGAACAATAGAATGGAAGATGATATATTAATATACCTCAGAATGTACATCCATATGCATGTCTCTGTGTGTGCAGGTGATTTAGTGAGAGCTGAACATATAATGATATCAAGTAAGAATTCAATTAGTACCATCAAAAACATAGGCCTGAATTTGGGTCCTTGTGTTGCTGAGCTTGTAAAAAGCATCATTTGCCTTGTCTGCCAGGGCACGATATTGAATAGATGCAACAACATTGACAAACACATTGTCCTGGTAAATACCATAAAGATTGGTTACGAGGCATATGTAACATCTGATCGCTAAACTATCTTTCACATAAATAATAATTGAGCCAAAATATATTTATATTTTTCAGCATCCAGAGAAACAAGAAACGATTGTAAATCTTTACATAATTTGATATGGGAATATCTAAACAAGTTTCTTACTTCACAATTAACTATAGTGAGTTCAGACAGACCTTTGTCTTGGTTTCACACTTCACATCTAACTGCTGCAGCCTCAGTGACAGGTGGCCAGCAAGCTGATGCCCCAGGATCCATGGTAGGCAATGGCATCCAGGCTCAAGGACTTGATCAAACTTGCCAAATTTCTCCTTAATAGCTACCATCGACTGGTCAACTTGAATGCAGCATAGCAAATTGCCCATCTTCTTTACTCTCTAATATGTCAAAACAAAATAAACAAGTCAGATGTGTATAGGACCTGAACAAGAAAGCAATAATAGTTAGTCCATAACTTAAAATCCTACAGAACCAAATTCACAACAAGACAACAAGAAGAACAACATTATGAACAAGGAAAAAAAAAACTTACTAAACTTACAAATAGGATTAGCCGTTACGAAAACTAAAAAAAATAAAAGTTTGACTTCTTCAAGGGGATAGATTGTATTTTTATTCATTGACAGCATAAAATGTCCACCAGGACCACAATTTATAGAGTTAGAAAACCTAATTCGATTTGGACAAGGAAATAAATAATAATATATCAAAAGTAAAGAAAAACAATCACAAATAAGAGGAGACTTACAAATCACCAAACAAACAAAAACACTAGAGAGCAAAAAAACTGAGTGATAGAAAGATAAGAATAACAACTCAAAAAAACAAGGGATTAAATAAACCCAACCACTTGGCATAAGAAATTTCTTTATAAAAAAATGTAAATATTGAAGAAATTTGTAGGAAGTTGTGTATTGTTTTCAATCTTACAAACAAAGGGAAAAGTCAATATCAGATAATTAAAACTCTTTTGCTACAAATAGGATCAATTAAATATATTGTTTGGAATCTTAACAACAAAGAGATAAGTTAATATCAGACAGTATAACATTCTTTTGCTACAAATAGGATCAAAATTAAATATGTATGAGCTGTACCTAGTAGCCATTGCAGGCTCTAAGAAACTTCACCATGTGAAAACAATTTTAATTGCAATACCCTTCAATTTTAGTAGCAATTAATTATGTTTGGATTAACATGTTGAAGTCATATAAACCCTAAAAAATAACGCCCTTAGTTGTACTATAAGAAAATATAAAACAAAAAAATACAGAATTAAAACAACACATTGTCTCTGTCAAACTAAAGATTTATTAAAATAATAGTACAAAAACAAGAAACAATACATTGACAAATAAAAATGCAATGAAACAATGGAATTATTTTGTTTGCCGTCTCAAATAAGAAAAACAACAGATGGGTATATTGTTTTTTTTTTTTTTTTCTTTTCTTATATTCGTTTTCATTGAATATATCATCACACAATTACAATGAGTTTTGAGTAAACAGCAAGCAACTGAACATATAAATACTAGGTTTTTATTTCTAATTTCAAACCGTAAAGAATGTAAACGGAAGGAAAGTTTATCAGAAACTCACTATTAACGAAGACGAAATTGCAAAAAGTAGAGAAAATTTTGAAGCTTTTTTTGTGTGCAAATTGCTGGCTTTCTGTGAGAAACCAACAAGAAGTTGTGTGTGTGCCCACTGAAGGAAGAAAGAAAACCCTCAAATTGTAGGCTCTCAATATAAAAGAAGCGGGTCCCGGCCTATTTATGAGCTCTTATAAACCAATCTTCAATTGGCCCAAAATGGAGTTTGATAATAACCCTTTTAAAAATTAATAATAATAATAAAAAGAAATTAATATTTTTTTTAAAAAAAATTACAATAATTCAAGGTTTAGGGAGCTGGGGGAGGGACCGAACTCGAACCCACAAGGGAATACCACTGGATCAATCCTATCTTATCATGGTATTTTTTTTTTATTATTGTATATATGTAAACATACCTTTGCCCATTTTGAAGAGACTCTTTCCCTGCGTTGCATTTCCCTTTCCCTACTTTGCATTTTGATTACAGAGTCTAATCTTGCGAAGCCAGTAGACCTTTACCCACAAGGCCATAATGGTGTTAGCAAGTCTTATTTATACAATAAAATACATGGTTCCTTTTATTTTATTATTATTTTTTTTAATCAGAAATACATGAAATTTAAAAGATAATAAATAAGAGATTGGATAGAATGAAAATCCTATCTAATAAAAACCTATTCAAAATTTAAAATCAAAACTATTTTTTTATATATAAATAATAATGAGTGATCCTTAGTTCGTAACATCCCCATGGCTCCCAAAAAAGAAGGTACAATTCGACAAAAAAATTATAATAATAATAAAAATTCTTCCATTTTACCAATTTTCCCACCAACCAAACAACACAAAAATCATACTTTCATTTTGGATATGTGAACTATTTACACTACCTGGGCCACCTATCCGGCCCAAAAAAAAAAAGATCCATCCGGGTCATATCGATCCAAAAATCGAATACAAAGAACATATTTGTGTCACG
Source organism: Acer negundo (assembly GCA_035582765.1). Lineage (NCBI taxonomy): Eukaryota > Viridiplantae > Streptophyta > Magnoliopsida > Sapindales > Sapindaceae > Acer > Acer negundo. The sequence continues at coordinate 31,912,429 of CM069238.1, forward strand.
ATAAAATATAATTTTCACAGATAAAGATTTCATTATGTCAACAATATGATTGGTGGACATTATAGTACCTCAGATTACAAACAATCATACGTGGCACTTCTTCTCACCATGAAAAAAAAAAAAAAAAAAATTCACAGACATAAAATTAATACTAAAAACAATTTCAATTTCTTTCTTCGTGATTACTAACCATCAATGGCGGTCTCTGCACCAACACTCATAAACAACAGCTTCCTCTCCTCCTCCTCCTCATCCAAACCCCGCTTCAGCAGCGCCTTTGCCGCCAAAAATGGCTTCTCAACAGTCGTCGCCATGGCCCCACAAAAGAAGGTACAATTGGACAAAAAAATGAAATTCCATTTTCTTTTCAATTTTCTCACCAGCCAAACAACAACAGCCGTTAACGTATAAAACCCATGACAGGTTAACAAGTACGACGAGAGCTGGAAGAAGCAGTGGTTCGGAGCGGGGATTTTCTACGAAGGGAGCGAGGAGGTGGAGGTTGACGTCTTCAAGAAGCTCGAGCAGCGTAAAGTCCTGAGCAACGTCGAAAAATCGGGTCTTTTGTCGAAAGCTGAGGAGCTGGGTCTCACTCTATCGTCTCTGGAGAAGCTGGGTTTGCTATCCAAAGCAGAGGACCTGGGTCTGCTGAGTTTACTGGAGAAAGTGGCGGGTACGTCGCCGGCGGCACTGGCATCAGCATCCTTGCCGGTATTTCTGGCTGCTGTGGTGGCAGTGGTGGTGATTCCAGATGATTCGGCTGGGCTGGTGGCGCTTCAGGCTGTGGTGGCCGGTGCTCTTGCTGTTGGCGCCGTTGGTTTGTTTGTTGGGTCTGTCGTGTTGGATGGCTTACAAGAAGCTGACTGATATGATTCTTTTTTTCATTTTTTTTGGGTTTTTTGTAGTGGAATAAACACTTGAATATGTAAATTGTGAGTTGATGAGTTAAACAATGATTTTTATCAGTGTTTAATAAAATTAAAATCATAATTTGATTTTGACTACTTTTCTGGTCAATTGGATTCCTACTTCACTACTTGGTTTTCTTGAATGTGTATTCACTTTAGCTGATGATGTTATTGAAATAGGTAGTGAAAGGAGTTTGGAATTGGTAATAATGCATTGACACTATTACATGAACATTCAAAGTAGTTATACATGTGAGAATTCAATTCTAATGCATACTTAACTACTTGTTCAAGATAAAATTAGGACTAATGATCAATACTTAATAGAGACTAGGACCCATCTTTTCTCACTGTCTAACTGGCTGCAGGGATGGAAGAGGAAGATTCAATTGACATGGTGGAACAGCTGATGAATCTAACAGCTACTTATCAAGGTCCTGTTGACCTGTACTTGTAGCGGTTGGCCCAGAACAGATAATTGAGCAAGTTTAAGCAGCTGAGTATGCACATCAACCAGTAAAATCTTTCAAGGTGATAGTGATTCAAGTTGCTGCCGAAGAGCCATGGCGTGTGGCAATAAGCATCGGTGACATCATTCACAATTGATACAAGCACCGAGCTGAAGTAGTGTCCCATGGCCAAAGAGGCCCAGGAGAGCGATGTAGCCAAAGATCTCATACTTAATGGGGCCTCTGTGAAGAAGAATTCCATCATGCCAGCTAGTGTGAAAAGATCGGCTGATCCAAGGAACAAGTACTGCAAGGCAATCCAAAGGAATGTGATGGGTAGAGGTTCGGTAGAATTAACTAGTCCTGCATTGAATGCCACTTTCTTTCGCTTGGTTTCCACCATTGCTGCCACAGCCATGGCAACAATAGAGAGTACTAGTCCTGTCCCGATTCGTTGTAAATGAGTAATCCCCATTTCAGTTTTTGTTGCTTTTCTGGCAAGTGGAATGATCACATGGTTATAGAGTGGTGCAAGGCTTATGATGAAGATGACAGGAAAGATGGGGAGAGAAGCTGGTGGGACTTTTAGTGAGCCAAGCTTGGTATTCATGGTTGCTGCTTGTTGGACTGAAAATGTTGAGAGTTGAGCTAGGCAACAGTTTAACATTATAGTAGACATGAAGGTTGGGAGAATCTTTAGAACTATTTTGACCTCTTCTACTTCCTTCACGGTACATTGTAATGTTGGGTGGGCAGGGTTGTTGTTTAATGCTGTATTTAGAAACCTGAGATCTTCTGTTGGAATTTGACTTGGCACCTTTTGTTTAGTATTATTACTATGTTCCGCCTCACTGGTTTCAGCTGTATAGGATGATGGATTTGAGTGCATTCCCATGACAGCATTGCTAGAATTCCTACATTTATAGGCTTTGTAAATCGCTGCAATCAACACCTGTAAGACATAAATGAAAGGTTGTTACTTGGCTGACAAGGCTGCAAATTTGCCAATATATATATTGTTAGTCTCATTTTATGTGAATTCTACCTTGAACATGGTAGTGATGGGGCTCCCATTGGGAATTTTGTTCCTGTAGAAAGGAGAGCCGAGGAAGAAAAGTGGGACGGAGAGTAGTATCGTTGCAGTGGAGATCCCAAAACCCCATTGCCAGCCTTTATTGTCTTCAATCCAGACCACAAAAGTGACTGCAATCAGAGCACCACAAGAAAGGCAGAACACATAGTAGTTGAAGAATGCTGATCTCTGCTTCCTTCCTCGTGGGGTGGTCTCATCGAATTGTTCAGCTCCATGAGGAGGAAGTGAACCTTTTATACCTCCAACACCCAGTGCCACTAGATAGAGACCTGCAAACAACATTGCGGCCTCCCCACCGCTGACTTCCTGACATGAACTATTCATGTCCGCTAGAACACAGGTTGGAGGTTTCAATGAAGGTATTTGAGCTTGGACTGTTAGTATTAACAGACCCTATTCCATTGTTTAAATGTTAGTTAATACATAACAAAGGTAAAACAAGAATTTAATTGATCATTAAATTGCAAAGATAAACAAAAATAAAGAAAGAAGTTTCCAGTATTCCATTGTGCATGTCTCTCTCATGGTATTTTCTCTTCATTAGCATTAATCACTAATTGTGCTTGTCATTTGTCACTATTCATCACATGTGTGTGAACAAAATTATCTGCTGCCATTTTGAGTGCACTATATTGCACATTAGGAAATTTATTTGTGAGAGCAGAACCTGTGGGACCTTGCCAGGTCACCGTGAAGTATGACTGGACAGTGCTATAGAAATCAACTCTTTTTAATCTTTTTTCCCCTTATTATATATAATTGTTGGCATGATTTCTGAAGACATTGATGTTATGTATTACTTAGTAGCCATAAGATTGGCACATGCCATATAATCAATTAGTTCATTCTCTGGTAAAAGGACCCAAGAGATGTGATGTTTATATTTGTGAGCCCTGCCCACCTCTGGTCTTTGTCTAAATAGTGTCCTCAACAAGGACCTAACAGAATCAACTTGTGCTTTCTTGCCCACCTAGTAGGCTAGTCGGTGATGGAAACTGAAATTTAATTATAAAATGCCCTTCCTAGCATTTATGGTTCCAAGTCTCTAGATAATATTGTGTCATAGCAAGTTGCTCATCTGTAAAACACATGATGATTTGACTGAAATTGGAAAACCTTGCCTTTTCATGTTAAAAATGAAAACATGAAGAACTTAAGAAACTTAATCCTTGTAAGAATCTTACCATGAATTCTATTGCAGCACTTATTACATAGATGTGGTAGGTGGTGAAAAAAGCATCTGCTAAAAAGCCACCAAGGAGAGCGAGGAAGAAGGCTGTGCCCATGAAATTTGTAACTATGTTTGCAGAGCTGGATGGAGAAAAATGCATGAACTTGGAGAGATACAGCACAAGGTTGCTTGCATTGGCCAGGTATGCTAGATTCTCCAGTATTTCCACAACTGGGTTTTGCAATAATAACAATATATAAATATAGTGAACTTGTATGGTGAAAGTTTCTTATTACTAATTCTACAATATTGGAAGGATTTTCAGCAACCGAGTTGATACACAAATGGTAAATTTGCTTTGGTGATTATTTATGTATAAGTAACTGACCTAAGACAAAGAAGGCAGCATGCATGCCACCATGACGGCCTCTTATGGCAGGTTTGTTCCTCCAGTCTACATATCCTTCCCATGTGTTTATCTGTTGCACCTCATCCTACAAAAATGATATAAAAAATTTATGAAAAACACCAGTGAGAAACAAGTGGCAAAAATTGAGATAAAAGATGGAAATGAGAATTTGATGAGAGAACTCTCACCATTGTAATATATGCTTTAACACTTGTATGCTAATTGTAGATTTGTAGGTTATAGAAGAGTTGACAAAGAATTTCTAGTAAGGTGGTAGTATGTGATCTACTATATATAGACCGAGAAAATGGTGGCCCAACACATTGAGAAAGGTCTAGAAGCAATGAAAATGACTACTCATTTTCTCTTAAATTTTCAAGCTAGGACAATTTGTATGTGTGAGAGAGAAAGGGTGAGTTGTGTTACTGTCTAGGATTACCTAATCACAATGAAACAGACCTTAAATGGAAAGAGAGAGTTTGAGTAACATAAGCCATCAAATCCTCATTCACATGTATGAGTTTATGTGATCTCGCTTGTTCTGAACACTTGGTTTCCATCTTGATTTATAAACTTTAGTTTAGTGGTATTACATGAGATTACATTGCTAATGATTATAATGAAAATGACTATTGAAAAAAGTAACTTTTGAAACTCGGTTTGCAGGTTTAGGAAGGTGATCTTTAAACTGATGTAGAGAAAATAAAATGTGGTGCTAGATGCTTTCCTGGATAAACCACGCAGTTTGTACTTGACAAGATTGGATATTACGAGATGAGATGGATCGAAAGAAGCAAGTGCATGATATCAAATGAGATTATAATGGCTGTTCTTGTGCTTGAAGATTCAAGGTAAAGTTTCTAGCTAGCTTTATAGATATGTCCCACAGCCACACAGGCACACTCATGCCCTTAGTAGTTAGTAGTGGGAAGACCACTGGGATTTTAAGTCAATCTCAATAAATCAATGCTTTGTCTACTTGCATTATCCTATTCTGAACTTTGCTGACTTGGGAAAATTCTTGCTTTTTTAAATGTAATCATCCTAATGTTCAATTACACCTAAGTTGTATAGATATACCTGCAATCAATTCTATTGGCATATTCTTCTGTGAAGAATTAAGAACATTAGACAATTTATCATTTTTGTTTTTTTCATGTTCATGTTGTGGTTTGATCTTGTACTGTATTGCTTCTTATTTGCCCGGTGGAGTAGGTTTCTTTTCCGGGCCACATGTTATTCCTTGGTTCCTTCTTCAATAAAATATGTGAATATGACACTTAAGATAGATCTGGGTCTATGAAATCTCCAACTTGAGTGGCTAAGAAATTAAAATTATGGGACCTACTAAGTACTAACTGAGCATGCATTTACATCCATGTATTGCTACTCTACAATAGTGATAAGATGAATTCATGCCTACATTTTCTCCTAAAAGATTCAAGCAAAAACAGAGAAAAAGTAAATTTTAAAAAAATATATATATTTATAGTTTGTCTGATTAGATTTGCATGATACTATGATAGGTCATGGAATCACTATTGGTCATTTTCATGGTGTCATTAAAACATTATATTCTTTTAACACTAAACAGGTATATAAATTCTATGAATGGTGGAAGATTATGGGATCATTTTTATATTGGGTTGTTATCTGATGCTAATGGAATTATGGAATAGTTCTTCAGGTTTTCCAGTAGCCAGCACATATTCCGTAAAGCTTATCAAAAGCTGCTCGTGTAATTTTTAAGATTCCGATGCTTCTTTCTAGTTCACTGTAGAATCTCTTGGATGAGATGAATTATTGGATGGAAGAATATGAATATTAGAATGGTTGCATGGATATTATATAACTAATCTAGCTAATGAATATTATACTCCTGAAGCAGGTCCTGTGGTTGTTGAGAAAACCTTCAACGCATCGCATCAGGTGTACTACACCTGACACCTGATGCGATGCACTTGCCACTGGAGATATGAGATATGACAAAAAAAGAGAAGAGGATGCACGTATTTGAGTTATAATGAGGACATTTTGGTCTTTTTGGTGGTGGTGGTGTTGTTAGGCTCACTTAGGCTTGGACTCTCTTTACTGTTTACACTCTCTACACATGGCTATGTAAAACGGGTTGACTGGTCGTGTTAGACCCAACACGAACACGATCCGTTTATTTTTGATATGACACGAACACGACCTGTTTATTAAACGGGTCAGACCCCCTAAACATGAACACGAACACAAACACAACATGATTATATATAAACGGGTCAGACCCCTTAAACATGAACACGAACACAAACACAACATGATTATATATGGGTCAACACGACACGACACGACACGATTAATCCGCTTATTATACGAATCAAATCGTGTTAGGTCAAATGACCCGTTTAAACAACATTAAACCCATTTTAAAAACGTTGAACCCGTTTAAAAAACACAACACGACACTACTAGGTTTCCTTTTCTATTTTTATAGAAAAGTAAAATTACATAAATATCCTTATAAAATAGTGAAATTATATTTTTACCCCTATTAATCGTGTCAACCCGTGACACGGTGGATTAACACGAACATGATCCGTTTAATAAACGGGTTAGATGGGTTGATAAAATTATTAACACGACCCGTCAACCTAAACCCGCAATAATCGTATTCGTATCGTGTCGATCCGTCGTGTCATGACCCATATTGCCACCCCTAGCTCTGTGATGGTCTCCAAATCTACCCACATCCGGCACTGTAAAAGATAATTTTCAGAAAATAAAACCTGCTTGTTACGAAAAATGCTAGCAACAGAAGCAAATGCAATAGCTAGATATTTTCATAACATACATATTAATAAAACTGTGTTTACTCTTATCAGAAACTTTGCACTTGGAATGTGTAACAGATTTTTCTAGTGAGTAGTCAACTTCAGAAACAACTCGAGAGGTCCATTGAAGTGAAAAAAGTTGATGATGATGCTCCATGAACTTTACATACAAAACAACTGATGTGCTTACTTGTACGTCCTCGTCATGATCACATTTTTTGCAGGTTAGGACCATTGTTCAATGAGAACACTAACAAAAAAACAACTAATGAGTCACATTCTGGAAGTTTCAAGTTTCTTCAAAAAGGCAATAGCTTGAAAATGGCTTCAATTCCGGTGTGCGGTCGGCCAAAATGTGAGGTTCAGACTTTAGTCCATGTGCTGTGCAGCTTGATGCAGAAGTGCTTCCTCTTCAGTGCTTTGGAGATGCTATTTTAGGAAATTTAACTGCCCAATAGCTAGCTATTTAACAAAAAGTTACTCAAGTGATTGAGGCTATGTTTGAGATTGCTTTTACTTGAGAAATAATCACTTATTTCTCAAGTTTTGAGCAAACGGGTGTTTGGTAAACTCCCCATAAGCACTTATTTTACAATTTGCTCATTCAATAAGGAGTTTTTGATAAGTTGAAAAGGGATTGCTTTTTGAAGCAAAAGTTAGCTTATTGTTTATACAATATCCAGAATACCCTCATTATTTTAATAAAAGACAATATTACCCTTATATTTAATAATAATATAATAAAAAATGAAAATAAAAATAACTTAAAATTTATGGCGATGAAGTTAAAAGAAAAGACAATATTCTCCGGCTATGGAGTTGCCGAAAGAAACCAAAACCTCCGGCAGTGGAAGAGGCAAGAATGGAGGAGGCAAGAGAACGAATGGAGGAGGACTTCGACGCGAATCCATTCGCGATTCCGTCGCGAATCCTTGTTCATCGATCTCAAATACTTGTTCGTCGATTTCAAATACTTGTTTGTTGCCGGCGATCTCAATGGCACGTGAAGGATGCTGACGACGATCTCGGTGGATCTAGAGACGAAGGAGGAATTGGAGAGTCGACGCTGCTGCCGGAGTTTGCAGAGGTTGAAGAGTGTATTGGTGAAGGGGACTGAGTTGACTCGGAGGAGGAGTCTGAGTTGACTCAGTCAGGTTCTTTTGTTGTGTTTTAAAAGTAAATTGAGTTGACTTAGCCATAATTTTTTTTTCTTTTTAAATTTGTTATTTATTTCTTTTTATATGTTCTATATTTATATTATTAATGATGTCTATTTTAGTAATTTTGTTCAATACATTTTCCATCCTTTCAAAAGTTAAGCATTTTTAAAATTTTAGTTTACTAAACACTTACTAATTTTTTCTTAAATTGATTATTTTCTAAGTAAAGCTATAAATAGATTTTTTTTCTTAAGTAAAGCAATCTCAAAGATAGCCTAAGTCATTCGAGTTATTTTTCAACAGCCATCCTTGTGCACTGTGGCTTGCCTGAACCAGGGAGCTTGACCCAGCGAAGCCCACTGCAATATTGGTGTCCAGCTCACACAGCAAAATTGATTGGTGGGCTTTTATTGACTTACTGATTTGAGGGAATAGTGGGAATTATTTTTCAGGTTTTATTTGGTTGAAAATAATTTCAAAGGAGACAAAAAAAAAAAAAAAAAATGATTGGTGCTATTAGCACCTCTTTTCAATTAAAAATGCCCCACTTTTCAAGAAGTCTAGGAGAGAACAAAAAGTCTCTCTCCATCTATTATTACTTTCAATGCTAAATCTGAGTTCTTGGCTTTGAGTTTTATAAAATGAAGCAGATATCGGTTTGATACTAAAATATAGAAAATATTAGGAATATTTCAATCAAAGTATCGATATTTATTTCTTTATTGGTTTTATGTGTTTCTGTAAATCAAATTAATTAAAAAGAGGTTAAATAAATTCGGAGGAAGATGAATACAGATTTAATAAGCCCAATAAATCGTGGAGCATGGACCAATTGGACCCCAAAAAAGTTAACAAAATTTAGGATTCTTACTTTAAAGGGGACCAAAGATTTGTGTCCGTTGCTCTTAGAAACAAACTGATATTGTTGTCAATGTCTTTATCATTCATCCATTAATAGCCCAACTAAGATCCCCATCAAATTAGAGACCACTTTGGCTCAACTTTCATATTTGGACATTCATATCTTTCATTTCATATCACTCAAATTGAGATATTGATACGCCGAATGAACGTCAATTATCACCGAGTCATATTATATAAATTCATCGGATACCCAAAGATTAGCTCATTAGATGGTGCTCACGTTCTCTCTCGTTCACTCATATGACGCCCTCAACATGTCTGAACTCAAATCTTAGTTCGATTGAGTTCTTTATTTTTGGCTCGATTGATATCACATCACATGAGAACTCTAAATGAGCTCTCTATGCTTGACCTGTGTCCACAGGTCAGGTTTTCATAGTTACTCGTTGATCTGGGTGGGATTTATTTTGACCTAAATTCACTCTATAAAGATAGAAAGAACCCATTAGAAAGAATTAAGGATCTTAATATAGAGTTGATGATGATAATGAAAATGACAACTCTCTGATGAACACATTCTTCTTACTAGTGTGGTCCAGCCAGCTCCAGTTGCAATCCTTTTGTACCAACTTTATTCTCCATAAACACTCTAATTGTGTGTCCATTAGTCTAAATTTTCTCTTAATTACTGTTGAAAAATAAAAATTATAATAATAATAATAAAAACACCCCACATTTGAGCACAGTTGATACAAAGACAGCTTCCCAACCATGATTTTTATATCTTTTGATTGTATAGTTAACAGTACATGCAATGCATTTCAGCTTATATGATGGAAGATGGAGTAATTGTGCACTTGATGATAAGCTTTTTGGAATTATGGGTCGAAAAGATCATCATGACCCAATCGAAAGAGAAAGAAAACGATCTACAACTACTGGGGGGTCTGGGCACATACATATGTGGAGTATCTTTTGATTATAATTAATAATTGTCATAATCACATTATAGGACAGGTGTTTTTACTAACTTAAAATTAAAGCTTCCTCTTTTTTCATATTTTGGGGGATTCTTAATTAATTAGAGATAAGTGGGATTTCGAACTTATCATGGTGCCCAATCTTTTTCAACTTTGTTGACATTTTCTAGCATTTTGGATTAAATTAATGGATTGATCATCTATTAGCATGGGATTAATGCATATATACTGTATAATCTCCTTTTTTTTTTAAAGTGCATATAAAAGAAACAAATTCTATGTACAATATATCCTTTAAAAGAATTTTTGAGATGGTGTTATTCCCTAATCACTCTTTTGATTTTCCTAACTAAGTTCAAACTTCTAAGTGGGTTCAAAATTTTACAAAGTGTGTGTATGAGACCGCAATCAACTATGTATTGTTCGTTTTGTTCCATTAGGCTTTCATAGTTTTGTCTTTTAAATGGCTTTATCATCTCGTTAAAGAGAGTATTTATTTATTTATATTACATACCAGTTTTAATTTTAAACAAAGCGGAAGAAAATACCTTAACAACAATACCTAATAAAGGATAGGTATTGTTGCAGCTATACCTATATTCCAACAATACCTATATTTTTATTGGGGCCTTGATGCAGCTAGCGCCAATGTTTGAGCACCATTAGCCATATTCAATACACAACTACTGAACTACCCATGCACAATTAGCCATATGGGTGATCAAGCCCCGTTGATTCTAGGATTGTGAATATATTGCCAACTCGTTGATTTACTATAATACCAAGAAAGCAAATAAAAGAATTTTCATAACTATATTTTATTCATCAACATAAGTATGATATCAAATGGCTACAAAGCTTTCTTATATAGGAGTAGAAATTAACAAATAAAAGGGAACAAATAAAAATCATAATTAGAATCCTAAAAATATGTCTTTATCATCAAATCTCATAAATCAAGTAATTGTCTTTATCATATGTGATCGATGAAATTGTATAATTTAAGTTATTGTCAACACCATAATTCTTACAAATCTTCAACCACTTGATCTCCTTCGGGCCTTCTTTTAACACAAATTGTTTATGTCAAAATTCCATAAATTCACGGATCATCACTCGCTTTAGCTTATTAAACTTCATGGTTTTATCATGATCTCATAGGTTAACACTTAACACAGATTTGTGCTTATTTATACTAGAAAGGTTAATTGGCACTAATGCCCCTTAAACTCTTCAAAAATTTATACTATACTCTATGTATTTTTTTTTTCGACACTAAACCCTCATAACTCTTATAAATTGATAAAAACCGATTGTAAATTCCTCTTCATAGAGGTAATAAACCCAATTGTTTACTAATAAACGAGAGTTTGAAAGGTTTAGTGTCGGACAAAAAAGTATAAAGGGTATAGTATAAATTTTGAAAGAATTTTAAAGGCATAAATAAGCCTACTAGAAAATAGTATTTACCGTGTGTATTTTATTACTGTTAATTTTTATTTTTTAATGGAATTTTGTTAATCCGAACTCCGAAGTTGATTGTAGATTTGCAGTAGGAAACAAATACACACATGAGCAGTTGTGTAGAGATGACAGATCCAATGGACAGAGAATCCAAGAGAAACAGTAAATAAATTATTTAAAAAAAAACAAATGACGACAGGATGGGGTGGTGGCCCAAACCACGTTGACGTGGGCCAATAAAGTACAGACGTGTGGGAAACCGAGAGACGTGAGTGGTGGGGACTGGACCAGGTCCAAGTTAATGAGTCATCCGTGTGAGTTAAACTTCGAGCTCGCTGATCGCTTACCCCAAGAAAGCGATTGATTAGACATGATTCTTTGTTTTTCACCACCCCTCGCCTCGTTGTCATCTTCTTTCTTTCCAAATTACCTAATTACCCTTCTCCTTCTACCTTTTGTTTTTATATAATATACGGATAGTATTAACCTGTGCTCTTACGATTATTTTTAATAATTGTACTTACATTAACTGTTTTTCTTTTATATAAATAAAGTGATTATTACCTTGTATTTTTATAGCATAAATTAACACTATCTTATATTTTTAGGGCCTTGGTTAACGATACCGATAATATATATTCATTCACTTACAATGATTATAGATTGCTTGAGAGTTGAGAGGTTGATGCTAATTAATCTAATCCACCCGAGTCCTTTTCTTGTTGCTTGTGTAATTGTGTTGAACAATTAACAAATATGAACTTGAATTAATGATATAAACGTTTGTATATATGTGTACTATAATTTCTAGTCAACTTTTTAATTATTGAAATTGTACCAATTTTGGGATGGAATCTTATAAAAAAAAAAAGAAAAAAAAAGAATTAATATTCATTTCAATTCATTATTCAACCAACTCTATTTATCCAAAGTTAAAATCCGTTAATCAATCATAATTACTTCTATTCCTTTAATCATAATTATAAAGGGCAATTACTAATTAGGTCTCTGGATTTTTTTTTTTTAAATTCAATGTTGTTTATAATTTTTATAAAAGTGACCAAATTGGTCTTCCCATTTTTCCTAAGTGCCAAATTAATCTTTTTTTTTTTTTAAGAAGTGAACAAATTGATCCCTCTAACGGTTTAACGATGTTAAATTTAACAGTTAACTTTAACAAATTTAGTTAAAGTACGTAAATATTATTTATTTGTCATATTAGAGTAAAATTGTTTTATCTTTTGTACATTAAATTCACCATTATAATTACAACAAAATCCAAAAATATTATCAATGAAACACCATTTATACCTTTCTTAATTAAAATTTTCTTTAAAAAATCTAAAAATATTTCAATAGGACAATGTCAATTACACCCTTAGTTACCGTTCATTCCTAGTTTAGTCTTTTACCATTTTTATATAATATATATATATATATTTTTTGTTAATATTATATAAGCACCGTTGTTAAAATTATTCAAAAATCAAAACCTATAAATAAAACAAATAAAAATATACATGTGTAAAAAAATAAAATAAAACTGGGCATGTGTCATTATTATATTGTTTAGAAGTAAAGTACAATTTTACTCCTACACAGTTAAAATTGACTGACGGAACTTACTTAGAAGAACTAATTTGACACTTGGGAAAAATGTAAAACTAATTTGCTCACTTTTATAAAAGTCACAAACAACTTGAAATTTGAAAAAAAATGTTCATGATCTAATTGGTAATTGCCCTAATTATAAATCAATTATATTTTTTTTGTCATATATATAGTCTCTATATTGTCAGTTTGAACTGATATAAACATTGCATATGAGTCATTGAATTTAAAAGATGTTAACATGTCCCCTTACCACTTTATTGCTATAAAAAGAAAGGTCATTACATTTATTATAACAAGACAATAAATATAGTCGTTGATAAGTGTTTTTATTTCTCATTATATAAATAAAGTGGTTGTTAACTTAAAGTACATATTATCATTACCCTTAATAAAAAGGTTCTATATAGTTTATTATCAATAAAAAAAAATCTCAATGTCCGGATCGTGTTAACATATTATTAAAAATATATTCGGATCTCCTATTGAACTGATCTTTGTCCTGACAATTGACATGTGTAATTGATAGCTGTAATTTATTTCTTTTATTATTTTTAAATAAAAAAAATTATTCTTAAGTGCTTTATATATAAAATAAATAAATAAATAAATAAATATCAGTACAACAGATGATCCTTATCCATATCGAAAGAAGAGGGGCAATAAAGTAAAGAAACAAAAATCTAGAGCTTACGTGTGCACATTATGCTGCACTTATTATAACCCAACGAGGTCATACCACTGAAGAGAGAAAGAATAGTCTTCTCTCATCTTCTTCTCCATCTTCATTTCATTTTCCTATCCACTCCTCCTTCTATTGTCTTTTGTTCACGTTCTTCTGACAAAAATCTCTCAAAGGACTCTCTCAAAATCTATCTTCTTCTGAGTGAGATGGGTATCAGCAGCCGGTGTTCCCACACCTCTCACATAACAGAGATCATCATCACCAGTTTCTTCCGTCATAAGATCACGTCCTCCTAGATTCATACTCTAGTTTCCATCAGCTGACTGATCTTGTAGTTTTTTTGATTAAAAAAAAAAATGGCGGGTACTGGGAGGATGTATACTGGTACTAGTTGTGGTAGTGTTGGTGTTGGTGATGATTCTTCAAACAGTTTGTCTATTTTCATTCAAAGCCAAAAGGGTTCTTGCTCTTCTCACTCTCTTGATGCTTCCTTTCTTTCTTCACGCCCTTCTCCTTCTCCTTTTCTTGGTAATTTTTCTCTTATCTTTCTGGTTTTTTTTTTTTTTTAAACTGTTTCTAGTCAATACTATGTAGATCCGCTGATGTATATGTTTAATTGATCTTGTTATACAGAGTATTGTTATCTGTTAGTTTTGGATGAAAATATGTTTTCTGTTAAAGTCAATGTTTTGATACTAATTTCAGGTTAAAAAAAAAAAAAAAAAATTGCTTCTTGATGACAAGTGATTGTTTTTTCTCAATTGATGATGATGATGTTTCACTGTTTTTGTTTGTACTCTGTAATTGTCTTGCTACTTTGCTAGTTTTCTCTTTGTTTGATGCATGAGAGATTCAGTGATCAGCTGTTCAATCATGATTCATGTATGATTGAATCTTGGTTTAAAAATCAAAAGAAGATTGTCTCTTGTTCTAATAATTATAAGACATGTCAATCAATGTGGGTATAGAAAAAAAAAATTTGCATATATAGGACAAACTGTTATTTTGATCTGGAAACAAAATTTTGTGACAAAGCCACAAAGGGTGTACTTGTTATAGTTGTTGAAATATTATTAATTAACTAATTAATTCTAAAAGTGGACTCTGTGTCTTGGATTCAGGTTCAAGATCCATGGTGAGTTTTGAAGATGTAAATAGAGTAAGTGGATCCACCAGGTCATTTTTCCAAGCATTTGATCATGATGAAAATGGTGATGACGATTTGGACGAGTATTTTCACCAACCAGAAAAGAAGCGACGACTCACAGTCAACCAAGTCCAATTTCTCGAGAAAAGTTTTGAGGTAGAGAACAAACTTGAACCCGAAAGGAAAATCCAGCTCGCAAAAGACCTTGGCTTGCAGCCTAGACAAGTCGCAATCTGGTTCCAAAACCGCCGCGCACGGTGGAAGACAAAACAACTTGAGAAAGATTATGATGTTTTACAAAATAGCTTTAATGATCTCAAGAATGACTACGAAAACCTCCTTAAAGAGAAAGACAAATTAAAATCCCAGGTAACGTTTCGAATTCACTAAAAGACCGCACGAAAAATTTGAAGTCTTTATGCTAAATTTTGAATCTTTTTACAGGTCCTAGTGTTGACAGACAAGCTGCAAGCGAAAGAGAAAGAGAGCAGCGAAAACAACACAGAATTATGTGCAGCAAACGAAGCTGATCTAGTTGCATTGTCAGAGGAACAACCTCAACAAAAGCCAATCAATGTTGCTGAGTCTGTTTCAGAGGTTGAAGTAGAAGAAGTATCAAAAGTGTCAATAGTGGTTGGAAAACAAGAAGATATAAGCTCGGCGAAAAGTGATATTTTTGACTCAGACAGCCCACATTACACTGATGGGGTTCATTCTAATTCGCTGTTGGAGATGGAAACCGGAGATTCATCATATGTTTTCGAACCAGACCAATCTGATTTGTCTCAAGATGAAGATGACAACAACTTGATCATTAACAAGACAGTACTGTTGCCTACATACATCTTCCCAAAACTTGAAGAAACTGATGATGACTACTCAGACCCGCCTGTTACAAATTCCTGTAACTTTGGATTCCCAATTGAAGATCATGCCTTTTGGTCCTGGACTTATTGAGAGAGATTTACATATTTATATATATTAATATATCTTTGGTATATTATATAGATGCAAGTCTTTTTTTTAATTTTACTGTGTTTTCTTTTCTTGTTCGAAAGTGTTACAAAAATAAGGTAATAAATTTCAGTCAATGACACCCCAATTCAATTTTGGTGGTGGGTTTTTGATTGTAGTTGGAATTTGGAAATTGGAAATGGTGGTTTAATTTTGTCCTGTTTGTAATTTTTGTTTCTTGTAGGTTTCGGGAATGTAATTAAATAATATCTTTTTATTTGCAAAAAAAAAAAATAGAAATGGTGTTGTCTTGTTCCATATTGCTTCTTACATTTATATAGAAACTTATATATATATATATATTTTTCTTTGTGACAAAATAGATAGTCAAAACTCAAAATTAGCAATTGTTATACAATTGTTCTTTTTTTCCTAACAAAAATGACTTCCAATTTCCAAGTTCCAAGTACCAAAGTTACAAGGATGTTAATGGTATGGGTTGGAGATGAGTTTTTCATTACAATCCCTAATACCATTTTGTATGAAAAATATCATCTCCGATGAATACTAACCTTAAAATAAATAGTGCGGATACGGATATTTTCCATTAGGGGATCAATTTTTTTATCTCATACAATCTTCATCCTATTAATGTATTTTTTTTAATGACTTTTTTTTTTGATAAAGATCATATCAAAATTATTAAATAATATGAAAATAATAACGTACTGAGGTATATTATATATAACGATCATAATTTAGAAATGGAGTAGTGTTTCAATAGAGAGAAAATAGGGGAACAAAAAAGACAGAAAATCATGTTAGTGGGAGAGGAAAAAAGGGAAAAATACGAGAGAAAATTATGTTTTCTGAAGACAGTACTAGTCACAATACTATTTTTATAAGTGTTAATTTCAATACTAATTATGTGTTTCAATATATATATATATTGATAACGAGTATGGGGAGCGGTGGGAACTTGAAATCCTATAATTGTATCGATATTAAATTAGGGATTGAAAAAATTACCGATCCCATACCACAGTATAAATGGTAAACCTAATCCCACCATTGACGGGGTGGATCCCCACAAGTTATTAGACAAGTTATTAGACTAATGGGTAATTTTAACATCCTACATAGATAGGTTTGAATATTGATGTTTATTAAAAAAATAAAAAAATAAAAATCGAATGGTTTTAGGAGAATATATTGAAAATCTGAGTGTCTTATCTTTTGAGAATCAATAACCGGGAAGCTTTGTAGAATGTAGGATGGTGGTAGTAGGGTTTACGTGTGAGCAATGCTAATGCTTTGATAGCTAGGAAAATTCCTACAGAATTAATGATTTATATATATGTTTGATCACATCACAGTTTGATCAATCAACATTGCTCATCAAATCAGATGGTCCCAGTCAACCAAATTTTACTAGGCAACCTCATCTATTGGATGGTGATGTAGTTGTTGTTGTCTATTGGAGAACTTTGATCTTAGCAAGAATTGGACAAACTAATTAATTTGTTAAACACTTTAGAAAAAAAAATAAAATGGAATCCAAGACTGTTGATTAATTGGTACTGTGATATGTGAAAAGTTTCTCTCTCTCAACACAAAGCTTTCTTTCATATATATATAAGTGCTTTTTTGAAATGGTGTTGATTCTTGATTCACAAAAGGTATTTTTAGAAATATATCAAAACAAAAAACAAAATCTGCCCAAGCCTTGTTTAATCATACTTAGTTTTTGATAAAAATATAATAAGATATTAAGATGGACCACCCTCCTCATTAAAGGATACCCATGTTCAATGGCAGCTCGATCACCCTTCAAAATGGATGTCGTTGTATACATTTAATTTCTAGTATAATATATTACTTATTCCATGCTTGATCAATTACTTCGTGTTATAATAATCAATTCACAGTAAATTGTAAAAGTCATTGAATTATATTAAATCGAATACAATACGATGACATAAGTATCAAGCTAATATTGTTGTGTTGCTACTAAGTCTTAACAAAATTTGAATTAGTTTCCAAAACATTTCCATAACATTTGGTATAAACTCATTGTCAAGCTTTAATTATTATATAAATAAAAGAAAATTACACCTAACCAACCTGTGAAACCTACCTGTGCTATAAGTATTCACAGGTTGATACAACTTTTCACAAATTTATATTAATTTATTCGTCGGTCGATTATATTGTTGTAAACTTTGATAAAATAAGTTTGATTAGTGATAGATTATTTATATACATTATCTGGGATGTAAACGTAGATTTAAGTTATATAATTATATCTCACTGTTATTATATTGTAATAATAATAATAATAATAATAATAATAATAATAATAATAAAAAAATAAATTAATTAAAATGAAGATTATTTTATTTATTTGTTATTGATCTATTTAGGTAATGTATTTTTTTAAAGCTTTTGTTATAAGGAGGATTCGAGCTGCTAATTTGATAATCATTTACTTAAACCTTAAATTCGTTTATTTAGCAATTGATCTACGCTCCAATAGGTTAAAACGAAAGATATTTTGAAATCTAAATTTAGATGGAACTTCACCACGTAAAAGAAAAAAAAAAAAAAAGGGTTTCTTCTTTTTGTAACTTTCCCTTTACGGCATATTTAAGCTGGAACCAGTCAACAGTGAGAGAGTGCCAAGTGTCCGTTCTTCACGAAGCACGAAGCTCTTTTTACAGATTTCCTACCGACCATCTAAAGCCCACATTGGTGGGGTTTCGACAGATGCCGTCCACGTGTAGGGAAGATATCTCTCAAATCAGAGCCTATTCTCGTCAAACAAGCATCACTATCAAGACAGCAAGCAACCCCTCCCCATGGAATCTCCGACTGTTCCGGGCCCCACCTAAGTCGACAGTTAATGCAACGTGGCGTTTGATCTGCGACCCTATAGGCTGATGATCCAGTCAAAAAAAGGTAAGTAGGACCCACCTGAATTATTATTTTACTAATATTAAATTTTTTTATATAATATATATATATTCTCGATCTGATCAGTGCGTCCTGATATAACTTTATTATAATATTAAATGTGAGCCACTAGTTTTGAAAAATACATACATACTTGAATTAAAGTATGTAAAATTAATAGCTCATATTCGATATTTTTATAAAGTTATATGGAGATGCACTTATTTAAAAATTTCTATATATATATTTAAAAAAGTTTTGTTCTCTTACAAAATAGAGAGATACAGATAAGCAAGGGATGGAAAAGTGGGTCCACATTAGTGGGTCCACATTAGTGGGTCCTAGAAAATGACAGCACGGATGTGTCCATAATCCATATGTTTTCTATGGGAGCTGATGTCACTTTCTTTGGGTCCACTATACACGTGCCTATCAGGTGTCCATGTCCTAGCTTCGTATTTTTAATATAGCCATTGATTTTGACTCTTTTGGAATTTTCATCACACCCCTTGTCTAAATAATTTTTTTTTTTTAAAATAAATATATATATATAAAATAGAATAATTTTTGTGTGACGAAAAATTGAAGTTAATTAGTTAATTACATGGTAATTGGGATTTGTTTTTATTTTGTTTTTATTTTTTTTTTAATTTTAAAAATTCTAACATCAATCGAGATTAAAAGCTAATTAGGTTACAAGCATATAAATTTAGTCAAGAGTTTTAATTTGATGTTAATGGTCCACTAAACTTTAATTAATGTCTTTATCAAAATTTCGACAATCACATTATTCATATGCTTTCTAGTTTCTAAACAAATATATAAATTAAAATAAAGGTTTAGAGATGGACAAAGTTGAAAAAAAATCTATTTTTAAATCTATATATTTGATTTGAAAATTATGTAACACCTACCACATGATCAAAGTAAATTTTTTTTTTGTAAAAGTCATTATGTTAATGCAAAGGCATTATGTACTAAAGCTATTAGAGTACTAATTTCATATTTATGTCACTAAAAATGTATTAAACATGTTCTCTTTTTTTTTTTCTTTTTTTTTTTTAATTTTTAATTTTTTTTTTTATTATTAAACATGCTTAAATTGAAAACACCACTTCAATTATAAACAAACACTAGGGCCCCTCATTTTATGATACTACATTTTTGTCAACGCTTCGTTGTGGTAAATGGTAAATCCCACTCTAAAATGAAAAATCAAGTCCATTTTCTAATTATGGTATAAGTAAATTTCAACAATAAAGAGATGCTACTAGTTGAAACAATTGATGATACCGATATATAAACACTTAGAGCATCTCAGATGTAAGAGTGACTCGTAAAAAAAAAATATATCAGATAGGATAAATAGACAGTCTATTAAAAAATATATCTGTAATGCAGTTGTGTATATTCAACCTCACGCTAATATGATAAAAAAAATATTAGGCATTATCAACATGATCGTCTACTTTTAGACGGCCTGTTGCACATTTATTTTTTTGGTTGACTCAACAAGTATTTAAAATTGACATTAATTTTTCATCTATTTATGGTAAGGAATTAAAATAAAAAAGAAAATAGGAAAAAAAAATTTGATTACGTCATTAAAAATAAATATGTTTTAAACTAAAGCATTGGAGACCAAATTTTGATTTAATTGTCTATCAACTATATCTTTATGTTACATAGGAAGCAAGTCTCTTGATATTGTTTCTATATCATTCAAGACCATGGAGAAACTGAGATGATTTGCTTGGCTTTTGGACCTGGAAATTGGATTCACAGTCTTACCTTCAAAGCCAAAACCCACTTGGGACTCAACAACAACAACTCTGTTTCTTCTTCAACAACACCTTTCACTCCCTCGTCTCCTTCTCCTTTTAATCCTATCTTCAGACCAAACCCTTTCTCATTCTCCTCCTCTTCTTTTTCAAGAATCTCCACCAATGGACTCTCCTTTGATATCACAAACCCATATTCTCCTTCCACCACTACTCCTTAGAGCCCTTATAGCCCCACCAGTGGCTTCCCTTCCTCACTTTCCTATGCCAATATCGTTAATGTAACCTCCAATGCCACCACTTCAAAGTCTCTGTCATCCAATGGTTCCATGTCCTTCTCTGCATTTCCTTTTTACGGCAACAACAACAACTATGGTGATGTTGTTGATGAGTTCAAGACCATCTTTCCTTCCTTAACGATTCCAAAGCCGATGACTTTTTTGACCCCCGAATGGAAATTAATTTACTCTCTCTGTGTGTAATATTGTAATTTATTTTACTGTTTTTCCTTTTGAAGGAAGGAAGGAAAGATGGTTTTGAAGATGATGCTCATCAACAACATCACCCATAATTGTTGTTGTTTCCGTAAAAAGGAAATGCAGAGGAGGACATGGAACCATTGGATGACAGAGACTCTAAAGTGGTGGCATTGGAGGTTCCATTGACGATATTGGCATATGAAAGTGAGGAAGGGAAGCCATTGGTAAGGCTATGAGGGCTCCAAGGAGTAGTGGTGGAAGGAGAATATGGGTTTGTGATATCACAGAAGAGTCTATTGGTAGAGATTCTTGAAGAAGAAGAGGAGGAGATTGAGAGAGGGTTAGTTCTGGAGATAGGATTAAAAGGAGAAGGAGAAAAGGGAGTGGAAAGGTGTTATTGAAGAAGAAACAGAGTTGTTGTTATTGTTGAGTCCCAAGTGGGTTTTGGCTTAGAAGATAACACTACAAGAAAAAGTTGGGACTCAACAATGGCTTAGAAGATAACACTACAAGAAAAAGTTGGGACTCAACAATGGTGATTTTATTTTCCTATCTCCACAACACAACTTGCTTTGCATCTTGCAAGAAGTTTTTTTTGGCTAATCCAAGCTTTGGATCTCCATGTATACATAGAACCTCAACCGAATCAACAGGCTCTAGCATGGTATATTGAGACAATCAAGAAGATAGTAGAGAGGGAACTTGTTTGCGGTAAAATCGTATCTCTAAGACATACACTTCCACTCTATAGAAAATAAAATCCTCATTAAAATTGAATTCCAAACAGTAATTGTTATATTTAGTCTTCGATAAATGTGTGAGTTTCATTTTTTTTACTCAAATCTTGATTAATTTTAAGATTCCAATTGATTTAGTTGGCTCTACCAAAATGGAATACAAGATCAAACAAAATCATATGTATATATATATATATATATATATATTTCTTTTATCCTCAGTGCATCATGATATAACTCCATCAGTGTGTTGCATGTGGCACATAGATTTTGGAGAAGTTTTGACAAGTGCATGTACTTTGAGTCAAAACATGTAAATCTAATGGTCCACATCCAATCACTAATTAAGTTATATCAAGATGCACTGACTTGAAAATTTTCCTATATATATATATATATATATGTATTAGCTTGCAACCGCATATAAAATTGTAAGGTACATTCATAATTATAAACAATTACCTTAATAATCCAAGCATCTCTATGTTATAAAATGAAATAGTACCACAAAAAAAAGGTGCATTAATTGCTTTAAATAGCATGACATTTCATCAAACAGTTTATGTGCATTCAGCCTAGTGAATAAAACAATGTCAAGTTCATACAATACTCAGGTTAATCAATAAATCAATTGACAATAACACTTTTTTTTTTATTTTTTTTTTATATACATTAAAACACAACCAAAAACACATAAAAAGCAAACAATTAGAGAACAAACCTAATTGGCTTATGGAAAAAGATCTTCAGATTGAAGTGATCGGTGAGGGCTCGTTGCATCATCAACTTGACGATGGTGACAGAGACCTCTTCCTTACCCAGTGGCGATGACGATCACCTCAAGCTTGATGATGAGAGCAACTTGAGTGACCGTGTCTTTGTTGTTGTACTGGTCATCGTGCATGTAACGGTGAATTCAATAGAAACGAAATCATGAAGAAATTATGTCCGAGGAAAAAAAATAGAGAAACAAAATAGAGATTAGAGAGAAATATACTAGAGAAAAATCAATTAAAGGATCGCTTTAATTTTGATTAGGTAGAGAAAATTAGGAACTGTAGAAAGAGAAAATTAGGAACTGTAGGTAGAGAAATTTTAATTTTTTTTTTCCATTGTTGAAGTACATGGCCATATTAAGTACGCAGGAGAGGATAAAAAAAAGTTTGCTTATATATATTTATTTGTTTATGTATTAGAAACCCTAAAAAAAATAAATCAAAATTTAGAGATACCATACCTTGAGTAAATTGTCATAGACTTGAGAGTTTCAATGAAATTAGGAAATATGATTAGGTGTTTGGAACAAAAAATTTAAAGATTCATGATATGGTTTAGGAAATCTGAAATAAGTGAAAAGAAAATAAGAACTCGGTTTAAAAGATCTTCAATCACTTCATTTCGTTTCATCACTTCAGTATCAGATCTTAAAATAAAAAAGTTTTTCCTCTATTTTTCTCTCTGAAAATCTAGAGTGTAAGTAGTGTGGTTGATTTCAAGTGTTCTCCTTGTGATTAGTGTGGCTTCGTTGAGTGGGGCTATTATGAGGGCGGAGGAAATCGCTATTCTATGTGTTAAGATGTCGCTGAAAGAATGGGAGGGCCCGGTTCGGGGCCTTCAGGATAAGTTGAAGGTTGAAGGGGAGAAGAAGATGGCTCTGTGCTTGGCAGGGAAAATTCTATCTCAAGATTTGGTAAATAGAGATGTGTTTTGTAATGTTATCTCGAAGATATGGAAAGTAAGGGGAGATGTGGAGATTGAGGTAATCACTAGTAACATGTATGCTTTCCACTTCCAATTTCCTGATGATCGATAAAAAGTTCTAGCGAGTGGTTCAGCATGGAGTTTCGATGACTCCCTGATCGTTCTTAAGAAACTAGCCGGGAAGGGTGCGTTGAAGAGTCTGAAATTTTGTAAAGCTGAGTTTTAATCTAGATATCCAATATCCCAATCTTGTGTATGACTAAAGAAATTGGGCGCTTTCTTGGAAGCATAGTTGGAGAAGTTCGAGAGGTAGACTTTAGACCATCGGGTGATTGTTTAGGGAAATATTTAAGGGTTTGTGTGGCAATCGAGGTCGTTAAACCACTAAGAAGATTTTTATGTGTTGATGTCTTAGGAGATGGGGAAGAAACGGTGATGCCTATACAGTATGAAAGACTTCTCAATTTTTGCTTTCGTTGTGGTGTCTTGGGACACACAACTCGTGAGTGCCCGAAATCAGTGAATAATAATCATCAGAGTGCCATAGATTTGCCTTATGGTGCCTGGTTGAGAGCCCTTGCAGCACTAAAATTATAGATGCAAAGGAGGTGGGGTGGTAATCATGTATCTAGGAACTATAATAGTAATAGAAGAGTGAATGATCTAGTGGAGGAAACAAGACGACACCGGCACTGGTCAATGGTTTTAGAGGGAATTCAGAGGGGAAGTGGGCTTAAGTTGAATAACGAAAGTTCAAGGAAAGTAAGCGTGAATGGTGGAGAAAATTCTGGTGTAAATTCAAATTTGAAACTTGGGGTTGACTCTGGACATGATTTTGAGGATCGATCCAAAGGAAACTGTGTGGACTTTAGAGTCCCTATTAACTCTATGGAGGTAACTCTAAATTTGAATGTTATAGAAGGAAGGGATTTGGGGAATACATCTAGCTCAGATTTAGCAGGATCTTAGGTAGCGAGAAAGAAGTGTATTTCTGTCATTTCTGATAAGGAGGATGCTGGGAAGATTATGAGGGTTACTAAATTGATTGAATTTGGCTTGAGTACTATTACTGTTGGGAGTTTTAAGGTTGGACCTGATGGGCTGCTTAAGCCTGGTGATGGGGTCGTTGGTCTTGGGCCTGTCAAAGAGATAGGTTATGCTATGAAGGGTGTTGGAAAATTAGGTGTTAGTTTTTCTGATAAGGGCATTAGGCCTTCTAAAATAATTATTAATAGACCCCTCTTACAAAAAGTAGATGGGCCTAAATGGAGGAATTGAAAACGGGCTATTAGGGTAGGCCAGGCGTTTGGTAATTTAGCAGTAGTTGATGTTAGTGGCAACGAGAAAAGAAAGGTGTCCTTGGTTGAAGAGGGTTTCAGTGACAAGTCCAAGAGATCGAAATATGATTCTTCTGCTATTCTCTTATGTATCGGTCGGTCGGCCTTCCTCGGCCCGTCGATTGCCATGAATTGCATCTCTTAGAACACCTGCGGGTTGGGGAATCCAAGGGGGTTCCATGCTTTAGCGGATTTGAATAATAGCTTCAATATGAATTTTCTTTTTCTTATAGAAACAAAAGCTTCGCATTCGTTGATGGAAAGGTACCGTGTGCGATTAGGGTTTTGTGGCAAGCTTGTGGTGGATAAAGTTGGGAGAAGTGGTGGCCTTTGTTTGTTCTGATCCGATAAGGTGGATGTTCCTTTAATGTCTTTTTCTAGGTTTCATGTTGATATGGGTGTGGTTTCCTAGGGCTCGAAAAGATAGAGGTTAACAAGGTATTACAGCAATCTGGAGATCAGCGGCACTATGCCTAAACTTTGTTACGGAGGTTGCGTGGTTTCTTAGATTTACCTTGGCTATGTTTTGATGACTTTAATGATATTCTCCTTGAGTCCGAAAAAGAGGGGGGATCGTCTCATCCTCGAATTCTAATGGAAAATTTTTAGGAGGCTCTGGAATTTTACGATTTGAAGGATATGGGTTACTCTGGTCCTTGCTTTACTTGGTCTAATAAAAGATATTATGGTTTGATACAAGAAAGGTTGGACAGAGGGGTGTGTGATTTTAGCTGGAAGCAATTGTTTCCATCTTCTCGTGTTGTGAACTTGAATTGTTGACAGTCTGATCATAGAGCTGTGTTAATTACAGTCTCAGAGGATATAAATAGGATGGGTATTGGGTTGAAGAGGTCTAAGCACATGTTTCATTTCGTGGCTTGTTGGGTTGATGATCCTAATTGTAGGCACCTGGTGTGTGATAACTGGGGTACTAGTAACAGATGTAATGATATGGCTGATGTGGTCTCAAGAGTGAGGAGATGTGATGGTAGAATATCAAATTAGAATCAAACTAACCGTCGTGCTTTACGTAGGAGATTGAGTCTAAAAAGAAGGAGCTATCTGCTGTCACTAAAAATATTAGTTAGGGATCGTGGATAGTTATTAGATGAGTAGAAAGCCAGTTGGATAGACTTCTTGAGAAAGAAGAATGCTATTGGCAAAGATCAAGACAGGATTGGCTAAAAAAGGGGGATTGCAACATCAAATTCTTCCATTGGAAAGCTAGTGCTAGGAAAGCGAGAAATGAGATCAAGAATCTATTTGACCAAAATGGTATTTTGTGTGATACTAAGGATGGTATTGAATGGACTGTTGTTGAATATTTCTCTGGGTTGTTTAAATCAAATATTCCTTCGAATGACCAATGGGAGACTGTCTTGGATTCGGTTCCAAACAAGTTAAATCAGAGGAATAAGGATTTCCATGTTATGCCTTTAATGGCGGTTGATGTGAAAAAGACAGCATTTGACATGTTCCTAACCAAGGCGTTAGGGATTGATAGGATGTCGGCCTTTTTCTACCATAAGTTTTGGAACATAGTTGGTGGGAATGTGATGAAAGGCTGTTTACAATGTCTCAATTATAGAGACCCTTTGGATAAGGTGAATAGAACCCTTGTTACTCTTATTTCGAAAGTGCCAAATGCTACTTGTATGACTTATTTTCGCCCTATTAGTCTTTGCAATGTTGCTTATAAAATTGTGGCTAAAACCTTGGCGAACCATTTCCGTTTGGTGCTGGGGATGCCATATCTGAGGCTCAAAGTGCTTTCCTTTCTGGAAGATTGATTTTTGATAATGCAATGATTGGTTTTGAATGTCTCCATGCTATTCGTACTCTGAAAAGAAAGAAAGGGTCCCTGGTGCTGAAATTGGATATGTCCAAGGCTTACAATCGTGTGGAATGAGGTTTTCTGTCTCATATGATGTTGAAGTTAGGCTTCTCTCCTTCCTGGGTGAATAAGATTATGCAATGTGTTACCTCTGTGGCTTTTTCTCTCCTTATAAATGGTGAAGTTTGTGGTGATTTAAAGTCTTCAAGAGGTTTACGCCATGGAGACCCTCTTTCTCCCTATTTGTTTCTTCTTTGTGCTGAAGGTCTCTTTTGTCTAATTCAAAAGGCGATTGGGTGTGGTGATTTAACAGGTTTTGGGTGTGGTATAACGGGTTCAGTTATCTCTCATTTATTTTTTTGCTGACGATAGCCTTTTCTTTGCGAGAGCTACTAGGAGAAACGGTAATACTATTCGTCGCATTTTACAGGATTATGTGTTGGTGTCTTGCCAAATGATTAATTTTCGGAAGTCGGCTCTTTGTGTGAGCTGATCGGTTACTGTGGCTGAAGGTTCTATCTTGGTTAATATTGTTGGGGTCCAATTAGTGAAGTGTCATGAGTGGTACTTAGGTCTTTCTAGCATGGCTGGTAAAAACAAAAGGCAGCTATTTGATAGCGTTAAGGACTGTATCTGGAATAAGTTGAAGGGGAGGAAGAAGATGCCTTTTTCGATTGGTGGCAATGAAGTTCTGATTAAAGCTGTGATACAATCAATTCCAACCTACTCCATAAGCCTTTTCCGTCTTTCGAAGGGTCTTATTAACGACATTCATAGGTTATGTAATAGATTTCGGTGGCGTAGTTCTGAAAAGGAGAGAAAGCTTTATTGGTGTTCTTGGGCAAGCTGTGTGAGAGTAAGGATAATTGTAGGTTTGGTTTTAGAGATTTATCGATTTTTAATCAAGATATGCTGGCAAAACAGTGCTGGAGGCTTATCAAGACCCTAACTCCTTGGTTTCTAGGGTGATCATGGGTAGGTATTTTTCTATAGGTTGTTTTCTTGAAGCCGATAATTATAGCTCTAGGTCGTTTATCTAGAGGAGCCTGTTGTGAGGGTGTGAGCTGATTGCAGCTGGGTCGAGATAGAGGATTGGGGGGCGTTCGTCAATTCTGATTTACTATGACAGGTGGTTACCGCGACCCTTCTCCTTCAGGGTTCAGTTTCCTCTAATCCTTAGAAGGTCGGCTAATGTCAGGGAGTTAATGTTCCCCTCTGGAGGCTGGAATATCCCGCTGAGCAGGGCCTCCATTGTGCCTGAGAAAGCTGAGTCCATCTTAAGTATTCCTCTTAGTTATTCCCATCCTGAAGATACGTTTCAATGGCACTTTGAAATGAAGGATGATTATACTGTCAGAAGTGGTTACAAGTTGGGTAAATTGCTGAAGATCCAGATTTCCCCTTCAAGTTCGAAAAATAATGATTGGTGGAAAGCGCTGTGGAGGTTAAAAATCCCTTCAAAAATAAAAGGATTTATTTGGAGAGTTTGTAACCATTAGATCCCAACTATGGTTAACTTGGAAGGGAGAGAGATTCCAGTAAATATCCAATGCCCTGTGTGCTACAGGAGTTCTAAAACTACGATGCATGCTTTATGGGGCTGTAATGAGGTTAAACATATTCGATCCAGCTGCTACTTTTTGAAGGGTCCCAGCTGGAAAGATGGAACACATTTCTGTGACTTATTTCTCTTCCTTCTTAACACTCTAAAAAGTGAGGAATTGGAGATTTTTTATGTTGTGTTATGGCATGTTTGGTTCTGGATTAACCAAAAGATTCATTCCCCTGCTTCCTTTCGGGTTGAGGACATGTTCTCTTGGGCAGCTGATTATATGGATGAGTTCAGATAAGCCAATTTGCTGGCTCTGCTTGGTTCTTCAGACGTAACTTGATTCGTAAATGGTGTCCCCCGCCTGATGGTCTTGTTAAGATTAATACGGATGCTGCTGTTAATGAGAGGAATCAGGTTGTTAGGGTTAGGGTGATAGTGCGAGATTCAAGAGGCCAGGTCTTAGCCTCTTATATTTAGAGTTTTTCAGCCTGATTTTTGCCTCTAGTGACTGAAGCTATGGTTGTGCTGAGAGGTTTGCATTTTGCTATTGATTCTAATCATCTCCTTGCTATGTTGGAAAGTGATGCTAAATGGGTTGTGGAGCTAATCAACTCTGGTGCTACTTCTCCTACTGGTATTGGTGTTGTGATCAATGATATTGTCTCTTTAAGCAGGCATTCTGGTGTTGCCATTTCCTTTATTCCTAGATGTGCCAATATGGTTGCCAATTCTTTGTTTAAGTTGGCTGTTAAGTCTGTTGCTGATTTTTCCTGGTTGGGGTCTTTTCCTCCTTTCATTACTGATATAATCTTAGAAGACTGTCTTCCTTAGCTTCTTGTTTTAATGAATTATTCCCTTAAAAAAAAAAAAAGTGAAAAGAAAATAAGTATTTACAAAATAAAATCTTTCATTTTTTTTTTTTCAAAAAAAAAATTCTTCCTTTTAAAAAAAATCCAATTTTTAATAAGGTAAATTTCAGACTAACTATATTAACTATCACAAATTATCAAATTTTAACTAGTAGTGACAATTTTTGTAAAAAAATTTGAATTGAAAAAAACACAATGACAAATAATAAAATTTGTCACAAAAGAATACCTATAGTGATATATTCAAAATTTGCCACAAAGAAATGTGTTACTGTAGGTCACTTTTTTTGTAGTGAAAAATCAAGTTCCCTTTACAATGGAAATTGATTCCCTTTCATTTCCATTCCCGATTAATATACGCGCTCTGAATGTTGTTATACTAAAATCAGCACATAATGCTGAGGCCAGATTCAATCTTCACTTGTGTTGATTGTGATTGTGCCGCACTTTTACTGATGTTTTTTTACCAAAGTTTTTGGATTCATCCTTTGAATGACACGAAGACATGTGTATTCAAATATTTAAAAAGATAAACTATATGTATTTTTCTAAACACAGCAAACCAGAAATATATAAATTACTCTCTCATATATATATATATATATATATATATATATATGAATTGAGAAATATGTTGGTGCTGGTGCCTGGACAAGCTCTTCTTTTTCCATCTGATTCTCGATCTATATATGAACCTTCCTTTGGAATAATAATAATAATAATAATATTAATAACACACAAATTAACAAAAAGAATTATTTACTTGGAAGAACCACAAAGCAACTTTAAGAGTACTCTTAATTACATGATGCAAATCTTTCTTCAATCATCAAAATTTGACATTATCCTTCAGGTAACACACAATCTCTTGCTGCAACAGATCAAGCAAGCAAAATCAAAAAAATTGTTGTAAGGTTTGGTTTAATTTCTTGCAATATTCAGATTGAATTTTATTTAGTTTGAAAACAAAGTGATGGAACTTACAATTAAACAAAGGACGACACAACCAGCCGCACCAGGGAACAACGCGTACCAATAATTTAAACGATGCAACTTAACCCCATCAATGAACAGAAGTGGCAAGCTTGCAGCTGCAATATCGGTCAATTCACATGTGATTCAAATTCAATACATGATATATGATATAAAGGGTAATTATTCTATATTGTCAAGTGAAAAAAGTTAGTAATGGGAAATAGGCAAAAAAAAAAAAACCCGGAGGATGAGCAGCACGAGCGTAGATCATGAACGCGATGGAAGCAGCAAGGGCAGTGCTTCTGGCTAACCAACCAGGTCCAAGTAATGTGAATGCCACAACACCAATGGCTGCACAACCAATTTGAGCCATGAACATATTGTACTTCTGCAAAATTTTCGGATTGGTTTGATTTAGATCATATTCTAATAAGAAGTACAAACAAATTTGTAATGTTAACAGGCTACCATAGAAGCATGAGATACCAAATTAACTTTACTCGAAAGCAAGAAACTTTGAACATAAAAGAAGCACTTCAACAATTATTTAGTACAGTGCCAAGAAATCAAGTTCATGTGCAAATCAACTTAAAAATTTGTCGACTCAAACTATTAAACACTGATAGATGACTTTAATGTTTTCAAAGACACATGTTAATTAGAGAACACTTTCTATTTCTATCAACTTGTTTATTTCTGGTAACAATATTGATATACTCAAATAAAACGTAGAGTTCTAGAAAGAAGGTGATCCATGATTCAAATAAACACTAATTTTTTGTTAGTAAATCTAACTTAGTAGGAGACTTGAAGTTTGAAGCCCAGCAAGCTTTAATAAATTCAATTTCCCTCATTCAAAATTCTCATACAATGCAGTTCAATGATGTTGTAACATCATAGTAGATTAAAAATGGCATGTATGTAGTTTGGAATTCCAATTGTTGCCCACATCAAAAGATTTTTGTGTGCCTAACAAATTTTGTTGGGTTAGATGCATTGTTATTACTTTGAATCATCTAGTTTCTTAAAACACATTGTCAACACACCTTAACCAAGTACAATATCTTCAGATTTTGTTTGGTATAATTGCCTAACTAAATTTGGAAGTATAGTTTCTTATTAGTCGGGTTTTTACAACTTCAATTTGTAGAAAGTATTTTGAGTATTTCAGATCTTCAAAAAAGTAGATATTGTAGATTATAGCTTCTCAAGAGTTTAAAAAAGGTCCCCATTTCAAGTCTAGTCAAATGACAAAACACAAAAGAATTGAAAAGGAGATTCTTGCTTTATGAAAATAAAAAAAATAAAAAAATCTCTTTTGATCATTTAGAAGTTATCATATCAAACACTAATCAACTTTGTAGTTTGTACATATGGACCTCAACCCATACTTTCAATTTCACTTATTTTAAGTGGAAGAGCATCATTAGCCATTAGGTTATAACATATGAATATTATTCATTACTTTCACATTATGCAGAAAAAAAATAAAAATTGATCACTTCAATACGTGCAAGGCGACAAAATGAGGTTAGTCTAATGGTATCCCCTTACTCTTACATTATTGAGATTGTGAGTTCGAGTTGTGTCTCTTCCTCTCTAAACGACTAAACCGCCTAAATTGATTAACGCGCTAGGCATCATAGGGCCAAAACTGGCCCCATCATGAATGGTTCAACAATTTTACTTGGGCTATCAACCTATTCTTGCAAAGAAAGGGCTGAGCATGACATATATAATTGACCCATTAGAGTGAGAAAAGAATAGTACCCGAGCTGCAGGGGTGGAGGGAGAGGCAAAAAGCACAGCACAAACAGCTCCTAATGGGGCAATAGTCATTGAAACTCCTTTTGGTGCCAATATTTGATCCATCTTTCCCAATATTGCCATTGCTGCAAATGCACCTGTTCACAACACATTGATTATTACCAAGCATATCATAATCCCACTAGTCTTCCAATGTTGCCATAGATATATTTTCACCAGATTCAACATTTTCTCATCAATTAGTCATTCAACTCATTATATGCTTTGTCTCAAACGAAACTCACCCTATACAATCCTTTTCTATTGAATTTCAACAACTCATAGTAGCTGTTTCTTTTAATGAATTTGTAAACTACCATATATACAATTAAAAGGCAAAATAAATTTGCCTAAATTATACACCAAGAAGTCGAATTCAAGGACTGCCTACTATTTGCAATGATTCACTGTCATGAACAATTTAATAAAAAGTAAGAATTACAATTTACAATGGCATATCTAACCTGCAGAGGGCCAAAGGATGTCACTGAGAGAAGGATCAGAAGAAGCCTTTTGTGGTGGTTTCCAACTATCCCAGAATGGTGCAGCAGCCACGTTGCTGCTACTTGATGCCACAATTCCATTTATTCCAAATCTTCTTCTTCCTCCTCTGATCTCTTTCTTTAAACTGAGACCAATCACAGATTTCTCCAAAATTAATATACCCTTTTGTCTCCTATTCAAATTATCCGTTGAATGCAATGATGAAACTGCTGGTGGGGTTGACAATGTTGGAACCGTTGAAAATAAACCATTTATATGATGACAGCAACTAGCAGCCCTGAGTTGTGTTCCCATATCTCTCTCGGATCCTCTAATAAAAACACCTCCGGATTCTTCGTTAGATAATTTTGATTTTATGTTGCTATTATATGTTTACATGACAGATTTCGATATATTTATATAGTTGTTGTTGCATAGAGAGTGAGAGAGGTCAGAGCCTCAGAGAGAGAAAAAGAAAACGGTGGAGGGTGGTGGGACTTTTGGAGTAGTCGAAAGGGCATTGGATAAAGGCAACACCCTCCACTCAATTTTCTATTTTGGTCTTTTCATTATTTTCTCTCTACTACAGTAAAAACTACCCTTTTTTTTGTCTTGACATGCCACCCAAGTTGGTATTAATTATCAAATTGTGAGCGATTGATCAAACTTTTCAAGGCTAGCTGTTTTCAACCTTAATAGCAAGTTGGCAACTGCCCTCTGCTGGCTCAATTGGCTGCTTTAATTTGCTTTGGCCTTAGGGACTTTTAATTATTTCCATCGACTCGAGAGAATTTCAACAACAATTGCAGGCTGATCATTGATTCACTATAATTCAAATGAATTAGCAACTTGAAAACCCAGATAATTTTTTTTAACCAAGTCTTTTTATACTTTTTTTTTTTTTTTTATAAAAATTTTTATATTATAAATCTAAGGAACCTGATTGTATTTGTAGGTTTTGATTAGTTCCTACTTGTGGCTCAAAAGGGTTTTTCCAAAATATAAAAAGATTGTTGAATTTTATTCTTTTGAAATATTCATTGAAATTTATTGGTATGCATGAACTTTGGTACATATTAAATTGTATAAGTTATGGTCGACTTTGTAGTTTGTATCGTATATAAATATATATATATATCAATTCAAATTTGAGATATTGTCATACCGAACGTGTGTTTTTTCTTTAGATAGTAAGTTGCATATTTGGACTGTGGTGAAATGAGATTGTTGCTTGACAAAGTTTTGATTGGGACTTTACTATGGTAGGGCAAAAAGCCATAGAGGCACTCCAATAAATTAATTTAAAGCTAAACGAAGGAGAAGAACATAATCAACATATGTATTATTATAAAAGCAATGCTACAATAGCCCCAAAGACCCTAATGATCAAATGATTCACAGATCATGGTACTAAATTGACATCGATTTGTAAATACAATATAGCATTATAATTAACAAACCGGAAAAAAAAAAAAAAAACTTATATAATTTATGTAACTATATGTTTTGTAGCATACTAGCATATAAAAGTAAAATTTTTTATTTTAGGCTTTTCGACCCATAAATGGTCAACATAGAGCAAGTTGCAGCAAATAAATTGATTACATATCAAGTTGTAATTATATATTTATCGAGTTGCAATAAGGATTATAAATATAAGATTACTCAATTTTCAGCATTTCTTCAATTCGATTGCATGTTCTAGGTCCTAGATGCCAATTATACTTCATATCGGATATCAACTAAATGTTATGGACGAAAGTTGAGATGATTCAGTAATAAACCTCTCCCACATTAATATCGTGGGTTCAAATCTTATTACCTAATTTTTTTTACTAAAGAAAACTGATCATTTTAATTAGTATTTGAGTATTTGTCCCTATATTCTAGAGAGAATAAAAAAGATAAAGTGACATGGGTAGATTCCTCGCATATTCTGTCACTATTGCTTAAATAATTTGACATTAATTAACAGTGCTGATTCTCCTCCGCCGATACCGATATATATATATATATATATATATATATATATAATGCCATGCAACAATCTAGCCTTTATTTAAGCTACTAATATTGGACAATCATTGTGAGTCTGCTTCTACTCATCGCGAAGAAACCCAACCCATTTATATGTATAATCATGCCCAAAATCACACAACCTCGGAAGCCCAACTCTGTGGGCTTTCTCAATTGTTGTATTTGTAGAACGCTTTTTCATTTCCATTCACAACCAATTTACTGTATATAAATATACAAAGGACTCAAAAATACCATCTTTTAGTAAGTCCCGTTTTAGCACAATTGTTATGCACTTTCCTTCCATATTAGACGTGTGGTTCGACATCTACCATATGTGTTCAAGTTCCACTGTATACATTAAGCATAAATGAGAAATATCATCTAATGTTTTAGGCTGTGTATGTAAAATTTGATCTTAATAGACCTCTACAAACCCCCGATTTAATCGGGCGTCAGATTTCACAAAATCGAAATCCTTAAAGCAAACACTATATTCATGCAACCTAACTCTCCACCGACACCGAATTCTTAGAAGTGGATGTTTAAATTTTATTAAAATTAAAATCTGACAGAAAAAGACAAATAAACATCATGCATGGGTCTAAATTTATTTCCTAAAAATGGCTACTTTACCTTCAAGTTTGTGGTTAAACATTGAGGACTCCGCCATTGGAAAAGATCACTTTACAGTTGATATAGTACTCGGCATCAACGATGCAAGTGGTCAATATATGCAACAAATTGCTGGCTCTTGCTTTGTCTCATTCCAGTGGGCCAATTTCACGAGATTGTAAGTGCATTATTGAATCCGTGACACAGGATAAAATCTTCGCATAACATGTGGTAAGCAGGGGCAGCTAAACAGTATTGGAGGTTTTAGGCGAAAACCTTTAATGAAGTTTTATATATTTAAATTATAAAATCTTCGCAAAACATGTGGTAAGCATCGGATGTAGTGCTGGCAAAACAGGCCAGGCTTTGGTGGGCCGCCCGGCCTGACCCGTTTCGTTAACAGGTCTAGGCCGGCCCGACTCGTTTGCTTAGGGCCAAGCCTGTTAAGCTAACGGGCTAGGAAGGGCCCAGTACGGCCGGTCAGAAAAAAATTTCAAAATTTAAAATTTGAATTTATGGGTGCTTTTGTAATTATTTAATTAATAATTACACAAAATTATTACAATGTATAGAAAATAATATTGTATAAAATACATGTTTTTTATTAAAAAAATTCGAAGTTCATTGGGAGCGGCCCGTTAAGGCCCGGCCTGTCCCAACACGGACCCCGGACCCAGGTCAGGACCCCCTTTCCTCCAATAGGCTGGCCTGTCTCCCTTAACAATCTGAGCCTAGCCCGACCCCGTTAAGCAAACAGGCTGGGCCAAACGGGTCAGCCCGGCCCGTTTTGCCAACACTAATTGGATGCCTTAGGCGAAAACTTTTAATGAAGCCTTATATATTTAAATTATAAAATCTTCACATAACATGTAGTAACTGCAGGGGCGGCTCAACATTATTGGAAGCCTTAGGCGAAAACCTTTAATGATGCCTTATATATTGAAATCAGTAGCAAACAATGAAATAACTAAAACAATGAACAAAAACATTAACAATAATATAAAAAATAAAAAAAAATAAAAAAAAAGACCAACTAATTTAGATAATTTTAGAACAATAGAACCTGGAAAATAACTATTCATCCAACAATTGTTACTTTCAAAGAACTCAGACTATTGACATTCAACTTTCAATTAAGTGAAAATTAAAAACATATAGTATCAATATCTATTAGTAGAAAATTACTAGAAAAAAAATAGGAATAATAAGTTGTCAAATTATAACTTTGATTAAAATATTTTGAGGAAGTGTTTTGGAATTAAAAAGTATTTACAGTTAATCATCTAATGTTTTGGAACTAAAATTTCTTTTTCAAATTTTTTTCTTCTCCTAGGGTTTTCTCCTAAACCCTAGCGTTAGAAGTAGGTGGGTGTTTTATTAGTGTTTATAACGGTAACTTTCTAGTTGTTGCTTTGCTTTCAAACAGAGAGGGTTCTTCATGGATTCTGATGAAATATCTAGATTATGTGCATTGTTGTCCATTAAAGGGAAGGATGAAAAATTATGGAGTGTGAAAGAGACTCTAACGGGAGCGGTAAGCAAGAAACTTGATCTGTGTTTAGTAGGGAAGATTTTGTTAAATAAACGTGTTAACAGGGAGGCTTTTAGAGCTGTGATTCCAAGGATTTGACAGACAAATCTCGATGTTGAAGTGGTGCAGGATAATATCTTCTTGTTCTATTTTTTGTAATTAGGGTGAACTTTTTTGGATCCTATCAAGGGGTCCGTGGTGTTTTGACAATTCCCTTTTGGTTCTTGAACAACCATATGGAGTGGGTGAGGTCACCAGTTTGGGGTTTAATCGGGTGACTTTTTGGATCCAGATCATCAATGTGCCATTACTATGTATGACGAAAGAGACGGGGGAGTTCATTGGGCAATTGATTGGTGAGCTGGTGGACATAGATGTGGGGGTAACTGGAGAAATTTTTGGTAAATATATGAGGCTACGTATAATGATAGATGTAGCACAGTCGCTGAAATGTTTCCTTCATCTGGAACTAAAAAAAGGAGTGGAATCAATATTGCTGCTAAGGTATGAGAAATTGTCGGAATATTGTTTCCAGTGTGGTATTATTGGCCACTCGTATGTGGATTGTGGTGATGGAAAACGGACTAGCAGGCGGGAAGTAGGGTCTGAGTTTGATTTTGGTCCTTGGTTGAGAGCTTCGAGTCCACCAGGACAAAATAAATCAGGGGGTCACCATCGATTCAGATGAGAGAAGTTGAGTATTGGGGGAGGAGGTAGGAAAGGCTTGTCGATGGGTAATTTGATTCTGAACCATGTCGACAATCAGTGGAGGGTGCTACCTGGTGGTATGGGAGAGAATATACAGGAGGAGAATTCTGGTTGGAGGGTGGATGATTTTTCTTCTAATATGAATGTAGAAGATATAGGGAAAGCTGATGGTGGAGGTGGAGCAGGTGTCACTTATGGGCCTCCCACTCTTGATAATGTTGTGGATGGGGTAAAATAAAAGAGTTTGAGGAGGGATGTGATACATGCAAAACATGCATTAGGGTCTGATACCAATATGAATGGTGGAGCATGTGTTAAGTATGTAGCTTATGCTCTTAATATTGTTGTGGATGTGGCGACAGAAAAGAGGTTGAGTAGGGAGGTGGCACATGCAAGACATGCAAGAGGGTTTGATACCAACATGCATGGCAAGGTTAATACTGATATTGGGTGCAACCAGCCAATACATGTGTTTGGATCAGGTAAGGTGTGTGAGAATGATAAGGGTGGTGGAAATCGAGATATGAATGGATGCGGCTATCAGGTTGACAATGAATTCGGTGGGAACGTGGAGGTGATTAAGAAGAAAGGAAAATGGAAGAGATGGGCAAGAGAGGGTAGGAG
Organism: Acer negundo; assembly: GCA_035582765.1. Classification (NCBI taxonomy): domain Eukaryota; kingdom Viridiplantae; phylum Streptophyta; class Magnoliopsida; order Sapindales; family Sapindaceae; genus Acer; species Acer negundo. Next base: position 31,950,143 of record CM069238.1, read on the forward strand.
ATAGGATTCAAATACTAAAGGAGAACTACGGGTGGAGAAGCGAGGCTCTAATGTTTTGAAAGAACCAGACGTTACGATGGTGAAAAAACGAAGGTCGAAAAATGCTTTTGGCGAAGAGTCAATTGAGATATCAACAAGTCGGGAGGAGTCCCTGGCTTGCCAGACTCAATGAAAACCTTATTCTCGAACGCCCACGGCTTGGGAGGAGCAGGGGCGTTCCGGGTCCTACAATCAAGGTTGCTAGATCATAGGCCTGAGATGGTGTTTTTGATGGAGACGATTTGTGATCACCAGCGGATAGAATTTATTCTAGTTAAATTGGGTTATCATGCGAAATTGGTTATTGATCGAGTTAGTAATAGTGGAGGTTTGTGTCTTCTTTTGATGGATACGGTGGATATTTCACTTTTTTCCTATTCGAGGTTTCACATTGATTCAGTTTTGGTTTCTAATAATAATAGGAAATGGAGGCTTACGGGATTTTATCGTCATCCGGATTCGACTCAACGGTCCCATGCGTGGACACTTTTGAGCATATTGGCAAGAATGGCAAACCTTTCATGGGTGGTGGGGGGGTGATTTCAATGAAATCATGTGCATGCCTAAGAAACAAGGAGGGGGAATTAGGCAACAATCTTTGATTGACAATTTTCGATTGATTTTAGATAGTTGTGGTTTGGAAAATTTGGGTTTTACTGGGCCGTGCTTTACATGGAGTAATAGGAGATGAGATACATAGTAAGTAAGTGAGAGACTTGACCATTGTGTTGGGAATACGACCTGGCAAGATTTGTTCCCAGATTTTACGGTTAAAAATCTTGATTTTTGGAAGTCGGATCATCGTCCTGTGCTTTTGGAATTCCATGTAGGAGAGTTAAGATACTGTGGAGTAAATCGATTCCATTTTGAAATGTGTTAGGCGGACAAGGAGGGTTGTAAAGAGTTGGTTGATATTGCTTGGCACGTCTCGGGGAATATGGACAGTATGCAGAGTGTTATTGATAAATTGGATGTTTGCTCCAAGATGCTTGGTAAGTGGAACGTGAACAACAGAAGGTGCATACAGGAGGGAATTAGAAAGAAAAAAAAAAAGAGCTGGTCGTCTTTTGTGATGTGGTTGGTCCGGTTGATTGGAGGAGGGTGAGGAGTGTTGAGAGAGAGGGAATTAAAAATAATAATAAAAAAGAGCTGGCAATCTTTTGTGATGTGGTTGGTTCGATTGATTAAAGGAGGGTGAGGAGTGTTGAGAGAGAGATGGATGAATTATTGGAAATAGAGGAAATTTTTTAGAGGTAACGTTCCAGGGTGGCGTGGCTAAAAGAGGTAGACCGTAATATGAAGTTTTTTCACGCTAAGGCTTCGAGTAGAAAAACGAGGAATTTCTTGAATGGTTTGTTTGATTCGGGTGGTATATGGAGTGAGGGTGATAGGATGAATGCTATAATTCAAGAGTATTTTACGGGGATTTTCACTTCTTCCAATCCCTCTCACTTCGATATAAACAAAGTGGTGTCTACGGTTGATGCGAAAATTTCAGGTAACTTGAGAGACTATCTTGATATTCCTTTTACTGTTGATGAAGTGAGAGAAGCGTTGTTCCAAATGAATCCTTCGAAGGCTCCGGGTAGGGATGGTTTTTCGGTAGGGTTCTATTAAAGATTTTGGCATATGGTAGGGCCAGAAGTGACAAAGCTTTGTCTTGAGTGTTTAAATGATGGCCGATCGGTGGAAATGATCAACCATACGGTTCTTTGTCTTATTCCGAAGGTTAAGCGGGTGGAAAGAATGTCGAAATTAAGACCGATCAGTCTCTGCAATGTTATCTATAAATGTATTTCCAAGGTTTTAGCTAATCGTTTGTGAAATGTTCTTGATGGGACAGTATCAGAAACTCAGAGTGCTTTTGTGCCGGGGAAGGTTATTACGGATAACGTCATGGTGGGTTTTGAATGCATGCATGCATTAAGAAGGAAAGTGAGGGGGAAGAAGGGTTTCATGGCTCTAAAATTGGATATGTCCAAGGCGTATGATAGGGTGGAATGGGTGTTTCTGGAAGAAATGATGCGAAAAATGGGTTTCTCCGAGAAGTGGATTTCGAAAACTATGGATTGTGTTTCGATGGTCTCCTTTTCGTATATTATTAATGACAATATTTGTGGGCACGTTAAACCATTCAGAGGTCTAAGACAATGAGATCTTTTGTCGCTCTACCTTTTTATTTTGTGTGCGGAAGGGTTATCAGGTTTGATTTCAAAGTCAGAAGAATCTGGGAGTTTTTCGGGTTTCCGGTGTAGTAGAGGGGGCTCAAAAGTCACCCACTTGTTGTTTGCAAATGATAGTTTACTCTTCACTAGAGCCACTTCTGCAGAATGTTATAACATTAAAAAGATTCTTGAGGATTATTCTGTAGCGTCGAGGCAAATTACAAATTTTTGAATATCTGCGGTTGGTTTCAACAAGAGTATCTCGGGAGTGGAGAAGGCGTTTTTGGGCGGTTTATTGGGAATGCAGGTGGTTGAGTACCATGATCGATATTTGGGTCTCCCGTGTGTTACTAGTAAAAATAAGCATGCTCTGTTTAGTAGTATTAAAGAAAGAGTTTGGCAAAAACTTCAAGGGTGATAGAGCCGTTTTTTCTCAAATGGGGGGAGAGAGGTTCTTCTTAAGGTTGTAATTCAGTCCATTCTAGTCTATTCGATGAACTTATTCAAGTTGTCTGGGTCATTTATTTTGAAGCTCCATAGTCTTAGTGCTAGGTTCTGGTAGGGGGTGGAGATGTGAAACGTAAAATGCATTGGTGCTCTTAGGATAAGCTATGTAAGCTGAAAAATGAGGGAGGGCTTGGTTTTCAGAACTTGAGTGCTTTTAATAAGGCAATGCGTGCTAAGCAATGCTAGCGTCTCATTCAGTGTCCGAACTCGCTGGTGGCCAAGGTTATGAAGGGTTGTTACTATCCGTTGTCGGACTTGCTTAGAGCGAATTCAGGAAAAAAACGCTCGTTTCTTTAGAAGAGTCGTTGTTGGGGTCGTGATCTGATTGATAAGGGGACTAGATGGCGGATTGGAGATGGTTGGAAGGTGCTTATTTATGGTGATAGGTGGATTCTAAGATCGAGCTCTTTCAAGGTTATCTCACAACCTGTGATTGATGCTTTGGCTACAGTTGATAGTTTAAAGTTGAATTCGGGTGAGTGGGATATGAGTTTGGTGCGTTCTTCTTTTATGGTAGAGGATGTAGATTTTATTTGTAGTATGGCTCCCAGTTTTTCATATATAGAGGATTCTCTTTTGTGGCACTATAATCCTTCTGGTAACTGTACGGTTCGTAGTGGGTATTGGCTTGAGTAGAAGTCTTTTAATGGTCCCAGTTCTTCCAGTTTGAGTGGTATGGAATCTTGGTGGAAGTTTTTTTTGGCGTCTCCATCTCCCTACTAAGGTTAAGATGTTTGTTTGGAAAGCTTGCAATGATGGTATTCCTACTTTTGCTAATTTGTTGGCGCATAAAGTCCCTACTAATGGTTGATGCCCGCTGTGTCTCAATCATGATGAAATAACTCTCCATGCTTTATAGAAGTGTTCAAAGTTGCGTGACATCTGTGTAGCTTCGGTCCTTAGTAGTAGTGGTGTGAGTTTGGATGCAATTCCGTTTCTTGACTTTGCCTTAACTTGCTGGCACTGTTTGATTGTAGAGGAATTTGAGCTGATATGTGTGGTTTGGTGGAGGATCTGGTATAGGAGAAATCAAGTGGGTCATAACAAGAGTGCTATGGATGTTGCGGAGGTGCTGGGATGGTCAGAGTCTTTTCTTGAAGATTTTTGGCAAGCTGCTGTAAAAGGAAATTCTGATAGTGGAAATGGAAGTGAGCCTCCCCGTTGGAAAGCCCCTGAGAGGGGTTGTTTTAAAATCAATACTGATGTTGCGCTTGATGCCTTAGTGAGTCAGTCAGGTCTTGGTGTGATAATTCGAGATTCGAAGGGTCTGGTTTTGGCTTCCGACTGCTATGGTTTAAATGCCAACTTGCAACCTCACATTGCGGAAGCCATGGCTATTCATAAAGGTATCTTGCTTGCTGGTTCAACGGGTCTTTTTCTGGCTGTTCTTGAATCTGACACCTTAAATGTGATTAAGGCGATTAATGATAAGATGCAGGTTTGTGCTAAGATTGGGGTGGTGGTGGCTAATATTCTAAATGTCCTTAATTAGAGTAGAATCCTTTCAGTGAATTATGTTCCTCGCGGTGCTAATGTTGTTGCCCATGGGTTAGCCAAATTGGCTTTGTCGTCTTTTGGTGAGTTGATTTGGTTGGAAGATTGTCCCCTTTGTGTGGAGAGTCTTGTTTTGGGAGATTTCTCTTTTGCTTTGTAGCGTTCTCCGTTGTTCTAATATATTCCATTTTCAAACAAAAAAAAAAAAAAAGTATTTACAGTTTTTTTTGGAACTAGAAAACTATTAATTTGTAGATTTTTTTTTGGATAAAAAAAATACGTTAGAACTTAGAAGTTGTTGATTTATAAAAAGAATTTAAAAAATTTTAAAAGTAATTTGTTACCTTATCTTTAGGAAGCCTTATATCTTTTATGGCTAGATTTTATCTCCAAAAATTATCTACAAGTAATAATAATAATAATAATAATAAAAGTAATTCTACTTTACCCAAATGATATGATCTCTAATCCATTCATTTAGATTGTATTAGATTTGCTTGATTTAAATAAATAGATTAAAGTGATGCCACATCATTTAGATACATATTTGAACACCAAATTTAGACAAAATATTATTACTCTAAAAAAAATTTAAAATAAAAAAGTTTGAGGCCTTAGACAGTTGCCTAAGTCACCTAAGGTTAAAGCCGGCCCTAGTGGTAAGTAAAATTTGCATGATGTGATATAAATTTTTTAGTTTAGGTGTAATAATGTTTTTCTTGTGACATAAAGTACTAATTCATTATAATATCACATGGGTTGATTAGAAAATGTATATGATATGATCTAAGAAGAGTGTATTGGATTGAGATTTTAATAGACAATTTTGAGATGTAAGGATTCTATGAATTTGCAAGACTATTATGATTATTATGATTATTAGGATTATACTTTTAGGATTATTAGGATTATATGGACTAGATTTTTAGGATTCTAAAAGAGTCTTTATACTTTATTTATAGACTATTAGGATTATCTAGACTTTATTTCAAGACTTTTTGGACTTTTAACAATATAGATTTTCAAGAGTCGATTATAGCATTTATTTCTCCCCAAGTTCCAGTGCTCTATAATAGCAATTACATGTGTCAAAAAGAAAAGAAAATATATACAAAGACGTGATTTTCATGGCTAATTCAACAAACAAAACACACTTAAATCTGAGAGCAAAAAATTAAATAAAAAAAAATGATATATATATATATATATATATATACAGTCCCGTTATGGTCAGTGCGTACTGATGTAACTACATCAGTACCAATGCATGTGGATCACTGATTATGGAGAAACTTTAACAAATGCATACACTTTGAGTCAAAGTATGTAAATCTAATAGTCCACATCTAATGCACTGATGAAGTTATATCAGTGCACATTAATCTGAACATATCTGTAAATATATATATATATATATATATTTGAAGTACATAAATTGGGGGTTTTTCTAGAGAGGAAAATGACTCGAACTCACAATCTCATGGTGCAGGTATGAAGAGTTTTATCATCGGACTAATTTCATCTCGTCAATAAAAAAATATATTTAATTAAAGAAGGTAGTGACGAGATGAGGTTGGTCTGGTTGTAAATTCCTCACACATGACATGCATCACGAGATTACAGATTCAAATCCTTCCCACACCTAAAAAAAAACCTGAATTAATGTAATACTTAAAATTAATTAATTAATTAATTAAGGAAGATAGCAGCTCATATGACACAACTCAACACGACCACAACATAACACACTAGAGGTCCACTCCACAGCTCAGTAGCTCACCACCCCACAAGTCACAACACACACGCACACTTGCTTTTATAATAAAAACAAACAAAACACCCGCTGCTGCAACAATCCCCAGCCCCATTCAACTTTCTAAGTACAACAATATATCAATCTCAATTTGCTTTATTTTTTTATTTTCATTATTTTTTATTTATTTATATAACATATATATTAATCTATAGCTGTTGTTTTGATAATGTGTCTACATACATACATATATGTAAACCTTTGATGATGTATAACTTATCGAGGGTAGTTTTATGTTGTCTTTTGCATGTTTGACCGCCACATTTATTATATACTAATGTACCCACCAAATATCTGAAATCAAATAAAAAGTTTGGAAAGTATTGAGGGAGATGACAAGACAATTTTGGGTTCAAGCTATTTATATATATCACTAAAAGTCTGGAAAATCCATTTTGTCATAAAATCCTAAAAATCTTTATCTCAATCCAATACCAGACAATTTGCTGCCTCTTGAAAGTCTAGATCCAATACTGTAAGATTATATGGACTTTTTAAAAAAATCTTAAAAGTCTAAATCCAATACCACAAAACAATATAGACTTTTAAAAAAAAATCTTAAAAGTCTTGATTGAATATCATTAGAATTATCTAACTTGTTAAAAAGTCTCAATCCAATACCATCAGACTTTTAGTTCCTTAAATTGTCTAATAAAATCTTGAACCAATACACCCACTAAGATTCTTTCCTAATTCATCAAATTTCACATATCATACGATGTAAATTAAATATATGCACCAAATTGCTAGCTCTTGCCTTGTCTCATTCATATGGGCCGTTTCACGCAAAAGTAGGTATACCTAATCATTATTAATTCTCATGTCATGTGATTAGTAAATTTCATACGGTTAAATTTTCACGTCACGTGATAAAATTTGGTTGGTTATAGTACAATGCATCGGATGTAATAAAGTTTTTCTCGAAATAAAACATAGATGATCGGTTATAATGTCATGTGAGTTGATTAGAAGTATTGTATATGCTATATTCCCATTTCATCCAATTCAGAAGAAATTAAGCCTAAAATACATTTGATCCATTGTACATATTTTATTCAATATATGTAAATTTGTTAACATGTATTACAATGTAAATTGAATAGAACATAATCATAGAATATATTCTAGACTTTCTAATATTGCCTAAATTGAATAGAATATAATCATAGAATATATTTTAAACTTTCTATTATTGTCTATTGATCCACATTCTACCCTGACCAATATTCTACAAAATGACTTGGGGTTTGTATATAATAAAAGTTTTGTAATTCCGCAAACTCGATTTTATGTGTACAGGACACTCTTATGAACTTCTCTCTTCGAAATTCCACTTTCTTTTCTTCTTTTCTCTTTTGTTTATCTCACCTTCTTAATTTTAATATCAAAACTATACGATTAAAAAATTATATCTAAAAATCAACTTTAATTACATTATACGCAATTTGTATTTGATCTTGGTGGTTGATATTGCGAAAGTAGATATATTTAGTTATGTATATAATGTTTGATTTTGATATACAAATTATGATAATTGATATCCTAGGACACATATATACCGATTAATCTCATCATATCTCAATCGACTCTGTTTATTGTTTTTTAAATAATACAACACTTTTAAAAGAGGCAAGACAAACTTTATAAAAGCTATAACAGTATAGCCTATTGCACTATCATTGTGATCGAGTGTTGCTTTGTTTCTCTCAAATCTCAATCAGTCAAATACAAATCAACGTAAAGATCAATCCCAATAATTAAGAAGTACCAATCTTAATTACCCATTTATTTATTAAACACTACAAATCACAATCCATGAATCCTCCTCATGTCTTTAATTGACCTTTCAAAAATTTCAGACTAGATTATGTGATCACAAGCCACAACTGATTTATAAAGTTTAAAAAATATATTAAATATTTTAACAACCACTTTATTATTATGTAAATGGAATATATTGTAATAAGATAATAAATATATTACAATATATTCATTGATATATATTTTTATTTATATTTATAGAAACAAGTGGTTGTTAAAATGTATGGTATAGGTTAACCCTATTCATTAATTAATTACTGAGCTTATAGCCGCCGTCAACAACCAGGTCATGACCAGTAATCAACTCAGACTCACTGCAAGCCAGAAACAACACAGCATCCGCCACGTGTCGGGCTCTCAACACGTCACCTTTCAAGCTCATGTGCTGCTCATAAAGCTTCTCCACATCCTCCATGCCAATATCATACAATTTACACGTCGCCGGCGTCGCCACGCCGTACGGTGAGACGCAGTTAACTCTGATACCGTACGACCCCAGCTGCACGCTCGCCGATCTCACCAGACCAAGCACCGCGTGCTTCGACATGTGGTAGTCCGTCCTTCTCTTGCCACCAAGACTCGCCGCAACGCTTCCGGCGCAAACTATGCTCCCCTTCACGCCCCCTTCCACCATCGCACGCGCAGCCTGCTTCACGCAAGCCGCCATCCCACGAACGTTGACCGCGAACACCCGGTCAAAGGCAGACAAGTCGAGGTCAAGAACTGTCTGGTCGGAGCTAGATATGATGCCGGCATTGCTGAACATGATGTCCAGCTGACCGTGGTCTCGGACAGTGGATTCGACTAGAGCTTTGACTTGTTCTTCGTCGGTGACATCGCAGTGAATGTAGTTGCACCGGTGCAAACCGATTGAGTTGGCCACTTGTTGGCCCAGTTGGTCTTGGATATCTGAGATGACGATCATGCGGATACCGTTGTCGGCGAAAAGACGGACGGTGGCTTCTCCGATGCCACTGGCGCCACCGGTGACAATGGCTACTTTATCTTTGAGTTTATTTTTGTGGTTGTTGTTGTTGCAGATGGTGGAGCCGGCCATTGTTAAGCAACCAAAAAGAAATCGACAAAAATGAGACATAAAAAGATACTCAAATCTAAGCATATGGTCATTATTTATTTATATAGACATTATTGATACGAATGGTCCATTCATGTTGGACCTAACTTTGGGTCCATTTCACCCAATTCATTGAAATTTTGTTTTTCTTTTTTTTCTTTTTTTGGTCCTGGCCCGAGCGGGGTTTAAAATTTAAACCCAAACTTTATTAAGAGATGTGGTTATATGAGGCTATTGATTTAGACCACACCGCATTGATGTTTTGTAAGTTTATTAGGCTGTGGGTTCTTAATTATAACAGTATAAGTACTAGTTAGATTCATTGAATTTATATATATTGACAGAAGATATTTTCTTCATTAATATCATTTGGAATTTTGGAGTGAAAGATATGTCTTGAACCGGCAGTTTGTTCATTGAATTTATTAATTTGTGATTTGAAAAGGTAACATCACTTGAATCTACTATTTATATAATAAAACATATTGCAAATCAATAAAGTGTGCGCACTTTTTAAACTAAATAAATTTACTTATGATTATTTAAAATCGGAAGCGTCATTACAATTCACCCCGTATCGGAAGCGTCATTACAATTCACCCCGTATTTGGATTAAAAGGGTTGCATGGCTTGTATGCAGTGACACGAAGTTTAATATTCCCATAAGGGTACTTTCAGATAAAAATTTCCACTTCCACGGTCCCACCTCTCTTTGTATATATATTATAAAAACGGACACTATTGGTTGTATAGGGTTGCACATTAGGAAAATAGGGATGAAAAATTTTAGGGGGAGGTACCTCTATCCCCATCCCCAATCCCAGTTCTCCATTTTCTCTATTTTTCTTTATTTTTCTCTGTCTCTCTGTTTTCCCATTTTTCCATTTCTCCGTTTGACTAAAAATTACAAATTAAAAAAAAAAAAATATATATATATATATATATATAACATTTCATTATAAATACAAAATAAAATTCATTAGTTTATTACAAATATAAAAGAAAATCCATTACAAAATAAAGTATTTCAATAATCCATTAGTGTAAATGAGGTTTATATAGTTAGGTTTTCAAATAATTAAAAAATTAAATATATATATAATTATATTTATAATGTTTTGGGAGAAATTGGGAAATTGGGATGGGGGGACCTCCTCCCATCCCTATCCTCATCCCCATTTCAATATATTAGTGGGGGAAATGGGGATGGGGGAGGGTCTTCTCATCCCATTTCAATTTGGGGATGAAAATCATCCCCATCCCCACCCATTTCCCCATTTCCTCCTAAAAAAAATTCCCCAAATGGGAATGGGGATCCAAAGGAATTGTGCAACCCTACTAGTATAACTTCATTAATATATAAAGGAAATTGCTAGGGTACTGACCCTACAAATGGGGTGTTGCCACGTGGTTTTTTTCTCTTAACTTTTTACATTTATCTCTTAGTATTTTTCACAAATGGGCCACATGACAAAACCTCATTGGTTAGTCAGTATCTTAGGTACCGACTGGTTAATACCCAACTGTTGTCCATATATAAACTACACTTTTAAAATATGAACCGCTGAATGTGGCTAACAGGCTAAGTGGTAAGATCATTCATTCAGTCTGATAATATTTTATATTTGAGTCGATGCCACTTTATTTTCCTATTTGGTATATATATATATACGAAAATTTTTCTATATGAATATCTTGATAGAATTATATAAGGACATTGAATGTGAGTAAAGGCGGACCCACCTTAAGACCAGGTGTAGCATGTGCCCTATCTCAAATTTTGTTAAAAATATATTGATTTGTTCTTTACACATACATTTGTATAAATATATATATAATAATTAACAATTAGTGAAGAATATCATCCACAAGCAAAGCTGGTTTTGTTTCATCCTCTAACATTTTCTGTGGCGGGTTCAAATCCCAACCTTCACATCTTTTTATGCATTTTATTTTATTTTATTTTATTATCTTTCCATCCCTTTGGCCTGATCATAAAGAGAATTTGATAACGATATTTCCTTATTCGTATTTCTCTGAAAGTCAGAAGAGGAAATCATATTCTGAGATGAAAAAGGACGCGAGTAACGGTGCACTAGCGTTCACTATAAAATTTCTTAGAGGAATTCATGGAATGTTTTTCAATCGAAATAAATCGATTCTTCCATGCAACAGAGATGTCAGGATTTTGTTGCGAATTCTTCAAAGTAAAGTTCTAAAGGGTAGTGTTATATTCTTCAGCGGTGTTGATGATGATGATGAGTGTAAGGAGTGTTCCGATTTCGTTGTCAAGGCAAAAGAGTTGGGAGCTGAGTGCATAGACACACTTGACTCTTCTTCAGTCACGCATGTGGTGTCTTGGACGAAGACAAAGGCGAAAGCGACGGAGGATATTGGTTGGGCTAAGAAGGAGAAGAAGATTTTGGTGAATCAACGGTGGATATATTGTAGTTATCTTCTTTGGAACAGAGAAGATGAATACAGATTCCCTGTAGTTTTTAAGTAGTTTTCTGTTAGTGTATCTTATTTTATTGATCTTAAAGAACAGTTAAGATCTCCTATGTAAAATTGGTTTGTGAAAAAAAAAAAATAATGCCACATAGGATTAATAGACATTATATTAATAAATATTTCTCCAATGCAGCCGTGCATATTCAACCTCTTAAACTGACGAGGTAATAAAAATATTAGACATTGTCAACATGACCGCAACTTTTAGACAGTCTGTTGTACAATTATTTTTTCGGTGGACTTAAAACTAATATTAAATTTTCACCTATTTTTAATAAAGAAATAAAATTTAAAAAAAATAGGAAAAAAAAATGTAAATAAGTCATTACAAAATTTGTGTTGCCATGTCAACGATTAAGAGTTTTCTTGATCAAGTTTCCTTGTATAATTAGATTCCATTATAGAATTAACTCCATTTCCTAATTTGTGTGTGTTCCACTTAAGTCTTAACCTAATTAACAAAAATTTAATAAATAAGGGAATTTATTAAAAGTCAGTTAAATTCTTTTCCTTAATTAATTAAAAATTCTGATTGGTAAACAATGGAGATTTGAATAAGAGATTTAATGAATCTAAAATTCTTTTAAAATGCTGAAAAAAAAGAATGGATTCCTGGTGGCAGCTATTTCTCTTGTTTTACTGTATTTCTTTCGTGGCATGGACTCCCAAGATATATTATGGCTTGACTTTTATGATTTGTTTATGAAAGCAGAGATGTATAAGGATGATTTAAATTTAGTAACGGTGATTACCATGATTTTTAATCTACAATGACTGCTGGAATTTTCTATTCAGACAGATCGATTCAGGAAAAAAGAATGAATTTTTGCGTATGATATCGATCATTATTTATGGATTATAATTTTAAGAAATAAGCCTTTTTAATCAAAAATTAAGAGGAAATATTATTTTTATTCAACATTATCATATTTATTGTTTTTGTTATTAAATGGGCCGTGAAGACATATTTGCCCCCCTTTTTTTTCAAAACCTCCTCTCTCTCTCTCTCTCTCTCTCTCTCTCCATCATCTTCTTCTCTCTTTCTCTCCTCCTCTCTCTTCTATCTTCTCTCTTTTTCTCCTCTATTCTCTCTCATGTCTTCTCTCCTTTTTCTCTTTCTCTTTCTTGTTTTTTTCCAGATTTTTAAAAAATTTCAGGTTTTTTTTAAACAAAAAATTTCAAATTTGGTGGTTGTGTTTAAGTTTGGGTTTTCCGATCATTGGTCATCCCATCTTCTCTCCTTCTCCTTCTTCTCTTTCTCCTCTCTTCTCTTTCTTGTTTTTTTCTAGATTTTTAAAAAATTTCAGATTTCGTTTTTATTCAAAGAAAATTTCCAGATTTTTTTTTTTTTTTTTTTTGTGATTGTGTTTAATTTTCTGATTTTAAAAATAAATAAAAAATTCAGATTTTTTTTTTCCAAGCTATGGTTGTTTTTATAAATGGTGGAAGTTGTGTTTGGGTTTATGTTTTGTTTAATTGATCATTTTTTTCCAGTTTTTTTTTTTAAATTCAGATTATGATTGTTAATTTTTTTTTTCCAAATTTTATTCAATTAAACACATCATGCCACCAATTAAACACACTAGGTATAAACCAATTAAACACACCAGACTAATTAAATATAGCAGGCCGCCGATTAAACACACCAGACCATCGATTAAACACATCATGACAATCCAATTAAACACACCAGGACTGACCAATTAAACACACCAGGTGTAAACCAATTAAACATACCAGTTGTAATCAATTAAACACACTAAATCACCGATTAAACACACCACGGTAACCCAATTAAACATATCAGGGCTGACCAATTAAACACACTAGGTGTAAACCAATTAAACACACCAGATGTAATCAATTAAACACACTAGACTAATTAAACACACTGGGTCACCGATTAAACACATCACCACAACCCAATTAAATACACCAGGGCTGACCAATTAAACACACTAGGTGTAAACTAATTAAACACACAAGTTGTAATCAGTTAAACACACTAGACCACCAATTAAACGTACAACGTCAACCCAATTAAACACACCAAGAAACACAATTAAACACATCCGGAAAGAAGAACAAGAAGATGGAGGTTTGGGAAGAAGAAGAAGAAAAAAAAAAAAAATTCAGGAAGAAGAAGAAGAAAAAGGAAAAAAGAAAAAAAAGAGAGGATTTTTTTTTTTTTTTTTTATTTTTTATAAAGAATGACAATCTTTTCCAAAAAGCTGATATTTTTAATAAAAACAATAAAAATGATAATCTTGAACAAAAACAATAAACCCACTAATTTTTTTTTATCTAGTTTCAAAGTTCTCCCTCATAATTTTATATAATAAAGGGTCATTGAGGCAGTAAAAGAAGGGTGTGCAGATTTCTTGCTTATTTTTAGTATCATCTATTATCTATGTTGGTGACTTTTTATTATTATAAGTGGAATCCATGATCACATGAACCCTAAGTCCCTAATAAACAGTGGCCTATCATGTGAGTTTTGGTTTTAAAGGGTGTTGGATTTGGTGAAGAAGCCAAGCATATATGCACTGCATCAAAATTGGGTGACACTTTTAGAGATATTTAAATGTTTGTAGTTTAATTAATAAATTAAATGGAAATCCTTCGTTTGTATTTTTTATATATTAAACTACGAAAACATTTTAAAATTATCTTAACGTGTAATAAACTACAATATCTCTCTATAATTATACATAATAGCCTTCAAAAATCTTTCTTGTCAAAACAATTCTGTCTTTATACTTTTTTTTTCAAATCTTTATAACATTATATATGGAAGCAACGGAGCAGGAACAGATAGATTCAATGGAAGTATGTAGGCATCCTAAAATTCTTAAACGACTGTGCATGAATTGTGGCCAATTTATGGACGACGAGTACGGTGTACCATTCGATTATATACAATAAGGCTTGAGGTTCAGTGATGACGAAATCACACGTTTGAAGGACACAAACTCTACTGGACTTACTAGACTTTTTTGCTGAAAAGAAACTTCAATTGGTTCTGGATTTAGATAACACGCTTCTTCATTCAAAATCGGTCCAAGATTTGACACCTATTAGGGTAGTCGATCTGTTTATGGTCGAAAGTACCGGAGGAAGATTATTCGGGAAGTGTGTTTCGAGTTTCTATATATATATATATATATATATCATTTTCATTATTACTATTTTTGAAATATCATTTGCGGTAACGATCATGACTAGCTAAAACATTGAGAGGTGAACGGTGATTGGATTGATGATAGATAAAATAGAATCCTAGATCACAGTTGGTGATTTGATTGATGATAAAGAAAGAAATATTATTGGTTCAGTTCTAGAAAAAAGGGTTGATCAAATTCTATTGAGTTTGAAAGTAGTGATCATTTATCAAAAATGACTTTGATTATCATAACTGAGAACAATTTACTTACGAATTACACAGATTTTCATAATTATTCTTACATTAATATAAACATAATTTTACATTTTATTACAACAATTAAAATAAAAAAAAAATGTCATGCACAACAAACAAAATAAGCAAAATTTCAGAGTGCTAGCTAGAGCTGTTTATAACTTTATATCCACCGTCCACAACCAAATCATGACCAGTAATGAAGTCAGACTCATCAGAGGCAAGAAACACCACTGCGTCCGCCACATGCTTCACTTTCAACACCCCGTTCAAATAATAACTAGACTGAATAGTCCTCTCCAACTCCTCCGCTTCCATCCCCGCCATTCCGCAAGCTAGTGGCGTCGCCACCAACCCCGGTGACACGCTGTTCACGCGTATCCCGTACCCTCCCAACTGCTTGCTTGCAGACCTCATCAGCCCCAACATCGCGTGCTTCGACATGGTGTAGTCCGTATACTGCGGATACCCCATACTTGCAGCCACGCTCGCCGTGCATATGATGCTGCCCTTCACCTTCCCTTCCACCATAGCGCGGGCCGCGTGCTTCACACTCGCGGCCGTCCCGCGCACGTTCACGGAAAAGAGCTTCTCGTACTGGCATAGGTCGAAATCTAAGATGGTCTGTTCGGATTTGTTGATGATGCCGGCGTTACAGAACATGACGTCGAGTTGGCCGTACGTTTTGACGGTGGTTTCGATGAGGGTTTTGATATGGTCCTCGTTGGACACATCGCAGTGCATGTAGACACAGCGATCGAGGCCAATAGATTCTGCGAGTTCTTGTCCCTTTTCATCTTGGACGTCGGCGATGACGACGGCACGTGCGGCGTGGTTGATGAAGTGTCGAGCCGTTGCTTCGCCGATTCCACTGGCGCCTCCGGTAATGATTGCCACCTTTCCTTCAAGCTTCTTCGAGCTCTCTCCCATTTTTGGTGAGACTGTAATTATTAAGTTAACTGTGATTTGTGATAATCAAGTGTATAAAGTATGAAAATGTTAGAGATATATAGATTATATAGATTAGAAAATATAAAATATAAATAAAGCTTGTCATCACAATTCTAAACGACCTCTCCAAAGTAAAAAAATAATTAAAAAATCAAAGCTTTGAACTGTACGATAGGTCGAGGCGTCGAGCCGGCTAGTGACTCAGGTTGCATTATGCCTAAGCCACTACGTAAAATTAAAACCCTAAATTATTATTATTATTATTTTATTATTATTATTATTATTATATATATATTTTTTTTTATATTACAACAACAACCGTCGGGACCAACGAGATTTAGACTCTACAAACTTAGTCCGGACTGCGACTCCCACGAAAGGGGAGACAGAACCCACACAAGGTGGGACAACACCCTCACAAGATGGACAATAGCCACACACTTGGTGGCCAAGGAAAATTTGCAAAAATATTACATACCTTTGTCCTTGAACTTGGGTGGTGGAAAGCTCTAAGGAGGGTCACACCACCTAATTGTCTTAAAAATTAATGTTCATATTAAATACTTTTATATATGAAAACATCTTCTACAAATGTAAAATAATCTTTTATTTATCTTTGAAAAAAAATTTCTTAACTTCATATTACTGTTCTTTTTTTGTTCATGTTGGGCCTAGCTTTAGGTCCATTTCACCTAATCACTTGATATTTTGCTTTTTTATTAAGGAGAGTCGAATTTCAAATTGGAACCCCAATTTAAAAAGAATACTTTATTGAAAGTTGAGAGGATTCGATTGTTATTTGTAAGTTTATTAGGCCATGGGTTCTTAATAACAATATAAATACTAATTAATAGATTCATTGAATATATACATATATATATATATATATATAACTTTTTTTTTTTTTTTTTGAATTTACAACAACAGCCAAGACCCTGTGATAATTGAACTTGTAACCCCCTTGATGTTCATTGAATTTATGTATTTTTTTATTAACATTATATCGAATTTGGAGAACTGATATTTTTTTGACTTCACCTAATCTCATGACACATAAACATTGCAATGAATGGGTGGTTAAGATATGATTAGTTTTTATAACTACTTTATCAAAAAACCAATCACATACTTTAAAAATGTCAGGAAAAATATTAAATTAGCAGATAATCCAAATCTCAAGAAATGACTATTACAATTTGAGATTTGGAAGGGTAACATGAATTGAATCAACTACCTTATCGTCTTATTGATGCGGAGCATACAAGACATATTCCAGGGCTAACAATAGCTTATAGTTGCAAAATGCAAATCATATTAAGTGCGTGCACTTTGTGAACTAAATAAAATTACTTACGATTATTTAAAGTCTGAAAGATGTCATTACAATTCACCCATAATTGGATATTGAAAGTGCATATGCAGTGACAAAGTTTAATATAATGGCTCCTTCAAATAAATTTTTTTAACTCCACCCCTAAATGTATGCATTATCAAATTAGTCGCTATTGATATTGATATTGTTACTTCTCTCTCACACACACACACACACATATATATATATATATATATAAACTCAATTCCATTATAGAATAAACTCAATTTCCTAATTTGTGTGTGTCCCACTTAATTAAACTAATTATAAAAAATTAATAAATAAGAGTCTAGCCTGTTGGTCAAGTTTCCTTGTATAAGTTTCCATTCTAGCTGCATAAACTGATCATTTTCCTAATTTGTGTGAGTACCTTGCACGTAACCTAATTAATAAAAATTTAATAATTAATGGAATTCATTGAAATTTAAAAGTCAATTAAATTCTTTTCCTTCATTAATAAACATTCTTGATTGGTAAACAATGGAGATTTGAATAAGAGATTTAGTGAATCTTAAATTCTTTTAAAATGCTGGAAAAAAAAAAAAAAAAAAGGGAATATATTTTGATAAACAAGATTTCCTTATTTGGGTTGGATTCCTAGTGGCAACCAGGGTTTAGGGCCGGGATACAACATTATTTATAGGTATATATCCGAGGGAAAAAAAATAAATTAACATAACGATCATTCTCTTTTCCATTCCATCAGCCAACCAAATTCTCTCAGTGGAAAAACAAGGAATCAAGATTAGTTTGAAAATTTCAAGTGCTGAGTACGTTATTTCTCTTGATTTGTTTACGAAAGTAGAGATATATAGGAATGATTTAAAGTAATGGTGATTAGCATTATTTTTAATCTACAATTGCTGCTGGAATTTTCTATTCGACAAATTAAGAAAAAAAAAAAAATGAATTTTTGCATATGCTATTGATCATCGATTATAATTTTATATGATGATAATTGATCATCGAGGCAGTAAAAAAAGGGGTGTGCAAGAATCATCTGTCAGATTAATTTCCTGCTTATTTTTAGTATCATCTATGTTGGTGACTTTTTATTATAATAAGTGGAGTCCATAATCATATGAACCCTAATAAAGTTCGGTTGGAGAAGTTCTTAGGATTAATCAGATTAATTAAGAAAATCCTTCTGTGACAATCTCATAATCTACGTTGCCGTATATCTCGACATGAGATCTCGTCAAAACAATCCGACCCAATATAGGAATACCAATCCTAATTGAATACAAAATCAACCATGTTCCCTATAAATATATAAATAATAGCTAGCCTTAAAAAATCTCTCTTTATTGTCAAAACAATTCTGTATCTTTATACTTTTTTTTTTCCGATCTTTATAACATAATATATAGAAGCAATGGAGCAAGAACATATCGATTCAATGGATGTATGTAGACATCCGAAAGTTCTTAAACGACAGTGCATGGATTGTGGCCAAATGATGGACAGTGAGTACGGTGTACCATTCGATTATTTACGGCAAGACTTGAGGCTTATTGATGAAGAAATCACACGTTTGAAGGACGCAAACTCAAGTAAACTTTTTGCTGAAAAGAAACTTCAACTGGTTCTTGATTTAGATAACACGCTTCTTCATTCAAAATTGTTCCAAGAGAAATACCTGAAGAATCAAACTGATGGTATGTTTATGTTCGAACCCCGAGGAAGATTATTAATGATCAAGTTAAGGCCCTTGGTTCGACATTTCCTGAAAGAAGTGAGTTCCATGTTCGAGATGTATATATACACGATGGGCTCTCGTGATTACGCTAAGCATATGGCTCGGTTGCTTAGAAAGGATTACTTTGAAAAGAGAGTGATTTCAAGAGACGATTCAATACACAAGGAGAAGAAGAGTCTTGATTTGGTATTGGGTATTGGACATTATGTGTTTCAGTTGTAATCAACTTCTGTAAATATCAGCTATGTGTTTCAGCTGTAATCAACTTCTGTACATATCAGATTAGGAGTAGGTTGTGTTTATGTCATTCTCCTATCTCTTTAAGACTTTAAGTTGTATATATCCTCCTTAACTGCTGTATATATTAACCTGTTACTCAATGAAGAACGTGAGAATTTACACACCAAAACCGAACCTCGCTTTACATGGTATTAGAGCAAACGATTTTGCTCTAATATTTTTTTTTTCTCTCGCCCATCTTCCCTCTTCAAACTCTAATCAATGACAAACCTCAACTCTGACTCCATGCCTGCTGAAGACTCCACCACATCAACTCCTACAATCATTAATGTCACGCCTTCAACCTCAGCAGCTCTTTGCTTGAATGAGTTCCATCTCATCACCATCAACATCTTTGCTCAGGCTCCTCTTAAACTCACTGCCAACAACTACATGTCCTGGAAAATTCAGTTTAACACTCTCCTCATTGGATATGATCTTCTCGGTTATATTGATGGCTCAAAACCACGTCCACCGGCCACACTAACTATCAATGAAACAACCACTTCGAATCTAACATACAATATATGGATTAGTCAAGATCAACTCATCCTGAATGCAATTATTGGTTCCCTATCACCCATAATTATCTCTTTTGTTGCTAGAGCCAAATCGCCAATGGAAGCATGGACCATTCTAACTAATACATATGCCAAACCATCCCGTGGCCGCATCCAACAAATCAAATCTCTCCTCAAACACTCCACGAAATGTAATCAAAATATCACTGATTTTCTTCACTCTGTTAAAGCCCGTGCAAATGAACTAGCCTTGCTTGGTACTTCGGTGGATGACGAGGATCTCACAAAGAGGATCGTTGATGAACTAAATGATGATTACTATGAGTTAGTTTGTGCGGTTCAAGTCAGGGATACTCCTATCACATTTGATGAACTTCATGACAAATTACTGTCGTTTGAAGCCACTCTTCAGAGCAACAAGAAAGATAATGCGACTTTTCCAGCCACGGCGAACTCGACTGCAAGAAACGCCAACCAAGGTCGCTAACAACAGTGGCATCAGCAAGCTTCTACCAATTAGGGCTGGCGCCCGTCGCTCACTGTCTCCAATCGGCCACATACTCCTTATAATGGCATCACATCATTCCGTGGCAATCAACCATCACCGAGGCCTTACTTGGGCCGTTGTCAGATGTGTGGAGTTCAAGGTCACCCAACCAAGAGGTGCACTTCTTTTCAGATGGTTCCAATTCAATATCCCGGACCAAGTCCCACACCACCGCACCACTCTTCACCACCACCATGGCAGCCTCATGCTCACTTTGCTGCCAATTCCACCTCCAATAATCTGACATGGCTCCTAGACAGTGGTGCATCACATCATGTCACTACTGACTTGAGTAATCTCTCTCTTCATGCACCCTACAATGGCTCCGATGACATTATGATTGGTGATGGCACAGGTCTCTCATTTGCGCACACTGGTTTTACAACTCTTCACACTAATACCAAATCTTTTAATTTAAATGATGTACTTTGTGTTCCTGGCATGCAAAATAATTTAATCTCCATATCACAGTTTTGCAGCACTAATAATGTATCAGTTGAAATCTTATCTTCTTGTTTTCATGTCAGAAATCTCCGTACAAGGGCAATTCTTCTGAAGGGCACAACCAATGATGGCGTCTATGAATGACCGAATTTCAAGTCCAAGTCTTCCCCAATTATAGCCTTCTCCAGTGTCAAAACAACTTTAATAAATTGGCATCATAGATTAGGTCATCCAGCGTTTCCAATTTTACAGAAAATTATTTTAAATTTTAGTTTAGATTTGTCGTCTCCTCTGTCGAAAGATGTTTCTTGTCATCCATGCCATTGCAATAAAAGTCACAAAAATTATTTTTCTTCTTCTTCTTCTATTGTCTCATCTCTACCTCTGGAAATTTTATTTTCTGATGTATGGACCTCCCCAATTATTTCACATGATGGCTTTAAGTACTATGTTATATTTGTGGATTACTTCACTAAATATATCTGGTTTTATCCCCTAAGGAAAAATTCTAAGGTTAAACAAACTTTTATTTGTTTCAAAGTCATTGTGGAAAACTATTTCAAGACAAATATTGTTACTTTTTACTCTGACAATGGAGGAGAATATATATAACTAAGAGACTATTTTGTCGAAAATAAAATTTCTCATCTCACAACCCCACCCCACACACTTGAGCGCAATGAGTACTCTGAGAGGCGTCATCGGCACATTGTAGAGACTGAGCTCACCTTGATGACCTATGCCTCACTTCCACTAGAATTTTGTCCTCATGCTTTCGCTACAGTAGTTTATCTAATTAATAGGATGCCTACTAGAACACTTTCCCTTTTGTCGCCATTCGAAAAGATTTTTGGCCACACGCCCAATTACTCCAAACTCAAAATATTTGGCTGCATGTGTTACCCGAGGATTAGGCCATATTAGACACACAAGCTCAATCCCCATCCTACATCTTGTGTCTTTCTTGGGTACTAGCTATCCCAAAGTGCCTACCTATGTCTTGATCCATCAAACAAAAGAATGTATGCCTCTCATCATGTTCAGTTTGTAGAGAATGTCTTCCCATACAAAACACCAACAACCGTGTCCTATAGTTCAACCTCCACTACCATAGATTCATGGATACCTCCAATTCTCACTGTCCCTTACCCAAGTCACTGTCGGTCAGCTCCATATCCAGCAGTGCCCACACCAGATTTGTCTCCGTATGATGACTCACCAACATCAATTCAAGCGGCAACTCATCAAGTTCCTTCGCTGATAACAGATACCACGCCTAAGACACATTCTACTGCAGCTACTACACCGGAAACAGTTGCACCTATCATCGCCACATCTAGTTCGACTTCAACACCCAACTCGTCGCCACAACCAGCTCAACCTTCCCTGTCAAGCTTTACACAACAGTAGTCCATCCCGACCTCAGCTACCAGTTCACCAGCCAAACACTCCATGATCACCAGATCCAAAAACAACATACACAAACCCCTACAGAAGCTCAACCTTCATGCTCAACTATACAACTTAGTTGACATTGAGCCTACCATAGTCGCTCAAGCATTAAAGGACCCGCAATGGCGCCAAGCCATGTCGAATGAGTGCAATGCGCTGATCAATAATGGAACTTGGGAGCTGGTTCAGCCAACACCATCCACTAACATCATTGGCTTCAAATGGATCTTTCGTATCAAAAGAAAATCATATGGTACAATTGACAGGTACAAGGCTCGTTTGGTTGCAAAAGGTTTCAATCAACGCCCTGGTGTTGATTACTTTGAAACATTTAGTCTCGTTATCAAGCCAACAACTGTCAGGCTCATCTTTAGCATTGCCATAAGTCATGGCTGACCTCTATGCCATAAGTCATGGCTGACCTCTATGCCAACTGGACATCAACAATGCCTTCCTATAGAGACCACTCACTAAGGATGTGTACATGGCTCAACCTATAGGCTTTATTGATTCAGACCACCCAATGCATGTCTGTAAGCTCAGCAAAACCATCTATGGCCTCAAACAGGCACCGCGTGCGTGGTACCATGAGTTACACCAATTTCTAATTGCGTCTGGATTCAAAAAATCTTATGGAGACACATCATTATTTGATCTCAAAATTGGTGGTACTCTCCTATACCTTCTTATCTATGTTGATGACATTATCTTCACAAGTAATAGTATGGCATATGTGGAACAATTTGTTGGTGCACTTGCTCGAAGATTTTCTCTGAAGGATCTTGGTCCCCTTTCATACTTCCTTGGTGTCGAAGTGGTTCCCACAAAGAATGGAATTTTGCTGTCCCAACAACATTACGTTATGGATATTCTTACGTGTATGAATATGATAAGTGCTAAACCAGTCCAAACACCACTCCCTACGAGTCCACTAATCAACCTATACTCGGGCACGCCTCTAAGTGATCCTACTGCCTATCGAACGGTAGTTGGGAGCCTCCAATATCTATCCCTCATTCGTTCTGACATCTCCTATGCGGTCAATAAACTATCATAATTCATGCATCAACCATTAACTGAACATTAGGAACTTGTCAAGCGTGTGCTACGGTACTTGTGTGGCACCTTGGATGAAGATATTCTCATTTATCGTGACTCACCGATCACCATTCATGTCTTCTCCGATGCGGACTGGGCTGGTAACAAAGATGATTACTCTTCCACAAGTGCCTACATTGTTTATCTTGGACGAAATCCAATCTCTTAGAGCTCAAAGAAACAACACAAAATTACGCGCTCCTTTATTGAAGTTGAGTATCAGACGGTCGCCTTTATAGCTGCTGAAATCAATTGGGTGTGCTTTCTCTTGACAAATCTTGGCCTTACGTTGTCCAAAATTTTGATTATCTATTTTGATAATGTTGGTGCTACTCAGTTATGTTCCAACCCAATATTTCACTCTAGGATGAAGCATGTTACGATAGACTTTCACTTTATCAGAGACCAAGTCCAATCTGGTTCACTACGAGTCGCTCATATGTCATCCAAGGATCAGCTAGCAAAAGCTCTCACCAAGCCACTTGCGCACTCCAATTTTCATACATTAAAATCCAAGATTGGCCTTTCCAACCGTGGCTTATCTTGAGGGAGCATATTGGACATTATGTGTTTCAGTTGTAATCAACTTCTGTAAATATCAACTATGTGTTTCAGTTGTAATCAACTTCTGTACATATCAGATTAGGAGTAGGTTGTGTTTATGTCATTCTCCTATCTCTCTAAGACTTTAAGTTGTATATGTCCTACTTAACTGATGTATATATTAACCTATTACTCAATGAAAAACGTGTGAGAATTTACACACCAAAACCGAACCTCTACTTTACATTGGGACACAAAAGTGGAGTCATTATACTGGATGATAATTAAAAAATTTAGCCGGACCATCACAAGAACTTGATACTAATGAAAATTTTTACTTATTTCTCCAAAAATCGAAAAGGAAATCGAGGAAGAAAGATAAATTAAGTGAGAGTGATGGTAATGGTGTATTACCATACATTCTAACAGTTCTTGGAGAAATCCATGGCATGTTTTTTAGTCTAAAAATGTCTAGAGATGTTAGGATGTTATTGCGAGAAATTCGCTGTCAGATTCTCAAAGGGTGTATTGTATTCTTCATTGATGTTGATGAGAATAAGTACCAACCTAGTATCAGTAACCAGTGACAAGTCAATTTATATGCTTTGTGTATTCCCCTATTTTCCTATGTTTTGATCTCGTTTTCCTTGAAATTACTATGTCTTAATGTTTAAATAATGTGTTTGTAGGTTATTTTGGTTTAGAATGAGCCTATGCGTGATAACAGGGATTTTTCGGCCAAATAAAGGACTTTCAGGTTGAAAATGGGGCTTTCGTTAGACAGGTCGTCGAAGCATATGCAAGACGTACCGCGAGATTGAAGACATGATCCATTATCAACTTTCGTTAGACATCTCGTCGAAGCGTATAGCAAGACATACCGAGAAATTCAACATTGATGCAGTTGCCAAGTTTCATTAGAAAGTTCGACAAAGTGAATAGCAAGACGAATAGCGAAATGGAAGACCACAACCTCTACCATGTTTCGTGGTTGAGTTCGTCAAAACGAACTGCGTTAGGCAAAAACGCATACCACGAGTCTTTTCATGAATCATTTCGTTAAACGTTTCGTCGAAGTGAATAGCGATACATACCCCGAGATGATTGTCACCGCTTATTTTTCACCATTTTTAGGACCCACTTAGACCTACTTATATTTTTCTTATGTCCTTTATTTTCAAGTGTGCTTCACAAATTATAGATCTCATAATTGCTCCATTCACGCCATCATCAAATCCTCCATACTTTCATCCACAAAATCACCAACTTCATCATTTCTTCACCACAATCCACCATAAATCCATCACCTTCACAACAAAACCTTCCTTTACACACCATACCCATCATCAATCGTCACTTTAGAGCATCAAAGGAAGCTTAGAAATACTAAGTCATTGAAGCCAAGCAACTACAAAGAGGAAGTTCTTCACTTGAGTTCATTTCTTGTAACTTTATCTTTTGAACTTTTGTATTTGCTATGGATTGCTTCAATTTATTATCTCAAATGACTTGGACGTGTAATATGAGCTAAACACATATATGCTAAAGTTATGATGATACCAAACCCTTAATCTTTTAAATGATTTGCCTAACTTCTCTTCAAATGCTTGTGTTGTAATATGGATATTGGGTATGCTTAATGCTTTTGCTTGATTGATCATCTTGTAATTGTTATATTGGTTGTGTGAATGAACCGAGAGGTGACGCGCTAAACATGCTCGTCACAATATCCAATGTTTTTGGCCGGAAAGATAAGAGATCACTAGACTGGCGTATAGGGATCATGTGTGCGTCGCACTGTGCTAGATTAGCTTAAATATATTATGTATGTTTGGGTGTGATTTCTATTGCTCGAAAGAGATTATGAGTTAGTTAAAGGGGACACGAACCTATAACATATACGTGCAATCTTTAAGAGATTAGGTGAATCGAATTCGTAATTAGAAAGCTAAGATGGATTCTAAATTCTAGCATTATTTCATCGTATTACAAACATCGTTTTCTTGCGTGATTTACTTAATTTGCTTAATACATGCTTAGAGTTAGCTTTAGAGTAACTTAGTGATAAGTTTGGAATTTATTCAATCGTATTGTTCAAATAGTACGTGTGCCTTCAAACGCCAATAATCATTAAATCCCTTAGTCTTTGTGGGACGATACACTACTCTATCATTGCACTACAATTCGACCTCGTACTATTGCGAGCGTGACGGTTTGTAGTGATCAACCAGGCTGAAGAGCTGGGAGTTGAATGCACAACCATTCTCGACTCATCTGTTACGCATGTGGTGATCATTGTAAGGACGAAGTAGATCACTGGTGATATTGTTCTTTGGGTTCAGTTGGAGAAGAAGATTTTGGTGAATCCATGGTGGATTTATATTACTTATCTTCACTAGCAGAGACAACCTGAAGACAAATTTCCTACTTCAAACTAATTTTTATGTTGTTGGTTTGTATTTTCTCTCTAATAGAACCTGCAGTACTGTGTTTTAAGTTTCAAATAAGGAGGAAATAGAACTTTTTAACCAAAAAATTAAGGGGTTTCTTTTTTTACATGGAATTAGTTTTTTCATTGATTTTACCAAATTTTCCACCGAAGCAAAGATACAAGTTTAATTCTGTCTTTTCTATTTATTTATTTATTTTAACTAATTTTCTTTATAAAAAAAAAAAAAAACTTTTTTTTTTAATGATTGAAGGTCTGCAAACCTCCAAGCGAGAACTCGCTAACCTCCAATCTAAGAAAAAATTGAAGAAGAAGAAATTCTAGATCTGGTGCATTTAATTTAATTGAAATGGTGCGTTTAAATGAAGAAATTTGTAAAAAAATAAAAAATAAAAAAAATTCCAAATCTAGCTACTTCTTCTTCTTCTTCTTCTTCTTCTTCTTCAATTGGACCGGTGTGTTTAATTGATTCCAGATTTGGTGCGTTTGATTTAATTGTAACTGTGCATTTAATTAAATTGAACTGGTACGTTTAATTTAATTGGACTGGTGAGTTGAAATGAAGAAATTTGTCAAAAAAAATATTCTAGATGTGACTGCTTCTTCTTCAATTGGACTGGTGCGTTTAATTGATTCCGGATCTGGTGTGTTTGATTTAATTGGACCGGTGCGTTTAATTGAAGAAATATGGGGAAAACATGTGCAGTTAATTGATTCCATATCTGGTGTGTTTAATTTAATTGGACTTATGTGTTTAATTGAAGAAAATTTTCATATTTGGTGCCTTTTATTTAATTGGATTGCTTATGGTGCGTTTAATTGAAGAAAATTTCCAAATCTAGCGCTTTTGATTTAATTGGACTAGTGCGTTCACTTGAAGAAAATTGGAAAATAAATTTTCAGATCTAGCTTCTTCTTCTTCTTAAGGTTGTGTTTGGTAGGGAGAAAAGAAAATAGAAATGACAGAAAGATTTGGAGAGATAAAAAACATGAGAGAGAGAAAGGAAAATAATTTTCCCTTAAATTGTTTGGTAAATAGGTAGGAAAAAAGAGATCTTTCTTTTGTTTTGTATTGTTGAGGAAAAGACAAATGATGAAAAATCTTCTTTATCAATTTTACTATTTTACCTTTATATTATAGTTTATATATTATATATTTTTATATTTAATAAATAAATATAATTTAAATAATATTGAATCCAACTTTTTTTTTTACAAAATGACTTCAAATTTTTTAATCTATATATATATATATATATATATATATATACGGAAATTTTTATATGAGAATGCCTTGATAGAATTATATAAGGATATTGAATGTGAGGTATTCGTTTTACATACTTTGACTTGGTATGTATGCACTTGTCAAATCACTTTTATAAATGAGTGGCTCACATTCAATATCCTGATAAAAATATATAAGGATGTCCTAATAGGAACGAGACCGTATATATATATATATAAATTAATACATTATGAGTTTTTTGTTTTTTTTTTGTTTTTTGTTTTTGTTTTTTTTTTTTTTTTTTTTTTTAATGGCAAATTCATAATTTCAATTAAACCAAACACCATTCCCTCCTTTCTCTCCCTTTCCTCCCAAAAAAAATAATAATAAAGGGTAAATTCGTAATTTCCATTATACCAATCAGGCAATCACCATTCCTTCCTATCTCTCCTTTTTCCTCCCACTTTTGGAAGGATTAAAATTGGTGGGTCCCACCCATAACTTTTTCCTTCCATTATTCTCTCCATACCAAACACGTACTTCCTCATTATCCTCCCCCTTTTCCCTCTACCCTTAACTTTTCTCTCCCTTTTCATCCATAACAAACACACCATAAGGTGTGCGGGATAGGATTGGACTATTTTTAAGAGATGGGATTGGATTAGATTGAATAGGATATGATTGAATTAATTATAGTGTTTCTCGTGTTTAGTGCAACATGAGATTGGATTAAAAATAGTGATATACTTTGTTTGGTATGTAGATTGGAATGTGCAACATGAGATTGGACTAAAAAGCTTTTTCATTCAAATCTAGAGAAATTTCTAGATTTATTAAAAAAAAAAAAAAATCTTTTTAAGAATACAGATCTCTTCAAACAAAATTAGAAAAAAAAAAAAAAAAAAAAAAGCTTGAAGAACAAAATTATTAAAAAGAGAGAGAGAGATTGAAGTGATCTGGAAATTCTTCAAGCTTCCATCAATGTAGGCCACATCTAAGATTAAAGGATTGTTCTTAGAAATACTATTAAAAAAAAAAAAACAAAAAAGAATCTTGACAATAAATATATAGTCTTTATGTATTTTTCTCACCTAAATCCGTTGACCCAACCTCTGTGTTAAAACAAAAGAAAGAGAAAAATCAAATACGAAATTCACATCCATGACCTAGTAAAAGTCTCTACAAGCAATTATAACTTATTTATTGTCGTCTTTTTTGAACATTTCATTACTAGAGAAAAAGCAAAACAGAGGAGGCGAGAGCCCTGCAAGGCGAAAAGCAGCAAAAGCAAAGCAACAGATGAAACAGAGTACAAAACCACAAGAACAACAAAGAATCAGGCCCCCAAAACCACCCAGGAACCCCAAAAACCCAAAAACTTAATTGTTGCTAGGATTATTGAAGAGAGACTTAACTTTTTCAAGTCTAATATGAAGATTGAAGAACATTTGAGACAATCATTAGACTGGAAATATACATTTGAGACTGATTTATTAAAATGAAAGTGGCGAAGAAGAAGATCTTGATGGGATTAAAATGAATCCCACCATTTTTGTTGGGACTAATTTATCCCACATCAATGGGATAAAAATTTTGTATGGGATAAATTAGTCCAATCCCACCGCTCAACCAAACGTGGGGAAGAGATTCAAAATAAACCAATCTTATCTGATTCCCATGAGCCGCAATTATATGATTAGTTTCAATTTTAACCCATAATAAACATAATTTTAAATTTTATTACAAGAAGGAAATATTCAAAAAAAAAAATTTATTTTTTTTCATACACCACAAAACAAAATAAACAAAATTTTATGAGTTCTAAGACTGTTTATATCCACCATCCACAGCCAAATTATGACCAGTAATGAACTCAGACTCATCACTAACAAGAAACACCACCGCTTCCGCCACATGCTTCGCTTTCAACACCCCATTCAAATATGAACTCGACTCAAAAGTCCTCTCCACCTTCTCTGCTTCCATCCCAATCTTTCCGCAAATCAACGGTGTCACCACCTCCCCCGGCGACATGCTGTTTATGCGTATCCCGTACCCTCCTAACTGCTTGCTCGCAGACCTCATCAGCCCCACAACAGCGTGCTTCGACATGGTGTAGTCTGTATACTGCAGAGACCCCATACTCGCCGTGCATATGATGCTCCCCTTAACCTTCCCTTCAACCATAGCGCGCCGCGTGCTTCACACTCGCGGTCGTCCCAAGCACGTACACATAGAAAAGCTTCTCGTACTGGGTTAGGTCTAAAACTAAGATGGTCTGTTCGGCATTGTTGATGATGCCAGCGTTACAGAACATGACATCGAGTTGGCCGTACGTTTTGACGATGGTTTCGACGACAGTTTTGATATGGTCCTCATCGGACACATCGCAATGTATGTAGAGGTAGCGGTCGAGGCTGATGGATTTGGCGAGTTCTTGACCCTTTTCATCTTGGACGTCGGCGATGACCACGGCACGTGCCGCTTGGTTGATGAAGTGACGAGTCGTTGCTTCGCCGATGCCACTGGCGCCTCCGGTGATAATTGCCACTTCTCCTTCTAGCTTCTTCGAGCTCTCTCCCATTTTCGGTGAGACTGCAATTAGTTTGGTTTCGGTTTTTCAATTCTTTTTTCAAAAAAAGTGTCATGTGGCAGCTTGTAATTAGCCTAATTTTTTTAAAAAAAAACCGGCGGTTTAACCACGGTTAAAACCACCGGTTTTTAGCGGTTTTTGACCCACCCAAACCTAAACCATAACCGGTTCAATCGGTTTTCGACCGGTTTTGAAACCGTCGGTTCCGGTTTCGATTTTGGGACGGTTTTTTAAAGTAAGGTTTCAGTTAAACCGCGGGCAAAACCGCCAGTTTAACCAAAACCATGGTGATATAGACCAGAACGGAACGGAACTCACACACGTTCAAACATACAAGGGTTTCTTTGTTCTATAAATCTATAGAAAAACAGAAAAACGAGAGATATTTGAGTTAACTACTCAAGAAGTTTTTTTTTTTTTTTTTTTCATTCAAATCTCTTTAAAATCAAAAGAATCTTAAAACATTAAAAACCTATTTAAATAGGAAATTGGATTTGATTCAAAAATCAAATCATAAAATAATTAATAACCTAATTGCATATAAACTAAAAGAAAAGAAAATAACATGTATTAATTACAAGAATATTTTTAAAATAAAAAGTTTTCAAGAAAATCTCCAATAATATCTCCTGCATCATTCACTCCAGTGGGTCCTCAAATTTTGACAGCTTTAAGGAACAAGTAAGTTGGAGATGTCGTTGAATGATGAAACACAGCAACATCGTAGAAATAATCTTCAAAAATTGAGTTCCTCTCATGCTGCTCGTTCTGGAACAAATCTTCATCGAAAACCGGTGGCTTATTGAAATCAACGATAACATGTTCCTCATCGAAAATTGGTGGCTTATCGAAGTCAACGATAACCGGGTCCGACACATAATCGTCATTGAAAAACAATGAATGGTAAGAGGAAATTTTGTTTTGGGGATTCATGAGAATTTTTTTTTTTTTTTTTTTTTTGGAGAAATACAGAAGGTGAATATCTAATGGAGAAGTAGTTTGTTATGGTTTGTGGATCGATGAGCCTAGCACAATGGTAGACTCGATGGCTCTGATACCAACTGATACAGCGGAAGATTCAACACAACAACAATCGATAAAAAAAAGAATAAATGATTCGGATCCGTTGATTCGTGCACAAATACCGAAAACAAACCCTACTAACGCTCCGTTGATTCTCGCATGAATACCGGATTATTAGGCTTCAAATACGATAATCGACTTCGAGCACGAAGGATGATGTACTTGGATAGTTGAGAAACATCTCTGAATTTTATTTAATCAAAAGCTGTCTTTCAAACCCTAATACAATGTACTTAAATAGAATTGCAAAACTTGACTAACAAGAAAATCCTAAACAAAAGGAAAAGAATCCTAAATGAAAAAGATATCAAATCTCCTAAAAATCAAAAGAATCCTAAAAAGGAAATAGGATTTGATTCAAAAATCAAATCATAAAATGATTAATAACCTAATTACATATAAACTAAAAGGAAATAAAATAACATGTATTAATTACAAGAATATTTTTAAAATAAAAATTCTTCAAGAAAATCTCTAATAATATCTCATGCATCACATGGCCACCTCTAGTCACCGCACTCCATGTCGGGTGAATCGTTCGGACACCCCCAAGTTCGACTCCAACCGGAAGCAACTCCTATTGAGCAGTGGTCAGGCCTTTCCTGATCTCTCGGGCCGATAGGATCAGAACCGATCCTGAGGTTCTTGAGGCGCACGGCGAAAATGTAAAAAATAGGCCATATGTGCATAACTAAAATAACAAACAAATAACAAATTAACGATAATCAATAAAACACGGATAATTAAAATAACAAACAAACTAACAATCACTATGAAACACTAAAACAAAACAATAAAACATGTCAAGTATTCAAGCAACTGGTGTGACAGTTCCACTATGCCTAATTGTTTATTCCGCTAGATTGATTTTTTTTTTTTTTTTTTTTGGAAAATACAGCATAAAACAATAGTTAACAAACAACTAAATTAACAGTGAATCTAACACTGAAAATATTATAAAATAAACAGATCACTACAAATAAAATTATAAAACTCAAATAAATAAAAAATTCATAGAATTGTCTAAGAATTAATTTCTCATATGACTGAGAATTAAATATCATCACAAATGCTATACTTAATAAATATTGATTTGGTTTTCAGATCTGTATATTCATTCTTCTTTATATTTTGTTACCAAATCAAAAATAGACAATAACACTACTTTTGAGATTGGTTTGAAAATTTCCTAAAAACAAATAACAAATATTTTTAATTAAAATATTAAACTAACTCAATAAATCAGGGACTTCGAAATAAAAACAGAAAAAGAAGAAATATAATGTGAAGGTTATAATGAACATTAAATTATAAATATAACAATAAAACATTACAATAAAAGTTAGAAACAAAAACGAAATTAGAAATTATCTAGGGTTGGGGGAGTGAGACTGAGAGATTGAGAGTCTGATACTGAGACTGAGAGATATGAGAGATTGAAATGAGAAATTGAGAGAATGTAAACAAGAGATAAGGAACGAAGAGTTGAGATTATCTTAGAGTGAGAGAGAGAGAGAGTGGTGTGAGGTAAAAAAAATGATTAAATATTTAAAAGAAGAAAAGTAATGATTAAAAAAAATAAAACTATTTTTTTTTTTTTTGTCGTCTTAAAGTGTACAAGATGTTTTTTTTTTTGGTTTGTCCAGTTGATTTTATGAACTTTGGGCTTTATCACAAGTATTTTTCATATATACTCATCGGTCATCACATGCCCCTTTTTGAGCAATTTTATCTTGGGCCCTAGGCGGACGCCCCTAGTGTCCCACCTCAGGTCCGGCTCTGAATAGGATTAGTCCCACTCCAATGTGGGAATAATGATACAAGGCTATTAAAGACACCTCTTTACGTGTCAGACAGACATATCATATAAAAAGTGTATATTAGAACAATTTTAGTAAGGATGCATATGCGGGCTTAAACTTATAACTCCCAAACGAAAACTAGGTTTTGTCGGAGTTTGATGGATTTGTTTTAATCGATGGATTTTGATGAAATTTACAAATCTCATAGATTTCATATAGATTTTGTCATATTTGTGTAAAGTGTTCATTGGACTTTTACATACAATTAGATGGATTTGTAATGATTCTACCTGAAAACAAAAAAAAAAAAGGAAATCTTTCAACATTTCAAAAAGGGAATCTTTCAACATTTCAATATATTTTTATAAACCATCTCTACTGAAGCAACCCTAGAAATCTGAGCCTCTGCTTTGTCAACAATCCAAACACAACGTAGAGCATTTTCTCGAAGTTTCTCTCTCTTATTAAACAATTCTTTTTTTCTTTTTTTTCAATACTTAATCTAACTATTCTCTTTTTGTATTAAAATGAAATAGATATTTTTTTCTCAAAAAAAAAAAAAAAAAAAAATTTTGAATTGGTTACTAGTTTTTCAATGGGAAACAAAGTCTTATAAGTTGACTTAATCAAATTCTATTTTTCTTGTTCTATCTCCGAGTATACATGCACTCGAAATTGATCTGCTTCCCTTTCAACTTTCCATAAGCGAGCCTGAGCTTTTTCCGATCGTTGAATGGCCCCCATACAGTTTCTCTGAATTTCGAATAGTATTCAAGATCTTCCGTTTTTGATTATCTAATAAATCACTTAATGAAAGTAGATTATCTTTCCATTCATCTTAAAACCTACATGATCCCCTCCCAAACCAAACATGAATTTTTTGAAAAATTGACCCCCACGAAGGTTTTTTAACCGATGGAGACCTCTCAAGTCTCAAATCTCAAGTCACGGCACCATATTATTTCGATACGAAGGTAATTTTTTTACTTTTATTTTTTGTCGACATTTTCTAATGTTTAATTTGAATTCGGTCATGTCACAGTACGCAGAGGCGGAACAATGAGAGGGCTGCCCCGGGCTGTAGCCAGGGCAGCCCTCCTAAAAAAAAAAAATATATATATATATATATATATAATTTTAATTACATAAACAACCCCAAAGATTTGATAATATTATATGAATATGATGTGTTTGTTTAAATGTAGTAAAATGTAAATATTTTGTTATTCAAAGTAATTGGTAAAAATATATATAGTATTATGGCTTTTAATATTATAGAATTAAGTCATTTGTAAGTTTAAATAATTTTTTTTTTATTTTGTACTACAAGTTTAAATAATTGTTTATGCATAAATTCTACGATGTATTTTTATTATTCAGTAGTCCATTATCGGTGTCATCTTATTATTAAAAATTTAAATAAATAATATCATCAAAAATCATATAAAAAGTTTGTTATTCTTAATCAATAGCCCGTATGTTTTGCACTGACTTTATTATATCAATGTTCATGGAGGAGGAAAAATGAAAAATCATAAGAGTTTTTTCTACATTGCACACCAAATTTAATAAATTTAGTATGAGAGTTTGTAAGCAATTAATTAAGCATTAGAAAATATTGACTAAATAAAAGTAGATAAGTCCAACTACCGATAGCTATAAATGAGTTGTGTTTAAAATATTAGTGTGTAATGACAAAAAAAAAAAAAAAAAAAAAAAACTATTTATACATATAATTTAGCCTAGACAGCAAATAATTCATGGGTACGCCCTGACAGTAGGTGTTGTCTGTATATTACTTGGTGTTGAAATTTCATCAGATTTTGATCCACCCTTTTTTCATCATTTTTTATTGTAATTGATATGTTGTTTTTGTTTTTGGAATTTATTGAAGAACAAGATGCTCTAAGTTGTATTTGGATTGATGAAACAGAGCAGTGTTTCCAAAGAAGGAAGAGAGGTTGTGCTGAGATTTGTTGGTGGGTTATGAACTGGTCTGGTCTTGTGTCTTGAAGTGGATTGGTGTGTTATTGGTTTTTGGGAGTTTTTATTTTTTTTATTTTTGTTTTATTTTGAGAAGAATGAGGGCTATCTGAAAAAGGAGAGGATATTTTGTGAAGGTCATTCTATTTATACTTTTCCTTTTAAAATCCATCAAAATCATTATTTAAACAAATCAATCTAAATCCATGACTTTGTGAATATACCTAAATTTGTTTGGGCTTTTTAAAAGTCTCAATTGAATAAACCTGGATTTTATTGGATTTTATTGGAATCCTTTCAAATTTGGATTGAATACTCTCAGTTTTTTAAAATCCTATAGATTCCAATTAAATCCAGTCAATCCGATTGAATACACCCCCAATTTTCAAAAATGCAAGGTTTAAAATAGGACTAATTGCACAAACGTCTCCTGAGTTTAGGTATAATTGTATGTATATGGAATTTTTACCTTTAATTACACAAACATCCTCTGTAGTTAGTTGACTTCGTAAAATCTAACTATTGACCACAATTTTAACCAAAAAATGACTAAAGTGCCTCTAGTTACCTATTTTATTATTAATTATATATATACTTTTTTTTTTGACAATTTATATATATATATATATACTTAAAATAATAATTATATACGATACTTAATTTATTTATTTAATAATTTTTATAATCCATTTTTAATACATTTTTTACATTTTTATAATCCATTTTTTTAAATAAATCAATTAAGTATTATATATAATTATTAATTTTAAGTATATATATAATTATTTTTTAAGTATATATATAAATTGTTAAAAAAAAAGTATATATATAATTAATCATAAAATAGGTAACTAGGGGCACTTTAGTCATTTTTTGGTTAAATTTGTGGTCAATGGTTAAATTTAATGAAGTCAACTAATTATAGGGGATGTTTATATAATTATGGATAAAAATTCCATATACATACAATTATACCTAAACTCAGGGGATGTTTGTACAATTAGTCCTTTAAAAAATTAGAGCTTTAATTGACTTATGAGGAGAGCATGGTAGGACCCATTGATTCGAATTGAGAAAGTGAACCAATGAGAGTAAAAAATATATATATAAAATGAAAGAGAAGAAGGAAAATATAAAATAAAAAGAGGAGTGCTAGAATTATTCTCTCAACCCACTCTCTCAATTAGTCAACTCACTCTCTCTTTATAATATGACATGTAAACAATATTTACTTCTCTATATCAAGCTTAGAGCCATTATAAATGGTCTGTTTTTTCTATTTATTTACAAATCAAATCAATCACTAACTTCTTAAATTACCCTTTATTTATTTACTAAATTACCATATAATATTTGTTTTTTTTTTTTTTTTACAAAAGGAAATATATAATAATAACAAAGGCATTTTTTTATTAAAAAAATAAAAATAACAAAGGTACAATATTTAGTTCTCCATCTACATAGTGATATAAGGAAAAAAAAAAGTTTAATATAGAAATTTAATACAGCACAATAAAATTATTTAATAAAAAAAGCTATTAAAAAAACTACACGTAACAAATGTGGAAGACAATTTATGTTTGAAAATGATGGGAGTTGGAGTTAGATTAAAAAAAAAAAAAGTTCAATGGTTGACCACCATTGATAATTTGGGAACTGTGAAAAAAAAAATTATTTAAAAAAAAATTGATATAGTATTAAATGATAATTTGGTAAAAAATAATAATAATTTAAGAAGTTAGTTGTTGGTTTAATTTGTAAATAAAAAAAATAAAAAAATAAAAAAAATAAAAAATAAAAAAAAAAACTAATCATTTATAATGGTTTCAAATTTGATATAGAGAAATAAACGATGTCCACATATCACATTATGAAGAGAGTGTGAGTTGAGAGAGGGATTCTAGCATTCCTAAAAAAATAAACCAAAAAACTAATACATGATTATGTGTCGATATTTAAGTGGTTAGATATATCACTCAGCTATATCCGGTGCATCGAAGATTTTCTCAGTAGAATGTTACCTCCCTCTTCAACACATGACATGTGTCCGGGGAGAGGGTATTTTTGTCTAGTTAGACAAAAATACCCTCTCCCCGGACACATGTCATGTATTGGAAGGGAGTAATGCTTATCCCTCTTGAAGGGGGTGAACAAAAATGGACTCGGACGTGACATATGCACTCTCTATATATTATTTTTAAAATAAAAACATAAAAAGCCGTTTGTTATTTTATTAATGATTTTTATTTCATTATTACTCTAACATTTTTTTATTTTTTTATTTTTTATTTTGGCAAAAACCAGAAGTATATAAATAAATAAAAATAAATAAAAATAAAAAAGAGCAAAGCGTAGCATAGGCAGCCACAAAAATACCGTGAGCAAATCCCCAACCAAACATTGTCTCATTATTATTCTTACAAGCATAATTTTACATTTCATTACAACAAAATAGAGTATGGGAGGGTGACTTCAACTTAAAACATGAAAATTTTATTTCATTTTTTGATTCATGCACCACAAACAAAACAAAATAAAAATAAAAACTCACAGTTCTAGGAATGTTTACATTTTAGCTCCACCGTCCACGGCCAAATTATGACCAGTAATGAACTCAGACTCATCGGAGGCAAGAAACACCACCGCCTGCGCCACATGCTTCGCTTTCAACACCCCTTTCAAATAACAACTCGACTCTAAAGTCCTCTCCACCTCCTCCGCTTCCATCCCAAAAATTCCACACAGCAACGGCGTCGCTACAGCCCCAGGCGATACACTGTTCACGCGTATCCCATACTCTCCCAACTGCTTGCTCGCAGACCTCATCAGCCCCAACACCGCGTGCTTCGACATGGTGTAGTCCGTATGCAGCGGAGTTCCCATAGTCGCTGCCGTGCTCGCCGTGCATATGATGCTGCCCTTCACCTTCCCTTCCACCATGGCACGCGCAGCGTGCTTCACACTAGCCGCCGCCCCGCGCACGTTGATGGAGAAGAGCTTCTCGTACTGGTACATGTCGAAATCTAAGATGGCCTGTTCGTGTTTGAGGATTCCGGCGTTACAGAACATGACGTCAAGTTGACCGTACGTTTTGACAGTGGTTTCGACGACGGTTTTGATCTGGTCCTCGTCGGAAACATCGCAGTGCATGTAGACGCAGCGGTCGAGGCCGATGGATTGGGCGAGTTCTTGACCCTTTTCATCTTGGACGTCTGCGATGACTACGGCGCGTGCAGCGTGGTTGATGAAGTGACGAACCGTTTCTTCGCCGATGCCGCTGGCGCCTCCGGTGATAATTGCCACCTTTCCTTGAAGCTTCTTCAAACTCTCTCCCATTTTTGGTAAGACTGCAATTATTGAGTAAATTTTTTTTTTGTTGATAAAAATTATTGAGTTAGTTGTGTATTTGTGATAGTATGGAAATGGTGAGATATATAGATTATTAAAATAAATAAATAAAATTTACTGTTTTAACTTGTGAGGCCTAAATATATGTATTAAAATAAATTTTGACCCTACGCTGATTAAGGGTTCAAAATTTTTTTGTCACTATTTGAGGCGTTTTTGTAAGACAGACACCACATTACTAACTTAAGTTTAAAAGGCACCTATTTAGGTGACCAGACAAAAATACCCTTTTTTTGTCAGTTTATGTCTTTTTTAAACATAAAGAGAAAACCTTTGAGAGAAAACATCCGAGCCTTTTCGTGTCTTTTGACACTAAATTCGAGCCTTTTCGAGTCTTTTTACACTAGGTTCGAGTATTTTCGAATCTTTTTACACTAGGTTTGAGTATTTTCGAGTCTTTTTACACTAGGTTCGAGCCTTTTTACATTAGATCCGAGCCTTTTCGTGCCTTTTTATGTGTTTTCGAGCCTTTATACACTAGGTTCGAGCCTTTTTGTGCATTTCCGTGCCTTTTTACACTAGTTTCGAGCCTTTTTACACTTGGTTCGAGCCTTTTTACACTTGATTCGAGCCTTTTCAGACACTACCTGAGCCTTTTCATTCACTACCCGTGCCTTTTCATACACTACCCGAGCCTTTTCATACATTACCCGAGCCTTTTCATTCACTACCCGTGCCTTTTCATTCACTACCCGTGCCTTTTCATTCACTACCCGTGCCTTTTCATTCACTACCCGAGCCTTTTCATTCACTACCCGAGCCTTTTCATTCACTACCCGTGCCTTTTCATTCACTACCCGAGCCTTTTCATACACTACCCGAGCCTTTTCATTCACTACCCGTGCCTTTTCATTCACTACCCGTGCCTTTTCATACACTACCCGTGCCTTTTCATTCACTATTCGAGCCTTTTCATACACTACCCGAGCCTTTTCATTCACTACCCGTGCCTTTTCATTCTCTACCCGAGCCTTTTCATACACTACTCGAGCCTGCTGAGCGCTGCCCCCTGCACCCCCGCGAGCTGACCTGGCAGCTCGACCCCCGAATGCCTCTGCATAGCGCCACAAAATTAACTATCCAATGAAGATGATTTGATATGGTTATGGTGTTTAACTTCCATTGGAGGTTTGTTATAGAGAAAGGTGAAATAAAAAAGCTCTGAAAACTTTAAAGTAAGAAAGAGAAATGTGTAAAATAAGGGCAATTTTGGTAGTTCACCATAATAGGTGCCTTTTAAACTTAACTTATTAAATGAGTGACTTTGTCACCACATGAGTTTAAAAAAGTGACATTTTCCACCATTTTCACCGCTGATTAATTAAATAATAATAATTTTCTCTTCTTGTAGATTTAAATCATGCCATTGCTTAGAAAAAATAGGGTTGATCCAGTTATCTACTGATATCTGCAATCTTTATTTGGTGCATGTCGCCATTTTTAACTTAGTGCAAAAGCCAACTTAGATGTAGGGATGTCAATAGCACAGGTAGGATATGGATTTTTTAATACCACCTTCAACACCGACTAATATAAAAAAACACCATGACAGCCTTGCAAATACGAGAGGTTTTGATGACTTTGATCAATTGCAATTAAAAATAGATAATATTTACGGAAGAGGTTAGAGACCGTGTAAGAAATAAATAATATGAGACTTGAGAGAGAGGAGAGAGAGCATTCGGCAGTGTGTTGTGACTTGTGACTGTTGTCTGACATGGGCAATAATTTTTAATTTTAAAATTTAAATAAAACTTGATCGAGTAATTTGACTTGGTTTTGGTTGTTGGTAACATTTTTTTATTATTATTATTATTTTTAATTATTATTATTATTTTATATATAACCAATATTGCGACCTTGGCGAGAATGGAATTTTTTTTTTTTTTTTAACCACTATTGGGACTTTGGTAAGAATGGACTCTACAAGCTGCTATTACTCTCACAATTAGAGAGAGTGATACTCTCAGAACTGGGAGAGGGCTCCCCACACTTGGGGTTTAATGGCCAAGGTGGGACAAGAATATATATACAAATATATACGCACACCATGACGTTGAACCGTGGTGATGGAGGCTCGCTTGAAGCGTCTGACCACATTGACAAGAGGTCATGTATTTCGTTGTTGGTAACTTGGTTCCTAAAAAATAAAAAAATAAAAAAATAAAATAATAAAATAAAATAAAAAATAAAAATATCAAGGACCCCTTATAGAAAAAACTTAGATTTACAAAGATTTTTACAAAATAATAATAATAAACATCGGTTTTGAAAAAAAAGGAAGAAAAATGATTTTATCACATACTCTTTTAATTATGTAATTGAAATATAATTCAATCTAAAAATAAGATAAATTTAATTATAAATTATTTTTGACATATAAAAGAGGGATATGTTGCATTTGTCTTGCATGATCGACCTTGAACAATAGTTTTTGTATTGGTTTCTCAAAAACCAAAATCTTGGCTCCGTCCCTGCCCCTATGAATACTTGTCTTAAAAGAAATGGTGCAGGTACGGGGATTCCCCATTAGGGGATCGATTTTTTACCTCATATCATCCTCATCCCATTAATGTATTTTTTTTAATGACTTTTTGATAAAGATCATATAAACATTATTGAATAATATGAAAATAATAGTATGGGGGTATATTATATATAATGATCTGAAATGGAGTAGTGTTTCAATGGAGGAAAAAAAATAGGAAAAAATGAGAGGGAAAATTATGTTTTTTAAAGATTGTAGTCACGGCACTAATTTTTTTTTTTTTAACAGTTAATTCCAATACTAATTACGTGCGACAAATATATATATATATATATATTGGTAACGGGGTACAGGGACAACGCGGGGCGGGGACTTAAAATACCATAACCGTACCAAAATTAAATCGGGTATTAAAAAAAATATCGGCCTCATATCACAACTTAATTGGTACAGTTAAACCCGTCCCTAATGGTTCGGGTCCCCGGATCAATGGGACCCGAACCGATGGGTAATTTTGACATCCCTAACTACATACTACAACCACCAAGGTAAGAGGTCATTGGTGGTATTGTAATAACTTGATAGATGATATATTACTTACAATGTGGTAACTCCAATCAGAAATATTATTAAATTGAATGTGGTGCTTATATTGGTACTTCAAATTTTTTTCCTCATACTTACATTTTTTGGTAGCTGCACGAGTTCAACATCTGGAGTTGTAACTTTTGTGGTTCCTATAAATTTTGAGATGATAAGACGAAAGGTTCATGTGCCAACAATGTGCCATAGTGCCAACAATATGCTTTCACATTGTATTTGTCGATAACATGAACACGGAAATGGAAATGGTACCTCCATTTTGAGATTTCGAGCTTGGGCAAATAATCATGATTGTATTTGTCGATAACATGTGTATTGAAATTTGGAAATTTCGAGCTTGGGCAAACTTCATGATTATTAATTGTCGAATTATTAATTGTTGATAACATGTTTCGAGTTTGGGCAAACTCCATGATTGTGGATACCATGAACATTGAAACTTGTCCCAGGGGCATAGTTCAGGTGGTAGATGAATGAGTTTGGAGTTTAGGTAAATGACTCTTAAGTCAGCGGTTCGAATCCTAACAACGACAAAGATCTTCAGAAAAATAGATAGTGTGGAAAATAGAACTTAGAGCCTGTCCTGCAAGCCGTTTTTTGTTTTTGTTTTTATTTTTTGAAAAGAAAAATAAAAATAAAAATAGTGCTTTTGGTTTCATTTTTGAATTCCGAATATGCGTCTGGTAGCATTTACTAGAATCCGTATTTTGAAAATAAAAACGGAAAAAACTCATCTGGTAGGATAACTAAAAACTTTTGAAAATTGAAATATCAATTTTAAAATTTTGTTTAATATTATAACAATTATAAATAAATGATTAAATAATTTTAAAAAAACATTTTGTAATTTAATTTAGGGTTTAACAAATGTTAACAGTTGAAGAGGAAGAAAGGAAGAGGAAGAAGAAGAAGACCAAGAAGAGGACCAGATCGGCGGCGAGAAGCGACGCAGAGGAGATTAGGGTGAGGCGAGGAGGAAAAAGAGGAGATCGGCGGCAAAACGCGGAGGAAGAAGAAGAAGAAGAAGATTGGCAGTGAGACGCGGAGGAAGAAAAAGAAGAAGAAGAGCGGTGAGCGGCGGACGACTAGACTGGACGAGGAAGGAAAGAGGAAGAAGAAGAAGAAAAAGAAGAAGAAGAAGAATACGGTGGCGATGGTGGCAGCGACCTGCGACCGGCGGAAGGAGCGGAGAGAGACGATCGGCGGCGGGCAACGACGATCGGGAGTGAGGAGGAGGAAGAAGAAGATGCTGCCCAATGAAGAAGATGAAGACCTGAAGAAAAAAAAGAAAGAATTTTTTTTTTTTTTTGTTAATTAATTTGGAAAACAAAAACAAATTCAAGAAAAACAAGTTTTTTTTTTTTTTTTCAAATTTTCCACTTTTAACACTAGTTTTGTTTTTCATTTTGTTTTTGTACTTTGAAAATAAAATGAAAAATGGTTACCGAACGCGAATTCGAAATTATTTTTGGAAACACAAAAACGAAAACAGGCTGAAAACGGACTATAGGACGGGGCCTTAATTTCTGAATATTGTGGAAATCAAATTACATGGAGAATTATTTGGTGGTTTCGACGTATTCGATTTAAAACCGAAACCGTCAAAATTACTCGGAATCTCGTAGTTAAACTTCAAAATATGAGTATAAATTGAACTACGAATGTAAATTTAATTTATATACAAGGGGAAAAAAAAAAGATCAAATGATAAATGGCTACAATCATGACATATAAGAAGTTGTTATGGTGGTTTCGGTTTTAAATTGAATTTGTCAAAACCGCTGAAAATCGAATTCTCATAGATCAACTAAAACAATTATTGTAATTCTAACTAA
This sequence comes from Acer negundo, assembly GCA_035582765.1. Taxonomy (NCBI): domain Eukaryota; kingdom Viridiplantae; phylum Streptophyta; class Magnoliopsida; order Sapindales; family Sapindaceae; genus Acer; species Acer negundo. The sequence continues at coordinate 31,993,364 of CM069238.1, forward strand.
GAACACAAGTTTAATGGAAAAATAAGCAACAAAAAAGTTCAACCGAAACCATAAAAAATGTCAAAATTCGGGTTTAATGAGTATAAATTGGATTAAAACACAAGTTTTATGTAAATATAAGGAAAACAAATTGATCAAACGAAAATAAAGGCTAAAATGTTTGCATATAAGATTGAACTATTTTTATAAGATTGGATTGGATTGGAAAAGTTAGACTAAATTAGTACAAAAGATTAGACTAAAATAATATTGTCTCTTATTTGATAAAACATGTGATTTGATAAAAAAAATAATTGTATTTCACTATTTTGTGAGAGGTGGGTATAAAATTATATATAATTTATTTATTAAATAAAATCATTTTTAATCAATTCAAATAAAAGAAAAATAAATTTATTTTAAATTAAATTTCGTTATAAAAATTGGATAAAAAATTATTTTTTAAAAAAATAAAATTATTTAAAATTAATTTGAAATAAAATAACATTTATTTTTTTAATTGATATTAAAAAAATATTTTTTTTAAATGTTAGAGTATAATATATTAATATTAAAAATAATAAAATATATTAAATCAAATGCATAACAAAAGCTACGACTCTCATATCCGGAGAGAGGTTTGCTCCCCCTTTCGTGATTTTATGATCAAATGTGGGATAAATATCTACAACTACATACAGGGATGTCAATGGTACGGGTCAAGTATAGATTTTTCAATACGATCCCCAAGACCAATTAGTATAAGAAGTACCATACTATCTCTTATGAATACCCGCCTTAAAAGAAACGGTGCATGTACGGGAATTCCCTATTAGGGGATTGGTTTTTTGCCTCATCCCATTAATGTATTTTTTTAATGACTTTTTGATAAAGATCGTATAAACATTATTGAATAATATGAAAATAATAGTGCAGGGTATATTATATATAATGATCTTGAATGGAGTAGTGTTTCAATGGAGGGAAAAAAATAGGGAAAAATGAGAGGGAAAATCATGTTACTCGAAGGAAAAAAATAAAGGAAAATTATATTTTCTGAAGACAGTAGTCACGGTACTAATTTTTTTTTAAAAAAAAAGTTAATTTCAATATTAATTACGTGCTTCAAATATATATATTGATAACATGGTATAGGGAAAAGGCGGGGCGGGGACTTGAAATACCTTAACCGTACCGAAATTAAATTGGATACCGGCCCCATACCACAACTTAATTGGTACGGTTAAACCCGTCCCTAACGGTTCAGGTTCCCACGTATCCCCGGACCAATGGGTAATTTACTAATTTTGACATCCCTACTTAAATCAAATCACATCTCAAATACCTGACACTTCTTATTCACTTTAAAGCATATTTCCCAGATTGATATTATATTTCAAAAGAAACACATTAAAGCACTGCAAAAATTATAAACGTTTTCCATAGATGATATAGACAAAAACACTAACTATCTTATAGCAAAATCACTAAAATCTTTAAATATTAAATTAATCAAGTCAAAAAGAAAAATGCAAGAAAACTGCATTTTCATAGACTTGGATAATAATTTCCCTCAGATGGCCTGTGACAAAAATCATAGGCATCATTGATCTATCTTGGATGGACCAAAAACATCTTCTCCCGCTCCGCCCATCGACAACCCTCCGTCCCTGACTTTGTCGAGACAACATGAGTAACCGACGAGTCAAGTGTGGCTCTGTGTTCAGCTCCCAACGCCTCGGCCAACATCGAAGGAAACCAATCTACTTCGCTGTAAAATACAACACACCCCACTAGAACTTTACCGCGAATTCTCTTCAACAAATGCCTAACATCTCCGCGACCACCAACTCTGATCCGACTTTTGAAAAACAACCAATGGATTCTTTTCAAAACTTCAAGAACATTGATCACTAGTGCTCCATCAGTCTCACTCTCGTCTATCCTCATGATCTCTGAATGAGACTCGTCTACTTTGAAGTAATTATATCTTGCAATCACGATCAAATTTTCTCTGTCGTTAAACTTCCACGCCCTTTTAGTGTCATCAACAATGACAATGCCACGCTTGTCTCCCAACACAAAATCCAATCTCTTCTTTAAATGTTCTTGTCCTCCTTGGTTTATGTCTTCACGTGTAATGAATCGAGAGTTGAAGTAGTTTCCTTCCGGGTCAAGAAACTTCGCGACCTCCTCCACGTACTCTCTGGAACCTTTCGTGTATATATACATCTCAAACATGGTGCTAGCTGCTTTCAAAAAAGTTCGAACAAAAGGCCTCAACTTCACCAAAAGTCCATAATCCAAAGTTCCAAACTGCACAAGCTACCATTGTATACATTTTCATCCGTACGATTCATTAAATCCAATTCTTCAGATGTTAGCTTCTCAAACTTAACGCTTGTGTATGAAGCAATGTGCGGTCCAAATCAAGAACCGGTTGGAGCTTTTTCACGTCGAATAGTTTCTTATTTTCCTCTCTCAAACATGCAATTTCATCTCTGCTAAACCACAAACCCCTTTGTATATAATCAAAACCTATACCGTTATCATCATCCATATGCAACCTGCAATCCATACTAAATTTTCCTGTTTATTAGTAATTATAATAGATAAATAGAAGTGTAATGCTAGTTTGATAGTTGGATTCAGCTAAGAGATTGGTCGGTGGTTTAGTAGTATAAAACCACTAACTCTTTAAAACTAATTATCTTTATCCCAATGTGCGGAGATATTAGGAAATTGAATTTGATTTGTATTTGTATTCTTTTCTTTAAAGAGAGATAAATGAGTTTTTAGGTTAAAACTTTTATAATCTTTTCTACACTTTCTTTTCCGAAATTGATAACTCTGACAAAAAAAAAATATAGAAAACTACTATTACGTAGATTGAGTCAGAGTGTTTTTAAGGTTAAATTCTTAAAGTTTGGTCCTCTTTAAATATTTATTTATAGCTTTTATCTCTCTCAAAACTCTTTATTTTATTTTTTTATCATTAAAGATATTTCATTAACAAAGATTGGGCATCTATCAATCGGTCGATTTTAGTTTTTTGGTTGGAGATGTCTTAATGCATGGATTTTGGAGTTCATTAAAGAATTCAAATTTGAGTGTTAGTATAGGTTGTAATTTTGATTTGTTTTAATATTGGTGAAGCAACTTATTATGTCGATTATTTTAATTATATTTGTAGGTTGCAGTTGATAGTAAATTTTGGTATGAGAATATTAGACATTATATCAACTTGGATTATAATTTTCGGAATTTTTGGTGGTGATTATTTTAGGAAGATTTTATCTCTAAAATCGGATATATATGCAGATTTTCTTAACATCAAACTGACCTTGTTGTGTTAGAGTAATTTTAAATTGAAATTGGGGATGTGTTTAAGTCTGATTTTTGGTACTATGGTTTTAGGGTCATAATTAAATCAATATATAAATTTTCGTGAATTTTAGTGATATATAAGTATTTTCAATATGTGGGTATATTTAATGTTTAAGCCATAATATTTAGGCTGACATTCATGAGCTTTCGGTATTGTAGGACTTTTAATTCAAAAACGGAGATAGATTAAATTCTGATTTTCAGTATAGAGATAGAGTACTGGTATCTTAGTCTATAAATAAAATTTTGGAATTTTTCATGGTATGTAGGGTTGTTAAAATTTGATATGAAGTATGATTGGAGGATCGAAATTTATACTGTCAGAATTGACCCTTGGGTGCTTAGAAAATTATAGAAATTCATAGGTGTTTAATAAAATTCCGATATTTTGAGGGGAGTTAGCAATCTGATGCTTAGTTTTATTGACTATGTTTTGAAATATTTTGAGGCCCTTAAGATTTTCGAATCACTAATGTTTGTACACTAAAATCTCTTTTACTGGAATTTCTATAATAAAATGAATAAAAATGCATCTTCTTTATAGAAGCGGAGTCAGATTTCTTTTGTTTGGTTATTTTGATTAAAGGATTATTATTCTAAATGTTTAGGTTCCGCGTGTGACTTTTCAATAACGTTAGTGAAGCATTAAACTTGCTATCTTCCAAGGTAAATGGTTTTTGCATAGTATGTGGTTGCAAAAAGAAAACAATATATTTTTATTATGTAACAAATTTAATTATTATATTATTATGTTTTTAAACGATATATATATATATATGCTTATACTTATGTAAACTCATATTTTTCTACTTATATATTCTTTACTTACACGTTATTTATCCAATTCTTTAAATGGGTTTTGCCTTTACTTGAACTCTTGTTAAAAGTTTATATGTTCCGTTCTTTTGTGTTTTAGTAATGCGAATGTATTATTATTATTATATACATGTTTTGAAAATAATTTTTTAGCTCAATGTCAGTAGTAAATGAAATGGTGATCACTAGTGAAAATGTAAATGCAGCGTGCGAGACAAATGAAATGTTACGATTTTAGTCATGTAACAATTTCTAAAATGTAAATGGGTGGGTCACCAGGGGTATTGGTGACACTACTTGACTTAAACTTATTTTTTATAAAATACTATTAATCGTTATCGTACAATGAAAATGTTACTTTTACAAGTTTATTTGTTTATGAATATTTGATTTTTGTTTTTATGTACTCTTTAAAAGCTTTTGGTATTTATTATAAATGTTTTCGATTGCGTATTATGTAATGCTTATTGAGTTGATAGCTCACCCTTTGTCATTTAACATTTTGTAGATAGAGATTCTTAAAAGCTTACCGTTAGGATAATGGACCTGGAGTTGAAAGTGATTGAGATTTTATGTAACAACTCCCTTTGATTTTGTTACTTAGAATTTGAAGTTAGAATTCTCGGAATTGTTTTAATTTCCTTTAGATCGATTTAGACCTTATTGTTGGTTTTATTTGGAGAATGATTTATTTAGAGGTATTTGATAATCATTAATTTCCTTTGATGAATTAATTTATGGTTTATGATAGAACATTTCATATCAAAATGCTTGATTACTCTTTGAATTTTGAAGTGTTACACATACAGAGTTTTTGCAAAACTTTCTAATGCTTGCATTTTTGCCACAAAAATGGTTGGTCGAGTTGCAGTAGCAAGCCATGAATACCGTGCCAAAACAATGCACCACAACCAACATGATTGCTAGTATTTACAGGCATTCTTGATCAATAATAGATCACAGAAAGTTAAACAAGGGCTTGCATAAATAGAGTGAACGTGTTCTTGTCCGATTGGAATTTGACTTGGCTTTCCAAGGAAACTTAGATCATCTGCAGTAGAGTTTCATTTGGTTTCTAACTGTTTTTATTTTATTTTACTAAAAGCCAGCCTAAATTTAAGTCAAAACAGCTTCAACATACATTGGAGATAAGGAGAAAACAATATACAAGCTCCCAAGTCCCGCAAAAACACTGCATTGCAGAATTTGGTGAAGCAGTCATCACAGATTCTAGCAAAATGTGTTATAGGATCATGGGCGGTTGCCCGAATTCATTTTTATGTATCAATCTTAACAATAATCTGAATGAGACTCATAAAATTCGCTCGGGCAAGGAGACATGACCTCTTGCTCTAGCAGCTGCAATACCTGGTTCATCAAAGGCCGATCATCTGGGTTTGCATCCGTGCAACTTGCTGCTATTTCAAGGATTGCTTCTACTGTTTCAAGATCAGCTTCGGTGCATCGCTTATCTACTACATCTTCCAATCTGTTCTCCTTCAATAGGGTGTTCATCTGTGCATATGTAGAGATGTTAAAATCTTCACTCTTCACTAAATCCTCACACATGAAGAAAGTGAGAGTGTGTAACATACACACAAAAGTTATGGAGAGCTTACCCAGCCAACGACGTTTAAACCTCTCTTTACAAAAGTTGGATCAGTTGGTCTTTTCCCGGTTACAAGCTCTAACAATAGAACTCCAAAGCTATAAACATCTGACTTCTCTGTAGCCCTCCCGCTTTGAAGATATTCTATTTCCAAGTTGAACATAAAAAAGCCGATTATTTAGTTATATATCTTGGGATTCAAGTTTAAATGCTAATCACAAGACATTACAATCGAAGAAAGTAATATATTTTCCAAATGATCACACTTCAATCCAAGATAAAATTTGCTCAAACAATTATGTCCAAAATAATAATTAAAAAAAACATCATAGAGCTCACTGCATAATAATACTAACACTCACCTGGTGCTAAATAGCCAAAAGTGCCTGCAACCACAGTTGTGACATGAGCATCCTCGTCTACTAAAAGCTTGGCAAGACCAAAATCAGAGACATGAGGCTCCAAGTTTTCATCAAGGAGAATGTTGCTGGATTTTATATCACGGTGAACTATCTTTGGAGAGCAGTCATGGTGCAAGTATGCCAACCCTCTGGCAGAACCAAGGGCTATTCTCAAGCGATCACTCCACTTCAACACTCGGTCTCCTTGGCCATCTTCTGAGTGGTAGAAGAAACGCATAAAAAAATAATCAATTAGCCTAAAGAGAACATACTTCAAAACAATTTCAACCAGTATATCTTGTGACTTTCTCAGTGTATATGCAACAGCTAGACCACCCTCGATAGAGTTCTAATTCTCATCGGGTCAAAGAGAGAATAAAAAAGGGTCTTGAGTCTTGACTGTACAAGAACCAATATACTCAATTCTAAACGAAAGTATGAAAATTACCATGCAAGAAGTCATCTAAGCTGCCCATAGACAGATAATCATACATAAGAAGCTTTGTGGCAGGGAGCCTGCAGTAACCTCGCAGATTAACCAAATTTATGTGCTTGATGCTACCCAGTATTTCCAACTCCCTTTCAAACACTTGATCAGATCCTTCACGGCCACGATCAATTCGTTTAACAGCAAATGTTCCGCAATCATTCATGACCATCCGGTATACTGTTCCAAAACCTCCTGACCCAACAATATCCTCTTCATCAAGAGACTCCAACTTTTCAATGATCTCACTAGAGGGGTATGGCATGTCACCATGAAAAGTAATAAGCTTTGTACCTAGTGCAAAAATTAAGGGTCATTAGAAATGGAAAACAACATAGACGGAAATAAAAACTGCAACATTTTGATGACTATCCAGCTTACTTGCTTCTTGACTGACTTGTTTACGAACTTCTGTGTATCTCTTCACAGCTCTTTCCTTCTTTGAGAGTAAACAAATCCAGAGGAATGCAAGGAGCACAACAAGCGCAAGGCCCATTGTGGACATAGCACCAATTAGTACCCCTTTCATGTAATGTGAGGATCGTTTAGTAGGGACTGCAGAAACCCGTTTTTCAGTTAGTGGTTTTGCTGAATTAAATAATAGAAGTGACTTATGCCACTTGAGACAATTCTAAGTGGAAACATAACACTTGCCTGCAGCTTCATCACTAGCTGCACCATGTGGTAATACTGCAGGGAATCCCATTGAGGTCCGGCATGGCTTGTGCACTTGTCGACCACAGAGATCTAGATTTCCGATAAACCTAAGCATAATCAAAGGGCTTTTCTAATTAGTAATCTTAATAAGCAGGTTGATCAACATCATTTTGGTACAAAATTATGTTATTGAAGGGCTCTGGAAGTATAATTAATGATAACTAAATTCTATCAAAATGTTAACATTTAGGCCTATAATTTGGTAAGCATAGACATTAGATGAAAAAAAGAAAGAAAGAAGAAAATGAAACATGAGTACTCACGACTTGTTTCCGAAAGTGCTCAGGGATCCAAAATCTGGAATTTCACCAGAGAAAAAGTTGGTGGACAAATTTCTGCATGAAATAGCACCAAAATACACAATCAAGACAGTTACTTTTTTTTCCTTTTCCAAATTGCTTACAGTGGAATTAAAGTCGAAACCCTTAAATGCCAAATTTTTAAAGCTAACTGTACTGAATTTAAACTTACAGGTGCTGCAAATGTGTCAGACGGCCAAGAGAAGTCGGTATAGCACCCTTCAGCGAATTGCTTGACAAATCCCTGGATTTAACAAATGTTACGGCATCAAAACATATTCTCAAAGTAAGAACAAAGGTAACAATGTTGGTAGGAGCTTAATCTTAGATTGACCCACTAGTAAAAAATTGATCACTATTTGGTAACAGAAATAGCAAACAAGTATGGAATCTAATCACAATCAAAAGTTAACCAGGAATCAAATTAGGAAACAACAATAGAAAAAGCAACCAGAAATCTTACAATATAGTGAGAAAAGAAAGGTTTCCAATATTTCCCGGTATGCCTCCTTGGAGATAGTTTGCCCTCAAGTACCTATAGAGATTTACAGCATGTGTTCTTAAAACACGAAAATGGAAAATGCAACAACATCTAATAGCTATAACCAAGTAATTCTTGTTATATACAAGTAAATTATGCTCACTTACATGGCTCTAAGCTCAGTACAATTGACAATCTCATTGGGAATAAACCCGTGCAAACTATTTTGGTGAAGTGCCCTGTTACAGGTTAAACCAAAAATTACAATCAGAGATGTTTTACTCCATATTTCAATGGTTCTAGCAAGAGAAAGAGTAAAAGGAAATTCAACTCACAGTCTCTGCAATCTATTGAGTTTACCAATGCTGGGAGATATGATTCCTCCTAATTGCATGTATGGTAGGTTTCTAACACAATAATTTGAAAAAGAAAAATCTTAGAATAATTTTTGACATAATGGAAATACAAGTTAACAAGAGCAGAATGTGAGTTACATACATAGAGCGGACTCGTTGGTCATGGTGATGGCAAGAAATGCCAGTCCATTTGCAAGGAGATTCATCTGTAGCTTGCCAGCTCCCAAGATAGTTTCTACTGTCATTCAATGTACTTTTGATTTCTAGCAAAGTAATACCTGTAAAATTAAGGTTAAATCATCAAAAAGATCTCAACTTTAATCTCTATTTGACCTCTTTCATGATAGTAAAAAAATCAAGAAACATCAATTTTAAAACTTTTCTCTCTCTTTCTTTTCTCCTCCCCACTTTCTCACTAGCCAAACAGTCTAGTAACATGTTAAAACAAACCCCAAAAAAAAAAAAAAAAAAAAAAAAAACCCTAAAACAGAAGATGAAATGAAGTGAGATTTTTTACCATCTTCAGTGAGAGCAAGCGAGCAAGAGATGAAAAGGGTAGCTAAAGAAATCAAAGAGAAGACAAAAACCAATACACCCATTTTCAATCCTCAAATGGGGTTTTCGTGACAGAGCTCTCCAAGCTCCTTTCTTCTTCAATAAGCCACTAAACAATGAGTACACTCAGCTGAGCTCAAGAGTGCGTGTGTGTGTGTGTGTGTGAGAGAGAGAGAGATGTGAAGCTGTGATGAAACTGTGAACAACAATTGATTTAAGTCATTAAACTAATAAATAATAATTACTTGAAGCACTTGAGAGAGAGAGAAAGAGAGGATTTATTATTTTCTTCCTATATTTTATGAAATAAAAAAGAGTAAAGGACAAACTTTTGAAAAGGAAATTACTATAGAAAGTTGTGCGAAAAATTTAAGTAGCCGTTGCTGTCCAATGAAATTCAAACAAAATAGCCAAATCATACTCTCACTGCTACCCAAAATTACACTACTCACTCTACTACAGGTAGAAACAAAAACCTTTTTTTTTTTTTTTTTTTTTTGTTGGTAGTTTCTACTGTCATTTTTATATGTTGTTTAAAGCATTTTTTTACTGGTGTGAAATGTGAACGATCTGGTAGCGAGTACACCCACTATCTGTATTCGCGAAGTGGGTTTTAAAGATTATTGTTCCCGCTTTTACATGACAAAAGCCTGAAACTGCATTGAAACATGTCTGACTCCTTTCATAGATTTTGAAGATATTATAGGTATTGTACCGTAAATGAAAACAGAGCTTTGCTTCAGTGTTTGATGTTTCACTCTTTTAATAAAGCCTGATTTTGGGCCACAATAACAAGCTATGGCCCATTTAATTACCATGAATTTCCTTTTTTTCCTCTATATAATCATCATTATTGAAACACAAATTAGTAAACTAGGGTTGTGGTCCAGTGATAACGTGGAAGCAAATTGGAGGTCATTTTCGTTCAAAATTTGAGTTCAAACTTCAAACTAGGGTCTATAATAAATGGTTTACATTACACTAAAATATATACCGAAAAACTTTTTTAATATATATATACGGAAATTTTTATACGAAGATGCCTTGATAGAATTATTTAAAGACATTTAATGTGAGCCACTCGTTTTATATATTTTGGCTTGGTATGTATACACTTGTCAAATCACTTTTATAAATGTATAAATGAGTAACTCACATTCAATATCCTGATAAAATTATATAAAAATGTTCTAATAGGAACGGGACCGTGTATATATATGTATATATTTGTGCAAGTCAATTGATGAAAAAAGTGATAATGGATAACTACTACAATTAATTTGATTAGCAAAATCGTCCATCTGGGTCAATTTTTTGAAGATTATATATTCTTTCATGAGCATTGATTTGAATTTAGACCCAAACGAAAAAAAAAAAAAAAAAGGGCGTTTGCCTTTGCTATATATACACTCAAATACTCAATGCAAGAAAACATTTTTTCTACACCAGAATCATGACTTGCTTTCTAATTTGCAAGCTTATATTGCAAGCAAAAATGGTAGTTGAACTGCACCTTTTTTGGTCTGCCTTTTGTAGTCTCAAACATATTGATGATAGATGGCTCTTGTTATTATTTTTTATTTTTTTTCAAGGGATGGATAAATTGAATGATTAATGCCCACCTCACAATTAGTAAGTGATCAAATGTTTTAGGCACAGATTGATCCATCTGTTTTGTATTACAATAAATTATGACACCGAACAGTCGGATTAGAAGTCTATCAGGACCTATCAGAATCAAACAATACCACGTATACTAAGAAGTGTTGTGCGACTAAAATTAAGATTTAAAAAGTTTTATTATATGATATATATATATATATATATATATATATATCATAATTAAAGATTTTTGAAATGGGATCTTTCAAGTAGATTACAATTTACCAACTTATTTTGGAACCATTAAGGATGATGGTCATCGTTGGTCTGTTACTATATTTTGCTGAACTTGATTTCAACCCCATCAACAGGTATTGGATGTGAAAGATAGATAATCTCTGCATCTGGATTGACTAATTCCCACCTGAAATTCAATAGCATAATAAATAATAAATTGATCGCCTTGACACAAAAGTTATAAAGTTAAACATCAATAAACGAAATTGAACAACAAAAGAAACAAAAATCTCATATGCCTGATGCATATATAACAACGATTAAGATTTGACGTCTGGATTTTTGTTAAAATCTATATATTCGTACTAAAGAAATGACCAATGAAACGAATAGGTTTTTATTTACTTGTATCCAACGGACAGATGGTGAAGAAAGAGTGCAATTTGCAATCGAGCAAGCATGTTTCCCGGACAGATTCTAGATCCTCCACCAAAAACCAGGAATGTGCCTGGCTTTGCTGGATTCTGTATAAGCAGAGGCATTAGTTATAATACAAGTTGATAATTCTTTAATTAGAATACATTATTTTATAGATTTCAGGACTTACATTCCATCTATCAGGATTAAAGCACATGGGATCATCAAAGTTTTCAGGATTTGTGTGCAGATATCTAATCCACATAATCACTTTCCAGTCCTTTGGAATTTTATAACCTGCATATGTGTACCCAAATTGTGTCACTTTTGATCTCAATTACATTTCCTGAATTGTAATCTAAGTTTTGTACCTTTGTATTCTACTTCCCTGGTAGCCAACCTGAAATTGATTGCGGCAATGTTTGCCATTCTTATTGTCTCTTCCACCACCTGTGTTAGTATGTTCAAAGAAAAAATAAATTTGGTAATGTCACTGATGGTTACTTGTGAGTTGTAATCAAGCCAAAAGAATAACAAATATCTTATAAAACAAAAATCGAAATTTATATCTATACGTAAGATTGTGACATCGATAACCTTATAGACAGTGGCGAAGTCCCCTTATGATGACCCTGAGCCCACAATTTTATTTTATTTTTTTAAATCCAAATTTGATGAAGATGACTTTGCCCCTGTTTATAAACGTACCAATTTAATTAAAGCATACATACATTAGCAGTGTATTTCATTCGGGAAAGATCTTCGGTCATGATGAATTCTCCTTTCTTGTTCTTGCATGCTGCAATGTTTTCTTCCTACAATTCGCAAAGAGAACAATCAAGATTACTCACACACAGAGATCATCAAGTCTACCTGAATTTTCGTTATAGAATGCAGATCAGATGGTGATATCGTACTCGCAGTTTCTCGAGGACATTAGGGAATTTGGCAAGAAAATAAAGTGCCCAAGTCGAGGTAAGTGCGGTAGAATCATATCCACCAACCACAAGGCCAACGATGTTCTCTACGATTTCTTGATCACTTAATTTGTTTCCTTCATCGTCTTCAATTTTCATCAGACCATCCATTAGATCATTTGTAGTCTCAACTCCATTTCCATTCTTCTTCTTCTTCTTCTTCTCTAGCTCTACCCTGAAAATTGCCTCGAGCCTCTTCCTACACTGCCATTTTATACACATATATAATAATGTGTCACATACCATTTAAAATAAATTTCTTTTTTAGTGATATAATGCTATTTATAATTTTATATTGATATGAAATGGTGCATCGATAAAGATAAATTTCATCCGAAAAATGTAACCAAAAAAAATAAAAATAAACTGTAATTTAACCTGAATGGCATGGTGATATGCAAATCCGGGCACATTAATTGGCTGAGCTCTAATTCCTTTAAGCAAACCATCGAATAATTTATCCATGCTTTCTAAACCAGGTCCTGGCTCAAAGCTTACAAATAATTTTCCAATGTTTTCGAATATCACCTGTAACCAATACCATAATGACAAGATGAGATTGACTTGGTGATATATCTTAGAGCTAGCTAAGTGGGTTTAAGTTCGTACCAACTCACCCAAACTCCTAATTAATCTTAATAGTTTAGAAATAAAAATAAAGAAATTATATATTTTGGTGATTTTACCTTCTTGACCTCAGTATAACCTTTAAGTTGACCTTGATGTGCCCATGATTGGAGTGCAGCTACCATACGTGGTTGTACATGAGCTGCTATACGCCTGAGTGAATCAGGGCGGTTGATCGCATTGGTTAAATAGCTTCTGATTCTAGCATGGGCTTTTCCATGGACTGCTCCTATAGAAGTTGGGCCCATAAGATCAACGTTGGGCCATTTAACTATGAACAAATCACCTGATCTGTATACATATTTGCTGATCGACGGGAAACAAGCTATTATCGACGGTGATCCGAACAGGTGGGTCCTGTACATTCCTTCTCCATCACCGTACCTGATCATCAACTTTTCTTAACAAAGATTGTCCTATATAAACTATACAAATACAATACAAGAATTTGATGGAACGAGTTGGAGGGTTCGAGTTCTCCCTCTTGAAAAAACACGCAAATTTGATGTAATATTTCAAAAAATAATAAAAAAAAATAGTGATAATAGGGACATATATCTTACTTGTGTCGCTTAGAATTGATGAATTCATCCGGGCGGCGGAGAAATTTGAAGTACCAAAGAAAGGTGATCATCTCTCCTAAGAAAGGAAACCCCATATGGCCGGGTGGTAGCCTGGTTCCGGTGCCAGAATATCGGAATTTGAGAGGAAGTGCATACCATAAGTCGTTCCACCACCACAGCAACCACCCCAATACCGGAAAAAGTCCTAAAAGCAAAGCTAACCATACTCCCATTGAAGTTTCCATCCTTGAAATCTACTGCCTAACTCCTTGTTATCTTCTTTGTAAGATTTAAGCTATATATTAATAAATAGGTATATGAATGCTGTTGTATTATTGGAGATAGCTGTTGAGTCTTCTAAGTACAATATTATTTGTCTACTCCAATCAAAATATGCTACGAGGCAAGTTATCCACTTATATATTCCACTCATCTTAAGAAATTTTTTCGTTAAATCTAGATAATGTTGTCAAAATCTGGTGTTCAAATGACGTGACATCATTTTTATCTATCTTTAAATGAATGGATAAGAGTGATGTCACATTATTTGGATACTAGATTTAAACATCGAACTTAAACAAAGTAGTATTGCTCAATAAAAAAACAGTAATGCTAAACATCCCACCTAAAATCTCACCTTTTTCATCTCACTACATGTGGTATGTGAGGTGTCAAATTGTGAGTGCATACATGAGGTTGATGAGATAAATCATCACTAATGTGCATCCACTTACAATTTGACACCTCACATGCCACATGTAGTGGGATGAAAAATGTGGGATTTTATATGGAATGTTTAGTATTATTGATAAAAAAAATAAAAAAATAAAATCAATAATGTTAAACATCCCATCTAAAATCTCATATTTTTCAACCCACTACATACGGCATGTGATGTATCAAATTGTGAGTGGATACACACTAATGATGATTTATCTCACCTACTACATGTATCCACTCACCATTTGACACCTCACATATCACATGTAGTGGAATGAAAAATATGAGATTTTAGGTGGGATGATGTGTAGTATTACTGAAAAAAAAAAAAAAAAAAAAACACATTATCTATTTTTAAATTTTTATTTTCAAACTTTTCAATGGTCAGTGATCATAAATTATGTTAGTAGTATTTCCTCTGTTGTTATTGACGATATTCATTTTTTTTTTTTTTTTTTTTTTTTTGACGATATTCATTAATATGTATATATACAGTTTTTATAAAGTGCAGCGTTCCAACACGAATTTTCATATGAATTGACTGTATAACATTATATAAAATATATATTAATATTATGTGAACACCTTATCAAATAGTTTCAAAATAGATCCAAATAAATCCCGGTCCTTGACAGATTGGTGGGAAATGGAATCATTTTCTCCAGAAGATTCCATCACAATCATCAACTAAACTCCACTGCTTCAAAATTGATCAATTTTAGCACTCATCATCACACACCCACAAACAGTGGCGGACGTAAGCCCGGGCATTCCTCTTTAAAAAAAAAATCAATACATAAATGTCTAATTGTATAAACACCCCTAAGGTTTGATAATATTATAAAATTATGATATTTTATCTAAATTTAGTGAAATATAAATATTTTATTGTTTATTATAAAAATAAACAAAATATTATGGCTTTTAATATTATAGAATTAAGTCATTTACAAGTTTAAATATATATTTTTTAACTATAAGTTTAAATAATTGTTTATGCATAAAATTTACAATTTATTTCATATCATTGAGTAGTCCATTATTGAATTAGTGTCATCTTATTATTAAAAAATATTTTTTTTTATCAAGAATTATATAATTTTTGTTTATTCTTAATCAATTACTCACATGTTTTGCACTGACGTTATTAATTATGTGTGCATTGAGGAAGAAAATCACAAGAGTTTTCTCCATAATACACATTAAATTTAATAAATTTAGTGTGAGAGAGCTTGTGAGTCATTAATTAAATATTATAATATATTGACTAAATAAAAATAGATAAATAACTATCGATAATTAAAGAGTTAACTTTTATAATATTAGTATGTAACGAGAAAAAAAAAATATATATATATATATAATTTAACAGGGGCGGTAAATATTTCCTAAATAGTGTGTGTGACAAACACTAGTATGCAATTTTTATTCTTTAAAAAAAAAAATAGTATGCAATTTTTATACTAATCAATTGCTATGTCATCACGTGCAAATAGGTCTTTTAATTAATTAAACTAATTTAATTAGGTCCTGGACTTTCTTTTAAATTTCAAGTTGTTTGTGATTTTTACAAAAGTGATCAAATTGGTCTTCATATTTTTCTCAAGTGCCAAATTAGTCCCCTCTTTTCATAAGTGACCAAATTGGTCTCTCTAACAGTTTAACGGTGTTAAATATAATAATTGAATTTAATAATTTTAGTTAAAGTATGGAAATACCATTTATTTGTCAAATTAGAGCAAAATTGTTTTGTCTTTTGTGCATCAAATTCATCATTGTAATTGCAACAAAATCTAAAAATATTATTAATGAAATGCCATTTGTACCCTTTTTAATTAAAATTTTCTTATAAAATCTAAAAATATTTTACTAAACCAATGTCAATTATACCCTTACTTTATAAACAAAGTTACCATTTATTCTCAATTTAGTCTTTTAACATTTTTTTTTATATAATTGTTTTTTTGTTAATATTATATAAACACTGCTGTCAAAATTATTCAAAAATCAAAACCTACAAATAAAATAAATAAAAATATACATGTGTTAACAAAAAAACTGTACATGTGTCCTTATTTTATTGTTAGGAGTAAAGTATAATTTTACTCCTACACAGTTAACGTTGACTGACGGAACTTAGTTAGAGGGGTTAATTTGGCACTTGAGAAAAATGTAAGGACCAATTTGATTGTAAATATCACAAACAATTTGGAATTAAAAAAAAAATCCAGGATCTAATTGATAATTGACATCTTCTAACTATTAAGTACATTTTTGTCTACTCCAATCAAAGAATTATAAGAGACAAGTTATTCACTTATTCTACTCAACTTACGGATTTTTTGTTAGCCATAGTTAATAAAAATAGTAATATTACTTTGTTTAAATTTGGTATTCAAATCACTCTCATCCATTCATTTAGATTATATTATATTTGTTTGATTTAAATAAATTGATCGAAGTGATGCCACATCATTTGGACATAAAATTTAGATAAAATAGAATTACTCAATAAAAAAATACACATAGTTTATTTTTAAATTTTTATTTTCAAACTTTTCATTGGTTAATGATCATAAATTATGTTAGTAGTATTTCCCCGGATGTTATTGACGATATTCGTTAATATGTATATATATAGTTTTCATAAAGTATAGGTTTCAACACAATTTTTTATACGAAATCGACTATATAACATCATATAAAATATATTGCAGTATTATAGTTCCAAAATAGATCCAAATAAATCCCGATCCTCGACACCACCACACCCCCACAGATTGGTGGGAAATGGAATCATTTTCTCCGGAAGATTCCATCACAATCAACAACTAAACTCCAATACTTCAAAATTGATAAATTATAACTAATCATCATCACACACGCACACTTGTATGCAATTTTTATTCTTTCAAAAAAAAAAAAAAATAGTATGCAATTTTTATACTAATTAATTACTACTTCATCACTTGCTAATTGGTCTTTTAATTAATTAAACAAATTTAATTAATTAGTAACGTAAAGTTAGGATCAAATCCTCAACAAACTAAATACATTTCACATTATCTTAACTGTTCTTGCTTTGACTAAAAATTTTCTAGACACATTGCATCATCTGGACCGTCCAAACCAGACACATCACACTTAGCAAATCTTATTTGACAGAATTAGTCCGGGTAATCAGCTTACTACTAGCTAGATAGTTATCAGTCAGTCATCGGTTCTTGATCAAATCCCTTTAAATGGAATTTAATCTCTTTTATATAATTTGAATTATAATTCAACTACAGAATTAATGGCAAATGCAACCGACTGTCCGTCTCCGTCTCCGTCTTCGGTTAATCAAGACCCTCCTCCTCCAGATACTTGTGCTAGAAAACCAGGAGGATGGAGAGCTGTGAAGTACATTCTTGGTAATGATATTGATTAATTTATCAAATTCGTAATTAATTACTTGTGTTTTTGTACGTTTTTGAATGATTTTGTAATTAATCTGTTGAAGGGAATGAGTCGTTTGAGAAATTGGCTTCAATGAGCTTGGTAGGCAATCTAACAGTGTATTTACAAAGTAAATACCACATAGGAGGTGTATTTGTAGTTAATATTGTCAGCATTTGGTCTGGTTCCTCCAACATTGCTTCATTAGCCGGTGCTTTCATTTCCGATACCTATTTCGGCAGGTTCCGTACCCTCCTCTATGGTTCCATCGCATCCCTACTGGTAATTATTAAACAGATTATTCGTTATTGTAATGTTTGCGCTCGTGACTGTATTTAACATTTTCGGGTTTTTTTTTTTTTTAATCGTTAGGGTATGGGAACAATGACCCTGACTGCAGGTATACCGCAACTGAGACCCCCAACCTGTACGGTGCCAACGGATTGCCCACAGCCTAAAGCTGGTCAATTCGCTTGCCTTTTCGCGGGACTTGGATTGCTAGCCATCGGAGCTGGTGGCATTAGGCCGTGCAACATAGGCTTTGGTGCTGATCAATTCGACACGAAGACAGCGAAAGGAAGAGCTCAGCTACAGAGCTTCTTCAATTGGTGGTATTTCTCCTTTACAGTTTCCCTAGTCATTGCACTCACCATTGTTGTCTATATCCAGACCAATGTCAGCTGGGTTCTTGGCTTCGCCATCCCCACCGCTTGTTTTGTCGTCTCCATAACCGTTTTCTTGGTAGGCTGTCACACTTATATCCTTGTAAAGCCTCAAGGAAGTGTGTTTTCAGACATGGCAAGAGTGATCACAGCTGCCTTGAGGAAGCGGCGATTAGGCGTTGGACCGGAGTCTCAATTTTACGATCCCCCTTTGATAACATCTGATCAATCACATGAAAAGACAAAGCTCAAGCGCACAAACAGGTTCAAATTCTTTGACAAGGCTGCTATAATCACTGATCCAAGTGAGCTTCACAGCCAAGAAAACAAGCCCAAGAATGGTTGGAGACTCTGTAGTGTGCAACAAGTTGAAGAATTGAAATGTTTCATAGCAATTTTCCCAGTTTGGGTATCTGGGGTCCTCTGTTTCATACCAATGGACCAACACAACACATTTGGTGTCCTTCAAGCACTTCAAATGGACAGATCAATCGGATCAAATTTCAAGATCCCACCAGCTTGGTTGAATCTTGTAACAATGACTTCACTTTCGATATGGATATTCATTTACGAGGGGATTTACATTCCATTGTCAAGAAAACTAACCAAAAAGGAGAAAAGATTGTCAATGCAACAGAGAATCAAAATAGGAATGATAATGTCAATCCTGTGCATGATTGTATCTGGGGTGGTTGAGAAATTTCGCCGTAACTCAGCTTTGAAACATAACAATGGCTCTTTTGTCTCGCCAATAAGTGTCATGTTCCTGTCTCCACAGTTGGTCTTCTCAGGCCTGACTGAAGCTTTCGCATCGGTTTCTATAATGGAGTTCTTCACCATGAGAATGCCAGAGAGCATGAGGACTGTTGCAGGTGCCATTTTCTTTCTCAGCTTATCGATAACAAGTTACACGAGCGCGTTAATCGTCAATATCATACACGCCGCAACTAAAAACAATGAGAGACCATGGTTGGGAGGTCATGATCTCAATAAGAATAGACTTGAATACTACTACTTCACCATTGCTGCTCTGGGAACTGTAAACTTACTCTACTTCATTTTTTACGCTAGCAAGTATGCGGATTTGGAAAACACAATTTCCCGCAATTCTAGAAACCTGTCAAAGTCTGATTCCATGGATGAAGAGAAGGGATTGGAGAGGCATGGCAGTAATTGATCAAACATTAACAACATAACTCATTCATTTCTACTACCAAAAAAAAAAAAAAACTGCTATGTGGGTATCATCAGAAATTATTAGGTTATGATCATCATCAGAATATTGTCTCATCATGGAATGAACTGTTGGCAATGATGTTTATGCAATCTCAATAGCTTGTCTAGTTTTGTCTTTTGGATTACGTTCACGTGTACCTGATAAAAGAATTCATATTTATTTATTTGTCGACCATATATTATAAACATAGAAACACAAATGACAGGCAAGTCTTGGTGGTTGTAATTTGTGATTTGTGAATTCCCAGAAGTTGGAATCGTTTACCCGTTTCCTCATAATGATCTTATGAGACAATAATCAAACATAAATGATACAAAATAAGAAAAAACAAAAAAATAAAAACAAAATTGATTTGAGAACCATTGAAATTGGCAATAAAAGACAAGGAGCCACCCCATGATCGACCACTGAATTTGAAATTCAATATTTTCATCGAGCATGTGTAGGAAAAATAAGACGTATAATAGTTAACGATGTACACAGAACAATCAACTTGTCAACACTACACTGATTTTGTTATCTTCTTCTACAGTGAATTGCATTTAATCAATATCTTGTCGTTATCATCCTCGATTGTGAGATGGTGGACATGCAGATTTTTCTAGCTTTAACCCATTTAGACATATTATTGATGAATTTGAAATCTTCAACATTTTGAGCTGAGAATATTAATATCAAAAGATCAGTTGTACGTTGTTCCAGAAAAGTCATTTATTATTAATTATTAAAGGAAAGATACTGTACTTAAGTTGACTTTAATAGTAATGACGTCATCAGCACTTTCAAAAACTTGAAAAAAAGATTCCTACTAAGAAATAATAGTGAGAATTTCTGTAAGTTTTTGTTTTCTGGGCTTTTAGCCCTCCTTCTAACAGACCAAAAAAAAAAAAAAAAAAAAAAATCTAATCTAGAAGTTACCACGTTAGTTATTTAAAATTTGTTTTCAACCACATACGTAAGTTTGTAAGATGATGATTTCATGTAATATTATTATGATTTCACGTAATAATGCATGATAATTTTACTTATATGATTGGTGTGAAATATTTATGAAAATGACGGAGTTTGGTCATAAACTCAAACACAAGTGCACAAATTAAAATCACAATCAAACATAGATTTTCTATACAATCATCATGAAAACATCATCAAATAACTTTTAAATAATAATAATAATAATAAATGGAGTGAGAAATCTATGTTTTCTCTCTGTAGGAGTATTTGGGTCATATGTCGTTTGGCCAATAACAATCAAAAAATTATAAATGTAGTTAAAGAAAATATATAGTCATGCTTTGGAGGGCTATTTATGAATTTCTCCCCATAAAAACATTATAATGAAAAGTTGATTAAAGAGCATCAACAAACGTATGGTTTTAGTCCACTAAACAACTAGAGCCAGAGATTAAAGAATGCATTTTCATGTGTTGAAAAAAAAAAAAAAAAAAAGTATTCTTTTGTCAGATTTTTGACCATTCCCGTCTACATCAAGCATAAGAATTTTACTTAAAATTCATATGAAGTGGACAGTTTACATGACGAACTTGATGTCTTGATCTAATATTTCCAATAATTTGCATTAATAAATAATAATTACATGATTAAAGTCGCAACACCATAAAGGCATAAACAGACCGTTGTCTATATACCCTTTTTGTATCTTAGCTAGTGTAATAAATAGTAATACAATTTTTATGGTATAAATAGTAATACAATTTTTATAACAATAAAATTAGTGGTGTTTTTAATTTTACTCAATATTAGTGTTCTATTGTTTTTATCGAACAATCCATTTGGACAAGAATACCCTTAATAGTTTTTTAAATAAAAATACTTAAAAGAGAAAAAAAAAAACTTTTATTTTATTTTTATTGGAGGCCATTGGAGACCAGACCTCCGGTCTAAGAAGAAGAAGAAGAAGAAGATAATTTTCAGTGGTGTATGTATTCTAGCTTGTTTAATTCCCAGTGTGCTTATGTTTAATTCCTAGCTTGTTTAATCTATATATGTTTAATTCCTTATATGTTTAATCAATGTGTATTTAATTTCTAAGTGTTCAATCTATATGTTTTTAATTCCTAACATGTTTAATTCTCGGTGTATTTAATCTAGCGTGTTTAATCTCCTTTTTCACAAGTTTCGACCTCTAATAATTATTTTTTAAAAAAGTTTTTTAAAAAGTTTTTTTATTTTTAAGAAAATTAGTTTTATAATATAAAAATTAATAGAAAAGCCATGAGTAAATTTGTCTCAATGGATTGTTCAGTAAAACCAATGAAAACACTAATTCAGGGTAAAAATAGAAACCCCTTAATTATTCGGTTAGAAAGTGCTATTTCCTAAAAATAAAAATAAAAAATCGATGGGATGAGTTTGCCTCTCACACCTGTACTACGAGGTTACGGGTTCAAGTTATCCCCTGAAAAAAAATATATATAAATAAATAAATAATAAAAAAAAAAAACCAGAATTAATGTAATATTTGAAAAAATATATATATATTAAAAAAATTTACCATATACAGACAGATTCGAACAAGATAAATGATTCTCTATTATGTTCTGTCATTATGGAAGGAGAGCTTATTAAAGAAGTCTAGTGGTTGCAGGGATTCATCACATGTTCTCTCATTTTGAAGCTTTATTCTCATCTTATCAAGAATAGTCGTGTACGAGTCACAATCATTTTGTGTCAAAGTTTTAACAAAATAAAATTTGCAAAACCAGAGCTATAGCTAGATTACATGGAGAAGATGGAAAACAACAACTCTTCAACTGATGATGAACCTAAGACTAACTACAGAGGATGGAAATCTATGCCTTTTGTTATTGGTATGTGGAAACAGTTCATATTTTGTTCTTCTTTCTAATTATTTTTGTTTTCATAAAACATGTTTATAATAATATGCAGGAAATGAAACTTTTGAGAAACTGGGGACTACTGGGGCCTCAGCAAATCTCTTGGTCTATTTCACTACTGTCTTCAACATGAAAAGCATCACAGCCACAACTATTGTTAATGTCTTCAATGGCACCGCCAATTTCGGTACCTTGCCCGGAGCATTCCTCTGTGACACTTACTTTGGCCGGTATAAGACGCTGGGATTCGCTTCTGTAGCCTCTTTTTTGGTACTGATAATACAATTCACAATACTTGATATGTGCACTAGTACATAGATAATTGAAATTTTGTTTGTACAGGGATTGCTTGTACTTACTATGACTTCAGCGGTATCGAATTTGCAACCTCATTGTGGAACAGAAGAAGCTGGGACATGTCCTGGAGCAACGCCGTGGCAAATCACTTTCCTGTTAAGTGGACTAGGATTGCTTGTTGTTGGGGCTGCAGGAATTAGACCATGTAACTTGGCATTTGGTGCTGACCAATTCAATCCTGGAACTGAATCTGGGAAGAGAGGAATTAGTAGCTTCTTCAATTGGTACTACTTCACCTTTACTTTCGCTATGATGATATCTTTAACGATTATTGTTTACGTTCAATCGGATGTAAGCTGGAGTTTGGGTTTGGCAATTCCTGCAATTATGATGTTCTTTTCATGTGCAATGTTCTTTTTGGGAACAAGACTTTATGTGAAAGTGAAACCAGATGGTAGTCCCTTGGCAAGCATAGTTCAGGTCATAGTGGTTGCAATCAAGAAGAGGAGACTAAGTTTACCTGAGCAGCCATGGCTCTCACTCTATAAAAATATTCCAAAAGGTTGCATCAACTCCGAGCTTCCATACACTAACCAGTTCAGGTAAATTTATTTCCTGATTTGATTCATTTGCGTAGACTATACACATTCATTATTGTGAAATATAGACTTCCGTCAATTTCAGAGCCTAGTTGTCCCAGGAGTCTAAATTGATCTTGTTGTCTGTCAGGTTTTTGGACAAAGCTGCAATCATGACTCCTGAAGACCAAGTGATCGCGGATGGATCAGCAGTCCATCCCTGGAGACTTTGCAGTATGCAGAAAGTGGAGGAACTAAAATGCTTGTTAAGAGTGATTCCCATATGGGCTGCAGGGGTTGTATACTATGTTGCTTTGATCCAACAGCAGACCTATGTAGTCTTCCAAGCGCTTCAATCCGATAGACGCCTTGGCAGTTTCAGAATCCCAGCTGCATCTTACACAATCTTCACTATGATTGGCCTCACCATTTGGATACCTCTATATGACAGAATCATTGTTCCAAGGCTCCAAAGACTGACAAAAAGAGAAGGTGGGATCTCAATTCTTCAAAGGATGGGTTTCGGCATGGTTCTTGCCATAGTCACCATGCTTATATCCGCCATAATTGAAGAGAAGAGAAGAGCATTGGCTATTGCCAAGCCACTTGGTGTAGAGGAACAAAGAGGTGCTATATCTTCTTTGTCAGGATTGTGGCTAATACCTCAGCTGACACTAATAGGTCTCTCCGAGGCATTTACACTTATCGGCCAAGTTGAATTATACTACAAGCAATTTCCAGAGAACATGAGAAGTATCGGCGGATCATTGACATTTGTTGGTATTGCAATATCAAATTACTTGAGTAGTTTCTTGATATCAATTGTTCACCAAACCACAAAAGGCGCCGCTACTGGGGATTGGTTGCCTGAAGATCTTAACAAGGGAAGATTGGACTACTTCTATTACTTTGTTGCTGCTTTAGGTGTCATAAATTTTGGATATTTTCTGGTGTGTGCAAATTGGTATAAGTACAAAGGAAATGGAGATAGTGCCCCTGAAATTGGCATGGAGAAACTGAAGTCTGGAAAGCCTACGGTATGAAACCAAAAACCGAAAAAAATAAATAAAGTATACATCTGATAATTTATGTTCATCTATACAAGAAAAAGCTAGTAGAGGGTAAAAAATGAATCCCTTTTGCACAATTCTCTTTGCTTCTGTATGGAACTTGTCAATTCATGAAAAAGAACAGATTCAACAATTGTGTTTGTAACAGTTTTCAATTCATGAAAGGTCCTGTGACTGAGTAGACAAGAATTAAAGGAATACCAAATTACAGGTACATGTAGCTTGCAGACAAAATTATTAAGATTTCAAACAAATCATAACTTGTAAAACCAATCAACATCATTCAAGATCAACCAATCATGATGACTTTTGCACAGGCAAGTCTCATAGCTTACAAGTGATAACATGGAGATATAAACATTAAAATTAGCAGAAAAAGACATGTTGAGACCTCATGATCAACTGATCAAGTACCAAGTACTTTTCAAAATCTACTGACTATCTAGCATGTGTTGAATATTAGAGGTACAGGTATCATGTCTAACAATTCTCTGATAGAAATATGCAGATTAGCCCTGATTAGGGGACCATCTTCTGGTGTACGTAGCCAATGCATTTGGCGCGGTGAGGTAGAGCCTAACTCAGAGCTGGATCAAGCTACAACATGTTCATGAGATGGGATTCGGAGTTTTGTCTAGTGTTGCCCTTTAAAACATCTTAAATTCTTATGGATGAAGTTGAAATTTCAACATTTGAGCTACAATACTAAAATTTAAGGAGTGTTTTTCCAGAGAATCAATTTGTGATTAAATAAACCAAACCCAACAGCATCTTGATTTGAGCCACAAACTTGTTGTAATTGATGAGTGCATAATCCTAACAACAGAGGAAGGAAATCCATGCCATTTATCATTGGTATCAAAGAGTACATATTATGTTCATAGGTTTTTATTCTTATTCTATTAACTCCTAAATTATGAACAACATGAACCTAAATACATGCATAAAAAAAATGCAGGGAAATGGTGGAAGTAGTGCAACAACTCAGGTCCACCAAGTAGATATTTTTCGCTTTGGTTTCACCTTTCACTCTCACGAATCTGCTCTAGACCATGGGGTTTATGCAAACATTCGTCACTCATAACCCAAAACGCTGGCGAGTGAGGTCCATAACTTTTATATAAGTCTTGGTTTCTCTTAATTTAAGTAGACGTATTTTGGATCATGGGTGAAAAACGTTTAAATGAACCTCATGATCTAAAGCAAATCCGTTGAGGTGAATGATACGTACGTAAAGCCCAAAGCAGAGAATATATCTTGCTGGGCTTGCGCTGTTACAGGTAAATGACCCTGAAGTTGGGCCTGGAGAAACTGCAATTGAGACAACCTCAAGTTTGAAACATAAGAGAACACAAAAACTTACATGACATACTGATTAATTGTACTATACTGCTTCATGAATCATGTTCCAACACTTCAACTATACAAGGACAAGTTAGCTAGAAGAATAGGACCCAATCCCTTCACATCATTTTCTTTGTTTTTGTGTGGAACCTATCAATTTATGAAAAATAATAGAAATTTTCTAGCCTTCCAACAGTGAAAGGAATTTTCAGGCCTTGCAACATAGGCTTTGGTGCTGATCAATTCAAAACAAGGACAGCGAAATGAAGAGCTCAACTGCAGAGCTTCTTCAATTGGTGGTATTTCTCCTTTACAATTGCCCTAGTCATTGCACTCACCATTGTTGTCTATATCCAGACCAATGTCAGCTGGGTTCTTGGCTTCGCCATCCCCATCGCTTGTTTTGTCTTCTCCATAACCGTTTTCTTGGTGGGCTGTCACACTTATATCCTTGTAAAGCCTCAAGGAAGTGTGTTTTCAGACATGGCAAGAGTGATCACAGCTGCCTTGAGGAAGCGGCGATTAGGCGTTGAACCGGAGTCTCAATTTTACGATCCCCCTTTGATACCATCTGATCAATCACATGAAAAGACAAAGCTCAAGCGCACAAACAGTTTCAAATTCTTTGACAAGGCTGCTATAATCATTGACCCAAGTGAGCTTCACAGCCACGAAAACAAGCCCAAAAATGGTTGGAGACTGTGTAGTGTGCAACAAGTTGAAGAATTGAAATGCTTTATAGCAGTTTTTCCAGTTTGGGTATCTGGGGTCCTCTGTTCCATACCAATGGACCAACACAACACATTTGGTGTCCTTCAAGCACTTCAAATGGATAGATCAATCGGATCAAATTTCAAGATCCCACCAGCTTGGTTGAATCTTATAATAACGATTTCACTTTCGATATGGATATTCATTTACTAGGGGATTTACATTCTATTGTCAAGAAAACTATCCAAAAAGGAGAAAAGATTGTCAATGCAACAGAGAATCAAAACAGGAATGATAATGTCAATCCTGTGCATGATTGTATCTGGGGTGGTTGAGAAATTTCGCCGTAACTCAGCTTTGAAACATAACAATGGCTCTTTTGTCTCGCCAATAAGTGTCATGTTCCTGTCTCCACAGTTGGTCTTCTCAGGCCTGACTGAAGCTTTCGCATCGGTTTCTATAATGGAGTTCTTCACCATGAAAATGCCTGAGAGCATGAGGACTGTTGCAGGTGCCATTTTCTTTCTCAGCTTATCGATAACAAGTTACACGAGTGCGTTAATCGTCAATATCATACACACTGCAACTAAAAACAATGAGAAACCATGGTTGGGAGGTGATGTGTTGGAAAAATTCCAATCATGTGGGGCCACACATGTAAATATTAAATGTGTTATGCTATCTTTGGTTAAATCTAAATTAAAGTGATCTAACTAAGATTTAAAGTATTAAGACTTAAGGGTATAATATAATTGCCATGGAATTAATGTGTAGATATCAGAGTGCTATATCTAATTTGATGAGGGGACAAATTAGAAATAGCAAAACCTATAATAATCTAATTATTATATATTAGGGTTATGATCGCCAAATTACACAATCTTTTCAGTTTGTCTGGATCCCCATCAATAGAGAAATAGAGAACACTTTAAGGTTCACAAAGATCGTAATAATTTGGAAGATCACAACCGTTCTCCAACCTCCGACAATAGATTCAGGTACGCTTCCGCTTTCTATTATCTCCCATTTTTCTTGAATTGATATGGGTTAGGAACATGAATTTAGGGTTTGATTAATCATGATATAGCAACATGTTTAGGTTAAACTTTCAGATTAATTATGTGCATATTCATGTTGATTTAGTTATAATCAAATTCCTGAAAAGTGGTATCAGAGCCGCCCATGATCGATTCTTGAGAATTTGAGAAATTTTAGAGATTTGAGTTTTGATTTTTGAATTTTAGGTTTTTTATAAATTTCTGAATTTTTTTTTTTTTTGTGTATTATGATTTCTTGTTATATTGTATTTGAATGATCTCAGGCCATGAACTAACATATATACAACTGTGATTGTATGGATTCGTGATTTGGATTATCAATGTGTATATGTTATGATATATGTTGTTTAATAAACGATGCTCGTTATCAGTAATATTGTTTAATATATATGATGCTGTATTGTTTGGTAGAGATATTAAAATATATATATATATATATATATATATATATATATATATATATATATAAATTGTTGTACTGATGCTTGCGTTTAATATATCCTACTGTATTGCTTGGTAGAGATATTAAATATATATGTATATTGTTGTACTGATGCTTGCGTATTGGTAGAAAATAAATAAATAAACATATATTTTGTATTGTTTATTTTTCTTTTTGGTTGGGTTTTTTTGGATCTGATGCATTAAATTTATTTTGTGAATATGGATTCAGTTTTGTGACAAAATTGTTTAAGTATCAGATATATATATTATGTATTGTATTGTTTATAAATGATTTTTGGTGGGGATTCAATCTCCTTTACGCAGACCCACGCCGACGTAATCGGATCGATCGTTTTGAGTCGGTTGCCGCCGTTGCGTGATCGATCGTCGGTGTGGGTTATGCCGCCATTTGTCGTCTCCTCCTGGTGACGGCGTGAGGTTTGGGCGGTAGCGCAACAAACCTAGGGTTGACAAATCGTTTTTGCCTTAGGCCCTTGTGTTGAAAATTTGAATTCTTGAAGGCAACGTTTTGTAATTATTTAAACTTGAGGGGCTTTTATGTAATTTTATGTAATTATTTAAACTTGTGGGTTATGCCGCCATTTGTCGTCTCCTCCTGGTGACGGCGTGAGGTTTAGGCGGTAGCGCAACAAACCTAGGGTTGACAAATCGTTTTTGCCTCAGGCCCTTGTGTTGAAAATTTGAATTCTTGAAGGCAATGTTTTGTAATTATTTAAACTTGAGGGGCTTTTATGTAATTTTATAAAAGTCCTCTATGCATGTTTAGAAAAGTAGACCTACTTAGGCTAGCGTATAAGATTTGTTTAGTGCACCAATATCCTTAACGAACCCATTCATATATTCCGAGTAATCGAAAGATAGGCTTGGATATGATTTTGGGTGTAATCTATTCTACTCGACCGAGATTGTAGGTTAATATTAGGGTGCATGAATCTATGAATTATACGAGCATGATTTGGGTGAGTATTTGAGTCTAGAACGGAAGTCAATAGAGGGTGGGGTGTAGTCAAGTCCTAGTATATTTCTCTCTATTAATGCACATGATTGTTTGAATAGCATCTAAGCTAATCAATTTCGGTAATTGATTACTCGATCTCTGTGGGAACGAACTTTACTTATTATTGTGCTACTCTCCGATCTCATCCTATTGCGAGTGTCACTAAAAGAGACTAGTTAATTATTACATCTGTTGTTTGGTTAAAAATTAGGGATATTTCCATCCCCCCCCCCCCGAGGTTTACCCTATTGTTAAAACAAGGATATGGTATATTAACCGTTTACCCTATTGTTAAAACAAGGATATGGTATATTAACCGTTCTCCCTCCTAAAATCAAACTAATGTTAAAAGGCCCCCTTCTGTTACCTTTTTCAACTGAAAAGGTAACTCTGACATGTTTCAGACGGTAAAAAGACCAAGATACCCCTCAGCGGTCTAAAAAACCTATCAACAGTTGGTATACACATGATTGAATAACTGAAATAACAAAATTGCCCTCTGAATCAATTTTTTGAGCCACACCAACAAAAGTACTATAGTGCCCTCTTAAACAAACCGTTAGGGATACTAACGTCTATATTTTGCCTTATATATACCTGTTGTATTCATCAACTGCCATATTCATCAACTCACATTTTTTTTCATTCACTCATTCAAACACAGTCACTCACATATCAACCAATATTTTTCATTCATTCGTTTCATCACCCAAAAACACTTTCAAACATTTTTTCATCTATTTCATCATCACCAAACAATACATTCAAACACTTCTAACCTTATTCACCCAAATTCACAATTGATATATCAGTGACCAACCATAGAAGGAAGTTTAAATACAGGGAGCATGGGAAGCAACATCAATGGTGGAGTGCTAATATTCAAAAACAAAACATGCAAATGTGGTAAGAAGGCTGGTGTGAAAATCTCAGAATCGTTTGATAATCCAGGGAAGTTGTTTTATTGTTGTGAAAAAAGGCAATGCAAATTTGTTTCATGGTGGGAGCCAGATGCAACAGAATTGTTGAGAAGTATGCAAGGTTGTGAAGAACTGAATAAGGATGGAATTGATGAAAAATTGAAATTGCTAAAAGAAAAGATGTAGAAACTGGAATCAAGTATGCACAATCAGATGACAAATATAAATGGAAGTCTAAATGGGTTAAAGAAGATGATGTTGCTTAATATGTTACTGTTGGCTTATTTAATTTTCTTTTTTGTTAGTTCTATGATCATGTAATGCATTTCTGGTATATAATGCAATGCAATTGTGGTATGTAATATAAAGAGCAGTTGATGAATATCAGTTATCCAATATCATGACAGTCATTATCAAAGCACAATAAATATGCATAATACTTACTAATATAAGCAATAATAGTTCAGTGGTACCAAATTCCACCTAAAGTTGACAATATCAGCCATGCATTGCAAATATAAAAGCTAAGCACTGCAAATGGTTCACAGTGCAATATAAACAAAAGCTAAGTATTACAAATGCTTCACAGTGCTGGCAACAAAAAATAGGCCCAGGTAGTGACAACCTAAGCAATACAAAATATCTTAGTTCAACTACATAACCTATTAAAAGTTCAACTATGTAAACAACTAAATTAGTCCAACTGGGTCACTTGAGAGATTTGTTGAGTCTGAACCTGTGTGGTAGGCTGTGAAGACTTGTCACCAACATCAACATGTTTTGCTGAAGCCCTCTGTCTCTATAGTTTTAATAGAACAAAAATTAATGGAAGTATGACACATTAAGAAGGAAAGAAATAAAATAGAAATATAAGGAAGCAGAAAGCATCACCTTTTTGGAAGTATTTGAAGATGATGCAGCACCTTCGTCTTCAGTTACAGTAGGTTGTTTCTTTGAAGCCTTCTGTTTATGTAGAAGAAAGGAATAGCAAATTTATAAAAATAACACCAACTCAATTAAAATCAAAACAAAACAAATTAAAAAAAAATTCATAATTGATTACCTAAAATTGTGCAGGGCTGGCTTCAGTTTTACAAGTCCTAGAATTATGCTCAGGCTGTTTACACTTTCCACTGACAACACTACCACTCCTAATAGCTTTAGGTTTCTCAGTTGATTCCCTCTTCCTGGTCAATTTTGGCCTTCCTGGTTTTCTCCTCAGAGGTGGTGGTTGAATAGGTGCTCCTACATGATCACCCATGATCACCCCCATACACAAATCTGGAATGTCATAGATCATGTAGTTATAGATTCTAAGATAAGCAGCTTGGACAATGCAAGGTCAATAAATTCTTGTAAGCTGTTATGATTACCATTAACACCAAAATGGTGTCTAATACCAGCCAATGCGTGACAGCATGGCACCCCACTAACCTGCCATTGGCCACACTCACATGTTTTATCATTCAAGTTGGCAGTGTATGCCTTATTCAGACCCAACATCTCATACTTCCCTTGACCTGAATGCAAAGTTCGAAGAATTCTACACTCCACACTATTTTCCTTAATCTTCTTGTTCACTACTGGTGGTTCACTACTGGTGGTATGTCATTAACCCATCTACTGTACTCCTCTTTCCTCAGTTGAAACATACTCATCACCATTCTTCTTATGTACTCCATCAAGCCTAAATAACTCATAGCCCTACAATCTTTAAGCATGTTATTGAAAGCTTCTGTCATATTGTTAGTCACGTGGTCACATTTGATTGAGTAGTCAAATGCATGCCTTGACCAGTGACAAGGTTCGATGGTAGCTAAATAAGCCATAACATCAAGGTTTATACTACCTATGTCTACCAAACACTTCTTGAACTCATGCTTATCACCAGTTTTACTAGCTTTCCAGAAGAGCTTTCTCATCTTTTGTCCACTGTATTTAGTACTGAAATTGGCATAAACATGCCTTGCACAAAACCCGTGTCAAACATGAAAAGTGAAATTAATATATGAATTTTAAAGAAAAGAATTCTAATTGCAGCAAGTGATTGAAATTATTATTACCTTACGCGTGCCTTTGGCCAATACATCTCCAAAGCCCCAATTACACCTTTCTGCCTGTCACTCATAAAGCAGATAGGTCTATCTTATGGGTACTTCAAGAAACAATGCAGTTGCCGCAAAAACCAGGACCAACTTAGTAATGTTTCACCTTCACAAATGCAGTAAGCTAGAAGGTACAATCCAGAGTTTGAATCTAATGTAACTGCTGAAAGAAGAACTCCTCTATAAGGCCCTTTCAAATGGCATCCATCAATGCCAATGAAAGGCCTGCAACCCTCTAGAAATCCCATCTTCTGAGCTTCAAAATTGACAAAAATCCTTTAGAAGATTGTGGTGTATGTCTCAAGATGAATATAGGCAGCTGAACCAGGGTTGCATTGTTGCATCATCACTGCATACCCCCTTAAATGGGAAAAACACTCTCTATGCTCTTTAAGCAGCACCTCCAATGCCCTCCTTTTTACCTTGTACAACCTCTGAGAATCAACTGTGACATTGAATTGATCTCTCAACAGATCAGAGATCACCCCACAATGAATTCTAGGATTATTCTTGACAAGAACCTCAAACTTACTTGCAATCCACTTTGCCCTAGCCTCTTGACTTTTATAAATTCGATAACATGTATGGTCATTGTTGTAAGTCTTCACTTGCATAGTTGTCTTATCACCAACAGTGGAAGCATGCAGCCTCCATGGACAATTTGCAGCAAGGCATGCCCAAGTGAGCCTATTTTTATCATTTTTTATCTTCTTGAAATTAAAACCCTCCTGAATTGCATAATCTGTCAACAACTACCTCAATGTATACACACTATCATGTGTCTACTCTACCTCAAACCTAATTGGAGCTCCTACAAGTTTCTTGAAAGGGTTGTTCTTTGTCATTGTTACAAGTTTAGAATCACCTCCTTCATCATCAGAGTCATTAAAGAACTCATCTTCACTGTTAGATTGGTAACCTTCAAACAAATCATTATTACCAATTTCATCTGGCATCTCACCCACGAGTTTAGGAACCTTAAGTATGACTGCTAATTCCCTAAAACCCGGAACCCAACCCATTTCCTCAATTTTAGCACCCAAATCATCACCTAAACCCACTACATCAGTCTCATCACCTAACCCATCTACATCAGTCTACTCATTCTCTCCAATATCATCATTATCTCCATCAAAATAAAAAATATGTTCCTCAAAACCACTAAAATTGACATCATTCAGGTATGTCATGAACCTAGGCTGTTGGTTGGTAATGTCAGAAGATGAGGCTGCAGGTGGAATTGAGATATATGGCATCTTTTCTATTTCAAACATAAGTTTTGTTTCTTTGTACTAACTAAAGCTCTTAAACACTTCTAAAATATCAATATCATTCCTCACCTCCTTCTTCTAAATTGACCAAGGCAAATAAACCCACACACGGTACTCATCACTAGGAACCTCATGACTACCAGTTTCTTTTTCAGATAAAGTATGTGCTCATACTTTTAAAAGGACTATCATACTTATGTGCTCACCATCACAGGTACCAAGTTCTACAACCCTAGTGCCTATAGTGACATATATTTCGAATATATCATTTATTTAAACACTGCAAAGCATCAGGAATAAAAATCAATCACCAAAGGCAAAAAAACAAACCATAATCAGTTAATGTAAAACATTTAAAACCTCTTAAATATATCATTCAATGTAAACAAAACCCTAATTTACTGAAAACAAAACCAAAACAACATATTCACCCTCATTTTTAACCTTTTTAATGTTAATTATCTAGTAATCAATGAAACAAAACATAAACATCATAACAACACATACATGCAATGAATCATACGTATCAAAAACAATAATTAAAAATAAATTTTATAAACATTTCATGAGTTTAAATCATAACATTCAAAAAGAAACCAAAACAACATTTTAACACAACCAAACCCTAAATTACTGACAAGACAACCAAAACAACATATTAACAAAAACAATTTACGTTTTTCACGTTTATCAACCACCCAAACATCAATTACACCATCAATTAGACATGCAACAACATCAAACCAAAAACCCCCAAATTTCATAACACAGAAACCCTAATTAGTTAAGTTTAACAAAAACGAACACATCAAAACACAACCATGCACCAAATTCACCCAGAAAAAAAAAAAAAAAAGAACTAGAAGTTTGAACAAACCTTTGCAACCAAAACAATCGGTTTGCTTGTCAATCTTCTTGCTTTCAACAACCTTTTATCACTATTGACGCTATAACTAAACTAACCCTAAACGAAACACAAATATAGTTAAGAAATCAAAGTTTTGAAGAGGTTATAGGTGATTGTAGAGTTGATTTTGGCGCGAAATGAATTGTGGGAAGAACTGTCAATGAAGGTTTTTTGGCTTGTGTCTCTGATATTTTCTTTGGGACCACGAAATATATATATATATATATATATATTGGGGAAAGTAAATGTCTAGAAGGTGGAACAACGAGGTGGCATCACCCCCTCCACTTGTTTTTATTTTAATTTATTTTATTATTTAATTAAAATTTTGAATTGTCTGAAATAACCTTTATCTGATACCCCCACATTGTAAAAGACGTTTGTGCCCTTTAATGTTAACGGTCAACGTCCAATTTGGACCGTAAAGGTGACAGAAGGGGGCCTTTTAACATTAGTTTTATTTTTAAAAAAAAAAATCATGTTTTGGAGGGATATTTATGAATTTCTCCAAATAGAAATATTATAATGAAAAGGTAATTAAAGAGCATCAACAAACGAATGGTTTTAGTCCACTGAGAGCATCTCCAATCGGAGCGTCATTCTCCATTTTGCAGCACAAGATGCCTCCAATTGAGTGCCAATCTCTGCACCAAAGTGCAGCACTAGCAATTTCATCGCCAGATCTGGCAATGGCTAGTGTCCAATGCTACTTTGTTGATTTTTTTTCAGTCCCTCCATTTTTATGTAATCACGTAATGACCATTATTAATTAATATCTATTATGATTGTATCCTTTTTTAAAAAGTTTGTTTAATCACAGTTTTACCCCTATTAAATCAAATGTATTACAATTGTATCCTTTTAATTATCTAATGCTTTTGGTTAAATTATTTTTGTTTTAATTTAATTATCATTTATTTTAATATTTATAATAAACTAAAATTAAGTATATAATACAAAAATTACTAAATGTTAATAAAAAACACTAAATTGGATTATTTTTTTTAAAAAAAAAACAATTAAAGCAACACACAACATTAATAAAAACATTAAAACAAGAAGGAAAAATAAAATAGAAATTACAGCAACAATTTAGTAATCCAAAAGATTATTTTCGGCTCCTCCAAGATTATTGAAATATTGGCTAAAAGAACCAGAGGTATTTTGAGATCATTGGCCTTGTTCAGTTCTTTTTGCCATAATTCTTTATCGTTCAGTTCGTATAAACTCACATACGCTTGGATCAGGTTCGAAAATTATATCTTTTAGAAAAACATTATTTTCCTCCTGTATTCTTTCATGGCCCATTTTTTTGCCTTAGTTCGAGCTCGTAACATTTGGATTTCAAAAAAAAAAAAAAAAATTGCCTACCCAAAATGCTTATTTTCAACATTTCCTTGAGTTCTTGACTATCCTGTTTGATATAATCAAAAAACTTTGAATTCTGTTCCTCTTGTAGCCATTTTGATTTCGCCTTCTTCACCCCAACGGGCCTTTGAGTTGAACTACCACCAATATCCTCATCGGTTATATTAAGAGAAAATGGAGATAGTCCAGGACTTGCTAATGTAGGAGTCTATGTACTTAGAGAGTCTAATTGTGATGAACTACTGTCACCCCTCCGCCTTTAAGAGACTTGTGTTGGACTAGCGTCATTTGCAAATTTTGGAATATCTTTAAAGATGAGCCACACGTGATCAAATTTGAATCATTTATTGTAGTTGTTATCTTATGTTAATAACACTTTGGCTCAATTTATCTGCAAAACGATACAAACATATATCGTTAAAATTCAATATTAGATATAACATTTCAAAAACTGCAATAGTAACAAATACTCACAATATCTTGATCTGAAGCACCACTTGGATTTCGATTTTCTATCTATCGCAAGCATCCCCTCAATTCACGGCCCACATGGTCCGAAAACGAAATTATTTGCAATGAAACAAGAAGGATGTAGAAAAGGCGTAGAACGTGCATTTAGAGTTCTCCAGTTACGGTTTGCAACTGTGGCAGGACCAGCACGTTTTTGAAAAAAACATGTATTACATGATATAATGATTGCGTGCATTATTATGCACAACATGATAATCGATGATGAACGTGATGTCGATGCATCTATTGATGATCATATGGAAGCGCCAACACTAGAAACTTAGAGGGCGGTAGATGAAAATACTCGTTTTCAAGAATTTCTAGCTCGACAAAGACAAATCAAAGATAAAGAAGACATTGCAATCCGAGATGCATTAATTGATCATTTGTGAGATGAATATACTAATTCAGAGAATTAAATGATGATTAATATGTACTTTTAATTGTGTTTTTTTATTTATTTTATGAAATGTAATGTCGAAGTTCAATTAATAATAAATGTAATATTTTAGTTAATTTATTAATTTCTTAGCTTATCGTGATATTATGTTAATTAAGGGGTGAAATGTTAATTGTTAAGAAATAAAAAAAAATAGATATTTAGGAAATATTCTTTTTAGAGTAAGATTTGGTGCAATATGTTGAAAATGGTGGTGTGAAAGTTACTGAATTTTGCTGCAAAGTTGCAACAAATTGGTGTAATGAATTGGAGATTGTCTAAACAACTCAAGCTAGAGATTAACAATAATTTGGTCATAAACTCAAACACGCAAGTGGACGTACAGTTTACATGACGAACTTGATGTCTTGAATATTTCCAATAATTTGCATTAATAAATAATAATTAATGATTAAAGTGACAAATGACAAGATAATTAATTATTTCCAATAGTTTACCATAAACAGACCGTTGTCTATATAACCTATTTGTATCTTAGCTAGTGTAATAAACAGATTCGAACAAGATAAATGCTTCTGTTATGTTCTGTCATTAGGAAGTAGAGCTTATTAAAGAAGTCTAGTGGTTGGAGGGATTCATTACATGTTCTCTCATTTTGAAGCTTTATTCTGCATCTTATCAAGGATAGATGTGCACGAGTCACAATCATTTTGTGTCAAAGTTGTAACAAAATCAAATTAGCAAAACCAAAGCTATAGCTAAATTCCATGGAGAATAAGGAAAACAACAACTCTTCAACTGATGATGAGCCTAAAACTAACTACAGAGGATGGAAATCTATGCCTTTTGTTATTGGTCTGTGGAAACAGTTCAGATTTTGTTATTTCTAATTATTTTTTGTTTTCATAAAACATGCTAATAATATGCAGGAAATGAAACTTTTGAGAAGCTGGGGACTACTGGGGCCTTAGCAAATCTGTTGGTTTATTTCACTACTGTCTTCAACATGAAGAGCATCACAGCCACAACTCTTGTTAATGTCTTCAATGGCACTGCCAATTTCGGTACCTTGCCCGGAGCATTCCTCTGTGACACATACTTTGGCCGATATAAGACGCTGGGATTCGCTTCTGTAGCCTCTGTTTTGGTACTGATAATACAATTCCCAATACTTGATATGTGCACTAGTACATAGATAATTGAAATTTTGTTTGTACAGGGATTGCTTGTACTTACTATGACTTCAGCGGTATCGAAATTGCACCCGCCTCACTGTGGAACACAAGAAATCGGGACATGTCCTGGAGCAACGCCGTGGCAAATCACTTTCCTGTTAAGTGGACTAGGATTGCTTGTTGTTGGGGCTGCAGGAATTAGACCTTGTAACTTGGCATTTGGTGCTGACCAATTCAATCCTGGAACTGAATCTGGGAAGAGAGGAATTAGTAGCTTCTTCAATTGGTACTACTTCACCTTCACTTTTGCTATGATAATATCTTTATCGATTATTGTTTACGTTCAATCAGATGTGAGCTGGAGTTTGGGTTTGGCAATTCCTGCAATTATGATGTTCTTTTCATGTGTAATGTTCTTTTTGGGAACAAGACTTTATGTGAAAGTGAAACCAGATGGTAGTCCCTTGGCAAGCATGATTCAGGTCATAGTGGTTGCAATCAAGAAGAGGAGACTAAGTTTACCTGAGCAACCATGGCTCTCACTCTATAAAAATATTCCAAAAGGTTGCATCAACTCCAAGCTTCCGTACACTAACCAGTTCAGGTAACCGGTAGATTTAGTTTCTGATTTGATTCCCTTACATAGATTATAAATAGGCCTCTACATATTCATTATAGTGAAATATAGCAATAAATCATAGAATGTGAATGAACAAAGACAAATAAACAACAAAATTGATCATGTTGTCTCATGTCTGTCAGGTTTCTGGACAAAGCTGCAATCATGACTCCTGAAGACCAAGTGAACGTGGATGTTGATCCATGGAGACTTTGCAGTATGCAGAAAGTGGAGGAACTAAAATGCTTGTTAAGAGTGATTCCTATATGGGCTGCAGGGGTTGTATACTATGTTGCTTTGATCCAACAGCAGACCTATGTAGTCTTCCAAGCACTTCAATCCGATAGACGCCTTGGCAGTTTCAGAATCCCAGCTGCATCTTACACAATCTTCACTATGATTGGCCTCACCATTTGGATA
Organism: Acer negundo; assembly: GCA_035582765.1. Taxonomy (NCBI): domain Eukaryota; kingdom Viridiplantae; phylum Streptophyta; class Magnoliopsida; order Sapindales; family Sapindaceae; genus Acer; species Acer negundo. The sequence goes on from CM069238.1 coordinate 32,032,004, forward strand.
CCTCTCTATGACAGAATCATTGTTCCAAGGCTCCAAAGACTGACAAAAAGAGAAGGTGGGATCTCAATTCTTCAAAGGATGGGTTTCGGCATGGTTCTTGCCATAGTCACCATGCTTATATCCGCCATAATTGAAGAGAAGAGAAGAGCATTGGCTACTGCCAAGCCAGTTGGTGTAGAAGAACAAAGAGGTGATATATCTTCTTTGTCAGGATTGTGGCTAATACCTCAGCTGACACTAATAGGACTCTCCGAGGCATTTACAATTATCGGCCAAGTTGAATTATACTACAAGCAATTTCCAGAGAACATGAGAAGTATGGGCGGATCTTTAACATTTGTTGGTATTGCAATATCAAATTACTTGAGTAGTTTCTTGATATCAATTGTTCACCAAACCACAAAAGGCGCCGCTACTGGGGATTGGTTGCCTGAAGATCTTAACAAGGGAAGATTGGACTACTTCTATTACTTTGTTGCTGCTTTAGGTGTCATAAATTTTGGATATTTTCTGGTGTGTGCAAAGTGGTACAAGTACAAAGGAAATGGATATAGTGCCCCTGAAATTGGCATGGAGAAAATGAAGTCTGGAATGTCTCCGGTATGAAACAAAAAGCAGAAAAAATACATAATAATTATACATCTGATGATTTATGTTCATCTATTCAAGAAAAAGCTAGTAGAGGGTAAAAAATGAATCCCTTTTCATCATTCTCTTTGCTTCTGTATGGAACTTATCAATTCATGAAAAAGAACAGAATCAACAATTGTGTTTGTAACAGTTTTTAATTCATGAAAGGTCCTGTGACTGAGTAGACAAGAATTAAAGGAATACCAAATTATTAAGATTTCAAACAAATCATAACTTGCAAAACCAATCAACATCATTCATGATGACTTTTGCAACAGGAGTTCTCAACCTAAAGAGGGTCATCACTGCTGAATTTTCTAATTATTGATACTTCAACACCAACAATTATAGATGTGTTGTCGGAAGCTGATTCGGGGTATTGATAATTTATTTCTTCAGTGTTATAGCTTTTGATCTTTTTTTTACCCATAATTGAACTTTTTAAAACAGAATCTATGTATATAATATTTGAACTATTTAGTCCTCCTAACAGAATATTATAATTCTGTCTCACTTTTATATTTTAATGCACTTTGCACAGGTCAAAAGGACAAAAAATTTTAATCATAATTGCTGCAAATTGCAATCCCTCTCTTCTTATTGTCACACATTGAGAAAATCCTGAAGAGAGATGCAAATGGCACAGGCAAGTCTCATAGCTTACAAGTGATAACATGGAAATATAAACATTAAAATTGGCATAAAAAGACATGTGGAGACCTCATTATCAAGTACTAAGTACTTTCTAAATCTATTGACTATCTAGCATGTGTTGAATATAAGAGGTACAGGTATCATGTCTAACAATTCTCTGATAGAAATATGCAGATTAGCCCTGATTAGGGGACCATCTTCTGGTGTACGTAGCCAATGCGTTTGACGCGGTGAGGTAGAGCCTAACTCAGAGCTGGATCAAGCTACAACATGTTCACGAGATGGGAGTCGGAGTTTTGTGTGGTGTTACCTTTTAAAACATCTTAAATTCTTATGGATGAAGTTGAAATTTCAATATTTGAGCTACAATACTAAAATTTAAGGAGTGTTTTTCCGGAGAATCAATTTGTGATTAAATAAACCAAACCCAACAGCATCTTGATTTGAGCCACAAACTTGTTGTAATTGATGAGTGCATAATCCTAACAACAGAGGAAGGAAATCCATGCCATTTATCATTGGTATCAAAGAGTACATATTATATTCATAGGTTTTTATTCTTATTCTATTAACTCCTAAATTATGAACAACATGAACCTAAATACATGCATAAAAAAAATGCAGGGAAATGGTATAGGTAGTGTGACAACTCAGGTCCACCAAGTAGATATTTTTCGCTTTGGTTTCACCTTTCACTCTCACGAATCTGCTTTAGTCCATGGGGTTCATACAAACATTGTTCGCTCATAACCCAAAATGCAAGCGAGACTTTTATATAAGTCTTGGTTTCTCTTAACTTAAGTAGACGCATTTTGGATCACGGTAAAAACACGTTTAAATAAACCTCATAATCCAAAGCAATCCGTTGAGTTGAATAATACATGCGTGAAGCTCAAAACGGACAATATCTCTTAGTGGTCTTACGCTGTTACAGGTAATGACCCAGAAGTTGGGCCTGGGCTGTATGAACCTAAAGTTGGGCCTGGAGAAACTACAATTGAGACAACCTCAAGTTTGAAACATAAGATAATACAAAAACTTACATACCGATTAATTGTACTATAATGCTTCATGAATCAAACATTCACACTGCAACTAAAAACAATGAGACACCATGGTTGGGAGGTCATGATCTTAATAAGAATAGACTTGAATACTACTACTTCACCATTGCTGCCTTGGGAACTGTAAACTTACTCTACTTCATTTTTTACGCTAGCAAGTATGCGGATTTGGAAAACACAATTTCCTGCAATTCTAGAAACCTGTCAAAGTCTGATTCCATGGATGAAGAGAAGGGATTGGAGAGGCATGGCAGTAATTGATCAAACATTAGCAACATAACTCATTCATTTCTACTACCAAAAAAAAACTGCTATCTGGGTATCACCAGAAATTATTAGGTTATGATCTTCATCAGAATATTGTTTCATCATGGAATTAACTGTTGGTAATGATGTTTATGCAATCTCAATAATTTGTCTAGTTTTGTCTTTTGGATTACGTTCACGTGTACATAGTTAACGTGTACCTGATAAAAGAATTCATATTTATTTGCCGACCATATATACTATGAAAGTATAAATAGAAACACAAATGACAGGCAAGTCTTGGCTTGCACAGCTAGTGGTTGTGATTTGTGATTTCCCAGAAGTTGGAATCGTTGACCCGTTTCCTCGTAATGATCATATGAAATCAAACATATACGAAACAAAATAAGAAAAAAAACAAAACAAAATTGATTTGAGAACCACTGAAATTGGCAATAAAAGACAAGGAGCCACCCATGATCGACCACTGAATCTGAAATTCAATATTTTCATCGAGCTTGTGTTGAAAAATAAGACGCATAATAGTCAACTTGTCAACTTGTCAACACTACACTGATTTTGTTATCTTCTTCTACAGTGAATTGCATCTAATCACTATCTTGTCGTTATCATCCTCGATCATGAGATTATGGACATGCAGATGAATTTGAAATTTTCAACATTTTGAGCTGAGAATATTAACATCAAAAGATCAGTGTACGTTGTTCTAGAAAAGCCATTTATTATTAATTATTAAGAGAAAGATATTATAATTGAAGAGAAAATCTTTAATAGGACGGTCTCATTGTCACTGTCTACTAAACAACTCAAGCCAGAGATTAATAATAATTTGGTCATAAACTCAAACACGTAAGTTGACAGTTCACATGACGAACTTGATGTCATGATTGAATATTTTCAATAATTTGCATTAATAAATAATAATTACATGATTAAGTCACAATACCATAAACAGACCGTTGTCTACAGAGGCGTACCTAAGGGAGGGCTTGCCCGGGCAGCCCTCAATTTTTTATTTTTATTTTTATTTTTATTTTTTAATTCAATAGATAAAGGTCTAATTACATAAACATCCCCTAAGGTTTAATAATATTACAAGACTATGGTATTGTATCTAAATTTAATGAAATGTAAATATTTTATTATTTATTATAAAATTACACATAATATAATAGCTTCTAACATTATAGAATTAAGTCACTTACAATTTTAATTGTATATTTTTTTTACTACAAGCTTAAATAATTATTTATGCATAAATTTTACAATGTATTTCATATTATTGAGTAATCTATTATTGAATTGGTGTCATCTTATTATTAATATATTTATATATATATATATATATATATATATATATACTTTTATCAAGAATCATATATAATTTTCATTTATTCTTAATCAATGACTCACATGTCTTGCATGACGTTATTAAATTCGGATGTATTGAGGAAGAAAATCACAAGAGTTTTCTTTATAATACACACTGAATTTAATAAATTTAGCATGAGAGAGTTTGTGAATCATTAACTAAGTATTGATATATTGACTAAATTAAAATAAATAAATAACTATTGATAGTTAAGGAGTTGACTTTATAATGTTAGTTTGTTCTGAGACAAAAATATTTTATATATATATATATATATATATATATAAATATAATTTAACCCGGAGAATAAATATTTTCTGGGTACACCCCTGGTTGTCTATATACCCTTTTTGTATCTTAGCTAGTGTAATAAATAGTATGAAAAAAATTTACCGAATACAGACAGATTCGAACAAGTTAAATGCTAGCTTCTCTGATTTTGTTCTGTCATTATGGAAGGAGAGCTTATTAAATAAGTCTAGTGATTGGAACATGTTCTCTCATTTTGAAGCTTTATTCTGCATTTTATTAAGAATAGTTGTGTACGAGTCACAATCATTGTGTCAAAGTTATAACAAAATCAAATTAGCAAAACCAGAGCTATAGCTAGATTCCATGGAGAGGATGGAAAATAACAACTCTTCAACTGATGATGAACCTAAGACTAACTACAGAGGATGGAAATCTATGCCTTTTGTTATTGGTATGTGGAAACAGTTCATATTTTCTTCTTCTTTCTAATTATTATTTTTGTTTGTTTTTTTGTATGTTTTCATAAAACATGTTAATAATAGGGTTTTTGCTATTTTACTGTTAACAAGAAGATTACTGGGTGATAATATGAGAGATAATTAGTTACTTTTTATTTTTTTATTTTTTTTTCTTTTCAAATCCTTAATTTTTTATACCCTTGGATTGAAATCTTAATACTGAAATTGACCCAATAACCTTATTGTTAACAGCAACTTAACTAAACCCGATGATAATATACAGGAAATGAAACTTTTGAGAAACTGGGGACTACTGGGGCCTCAGCAAATCTCTTGGTCTATTTCACTACTGTCTTCAACATGAAAAGCATAACAGCCACAACTCTTGTTAATGTCTTCAATGGCACCGCCAATTTCGCTACCTTGCCCGGAGCATTTCTTTGTGACACTTACTTTGGCCGATATAAGACGCTGGGATTCGCAACTGTAGCCTCTTTTTTGGTACTGATAGACAATTCACAATACTTGATATGTGCACTAGTACTAGATAATTGAAATTTTGTTTGTACAGGGATTGCTTGTACTTACTATGACTTCAGCTGTATCGAAATTGCACCCACCTCATTGTGGAACACAAGAAATCGGGACATGTCCTGGGGCAACGCCGTGGCAAATCACTTTCCTGTTAAGTGGACTAGGATTGCTTGTTCTTGGGGCTGCAGGAATTAGACCATGTAACTTGGCATTTGGTGCTGACCAATTCAATCCTGGAACTGAATCTGGGAAGAGAGGAATTAATAGCTTCTTCAATTGGTACTACTTCACCTTCACTTTTGCTATGATGATATCTTTATCGATTATTGTTTACGTTCAATCGGATGTGAGCTGGAGTTTGGGTTTGGCAATTCCTGCAATTATGATGTTCTTTTCATGTGTAATGTTCTTTTTGGGAACAAGACTTTATGTGAAAGTGAAACCAGATGGTAGTCCCTTGGCAAGCATGGTTCAGGTCATAGTGGTTGCAATCAAGAAGAGGAGACTAAGTTTACCTGAGCAACCATGGCTCTCACTCTATAAAAATATTCCAAAAGGTTGCATCAACTCCAAGCTTCCATACACTAACCAGTTCAGGTAAATTTAGTTCATGATTTGATTCATTTGCATAGATTATAAATAGGTCTCTAAACATTCATTATTGTGAAATATAGACTTCCGTCAATTTCAGAGCCTAGTTGTCTAAATTGATCATGTTGTCTGTCAGGTTTTTGGACAAAGCTGCAATTATGACTACTGAAGACCAAGTGAACGTGGATGGATCAGCAGTCGATCCCTGGAGACTTTGCAGTATGCAGAAAGTGGAGGAACTAAAATGCTTGTTAAGAGTGATTCCTATATGGGCTGCAGGGGTTGTATACTATGTTGCTTTGATCCAACAGCAGACCTATGTAGTCTTCCAAGCACTTCAATCCGATAGACGCCTTGGCAGTTTCAGAATCCCAGCTGCATCTTACACAATCTTCACTATGATTGGCCTCACCATTTGGATACCTCTCTATGACAGAATCATTGTTCCAAGGCTCCAAAGATTGACAAAAAAAGAAGGTGGGATCTCAATTCTTCAAAGGATGGGTTTTGGCATGGTTGTTGCCATAGTCACCATGCTTATATCCGCCATAATTGAAGAGAAGAGAAGAGCATTGGCTATTGCCAAGCCACTTGGTGTAGAGGAACAAAGAGGTGATATATCTTCTTTGTCAGGATTGTGGCTAATACCTCAGCTGACACTAATAGGATTCTCTGAGGCACTTACACTTATCGGCCAAGTTGAATTATACTACAAGCAATTTCCAGAGAACATGAGAAGTATGGGCGGATCTTTACTATTTGTTGGTTTTGCAATATCAAATTACTTGAGTAGTTTCTTGATATCAATTGTTCACCAAACCACAAAAGGCGCCGCTACTGGGGATTGGTTGCCTGAAGATCTTAACAAGGGAAGATTGGACTACTTCTATTACTTTGTTGCTGCTTTAGGTGTCATAAATTTTGGATATTTTCTGGTGTGTGCAAAGTGGTACAAGTACAAAGGAAATGCAGATAGTGCCCCTGAAATTGGCATGGAGAAAATGAAGTCTGAAAAGCCTCCAGTATGAAACAAAAAACCCAAAAAAAAAAATAATATTAATAATTATACATCTGATGATTTATGTTCATCTATACAAGAAAAAGCTAGGGGAGGGTAGAAAATGAATCCCTTGCAGAATATTATAATTTTGTCTCACTTTTATATTTTAATGCACGAATCTGCTTTAGATTATAAGGTTCATGTAAACGTTCTTCACTCATAGCCCAAAACGTTAACGAGTGAAGTACATGATTTTTATATAAGTCTCGATCTCTCTTAACTAAGTAGACGCATTTTAGATCATGGGTGAAAAACGTTTACGTGAACCTCATGATCCAAAACAAATCCATTGAGGTGAAGGATGCGTACGTGAAGCTCAAAGCGGACAATTTCTCTTAATGGGCTTACCTTGTTACAGTTAATGACCCTGAAGTTGGGCCTGAAGAAACTGTAATGAGTGACGATATTTACACCCCTCAAAACGGTATGTACACCGCAATTTAGTATATTTTTGAAAATCCAATATTATCCTTGAGTAAAATTACTTAAAGGACTAAATAGTTTATAAGTACACACCAATAATTATTAATTGATTTAATTTCTATCAATCCTTTGTAAAAAAAAAATTATAAAAAAATAAAATAAAATAAAAAAGTTTCCTATTAATTGTTTGATATGATAATAAAAACATTCCTATTTTATCAAATCCTAACTTCTATTAATGCTATAATTAAGTGAAACAAAAATCAAATCAATAAACTTTCTTATGAACAATTTTTTTAAAAAAAAAATTTTAACTTTTTTAGGAATAAAGGAATTGCGATACAATATTGTTTGTTGAGAGCTTATTTTTACATAAAGATTTTAAAAAAAAGGTTTTAATACAATGAAAATAAATTTTTTTCATACAATTTTTTAGTGACATCAAATGTTTTTGTAGGAGTTAGAAATTATTTTTTTTAAGGAGAAATTATTTTTTTGAATAAAAAGATATAAAATAATAAAATTTTAAATAAATCTAATTAGATAACAAAATAGTGGGGTGTACTAACAAAAATATAATACAATAAAATTAAAGAAAGGGTATTTTTGACATTAAGTGGGGTTTATTTACGAACCAAAGATTTTTAAAATATTTTAGAAGTCTACTTACAAAAAGGGTGTATATATAGTTTTTAAGGAGTGTAAATATCGCCACTCAACTGCAATTCATGAGACAACCTCCGGTTTGAAACATAAGAGTGTTAAAAAACAAACTTACTGATAACACTTGAAGTATACAACTATACAAGGACAAGTTAGCTAGAAGAATAGGAACCAATCACTTCACAACATTTTTCTTAGTTTTGTATGGAACCTATCAATTTATGAAAAAGAATAGAAATTTGCTAGCCTTCCAACAGTGTCAGGATTCCATATACATGATGTCAGGATTCCATATACATGATTTTGCACTTGTGGTGGAAAGCCAGGCTCATGATAATGAAAATCTGCATTTACACAGTTACAATGACTATACAAGAGCCAGAGAATTAATGTCATATTAAATTTAACTTACAAATTTCCAAGCTAGTAGAGAGTCAAAAACCATTTCGATATTATCCAAATCAATCACCGCTTTCAAGTACCAATCATGATGACTTTTTGCATCATGCGTCTTCAACGGGTTGTCCACCTAATTACTGATAATACTAAAAAAGTAAAAACACCTAACATTCTGATTCTAGAATCTAGAAATTTATACCTTTTTTTTTTTTTTTTTCCTTTTCTTTTCTTGAACATTTTAATATACTAGTTTTTTCCCATAATTATTTAACAATTGTATTCGTAATTTGTATTGAACATCTCGACAATTTTTCAACAATTAAATTATATTTTTTTTACATCCATAAATTGTGATAAAATAATTATTTAAATCTTTAATAACCGATATCCATATCTTCTTTATTAGATGAATCCACCGATTACAGTTAAATCCTTTTTATTTTATTATTATTTATACTTTTTCTTTCTTCCACTTATAAATTTCTCATGTATATATATTTATACTTAAGTCATCAAGTTGTTTGAAAAATTGAATTTATACCCCTATAATATTTCTTATTCCTTTTCAAGTCATTACATGCATAGAAAATTATATTTTTATCCCCTATCTCATTTTACGATATAAAATAATCATCAACTCTAAATATATAGTAATAGATATAACTCTAAATATTCTTCTAGCTTTGAGAATATTTAACTATTTAATCCTCCCAACAGAAGATTATTCTAATACTGCTCAAAATCTCATTTAGTTATTTAAAAAGATTTGATCTGGAAGAATTTAATCACATGCAAAAGCAACCCATTTCATGCATGCATGGTTTAAATCTTCAAGATTTTATATATAAGCAGCAGAAAGTGTTTTCAAGCTAACTTTTACTGCAAAAATGTGGCAATTAAGCCAAGGTTATCTATGTCGATTGGAAACAGCCCAGATGGGAATGGTTGTTGGCTTGTTGCAATGTAAAAACACACAATCATGCAATCTTGAAATCAATTATGTGTTCATCAAAAATCTGTGTACTATATTGATCTTTGATTTGATAGGGCACCCCACCATCCCACATTGGCATTGTTTTAATATGGAGAGAGAGTAGGGGAGATAGAGAGGATAACATCAATTCTCCATGTTGTTTGGTATTGAGATGAGGGTTAGATGGATGGATTGATATTTAATTTATAAAATTACTATATTACCCTTAAAAAATTGGAGGGTATAATAATAATTTTAATCCAATCTTCTCTCCCTCCTCTCATCCACCCATCACATGAAGGATACAAAATGGTGGGCCCAGATGGATTTGCTCTCCCTCCTCTCCTCCCCTTTCTCCCTCTCATCCCTCCAACCAAACAATAGATTACATTTCTTCCTCCCTCCATTTCTCCTCCCAATCAAACACAGCGTTAGAGTTAGAAGGGATCTCTTTTCAACTTTAATGGGTTTTTGGTTTACAACTTTACATTGAAAATCATGTTTTCAACTTAAATGGGTCTTTGGTATTCGTTGAAAATCATGATTGAATATTTTGGCAGTGGACTTGAGGTCAGGAACGACGTGGTCCGACAAAGACACCTGGCCCTTCCAATACCTCATACCAAAAGTTGATCTTCATTCTATCAAGTCATTAACGACGTGGTCCGACAAAGACACCTGGCCCTTCCAATACCTCATACCAAAAGTTGATCTTCATTCTATCAAGTCATTTAAAAGAGATATTATTAGAAAATAATATCTTATCAAGCCGATGATTCCAGAAATGCGTTATTTGCTTGTCTGTTTATGGTTTTTCCTCCGTCCTAATGAGGGTTCTTTTTTATAAAGGTTCTATTAAAAAAATAAATAAATAAATAAAGGAGATATTATTATAGAATTTGAGTTTTAAAAATATTCCTATAATTAATATATATTATTATGTTTCTTTTAATTAGGTAGTTGATTATTTTATGTTTTATTAAATTAAATCTAATGTCTTTATTAAATAGGGTTTTTTATGTTTTTAAATTTATAGAAATCCTAATTCTTTCCTTTTTAGGAAAATTTATGATCTTATTGTATCCGAGCTATTTTAGATTTCAATTAGATTTTTATTTTTTATATTTAAAGATCTTGTATACAAGATGTTAGTTTTTGATGATTAATTAAATTTTCAGAAAGAATATCTCTTGTTATTCAAATTTAAGTACTTTTACGATGTTAATGTCCATTAAGAAAGTTTCATTTTCAATATTTATACACGAATCAACGAATCAAAATCAGTTATCGGTATGTTTATTGACTTTTGTTAATTTGTTTATATGATTTTTCCGCTACATCATTCACGAATAACCAATCATTTACGTTTTACCACTTTAGAGTGGCCCTATGCATACGGCAGCATTGAATATTTTTTCCTAATTGTGTATTTGAGTGTTGACTTGAGAACTGTGTGAAAGACTGAAAGGTAAGAAGCAAGAAGAATTCGTGCACATAGATTTGGATTTTTCCTTCACATGTTGAAGACTTAACTCATATTCTTATTTCCACACCATGTTCTAATGGTTATATATTAGTAGCTCACCCATTCAGAAGAAATTAAGAGAGAGAGAGAGAGAGAGAGAGATCATGGAGAAGAAAGAAAATGGAAGCATAGAGAAGAATACTGAGAATGGAACCATGGAGTTGGAGAAGAAAGAAAATGGAAGCATAAAGAAGAATACTGAGAATGGAACAATGGAGATGGAGAAGAAAGAAAATGCAAGCATAGAGAAGAATACTGAGAATGGAACCATGGAGATTGAGAAAGCTGTTGATGATGATGATAATGATGAGCCTAAAATTAACTACAGAGGATGGAAAGCCATGCCCTACATCATAGGTGAATTGGAAATTATAACATTTTTTGTTGTTGCTTCATGTCTTGTCATGCTTTTCTCTTTTTTCATAGTTTTTAAAACAAATTTTGGATGATTTTTTTTTTTTTTTTTTTCAGGTAATGAAACTTTTGAGAAGCTTGGAGCTATAGGCACTCTAGCCAATCTGTTGATCTATCTTACTTCTGTCTTCAACATGAAGAACATTAAAGCTGCAACCATCATCAATGTCTTCAGTGGCACCACCAACTTTGGTACCATGGTTGGAGCTTATCTTTGTGACACATACTTTGGTCGCTACAAGACACTGGGATTTGCTACTTTCACTTCTTTCTTGGTACAATTTCTACTCTACTGCTATCAATTTTAGTTAGTTTCAGTCATGAAAAATTGACACTAATTAGAACCCTAAAAGGAAAATGATGCTATAGCTATACATAATACATGGGACAAAAGACTTTATATCTATATTAGCTAGCTGAACTGAGATTTGTTGTACAATTTAGTCAAAAAGAAATCCAATCTTAGATTTAGTTACCAAATAAATTCAAGTGAAGATCATTACAATTGAAATCTATAGACCAAGTAGTGATAATTGAATTTCTATTTCTATTTTGAAGGGATTACAAGTAATACAACTAACAGCAGCTATACCAAAACTGCATCCACACCACTGTGGAGCAGAGAGTTCAACATGCAATGGGCCAACGACTGGGCAAATGGCGTTTCTATACACTGGTTTCGGGTTGATGATAATAGGAGCCGGTGGGGTACGACCATGTAACTTGGCATTTGGAGCAGACCAATTCAATCCTAAAACAGAATCAGGAAAAAAGGGTATCAATAGTTTCTTCAATTGGTACTTCTTCACCTTCACTTTTGCTCAAATGGTTTCCTTGACGTTCATCATCTACGTGCAATCGAATGTGAGTTGGGCTATAGGTTTGGCCATTCCAGCACTGCTAATGTTGATAGCATGTGCTGTTTTCTTCATGGGTTCAAAAATATATGTGAAAGTGAAAGCTACTGGTAGTCCTATGACCAGTGTAGCACAAGTCATAGTGGTTGCAATCAAGAAAAGGCGATTGAAGCAACCGGTTCAACCTTGGCTCTCTCTCTTTAGCTATGTTCCATCCACTTCTATCAACTCAAAGCTCCCTTACACAGATCAATTCAGGTGATTTCACATTTAGCTCTACACAATTTTGATCTTGGACATTAACCAAATTAACAAATCATTATTGTGTTATCAGATGTATTGACAAAGCAGCTATTTTAACCCCTGAAGACCGAATAAACCAGGATGGATCGCCGGCTAATCCATGGAGACTTTGCAGCTTGCAGCAAGTGGAAGAAGTGAAATGTATATTGAGAGTGTTGCCTATATGGGCTGCAGCTGTTGTCTACCATGTTGCAATTGTTCAACAGAACACTTTAGCCGTCTTCCAAGCGCAACAGACAGACAGACGTCTAGGAAACCACTTCAAGATCCCAGCTGCATCCTACACTGTGTTTTTGATGCTCAGTATGACCCTTTGGATACCTGTTTATGACAGAATCATAGTCCCGTTTCTCCAAAAACTCACAGGAAAAGAAGGTGGTATCACGTTGCTTCAAAGAATAAGCATTGGCATAGTTCTTTCCATTATAACCATGCTCGTATCGGGCTTCGTTGAAGAGCGCCGGAGGACTATAGCTCTTACTAGGCCAACTCTTGGGATTGTACCAAGAAAAGGAGCCATTTCTTCGATGTCTGGTATGATATTGGTTCCTCAGCTTGCATTGGCAGGGCTTGCCGAGGCATTCGCTGCCATTGGACAAGTTGAATTCTACTACAAGCAATTCCCTGAGAACATGAGAAGCATTGCAGGGTCTCTCTTCTTCTGTGGATTGGCTGGTTCAAGCTATGTGAGTAGTTTATTGATAACTATAGTTCACCAAACAACTGAAGGATCGGCTACCGGGAATTGGTTACCGGAAGACCTCAACAAGGGAAGACTGGATTACTTCTATTACATGATTGCTGCATTAGGGTTTCTTAACTTGATCTACTTTTTATTATGTGCTAGGTGGTACCAATACAAAGGTACTGGTAGCGACACTGTCATCGAAACCGGTGGAGATACAAAACAATCTGATAAAACTTTAGTTTGATGATTATGTTCATAGGAGAAATCATTCATGTTAGGTCATGAGAACCCCCCTTAAATGACAGTTGAAATAAGGCAGTAGTTTAAATGCAGGTTTAAACTATGGAAGGGATCAACAATATTGACTGTAGAAACCTTGTTGTACTAGAATTAGATATATAGAAATCTAAATATATTTTATTATTATGTTGAACATGTTGTTCCAACATAGTCACCCCAGCAAATGACTACTTTCTTCAACCTTTACAGCCACCGGTCAATGATTGCAGAAAAGTTACCGCATGGCATGAGTTGAATAGGAACTCACGATTTCTAGAAAATCAAACTTAACGTATCAGCAAAATGTACCAAGCTCTACAAGAAGTAAAACTCTAAGCAAGAAGGCCACATAAGAAAATGTATAGATGACAGAAAACACCATTTATATATCATGAGTTACTAAAGCTCTTATAGCCCAGTATCAACAACCAAGGTAATTAACTAGCCATTGAGAGTTTGTCACAGGTACAGCAAAATAAATGAACACTACTAGGCTTTAAACCTTACTAATATAAACAAGAAATGCCATAACACAATAATCGTACGTCGCGGGCATTTGTGAGGTTAATTGCTAGAGTCACTAGCAGAGAGAAAAACAAACGATAAAAAGGCTAATTGACAGCACTCTGAAGTTCTGGAATAGAATAGTAACATAAACTAATACTGTTGTTTGACGGGGAAACTCGCAACAATATGGTGATTACATGTCTTTTAGTCTCAGCACTGGTAAAGGTATCGTCATCTATGGGTATGTGAACAAATGAGCTATCCTTAGACTGTGTAAGCTTGCGGAATTGTGTCTATGTCGAGTCCCTTCAACCTCACGACTGATTCTACATGGCCTTTCAGGGTATGGAGTTCTCTCAGCCTGCAAGAATACATTAAATGTAAACAAGATTAACTTTAGAACATGAAAAGAAAGTTCTGGTAGGAAGCAAGCTAATGAACTTGCTAAGAGTGCTGCCTACCTGGCAATTTCAGCTCTCCTTTTGGCTTCTTCAGCCATCTGATTGAGTTCTGTGAAATGGGTTCTCTCAGTGAACATCTTGGTATCAGGTGCTTGCAACCCATGCAATGTTCTTTGTGCATGCGCCCATTGAAGCTCACGTTGTTCCTTACCGAAATCTTTTTGTCTTGTGAAGGCAATCTACATTACAAAGAAATCCATCAAAAGGGGGTTAAAATATGAAAGCCTTGCTAAACGAATAATTATGGAAATCTATTACAATTCGTACCCTCTGCTCAATAACAAGATCCCAGGCTCTCCCACTAAGAGCATAGCGGGTGAAGAACTTAATGAAATCAAGCGGGATGTAGAAAATGATATTATAAAGCCAGATCACGCCAGCCCAACCCCATCCAATGCCTTCAATTGCAGCAAAGCTCCAATTTGCATAAACAGCAATCAAGGTAGCGATCTGACCAAAATAAAGATGAATATTACTGTTACTTTGTCTTTTAGACATAATGGTTAGAGCTTGAATGAAGTGGATAGCAATTAACTCACCAGTTGAGCAACCACAAAAGCCACTACAAGCAATAAACCAGGTCGCTCCACAAAAGACCAACTTCGAGATCGTGTCACAAATATAAGAGCCTGGCTGATAATGCTCACTTGCAGGTAGATTGCTGAGGCAAGCTTTCGAATATCATCATGAGCTGTTTTCTCAAGGGTTGGTACCCCAAATATTCGCTACCAAATTAAAAGCCAAGTAAATCATTAGAAGGAATTTATCACAAATCTAACAGGGTTTTTTATAAAAAAGCACTAAATAGGCATACTGACTGGAAAGCTCAAAAAAATAATTTCACATAAGAAGCAGGTGAAAACCTAGACAATCAACCAGAGTCTGCAGGATCATAACAACTTATCACCAGATTACAGAATGCAAGTATCTTACCGGAAAGAAGTCTGTTTTGTAAGCTATCCAAAAGAAAATAACCGTCATCATTGCCAAGTAACTACCTAG
Source organism: Acer negundo (assembly GCA_035582765.1). NCBI lineage: Eukaryota > Viridiplantae > Streptophyta > Magnoliopsida > Sapindales > Sapindaceae > Acer > Acer negundo. Next base: position 32,047,380 of record CM069238.1, read on the forward strand.
AATAATTCCTGTAGTAAAAATCTCAGCTAGCTTCCAGCTGTCCGGCATAGGAGATGGTTTTACCCTATCTTTTGATATCGTCATAATAGTACCTGAAATTTCATTTGGTTAATACGATTTAATAAGATAAAAAAAATAAAACAAAATAATCTTGAGGGTGATACCATGCAAAATTCCAAGCATACAAACTTAGAAGTGCAAAGGTAAAAATGGACATTTGATAATTAACCAATATTTAGAATGAGAAAGCGGAAAAGAACAGTATGAAGGAAAACAACAAACCATCATTGAGGATGGCGATGATAAGAACCATAAAAGGTGGAAAGTCAAACTTCCATATGAGCGCCAGCAACATGAAACCAAGCTATAATCATAACAACCAATTGAAGTAAGTCTTACCAACTATTCTTTGTTAAGTGAAATAGAAGGAGATAAAGAAATATCATATATCTATCCATTTAGAAAACCATCCAAGAAGAAAAAGAACTCTTACCACAATACGAATGGTAATGGAAACTGCATAAATCTGACAAAAGAAAATAAAATAACTGTAAGTAAACTAACACATATTGTCGACAACAAGTTCATAGCCTACATCCGTACTTCATATCACAGAATAAATAACAACACAAATAAAACATTTGACACAACTTTTGTTCAAGCAAGAAAAATACTATGCAGTTAGAATCGATGCTTACCGTGTAATTTTTCATCCTCTGGAAGATGGCTCGACTGGTTAAAACAGCACTTATGATGACACTCAAGCCAGGCTCAGTAAGGACGATGTCAGAAGCACTACGAGCTGCATCAGTAGCATCAGCAACAGCTATTCCAATGTCAGCCTTCTTCAGGGCTGGAGCATCATTGACTCCATCACCAGTCATCCCACAGATATGTTTCCTAGCTTGTAAGCGTTTTACGATCTCATATTTGTGTTCTGAACCAATAAATATATCAACTCCATCAATGTAATGAATATCAACTAAAACTATGCTATGGGTACTCAAGAATTGCAAGCACAAATTTTATGTGAAGCATATTGAAGGAAAAGAAAGAGTACAAAAAGTCAATTATGTAAACAATAAAATAAAAAAAATTAAATTTCATACCTGGGAAAACACCAGCAAACCCATCAGCTTTCTCTATCAGTTCATCAATTGGTAGAGAAGCAATAGACTCATCCTTGTCTTGTCCTAGCAAAGCTGATGAAGGATACATGTTGGTTCCCATTCCCAATCGACGTCCAGTTTCCTTCCCTATAGCCAGCTGATCACCTGAGTAGCAAAAAAAGTTTAGTAACATAATAGCTAAAAATGATGTTTACTATTTTCTGAAATAGGAAAGTGGAAAACTAGACAAGATAATGAATGCAAGTTTTGGACAAAATTTATCAAAAGTTATGGATGCAGATCATTAATGTAAGACATGCATGGGTTAACAAAATTACAGCCCATAGTTGCTATAAATCTACCTAGGTTTTTAATATAATTTCGCACAAACAATGAACTCTAAGAAGATCAATATGCAAAGAATTAATATGTCATTCCAGATATATAAATAATAACTCATGGCCTTTAATGCAGTATTTAACAGTTAATTAAAAGAAATGAAAAAGTGGGAAAAAAAAAAAAAAAAACTCATCATTCTGCAAAAGCACTGTAAGCATAATGAGCAATTATTTTGAACCACATCTTATGACACCTATGAAACTTCAATTGATGTAAACTTCGATAACCTGCAACATCTTATTACTATAATTTTGTTATTTTGGTTTCACCGGGTAGTGATATAGTGCAATTAAACTATCACACTACAAGCCAAAGACAGAACTCCAGCAGCAAAATAGAACCCACCTGTAATCATTTTAACATTTACTCCTAGATTCAAGGCCCTCCTTATAGTCTCTGCACTGTCGTGCCTAGGTGGATCAAAGAGAGGCATAAGACCAATAAATTGCCATGGACCACCAGCACTTTCTTTTCTTCCTTCTGGAACTTCCTGCATTCATAAATGAAACAGTAAAATTAGTAATGACAGTAAAATAATACCAAACAGGAAATGCAATAAAAGAGAATTTCAATTTACTTGGTATGCCACGGCAAGAGATCGTAAGCCTCTCTCTGCAAACTTATCAATCACAGCATGAACTCTTCGCTCAATTTCTGATTTGTTGTGGGCAAGATGTAGAATCTAATAATCATATGCATCCTAGAATTAGAATAAAGTTTTGAAAAACAAGGTAGAAAAACACAAATAAGGGAGGGAGGACACTTACCTGCTCTGGTGCTCCTTTGCTGACTCTATGCATTTTACCATCACTGTCAAGGTAAGTCAGAGCTGTCCGCTTATCTGTTGGATTGAATGGAAGAAAGTGAATTTCCTGAATGCCAGCACGAGCCTTTTGGCAGAAGAAAAAAAAAAAAACCATGTTAGAAGATCAAGTGGACGTTTGAATGGCAAAGTTGCTTTCATCAAGAAGAAACAACATAGTAACATCAATAGCTTACCTCCTTCGGATCAGCCAGCGTCCCAACAATGGCGGTATCTATAGCATCTTGGTTCTCAGTTCTAGAGGCCCGAGCTGCCATTAGGATAACAGTATCTGCATCTACGCCTTTTGCAAAAACCTGAAATTTGTAATTCAAGCCCACAGTAAGATATTATAATCCATTAATAGAAAAAAATACCAAATAATTGGCAAGAACAAGCATAACCACCACCAACCTCAACAAGATTTTTGTCGACTGTAAGTTTGTTCAATGTCAGTGTCCCAGTCTTATCACTGCAAAGCACATCCATGCCAGCCATCTCTTCAATTGCAGTCATTCTCTTTGTGATAGCTCCCTGCACTCATTATTAACATATTCATAACTGTATCCAAAACTGCTGAATGTCCAAATAATCAGAAACATCTCCAGTAGCCAACCTGTTGAGATAACCTATGAGAACCAATAGCCATTGTGACAGATAGAACTGTTGGCATGGCAATTGGAATTCCACCAATGAGAAGTACAAGCAGGTTGTCAATTCCAGGACGATAATCCCGGTCTTGAATTGGATACATGACAATAATCTCTATTACCATTCCTACAGCAATGGAACAAATGCAGAAGTTTCCAATTGCAGTCAAGACCTACATCACATGTGATACGATCAAATGGAGTCAGTATCATTGTGGTCGTAAGTGTAGAATAAGGATAATAAACTTTATCTCCCTACCTTTTGGAAGTGGCCAACTTGGTTAGTGGTATCAACAAGGTGAGCAGCCTTCCCAAAGAAGGTATGAACACCGGTGGCAATGACCACGGCTTCAAGCTCTCCCTGCTTGCAGGTAGAACCCGAGTACACACCATCTCCAGGACCTTTCGTAACGGGAAGAGACTCACCTGTAAGTGAAGACTGGAAAACCAATAACAAAAAGAAATGATAAGTAAAACAACAAAATTTGACCAATTCAATGTACATACAACCTGCAAAACTTGTTTATCCCAGACAAACCTGATCTATTTTCAACGGATCACCCTCAAGCAGACGAGCATCCGCGGGAATAATGTCTCCTAGTTTTACACTAACAATGTCTCCGGGAACTAATTCGGCAGCATCTTGCTCATTCCACTTTCCATCTCGAAGAACCTTTTTCAACAATATCATCAGAAACCATATAGTCGCTTCACTCAATTGAAATAGAAATATATACAAATTAAGCTTATGCCTAAGGCCCTAAAGATCATGGAAATATTTCAAGTCAAGAACATATTGCTCAGAACTTGGTACCTTGGCTTTTGGAGCAAGACGAGCCATGAGAGCAGCCGCAGCATTCCCGGCATTGTTCTCCTCAATAAAACTGATGGTAGAATTGATGACAAGCAGAGTAATAATACCTACAAAGTCTTGCCAATCCGGAGGCTTCCCCTGAAAAAGATTAAGAGCAGACAATTCAATGAAAACCCCAAAAACAAGACCATAACTTTACAAAGAAAACTATGATAAATCCATAACAAGCACTTACTCCTCCATTTGCCAGAGCAATAGCCATAATAGCAGCAGCTTCCATAACCCATGAGAGTGGATTCCACATAAACCCCAAAAACTTCAAAAATTTGCTCTCCTGAAAAAACATCCAACAAGAGAAAAAAATTAAATGAGTAAATAAAAGGAATGTAATCCAAATTAACAAAACAAGACCAAAAATGTACTCTTTTCTCTTCAAGCTTGTTGTGACCAAAAATCAGCAGTCTCTCCGCAGCACTGGCGCTGGTGAGACCTTCTCTGCTACATCTCAGATTCTCAAACACTTCTTCAATGGGTATGTTTTCCTGCACTCAACAGATAAAAAGCTCAAAGACTTAAAACCAACAAAACAAAACACATCACACAACAAATTGAAAAGGAAAACAATAGATAAAAAGCTTTAAACTTAATAATCAGATCTATTACCAAATCCACAGTTTCCTTCAACACACCCTCCAAAGCTTCATCTTTGTTCTCCATCTTCTCTTTCAAGCATTCAAAGCATCAACTCCTTCACATTACAAAAAACCAAACCAAACCAAATATCAAAACACACATTAACCATCAACCAACAACCAACAACCATCAAAGTCACTCGACAAATGAAAGAGAAATTAAGCAATACCCAGTTGCAATTTATTTTTTTTTTAGCACAAATGAGCCTCTTAGGCCAAAAATGAGAACAAACAAACTAACCAACACCAAATCTGTGAAGAGACACCAACAAGAGGAGGATGAGGAAAGAAACCGCTAGAGTAGTGGCAGTATGCAAGTAACAGTCCCCAATCTCCTTCTATTGTAAACAATATCCAAAATACCCGTCATAAACTCTTATTTTCAAAAATGATCCCTCTTGATTAAAATATTTCATGCAGCCAACACATCATTTTCTTGCATCTTTTGCTGGGAAGAATGTACTTTGGGTCATTTTGATATTATTTGTATATTCATATAAAAAATATAAATTTTGAAAGTAACCCTTTTGCAATGACCATGGACCCATCAGTATTTTTTTTTTATAAAATAATAATAATAATTTCAAAGATGAGGACACCAACCAAAGTCATGACTCATGAACAATAAATCCCACATGCACCCACATTTATTCTCTTAAAGTAACTTTGCTAAGATAAATAAAAATATATTATTTTTTTCTCTTAGGTTTTTGATGAGAATTACACTATTTCATAAATTAGGTTTTTTTTTTTTTTTTTTTTTTTTCGGAAGACCCGTACCCGTAATCTCATTGTACAAACGTGAAGGGTTTTATCATCGAACAAACTTTTTTTTTTTATAGATAGATAGAGGATCATGTATTTTTTTTTTTTTTGAAGCATTTTACCTTGGTAGGATTCGAATCGCTGATTTGTGAGTTATTTGTCTAAGTCCCTAAGCTCGTTCATCTACCAGCTGAACTAAGCTCATGGGGGCACAACTGGATCAACTTTATCTTGTCAAAAAATAAAAAATTATTCACTTCCACTCCCTTATTAAATGGTGCAAAAAATATTGAAAACAAATATCAGCTTTGCAGTTATGCCCTTATATTTGGTAGTCTTTTTTTTAAGCAATATTTGGTAGTTTGTTTTTAATATATTTACCCTATATTCATGTATAATTGATTGTCTAATTTTTTTAATACCTTATAATTTAGGATTAATGAAGACCATTATGTTTTTTTTTTTTTTTTTTTTTTTTTTTTTGATAATGAAGACCATTATGTTCAAAGGCTGCTGAAACCAAATTCTTACCTACCTGTGTTTTATTTTTTAAAACAAATCATGCATTAAGTGAGATTATAATTTATATAGTACTTGAGAATCAGTTATTATAATGAGGCTGGTCATGAGAAGGACAAGATCTATTTTGTTGCCAGGAAAAATGGTATATTGTATAATTCTTGTGATTTATACCATCAAGATTAAAAGTTAGAAAACTATGAAAATAAATCATTTGTAAAACTTAAATGACAAATTGCATGAATTTAATACCCCATTTCAAATTAAGACATTGTTATGTTGATTTTACTAAAAGAACGTGTTTTGTGAACAAAATAAAAAATTAACAATAATTATTGATACATTTTTATTATATTAATTTCACATATATTTTTATATTTTTTTAGAATTCTCATTATATTGAAAGATGGCCAAATAATTTATAAACGAAATTACAAATCTCATTAATTTGAGAGATTACTTAAAAGTTTTTTTAAATGAAATTAAGATAATTTTATCATTGCATAAATTTGAATAATACTTAAAAATGTATCTAGTAAACATCACACACATTTTTTATTTTCTTGAAATCACCAATGCAAACATGAATTATATAATAAAGATTATAGAGTTTCTTGGAAGAAAACATTTAGTAGTCATTGTCTGTAAAAGAAAAAAAAAATTAACATGCAAAAAGAGAAAATAAAGAAAAATACAAGGATGAGCATGAAAATAGTTTTCTTTTTTAAGTTTTTCAAGATGGCAACATCCGAAAAGTCGTGACTGTCAGTAAGACCGATAGAGAAACTCCCATTGGAATTCATTTTTGCTTTCCATAATTCCTGCCTTACGTTCCGTCCACCTTTTCTCTATTTTCTGTCTATTTTCATTTTTTATTCTATTGCGTTTTCTAAATTCAGAAAATACATATGAATAATCTATCACATTCGTTCTCGTACCTACGTTATATGACTGTGGATACATTATGTGACTGTATTAAAGATATACCATATACAAAATGCATTGATTATAAATTTAGATGAGTTGAGCTTGCAAATTTGTAAGAAAATTGTTCTTTATATATATATATATAATTTTTCTATTGTCAGTTCTTCTTGATATAAAATATATCCGGACGAAGAATGTGAATCATTAGATTTATATATTTTGACTCAAAATGTATGTACTTATCAAAATTTTTCCATAATCTATGGTTCACATTCTTCGTCTATAACGACCTAACTAACATTGGAAAGATTGTATATATATATACAAAAATGTTCAAATCAGTGCGCACTAATATAACTTCATCAGTGTTTTGGATGTTGATCATTATACATACTTTGACTTAAAGTGTATGTACTTGTTAAAACTTCTCTATAATCAATGGTCCACATGCAATACACTAATGTAAGTTATATCAATGCACACTAATCAGAAGGGACTGTATATATATATTTATTTATTTATAAAAGAAAGTTGTTTTTGGAGATATATTTATATGAAAAGTAATGGAACAAATTAAAAATAAAAAAAAAAAAATTTGAGTCAACATTCAATAATTTATTTAATGTCAAAATCAATTTACCTTTGATAAAATCAAATAATTTTTGTTTGATATAATAAAAGCAAATAATCAGTTTGAAGTGGAACTTGAATTTTAAATAAATTTAAGTCATTATATAATTTAACCTAATAAGAAAATAAGAAAACAAGAGTAAAATTGTAATCGTAGATTATAATAGTCTAAAACCTCAATATCAGTATCAAATTTGATACGAAATATAGTAAAATGTTATATTTGACACGTCATTTTAGCACTGTACCCCGATGCAAAATTATGTTTGATATGTTGTTTTTCATTTTTTTTAATTATTTAGAATTATAAAAGTCAACAAATACAATTAATGCATTTAATGAATGCATTTAATTTTTTTTAGAATTATTTTAATCTCAATTTTTCCTACCAAATTTGTTAAATTTTTATTATTTAAAATAAAAAAATCAAAAAATACGGCTGCATTTATTGTTGTGTCAAATTTGGCACGAAATATAGTAAAATATTATATTTGGCACGTCATTTTAGCATTATAATTCAATGTAAAATTATATTTGATATGCTATTTTTTATTTTTTTAATTATTTAAAATTATAAAAATTAACAAATACAATCAATGCATTCATTTAGAATCATTTTAATCTCAATTTTCCATGAAGTTTGTTAAATTTTTATTTTTTAAAATTAAAAAGTCAACAAATACGCATGTATTTATTTCTGTGTAAAATTTGGCATATGTTATAAATTGTATCAAATTTGACAAAGTTTATAGCATATGTCAAATTTAGCACATCTTTTAGTATTGCATTGGAGTATATATATATATATATATATATATATATATTTTGGTTAGACCACGAGGTATCCCTCACTGCGATTCGCAACCGATCGTTAACGAATAGGATTAATCCCCGTTTCAACCTGAGGTCAGTAAAGTCTGGGCACGATATGCTTCTAGTGAGGTTTGAACTCGGACAGAACCCGAACCATTCGCCTCACTGAGAGTGTTGTGACCAATCGCACCACAACTCGTGGTTGAGCATACTTTTTTTACTTTATGCTAAATTATAGTATTGACACGGCGATTTAGCATTGTATTGGAGATAGTCTAATAGATATAGGATCAGGATCCTCAATTATACCGATCTTTATAAGACTTGTATTTAAAAATAATAAAATTAAAACAAATAAAAGAAATAAATTATTACCATTAATTAACCATGTCAACATATCTGTATTATAACCAAGATCAGCTCCCCACAGAAACGTTCAAAGTTCACGTGAACACAGGTGCATGTGATGACCAATCATATCTAGTTGTGAATTTGTGATTGATATTGCCACTCTTGACTCTTAACGTAAAAATATCCAAGTTCAAGGATATTTTCAAAGATTGTTCACGTCTCGTTGACACCTATAGTGTTAGCTTTCGTAGGTCACCAAGCCATCAACTACTGCGACTCTTTTTTTCTATTTTATTCCAATTTTGGACATTATTTTAATTCATATATAATCTCGGGGGCAACATTAATATAATCATAATTAATATTTGTTAAAATTATAAAATCATTAATCATTGTCAATTCATAAATCTTACTTGTTATAGGTGTGGATATCAACTTCCAACTAATTACATATTCTACACCAAATGCCACCTCTAAACCCATTGATTTCTATCATGATTTTAGTTTTTAATTTTTAATTTGTAATTCTCATACGTTTTCTCCCGATTAAACATAAACAATATATCAAGAAAATGTCATGTTTGGTCATTTTCTTAATTTTCATACGTTATCTCCCAATTAAACATAAATAATTAATATATATAGAAAAAGTTATGTGTTGATGGTTGTCTGATTAGAGACTTTAAATGAAGCTCCACCGCTAATGACCATTTCCAGATAGATTCCCGATACACAGATCACAACAATGTCAATTAAAAAAAAAAAAAGGACAAGTTTGATTTGATCTTTCATTATAAATTTTAACTACTACTCTAATGAAATTGCTAAAATTCAAGGGACTAGAATTAATTCATCTTTTGGTGTAAATCTCTATGTTTTTTCTTTATCTTTTATTTTTTATTTTTTTATATCGATCTTTATTTGCAATTTTGCATAAATTAATGTAAGGAAAAGTAAATTATTATGAGAAGAAAAATAGAATTAGTTGTTTGCACTAAATAGGTAAGAAGAAGAAGAAAAATATCACGTGGGTTTGAGACTTGTAAATCATGGATAAAGATTTATAATATATACATTATCACTGTATGTTACTAGCTGTATATTATTAAGTCTCCTAAGGTCTCTCGTATCGGGAGAAAATCTTTAGTGCACCGGATGTATTGCTGAGTGGTATATTCGGCTATTGAAAATCAGATATGTAGTAAAAAATAAGTGCCGCATCTACATCACATATGTTTTTCTTATTGTATATCTTATTTTCAGTGGTCAGATGCACCATTAAGTAGTGGATATTTTCTCCTCGTCTTGGAGACCATCATAGTCCAAATCCTTTTGAGTAAAAAGAAATTAGAGAAAATTTTGCACAATATACCATTATTCTATTATTGGTTCGCACCTGTGGTATTTCGATTAAAAAAAAAATTATATTGTTAATTAACTTACTATATTTTTTTTCATAATTAATTCAATAAATTATAAATGTCTCTCTGTTTTTCCATATATTTTTTTTGTTTTATGACTTTAATCACTTTATGTATATAATATATATTATAAGAGATAATTCAAGGTGCAGAAAATCATTTAAAACATTAAAAATAAGTAAAGGGAAAGTGAAGAAGAATATAATTAGGGTTTGATAAAAGATTGGCTTTTCACTTAACCTCGATTTCAAGAAAATGAAGATTTTTTTATTAATTTTTTCTCTTTTTGGTAGGTGTGCCACTCAAACCCAACCCTTCTCTATCTATCTTTTTTTTTTTTTTTTCAATTAAAAAAAAAGGAAAAAAATAATAATTACCATATTATATAATTATTGACCTTCCTTACTTTTCTTAAATAAATTTAAATTTATTTTTTAGAAAAAAATGAAAAAAAAAAAAATATAGGACTTAATATAAGTTATTTCCATGAGATTTTAACGGTTTTAAATTTTAATTCTCTTCAATGTTGACATATAATGATAAACAATTAAACATAGTTACTTATAAATTCTAGTAGTTTTTGTTATTAATTATTTAAAGTATATAACACTTAACGGCCCTCTATATTTAATAATATTAATGAATAATTAAAACAAGTTAATGAATAATTAGAAACATTAAATAGGAATAATTAATGTATACATAATTAATTAGGAAAAAAAAAAGAATAAAAACCAATTATTGGCGTCTCTTGTAGTTGGATCCATTATCCACGGACTGTTGTTTTATATTATTATTTATTTTTAAAATATTATGACTATTATAATTGGACCGTCGGAATCTACTAATATCATAAAATATGTAAATGGTTTGAAAAACTACTCTTATAAATTGAGAGAAAGCTCTCTACATATATTTTTAAAATACGTATAGCGGGATTCGAATCCCTGACCACTAACGTGGAAGGGAGGTGCACGATTATTTATACACATCTATTTTATTTATCGGTGAAAAAAGAAAATCATATTTTTAGGGAAAAAAATAAAATAGAGAAAATTGAAGGTGCAGGGTAGGTCCCAAAGTTGCATGTGTATGCATGCAAGAAAAAAAGGTAAAGGGTAAGGGTGGTGGCTGGTGACATAAATGGGACCCACAGCACATGTGGCACATGTGTGATTGGCTGGAAAATAGATGTAAAAAGTAAAACAAAAATCAAAATCAAAACCACATTTGTCCCCTCACTCTTTAACAAAAGTACAATCCGTACGGAGCCGTAACACCTCATCCTCCTCTTCACTTCTCTGTGTGTGTATTGTTTTTTTTTTTTAATAATAAAAAAGGGCAAATTATGTGATGCAGCTGCATTCAAGGTGTGTTTGGTATTTTCATCTAAATGATGTTTTTAAAAATATATATATTTTTATACTATTTTTAAAATAGTGCTTTAAAAAATGATTAAATGGTTGTTTAATGAGAAATATTATGATTTTGTTAATTTTCGTTTTAAAAAATAACATTTTTGAGAACATTCGGGTAAGAAACCGAGCTTAATCTTTTTCTTATAGTCCCTCTAAATCAATCCAAGGCTTAGTTTGACATTATTGTGCCATGGAGGAATTGCTTTTGGTTCTGTTGTGGAGAGAATTGTTTTTGAATTTGCTGTGGGAAAAATCAACCAAGTGTTTGGTAAATTGATTTTTAAAAGTGTCGTGAAAACCAAAAATTGATAAATCTTAAGTAAAAAGTGATTGACTGTACAAAATTATTAGAAAGAACATAAATGAATGTTGAAAATGTTTTTAAAATAAATAACTTTTTTTTATTTTTATGTGACCATAAAACATTATTATTATTATTATTATTTATCTATTACCATATATATTACGTATATGTCAATAATCTATTTCTTTTTTTAATACTCTACCAGTTTTCTAAAAATTATAAAAAATAGCTTCTCAACTATTGTTAGAGAAGCTAAAAGTGATCAAAAGTATTTTTCTAAAATTTTACTAAACATCCTAGATCTAGTTCAGAATCACTTTTGACTCAAAAAACAGTTCAGGAAACATTCTCGAGCTCGGTGTCACCCGCCGATATGGTTTTGCAAAATATGTGCCATTAGAATAGGGGCAGAACCTGTGGAGGCGGTGGCCGTGGTCCCCTAGCCCACATATAAAAATCAGTATTTAAAAAACCAATAAATTTTCAGTTTTTATTATTAGACCCACCCCCCAACTACAGATTTTCTGTTTCATTGTCGACCTTGGTCGGAACTCGAAACCATGAATCTCATACGATGTTCTGTCGTTTTGATATTGACTTTACAAGTTTTGTTAGTAATGCCGTAATGGGTTGGAACAGGTAATTAGGATGCATCCTATTGTCATTTTGTACTAAACCTGTTATTTTTGTCCTTGGATTTTTTTTCTTTTCCAAATTGTCATCATTGTAGCTTAGTTTTAGAAAAAAAAAAAAATAATAATAATAATAATAATAATTGATTATATATAGTGATATAAAAACGATTAATAATTAGTGAATCCTCACAACAACAAAATAAATCTAAGCGGTAAGAATTCTATCAATAACAAAAGTTTAAAAAAAAATATGTAGCCTTAGAATAATAGATATCGTAAATAATATAAGAAAAAAAAAAAAAACTGAAATTTTGAAAAGTCATATATTATTTATGAGTGGTGTTATTGGCACACCCCCTACCAATCTATATATGCCTCACTTTTTAAAATTTTGACTTAATAAAATAAAATTAAATGTTTTTATTAATTGTTTTGATTTATTTCCAAAACTACTCAATTTACTTATTTTTCAAACTTAATACACCCCATCTTTGATCTCTGTATACATCTTTCTCTCACCTCCATTAAATGATTTATTTTTTCTTCTTATTATTTTATTTTATTTTGAGTTTTTTTTTCTTCTTATTTCATGGTGGAAGAAAGAAAAAAAAATAAATAACAGGGTTGCTTCAACACAACAATAGCTTAATATCATTCTAAAGAACGATTCTTCCATATGCTTGATATCTTTCAAAGACTATTTCATAATATTTTTGTATGTGTGTAAGAAACAAAATTTAGGGTTTAAGAGTTAAGGAAAAAAAAAAGGTTTAAAAGAACATGTTTTTTTTTTTTTTTGAAAAGAAATATGGGGTTTTAACAGATTTACTTTGTAGAAGATTTTTTTCTTTAAATTGTATGTCCCTTTAAGTAATTTTGATAAAGGAAAAAAAAAATACTGTATAATTAAAAAAGTGGAACATAAATAGACAGGTAGAAGGTGTGCTAATAGCACCACTCATTATCTATAATGAATATGCAATAACACTTTCTTGAAGCGTCTTTCAAACAAACAAACAAAAAAAAAATCACTTTTTTGAAGCGAGGTCGACATTGACAGGTAGTTACAATAAATGGTAACAAAAACAACAAATCAAACCAATAGCAAACTTCATTTTCGAATTAATTTAGGCTTTGGGTATGTATCTATTAATTCGAACCGCTATTTTAAAAATCATTTTTTAAAATTCTAAGTTCATCAATCTACCAGCTGGTTATTTGTAAACCGCAACACATGCATATCAATTAGTTTTACGGAATTTTGATTTTTAATCAATCAGACCCATGTTTAATTTTTGTAATTGAGTTGTTTATATTCAAATTTTCAGACAAATTAAATATAATAAGTGAATCGAAGATCATTAAAAGATAAATGTGTCATAGAAACAAAAGTAAACAATATATATATATATATATATATTTTAAGTATTACACTATTATATAAATACAGATTTTTTTTAATGAAAGGAAAGGGTTCAAACCTACTATCTACAAACCTACTATCTATTGGTACAGGTATGAAAGGTTTACTACCGTATCAATCTTATCTCTTTAAAAAGTGAACAATAATTGAGTGAAATTATGTCTAGTGTTGATTTTTTGGGAAGATGATGAAGGTGGGATTCTAGGGTTTCAAATTGTGGCCGGTGAAGTCTATGTCCATAGTAGGCAGTAGGCAGAGAATGGCACGCTGACTAGATATGGTCCCCGTCTATTAATTCTTCCAAAGCTGGAAATTAATGCCACCCCAACACCACCACATGTTCTCCTTACAATAATGTTGATTTTTCTATCTTTTAAAGATATTGCAAGTTATTCTACTTTTCAAAGAAAGGAAGTATCATTTTTTGAAATCATAAAAGTATCTAATAATATCAATGACCTCTTACCAATTTGGTGTCACTCTTCACAAAAGAAGACTCTACCACCATGGTTCAAAACTCATGATATATATGTATATATATATATATTCATTTTCCCACCTTAAGTATGGGTACCCTCTTCCCATTTGTTGGAGTAATAATCCTGACTGTGCTAGTAGAACATAACTCTCGTAAGTTCTTGACAATTGTTGTACATAAAAAAAAAAAAAAAAAATTATCTAATAGTAAATTTGATTTCACCAATCCTATCAGCTAGTTCAGTTAGTAAGATTTCACAAATACCTATAAGCTAGTTCAGTTGGTGTAAAATTTCAATAATATTTATCAAATTAGTTCATTTTGTAAGATCAACTTAGCTAGTTCAATTTGTAGTTAGTTAGTAAGATTTCAAGAATACTTATAAGTTACTTCAATTTTTACAATGTTTACAATTAGGAATCAAAACCATATATATTGTTTTATATAGTAAAAGCACTTATTCAATCGGATAATGTCTCAGGTTGTCCTATATGTATATTGCAAGTGGTATATAGTTTTTACAAGGTTTGATTTACTTAAATGTAATTATTTTACATTACTAATAGAGATAGAAATTCATTACTTTAAATTATAATCTTGTATGTGTTATAGAATTGTCCCACATGAATTATTTATAATTATTTGCTTCCATGAAAACCTTCCAGCTGGACCACTACCAAATAATTTTAATCTTATTTTATTAGATCATTTTTCAATCATGTGATTTTGTTTTTGCAATCTTTCCTACCCACATTAACACAGAATCTTTAAATTTGTTAAAAAAAAAAAATTAAAAAAAAATATTTGTCCTTTTGTAGGGATTAGTCAGCAATCAATAAAAAAGAAATGGCTTTTGATAATTGATAGGAGTCACAAAACAAAAGCATCAACTGCTTGGCACTTTGGCTGTGTACTGTTGGTTTTGATTGAATGTGGGTTGCTAGTGGATTTCTGATATCTTATATGTACACAAAAAGTAGAATCTTCTTGCATAGTTGCATGCTTTTTTAATTTATCTTTTTTTCTACTTAGAAATAAAAAAAGTTTAAGTGGAAGAAGATATCCTTAAAAAAGCAAGGGGGTGATACGTAGGATATATAACAAAATGTCAAAATTCAGAAACCCTAATTGGATGTGAATTGTCATTGGCTTTCTTAATATTATATTAAAGTACTAAAAAGTAAAGAAGAGTGCTTTTCATTGTCTTTCAAATAGTACAAGAAAGAAACATCAAAAGAAAAAGACAGTATATCTTTTGTTATCGATTATGATAGAAAGGGATATATATATATATATATATATATAAAGTTATCACGTGAGGTATACCTTATTTTAATTTCGATAAAGACTTTAATGAAATAAAATCTATTTATATGAATTTTTTTAAAAAAAATGGATAATAAGTTTAATGAAATCTACCTATGAACAAAATTTGAGAATTTTTCAAACACCAGAACCCTGATTTTATTAAATATAAAGACATCGGAAAAATGAGATAAATATAGGAAAATTAAAATTAAAAATTAAAAAAAAAAAGTTCTAGTGATTGAATAATTCTCAAATTTTATTCATAGGTAGATTTTATTAAACTTATAATCTATAAAAACATTCAAATCAAAATTGATAAAAATAGATGTTATTTCATTAAAGCTCTTACTGAAATTATTAAATTAAAATAAAGTATACCTCATTTGATAACTTTTTTATATATATATATATATTATCATTAGATACAATTCCCAAAATATGTATTGGGATTATGTCATTTCATCAAAAATGTCAATCATAGCCTTTTTCTTTTCTTTTCTTTTTCTCAGTTTTTAGCTGCCTATTATTTGTCTCAATAATAAGTTCAATGATAGAAATATATATATATATATATATATATAGACCAATCACGACTCGTGTTCAGACTTGTGAGATGTCAATTGAATTCATATGACATGTGTCAAATACTCAAGTGAAATAAACCATTATTAATATATATATAAATTTATCGATCGGCTCTTTAAAAGTTGAGACATGAGTTTGGTGAATTGGAAATGTCCATTATTTTGGTGATAAAATATAATAAAGAAGGAATCAATGAGAGCTAAGACAAAATAAACAAACTATTCTTTAAAAAAAAAAGAAAAAGAGTTAAAACATTGAAGTGGTTGTGACTTGTGAGCATGTGCAAAGTTCTCTCATAGCCTTTTATAAGGGAATCTTGATTTATTTTGAGTTAATTCAGGTTTTTTTAGTCTTTGAGATAGATAGTTTTGTTTGTTTATAGATAGAATTTGAGTATGCAACAATTAATCTTGCATGGCAAATATCACTTTCATGTTAAGCCCTTTTGTCGTTTATGTTTAGCTATCCCTTTGGTAATTTTGAACCCAAATTTTAACAAATCTACAATCCAAAAAATCAAAAACAAAAGAATTGGGAGAAGAAGAAGAACAAGAAGAATTGTCAGGAGAGGAATAACTAGGACCACTTTTGTTGTGATGGGTATTTGAATTTATGTAATTTACTTAGCAGTTATGAGAATATTCTTATGCTCTTTCTAACTTTCTAACTTTCTAGGCTTTCCATCGTATCGGATTAGATCGGAATTGAAGTACCCTAACACATTAGGGTTTACAGTATGAGCCCGAATTTATCATATGGGTTGGATCCATATTGTAAGATGAGAATCGATCGATAATGGATGAGCCCAATAACTCAGTATGGATTTTCCTTTAAAGTGTTAAAATTTCCAGAATGGATCTTGCCAAACTGTTTTGTTCCCTAACCACCACCCGACATATAGGACTCCTAATCCCTGCTCTAGCATCTGGAAATTAGACAATATATAAATCTATCATTTGGTATTCAAATAAGAAAAGCACAGAAATGTTTTCACACTACACAATCACAAGTAACTACCACTGAAATAAGCATGGAGAGATCTTTAACTTTGTAAGCTGTTTAGAAACCTGTGCAAGCAGAAAAGGTATTGATGTGCTAAATCTTTTGAAAACCAATAAATTGAATATCATCAATCATATACTCCATCCAAAGACTTGACAAGGTTACTACACTTTTTAAGTTTAAGTTCAAGGAACTCATCATTCCCTCTAAATATATTAACACCCAAATCACATGCAAATGAATTTGTAAGGAAAGAATGACAGAAGCTTAGGTATAATTTACCTAACTATTCTGTCCAGTTAGACACAAACCCAGCCCTTAGCTACACCCACAAAAAAAAACTGCCTAGCATTCACATTCTACAATAGCATACACACTATTTACATAATAGAAAACAGCCATAGCATCTATCTGTGTTAATTTAGTAAACCCTAATATTTTGGATCGACTGATCATCATGAAACTCCTCCCAAAACCCTTCTCAGGTCAGATTTCTGTTCAGATGTGAGACTTGAGGGATACTTGACATCGATTTTAATTCTCAAATTACCCTTTTTCCCGGGTTCTTTAGAGATTGGCATCCCTTCATTTGACACAATCACATCGGCACCAGGTTTGACGATATCTGACAGTGGGATCATAATGTTTCTTCCATCCAGGGTAGTTAGGTCAAGGGTCTTACCTGTGAGGGCCTCCAGCAGCGTTATCTCCTGGTTTACTATTAGATCATTCCCATCTCTCTTATAAAGAACATGTGGTTTTTCATCTACGATGAAGATAAGATCTGCTGGAAAAAAACCAAGCTCCTGGTTACCCTTCTCAGGAAATGTTATTTTTGTGCCCTTCTTCCAACCAGGTTTTATCTCAATGGTCAATATCTCCTCCACAGCCCTTAACTTACTGCAAACGAATTGCTCATGTATCAGGTCAAAGTCAATATAAGGGATAACCATAGATACACAACAGCAGAATCACCAAAACTTTATCGGATGTAAACAAATGCAGAAGAAAGCCATCTCATGCACATCACATCAACAGCCATGCATCACTTTTGCGCTTTTGAATTAAGCTAAAAGTATTTCTGGTAATCTACATCGCAGTTTTAAGATGATTTAGAAATTTTTTGAACATGCCTTAAGTAACCTACATGACTACATTATTTTAAAACTTATACAAAGGGAAAGCAGAGGCTTTTACACTTATAAAATGTAAGGTCTCCTAGGCTGCAAGAAACAAATTCAAAGAATAATTAAATGAGATTTTTTTTATATAATTAAAGTTCTTAATCTACTTATTTTGACCTCAACACACAAAAGCCACCACAATCACTTGTTTGGCAATTTTACACTTTGTATGGTATAGAAAGCTAGATTGGTTTAACCAACTATAACCATTGAAAAAAAAAATATGTCATTTAAGTTTAAATCATGACAGTAAGAGCATAACTAGAAAGATTAACCAATTATATATTAAAACAAAAACTAATAACTTTGCTTCCATAACTTTTCCTTACAAGTAACCCACCATAAAGAATATCGAAAATGATCAAAAACCTTAGAACCGATAATAAAAATTCAACATGGCAAAGTTTCTTTTTCCAAGTGGCCTTGAACCCTTAATCGATTGTGCTTCTAAATATATGCGGAGCAATTCCATCATGACTCCTATGGCAACATCTTCTAGCAAATTTGTATTGTTTTGGCCTAAAGGCCAGAGAGTGCATTAGTAACGTAGCATTGTAGCAAATTCAATCATAAAATTCCCCATCATAAACATCATCAGCATCTAGACTTTTGGCGGCAAATACGTGATTATAGTCATCAGCAAAGACATTGTCATTGATTCACTAATACAAGTGGAACAACAAGGCTAATTCTACGCCTCGAAGAATCAGCAAGAAGGAAATCGTTCAGCATGAGCAAAGCTACCCTACAATCTATTATGACTCATCAAAGAAACAACTTCGTGGTTTCATGCAGCAGTATGAAGGTGGTCGCTTGACTTTTTATTTTTCATATGGCTCGTAGTTCCAAACTGCACAAGACTGAACCAGGATTGACTTTGATGCTTGGACTGGGAAATCATATCCAACCTAGTCCGGGCTGAAACATGCAGACACTATCCAAGGCAGATGATAAACTTAACACATAATTCAGGCCAATCCAGAAAAGGAGACTTGCTCACCTCTTCACTATTATGAAACTTGCCCACCTCTCCAAATTTAGCCACAAATCAAATATCTCAATCTTAAGCAAACCCTTAAGAATTCTAACTTTGATCTTTAAGTGGTCCATAACTTTGCTTTATCAAACTAACACTAAAACTTAAATAAACGCGGTAGTTGAAAACTAATGAGAACACCTTTGCAAGAAACCAAGCAGTCGAGAATGAAAACTTTAATTTCACATAAATAGTAAAATCCCCTCAGGAATTTCGTGAAAATGAAAATGTTTACAGACAAGACCTAGTAATTACTTCATATAGCCTAGAAAACAAACCCAAATAATGAGGCACTAAATTAATGAAAAAGAACCCATCAACTATATAATGGACTTCCATTCTATCACAAGCATTTTCTTTTCAAGTTTATATATGTGCACATTAACAAAAATATCAAGTCAACCAGGCCAAAGTTACCAAAAATAATAGTAGCCTCAATTAAAATAGCAATCAGTGGTATGGTTCGCTATTAGCTTATCATTAAAAATTGAATGAATGTTTAACATACCCAGAAGAGTCGTAGAGGTTCCGTGATATCTTCATCTTCTTCTTAGCTCCTTTGTAGAGTTCCTCCAAGCTACAAGGCAGTGTATTCTCCACAGGCACAGCTTTCCTCAGCTCCATACCGCTACTTGCATTCCCATTCCTAAAATGCCCCTCTCTGTGCCCTCTGTGATTCCCTCTTTGCCCTCCACTACCACTACCACCACCACCACCGCTACTCTCAGATCCGAACAGCTCCTCATAAATATCCTCCGCGTCTCTCGGGTGGAACCGGAAAGACGGGTTCGGGTTCTGGCGCTGGTAGAAATGCTGCTGTCCCCGCGCCGACGACGACGACGTGGATGCCGACGTGGAGAAAGGCTGCGGCGGTAGCTGTCCCGATTTGAGACCTTCCTCGCCGTACAAGTCGTAGATCTGCCGCTTCTGCGGGTCGCTCAAGACGTCGTAAGCCTCTGAGATTTGCTTGAACTTTGCCTCCGCTTCGCTTCTCCGATACGACGGGTTCTTGTCCGGGTGCCATATCATCGCCAACCTCTTGTACGACTTCTTCAGGTCATCTTCCGTCGCGTTTCGATTCACTTTTAGTATGTTATAGTAATCGACACCCATTTTTTGCTTTTCCTGGTTTTGAAAATATTTTCGAGTTTTTTGTTTTTGTTTTTGTTTTTGTTTTTGTTTGTGGTGGTGGCCGGAGAGAGGCAAGAGGGCGGGAAATTATGACCGTTGGATGAGTAACGGAAAAGAGAGTGGAGGTGAGTATCTGACGGTTATCAAGTGAGGACCTACAAGCCTATAAAAGGCAAGAGTCAAGATTATTGGAAGACGACGACGTGTTGGAAGTAAAAAAGAAAAGTGGGTCCCCAAGAACACTAAACGTGCTGTAAACTACTATAAGAAAAATGGGCCCGGCCCATTGATTGTTGACTGCTGACGTGTCGATTTGTGGACTTTAGTGGGCCTAGAATGGATTATTGGACTCGGACTCGGACTCACTCGGGTCAATCATTCAACTTTCAAGTTTCAACTAATTCAACAAAACTTAGAAAGAAAATCACAAATCTATTGAAAATTTCGCTGAAAAAAACTATGTGAATCATCAAACACAAATGGTATAAATATATGTACACGAAAATATGGCGGCATGAATTTGAGAATTGAACTCTTTAAGATTTTCCGGCAGCCGACGACTCGAGCCGATATGTTAAGTCTTCTCTCATGCAGCCACAGTAGTAAGAAAAAATCTTTGTTATGCCTCCACACAACTCATTCCTGAACCTAAGACTCACATTTTTTTTTTTTGAACACCCCAAATGCCATACTTTCACAAATAGAATGTATCAATGAAAAAGGAATGGAGAATACAGAGAAGGGCACGAGCGAAACAATATAATCTAAGTTAGACAGCGATGGCTTGACCGGTGGCTGCATCGTGAAGCTGCAGCGAGCCATCTTTCATCAGGTTAAGACTCAAACTCTTGAATCTCTCCCTTGAATACTGCCGAGATGCCTTTCTCCAATCAGTTCCGGCTTTCATCATAGCAACAAACTCGTCGTAACTGATATTCCCATCCTGGCAAAAAAGAGAGCAGAAACTTAAGCATCTGAGAAGACATTGAAAATACAAAAATATCGCAAGAAAGACACAGAGAAGTAGGATACAGAAATTTCAGAATTCTCAACATTCTCTGAAAGTTTTGATCCTCAAAAGTAACAGAACTTTGTGGAGGGACAAGGGTTGGGGAGAGACTTGGCTAATATGAACTTGAAGCTCAGAAGTCAAACCTTATCAGTATCGACTTCACGCATAATGTCATTCAGTACATCAACATCAGTTTCACCTGACTCATCAGCTAAGGCCTCCCGCAGCTCATCTAACTCAATATAGCCACTTCCATCTTTATCGAAGAACATAAATGCTCTACGGAAATGCTCATCATTCTCCATCTTCTGTAAGTGAATTGTTACAGCTACAAACTCTCCATAGTCCAATACTCCATTTCCATCAACATCAGCCTATAAACCACGAGCATGAGGTAATATTATCAAAAGTGAAAAAATAAATATACAATAATTGCACGTTTTCCTTCATATGTATGATATTTATGGAATCGGTAATGATTTTAACTCATGCAGATGCGAATATAGCAATAGAACATTAGATTGGTTACCAAATAGTAATAAATTTTTAAACGTATGTCTGAACTTAAGTGACTACAATAACTTACCACTTCCATCAACATTTTTATCTCCGGTTCAGCCAACTGTGAACCAACCTTCCAAAGCCCTGCCTTCAGTTCCTCATATGATACTTTCCCGTCATTGTCCGTGTCCATCAATGTAAACATTTCTCTAATTATTTCTACCTCTGCAACAGACAAGTGCTCTGCAATGACCTGTAGCATTTGATAGGACAACGCCAAATCACCAACAAATATTAATATTTGCACAACATTATAGTGGAACTTAATACTTGAGCTGAATTTTTATACATAAACCAATCTTACCCGTAGGGCTTTCTTTTTAAATCTGTTCATCACAGAGAATTGCCTGAGCCTTGTCCTCACAATGTCTCCTAATGGGACATTCGGAGCTTTCTTTGCATTTTGTAACCAGGGGTGTTCTAGCAGGAAAGAAAAGAAAATCAAAAATCAAAACAAGCAATTCAACATAGATGTTCGTGTCTCCTAGCATAATATGCACAAAAATGAAAAATTAGTGTCCTTAGATGTCCAATGGATTTGCTCATTGCCTCATCCTATAGATGTATGTGTACTCACACTTGGTCATTGAAAGCGTGATGGACCACAGTCAGCAGTTAAGATAACTACTGTCAGGTTGCACATCAAATCAGCACAAAGATCATTATAAGAGATCCTCATAGTGAAAAATAAATAAATAACTCCACCTTGAAAAACAAGAAACTAAAAAGGAGGAACAAGTTAGAGGGACTGATAAAAACAAGAGCCTTATCTTCCACCTGCATTTTCTCATCCTGTTACATCCTAAGCACAGGCGGTAACAACTTAATTTTGCTGAACCGAAAACCTGTACAAGTAATAACGTCGGCTTTTAACGGTATAGACTCAAGGGAGCTTCCAACTTCACATACACATTTATATTTTGTAACCCAAAATCTCCTGAACCCGCTTAGTGAAATGAAGTTCAAAACTAGGGTCCCAGCTAAACCCCTACAATATTTGGTAAACATGAGACCATGACTTTTGGCCACATAGGTACGTATAAGGGGATTTGAACCCCGGATTTTGTGGGAGTAAACCACACGCCTGACCATTATGCTAATTCCTCATGGGCAACTCCACTTTATTGGCTTAACATGCCAGGAGGTGTGAGAAACACAAAATTAAACTGTTTTCCATCAAAATGGAGCTTTGGCTTATAAAGGCAAGGTGGCGAAGACAACTCAGAAGGTATGCAAATTAAGCAGAGCACTAAACCACTACTATCAACCACCAAGCTAGAAAAAAAGTAGTCATTCTACCTTGAAAAGATGTGTTGATTACTTTTTCTTCAACAAATAGTCTAACACCAAAGCAGAAAATGTCATCTAAATATAGAAAGCTATCTATGCAAATGCAACAGCTTATTAATTGCAATCCAGCACTAAGTCTAAAACATTCAGCATCACAACAAATTTGTAAGGGCCTTACCAAGCACCTGTTGAGCAGTCAACCGCTTTGTGGTATCTTGTTCCAACATTGACCGAACAAGATTCTTTGCACTCTCAGAAATCTGAGGCCACGGCTCCCTCTTAAAATCAATAATCCCCCGCAAAATCGCTAGAGCAACACCCTGCTCAGTCTCTGCCACAAAAGATTCAACACAACTTCACATATCAATCCAATCAAAAGTCATCAACATTATCACCAAAAACTCAACAAGAAGTAAACATCAATCAACACAATACCTGCCCAAAATGGAGGAACCCCACATAACAAAATATATAGAATCACTCCAGCACTCCATACATCAACCTCCGGCCCATAATTCCGCTTCAACACCTCTGGTGCCATATAGTACGGACTCCCTACAATCTCTGAAAATCTCTCGCCTGTAAAAGAAACTCAAAACTAATTAACCAAAATCCCAGGCAAAGTTGTAACTATTCAAAACCCAAAAATCAGATTCGATTGCACAATCAACAAAAACACCAAAAAAATTTAGTATTAAAACATACAAATTCTACACCCTCCAAGCTGAATCAAAATTTCCAATTTTGAAAATGAAAAATGAGGAACATGAACTTTAAATTAGAAAATTTTTCACACTCAATACTCCAAAACTCAGAAATCGACCATAATCCAAAAAACTTGCAATCAAACACCACCCATATAACATGCTCGAACCAATCACAAAACCCAGAAAAAAAACCCCATTAAGAACTCGAAACTCCACTAAGCAACCATAACCACATACCAGGCTTGAAAAACACAGAGAGGCCAAAATCGATGGCCTTAAGTGGCGAACTCTCCTTCTTATTTGCAAGCAAGAAATTCTCAGGCTTCAAGTCTCTGTGCATGACACCATTCTCATGACACATCCTCACAACCTCCATTATTGTTCTTGCAACCCCAGCAGCTGCTCTCTCCGTGTAGTGACCTCTCGCGACGATCCTGTCGAAGAGCTCACCGCCCTCGCAGAGCTCCATGACCAAGTGTACATTCTCGGAATCCTCGTACGTGGCTCTCAGCTTGATCACATTCGGGTGGTCCGGCAACGTCGACATTATCATCACTTCGCGTCTCACGTCCTCTATGTCCACCGCCGTCCGCAGCTTCCGCTTCGATATTGACTTGCATGCCATGTCCGTCTTGGTCTCACGGTCGGTGCAGAGATACGTTATACCGAACTCGCCCCGACCCAGTTCGCGACCCAGTATGTACTTGTCTGTGATTCGGGTACGGTGACTCAGTGGGATGATGTCCTTCAGGACCCGGATCGGAGCGACCGAGTGGGTCAGGTTGTACGGGCTCGACGAGTACGGGTTGGGCTTCCGGTCCTTGTCATTCTTCTTGCGCCGCCGCTGCCGCTGCTGCTTCTTGTTATGGTGGTTGCGAGTTCTCGAGTCTGATTTTGTAGAATCCTCAGATGGTCTCACACAAGCGTTGCAGTTTCCCATACCGTTAACAGAGACTGTGTTTGTATTTGTATTTGTGTCTTTTTCGGTTGATTTATTCTGTTAACGGTTCAACGTTGCGTTTTCGGTGGTGGCGGGTCGTGGTGGTGGTGGTGGTGGAGGAGTTGGATGGAGGAGAGAAAACGCGGGTCGGTTTCAGGAAAATGAGGATTTTGAAAATTCCAACTTAATAATACTGATCTTTTTCAAGCTTATTTTAAATCATTTTTTATTTTTATTTTTAGTTTTTTATAAGTGAATTATTTTTAATTTAATTGGTTAATTAGCAAAAGTAGACTTAGGAATTAGGATTAAAAATGAGTTGGTGTGAGCTTTTGTCTAGCTCATGAATTATTAAAAAAAAAAACCCTTTTTAAGTTCGGATTATAATAAATTTTAACATCGAATATATTCAATATCTGTCGTGGAACATATTGAGATCAAACGTTATATATACGTTATAAATCTACGTAGTTTTCTATTCATTAATATAAAATGTATTTAATCTCCATCCACTTACATAGAAATTGATCAAAAATAACTACCAGACTGTCATCTATATTTTTATGTTAAGAAATGATATGCAAATATGGTTTGCGTTTATAAGAGGATGGTTCGGTGAAATGATTTAATCCTTAAACCAATTTTTTCTTAAGTTTTATATTAAAAAAATGTAGTTTGATATTATAAATAATTAATTAGGTATCTATCACCTTACGTCTACCTTACACCAAGTCAATGGGTGATCCTCAACTCGGATATATAGTACGAAATTTACATAATATGAACAAAATGTTTCATTTATATATGGGGACCAATGCAAATGGATTGATTTGTGGACCCACCAAACTCTTGTGGATAGCATCATAGCCGTTGATCTTGCATATTTTTAAATGGGAAAATGATATGAAGGGATGAGATCTTATTGACACAAGTTGTTGAAGTAGTTTACCATAATACTCTTGACTTCACATTAGGTGTGAACAACCCAACAAACAAGTTTTGTTTATGAGATTTTCTGATTTGGTCTCACCTGTTTTGTAATAATTCATCAGCTTAGCTAGGTGATTTTTTATTTTTTATTTATTTATTTTTTATTTTTAATATTTAATTTGCACCTAGTTTTTGAATTAGTAGTTATAATGGAAATAATAAATATTTTGTTGTGTTGTATTTATTAACTTGGACTTTAATTTAGTTTTCAACATCTAGTCATCTATTAACCTTAATCCAGTGGTTGGAATAAGTCATTTCCTACTTGAATTATATTATAACTTTTGAATTATAATAAGGACAACATTTGAGTGTTGACCGGTCAGTACCCAAAGTACTGACTAATCAATAATTGGTTGCCACATAACCCAAAAAAAAAGAGAAAAATATAAAAAGTGAAAAAAATTTGGTCACCCCATCGGGTGATCAGTATATTTGGGTAGTCAGTATCTAAACATTTTCCTTATAATAAAGGATTATTTTGGTGTTTAATTTTAAATTTAAGTGACGTGGTAAATGAGTTGGTATCACCGTACAAATTATAGAGGTGATGTGGTGAATGGTATGTGAATGATAAATTACTTGTCGTATCATTTGGGTTGATTGTTGATCTGCATTGGTGATTTGTAATTTAGCTATAAATTAATTACTTAATCCAAAGATATATATATTCAAAGAACAAAATAATTTGATACAATTGTTGAATTAGTAAGTAAAAGGTGGTTTATGAATTCTAATGGATAAATTCACCAGATTTGTTCAAACCCGCGTAAACATACTCGCACGCTTTTAGGTCTTGGCTGGTTTCCACTTTTGGAGAAACTTAAGTAGTCAAGCTTTTGACATTTGCAATTATGGTTGATGAAAAATCAACCCAGATGATGATCTTAAAAAAAAAAATAAAAGCATACTCTAAATTAATTTATCGTACAAAATTCCAAAAAAAACACAGAAATTAATTAAGTGTGGATTAGGAATTTTAATTGGGGAGGAAGGAGACACAACATTGATTGAAAATTAGGTAGAAAAATGGTCAAAAATGGAGAAAAGCTCTCAAGTCCTAAAAGCAGTTGAGCAGCAATTACAAATTTAATAACATCATCAAAAATCGACTTTGATTTTGATTTTGATTTTGATGTGCACAAATCGAAGATTCAAACAATCAAAGTCAACATAATTATGAAACATCATCTTCAATTCTTTTCTTTTTTACTAAAAAGCTACCAATACCATTATCGTTTGGGTACCTTATCCTTCTTCCTTACTCTTTGCCCACACAAGTCATAAGCACTTCTGGCTTGGAAGCCTTCAAAAAGCACTTTTTTTTTTTTTCTTTCTCAGCTTTGAAATATAATTGATAATATACCCCTTTATCTATATGAGTTTGTTGAGTTCAATTATTAAGAGATTGGTTGCATCAAATTATAGTCTATCTAGCATAAGATTTAGTATGATTGCTCAAAACTATTTTCGGGATAAGATGATGACAACTTAATCGGAAACCCCTCGCATCTATATCTATTAAGTTGCAGGTTCAAGTCATGTCTCTCTCAACATCTCGGAATATTATAAATTATAATAATTTTAAAAGAAAACTATTTTTGGAGTTGTCAAGAACAACCGAGATTCATTATATTTATACCGTCCGGATTCTAACTCTTTAAATACAGGGGAAACCAAATTTTCTAAAAAGATTTTTTTATTAATAAAACTATATTATAATGCATAGTTAAAAATGAGATCAAATAATTTTTTTATTTGATAATAATATATAAAAATAAAGTGAGTGATATTAATCTCCAAAATGTATTTATCGGTGGGAAAATACCTAACCAATAGAACCATAACAAACAAATTTTTTTTATTTAATTTTATATAAATATATATATATATAATTATTCGGAAATTTTCCTATAAGAATGCCCTGATAGAATTATATAAGGATATTGAATATGAGCCACTCGTTTTTGCATACTTTGACTTGGTATGTATGCACTTGTCAAATCACTTTTATAAATGAGTGGCTTACATTTAATATCATGATGAAGTTATATAACGATACCCTGATAGAAACGGGACCGTATAATTATTAATGTTTACAAAATATAAAAAGTATCTATATTAGAAAATATATTCCTATAAAATCATTATAAATTTATAATAAAAGCAATAATGTGACCTTTTCTTTTTCATATTATATATATATAAATATTCAAGTCAGTGTAAACCGATGAAGTTATATCAGTTCATTGTATGTAAATCATTAAATCACTTGTTAAAGCTTCTCCATAATCAGTGGTCCACATGCATTGGTACTGATGTAATTACATCAATACGCACCAACCAGAATGAGACTGCATATATATATATATATATATATATTATTTATTATAAAATATAAAATCTCCATGTTTCTGGGCTTGAAGGGAAGCTGTTCTTTTTATTGGATGACATGCTTAATTTATGGATTGAAGTCCATAAAAGGTCTTTTATTTTTTAGTTCAGGATCCCTAGCTTTATATATATATATATATATATATATAGTTACAATAATATCGAATCGTTTCGTTTTCGAAACATATTTCACTTTTAAATTTGAAATGTATCTACTTGGTAATCAAAATACTTGGTACACTAATTCGAAACTTTACTAGATGATGTGGCGATATGAATATGAGATATGATATTTACTTTTACGATATTAAACTCAGATTAAACAGTTAGTTTATAGATACATATATTTAAGTTTCATTATATAATCAACGGTGGATACGGATGTTTAATCTTTATTACAATTATTAAGTAATGTTAGTTCAAATGTTTGTATAATTATGATAGATGGACAAGCAATTGTTTAATCATTCTGTGGATTAGTACTTATTGTTAGTCAACTAATGACCTAATATCAATGATTAGCTCACGTTTGTGTGGTGTTTTTATTGCGTTTAACAGTAAGAGTTTCTCAAATCCTCATAATGCCTATTGCTTTCTCTTGGTGTGACATTCAATTTACCTCCCTCCATCCTCCGCAATTTTTGCCAGTTAAAACCAACATGGCCCATTTGTCTTCATTTATAATACATAGATATGAATCGATATTCGAGATTAACGATACGTTAACATGTCGTAAACTCGTAATCAGTTGTTCTGAATATGGCAGTATAACAAAGTGATTGAACTGAAACAAAAATTGGGACACATGCAAAGGGAAATGATGTGGGGGTTGTTTCAGGTTGGCAAAAATTAACTTTATAGTCTGGCAATGAATAGTAGGCCAAAGTTGAAGAAGATGATAAAAAAAAAAAAAAAAAAAAAAAAAAAAAAGAGCATGTTGTTGAGGTATGTGACCAACATCATGATGTTTGATGATGGGTTTACAAAAAAGCATGTGTTTACTCCTCCTCCCCACAGCTCACTTCCCCACCACTCCTCCTCAATAAAGCACCACAAAAATATTCACAACTTTACATGAATTCCTACTTTATTTTTTTCCATCTCAAAAAGAGCACAAATGACAAGCCTACAATTGGGCACACTCTCATCCTAAGAAACAGTGAATTCCTGTAGGGATCTAGTAAGATCAACCGTTACGAGTCTAGAATATATGATAACTCACACTGCATGGAAGAGGTGGTGAAATTCTAACCCATATCACATAGAAGTGAAGGGAAAATACCTGATCACTTTGATAAGAGTAATTCCACTGATCTAATCAAATCTTAATCATGTGGATTAGTTTTTCGTTTATGAATACAAACTTATTCCAATGGTTTTTAAGATTCTTCACAAACTTCTTATAAGTATAGAAATCCTTTTTTTTTTTTTTTGTGCATTTTGTATTTTTTATACAAGCAAGAAAGGTCATGGACTCATGGATATTATAGGGTTATAGTTAATTGAAATTGATTGCCCCCCTGTGGTGGGTTGATAGTTGATACAATCATACAAGTTGATTAAAATGAAAAGGTTGTGTATATATATATATATATATTTTTTTTTTTGATAGAGTGTATATATATAATTAAAATAGTTAAAGGTTGCTGTTTCTTTTTCATGAATCATAAAAAATAAAAATAAAGTGGGCAAAGTGAAGCCCACTCGACTAAATTGTTGCAACTTAAAATCATCAACAGCTTAATTAATATTTAAAAATTCATATTAAGACTATTCACCACGATTATGAATCCATAATTATTGATGATCATCCCGATAAAAAAAATAAAAAAATAAAAAAAAAAAATTGGCTTGGTTCTGGGTCCATGGTTGATATCTACAATTTGGTTGGGGCCATTGGGCCTACACTTTGACACCTGTGAGCCCAATCTTTGTCGGAAGTGGTTACAAGACATAAGCCCACAAGGATCGTTCTTTGTTTCATCTTTTAAGCTGGATCACATCATATCCTCCCAAAATATGTGAGCCCAATGTACTCATATAAACATTTTTTTTTTTAGCCTACCGCTATCAAACACTACAAACATGACATGAATGTCAACTTTCATAATCGGAAGAAGTCAGCTCCTAACACCGGAAGAGATTTCCCCACTCTTATTGTGGTTTATAGGTAATTTAAAGATTATATATACAATGCGTCAATTTTGAACTTGATGGGTTGAGTCGGTTGACGGAGATAATAAAGGCGCGTCCTGTAAGCGTTTTTCATTGATGTTTTTCGAAAACACAAATGAAAATGAAAATAATGTTTTTTGTTTCATTTTTGAATTTCAAAAACGAGTCTGGTAGTATATACCGAAAACTGTATTATGAAAATAAAAACGGAAAAAACGCGGCCGGTAGATTAACTGAAAAATATCAAAAATTGTATTTTTTTTTTAATCATTATAAATATAAATGGAGCTTATCATTCAACTCAATATCAAAAATTGTATTTCTTATCAAAAATATCAAGATCTCAAATTGTATTTCTTATCATTTAACTCAATGGAGCTTGTAAAAACATATGACATCTAAGAAATCGGATCATCTGTCGTGCTTGTACCTCGAAAACTGAGATCAACTTGAGATACCTCCCCAAACCAAGTACAGAACAAGAGCAACGAAGCAAACCCTGAAAAGTTAAGCAGAGTCAGATATCTCCCCAAACCACCTTATTCCCATTTAAACCAGACCCTGACTTCGCCAACATATTAGATGTTTGTAATGAGTTGTTGTGATTTTAAATTTTTAAAAACGGTTCTAACAAATTTGTTAATATTATGTTGATCTTCTCAATTGACCTCTTGACCAGAATTTTCACCCTTTTTTTAAACGTACAATAGTCAAAATCATTAATCACTAATAAATCTAATAAAAATGACTATAAAAGTAAAAATTAATGGGATTTTAACAAGGTGTTTTGATTACCCGCTCTTGTTGCATGTTTGATTCGAGAAGCTGATTGGCAGCACCAAGGCCGGAGGAGGAGAGATCATCCTTCGCGACATCGATCTAGCCCAGATCGGTGTTGCCGGAGGAGGATCTCACCTCCTTTGACTTTGGAGGAGCAAATTGAGAAGAAGAAGAAGAGAGAATCAGAAGAAGAATAGTGATGGAGATGGAGAATGTCGAAGAAGAAGAAAAAAAGTTGAGTTTTTTCTTAAAAAAAAAAAAAAAAAGAGGTGAAAAACTTGAAAAACATCTAAAACTTGTTTTTTAAAATTTCCAATTTTAGTACTGGTTTTGTTTTTCATTTTGTTTTTGTATTTTGGAAACAAATTAAAAAAGGGCTAACGAATGCATTTTCAAAAAATAAAAACAAAAACAGTAAAAAATGGCTCTACTAGACAGAGCCTAAGTTTCACATATATTTTTGTATTTGGATAGGTTATTTGATAGTATTCTCTCGATATATATGTGCATAAATTCGCACGAATTTTGATTATGTGGTAATAATATAAAATTGAGATCTTGTATAATTATTTGAATAGATCAAAACTAATTGGTACTTTTTTTATTTCTATTTTTATTTTTAAGTACTATACTATTATATTATTATATAAATTTGGAATTTTTTAAATATAAGAGAGGACTCTCGAACCTGCAAACTCGTGGTAGGTGTGAGGGGGTTTACCGTCGGTCGTCTTGCTATATTATTTTCAATTTATATTCCTTTCAGTGATGAGTTTCTTTATGTAATTGAAATTTGTAACATAGTAGTTCATAACAAACAGAGATTTAACTAAAGGATGGGGAAGATATATAATTGATTTTTTTTAAGTGCATGTCTTTATTAACGGATAAAAATTCCTACAAAAAAAAAAAAAAAAAATCTAATTATTAAATGCCTGGAATACGTGTCAGTTTTGTAGCGGCTGTTCAATTACCGATGATTATTGAAACAACAGTGACAGAGTTGAACACTTGAATGCAGATTGAAGATAGATCTTGCTTGAAACTTGAAAGACAAGAAACATTTGACAGCCACAAAATGCTGCAAAGAGATCTGTCTTGCCTCTTTGTTTGGGTCCACGTCGACAAGTCACACGCATGCAGATTCTCTACGAGATCTCAGTTACTGTTAAACCAATCATACTCCCATCCGTTGGATCATGACATTTATAAGAAATGTGGCCGTTCGATTAGTTTCAATGTTTTTATCTCATCCAATCTGTCATCTTGATGAAGATTTATTATTAATATTTTTTTAAATTAAATAACGCTGGTGGGACTTGTTCTATTCATACAAGTAAATAATTGACCAAGTAAGAAAGGAAATATATTAATTATTTTTGCAATGTTAGAATTTTTATTATTATTATTTTTTTTTTTTTATATAGAAAGTGTTGTAATCCCAATTTAAACACTTTCAAAAATATATTAAAAATAAATAAATCCCAATTAAAATTTGATATATAATTAATTTTTTTTTTCAGGGAATTATGAACAAATGAGTCATTATTAAATGGAAAATATAGCTATTATACTTAGGCCAACCATTATTATCGTTAATATATGTTGGATTGAAATAATAATTTTGTCCATCTACATGATATAAAAATTCACACATGGTGTCAAACTGTAATGGTTTTTGAATTGCACAAAAATGGAAAAAAACAAATGTTAATTTATACTTATCAAAATTTATAAAAATTAGATGAGATGAAATCGGTTTAGCAGAATACCTCTTTTACTTTTAACATTATTAAGCATAAATAATACAGAGTTGTGTATAAAATCGAGAGTTGTGTCCCCTTTACGAATCTCAAATTATTTATAAATTTTTAAAGCAAATTAGAATTTGTGAAAATTATGCATGTCATTTTGAAATTTTTTTAAGGACAATGGTAAATATCCAACCATTTTGTCCAAATTTTACATCCAATCATTGATGTGTCAATTGTCGTCAACAATTGACACATCAATGATTGGATGTAAAATTTGGACAAAATGGTTGGATGTTTAACGTTATCTTTTATTTAAAAAAAGAGTTGACTTCCATTTGAGATGAGAAGTCAAACTCAACCAGTTGAATACTATACTACTCAATGGAGCCGGCGGTAGAGAATCATCCCCGAGAAATCAGTCCTGTTAACAAAATGAATGAGAAGAAAAAAAAAAAATCTAAAAAAAATCATCTCGCTACCACGTGCAAGACACCAGATGAAGCCACGTTTCATGCGCCATTGCTGTACACAACTACACACAAGAGAGAACTATGGAAAAAGTAGGTTAAAATAAAAAAATAAAAAAGAAGTGTGAAACTAAAGCGCTGTGAATAGTTGAAAATCAAAGCATGACCTGAAAAAAAAAAAAAAAGAAGCTTTGAGCCTCCCCAACTTGCTTGGAAAAAACGAGTTGACGGGTAGCAGGGAGCCGCCTCCCTCCTGTCTATCTCTCTGTTTCCCTCTTCTCTTTATCTCTCTAAGACCCTTCCTCTCTTGAACAGACCCAGAAGACTATTCATTAGTTTCAGGTATTTTTCATGTCACGATCTTCTTTCTTGTGTATTTTTTGGTGTCATTGTTGTTGGCGTATTTTTGTTTTGTTGGTTTTTTTGATGTTACCAGCATCATTTGTATGTTATTCGACTTGTGGGTATGTTTTTTGTTGATTTGAGGACATGGATTTGTTTTTACTTTACTAGATATGGTGAATGTAAATGTGATGGTTGTTTTTGTGTATTTTTGAGATTATTTGGATGAAAGAACGCATTTTTAAGGATAAAGTTGTGATCTTTTTGATGTGTTGAATGTGTAAATGAGAGAACTTTGACAATTTATTGAAGGGTTGGAGATTAATTGGGTTATTAAGTATGTTTGATTTTGGGGTATGGTTTTCTTGTCTGTTTGCTAGTACTTTTTATGCACTTGAAACAATAAATGAATGGAACTCCCAAATTGCTGCATAGACTAGTAAATTTAATATTTTGATGGTTCAGGTTGATCGGAAAGATTTAATCAACAATGTAATTGTGCAGAGAGACCAAAAAAATAAACACCAGTCACAGTTTCTAGCAGTAGGTTCGTAAGCACCTAATTAGAACACACTTGCACACCGTTTTACCTTGCCGTGGACAGCTTGTTCACATATTTTTACATTTTGTTTTGTACCAATACAAGTTTTCAGTTTTTGTTTGGAAAAAGAAACACTTGACACTATCTGGAGCAGCATCTTGAATGTTAAATTTAAATTAATTTTTTGAAATCGGTAGACAGAAAAATAAGTGCCCTAGGTTAGGTTGTGCAGCTTAACACTGCCTACAAGGAAAAATGTTGAAATAGATGGAAAAAAAAGGCATATATGATATATCTTATGCTTTTGACAGGTGAAAATAAGAAGATTTGTGTTTTCCTCAGACTGCTGTCTTCTCTATATCAAAGGGAGGCTATAATCACCATTCCATTCACTTCATACCCTGCTCTGTCATCCCGGTGGATGTATAACAATTTTTTTTTACTTCTTGCTGTGGCTTTGAAGTGTCATCAGCACCTTCAAAACACCTGTTATTCACTTCCACTGCCACCAGCTTACCACTTATAGTTGCTCCATACCTGACTTGCATTCCTCTTTAGTCCGTGACAAAGGGGATTTGGCAGGATAAAATTGGTAAGCAAACAAAATACTTTTATAGCACGCCCAAGAGGGGGAAATGTGAGAGATACTTTGTTAGTTAAGGGGAAGAGAGACTGATAAGAAAGAAAGAATGGGAGGGGGGCTGTTGGTCTTGTATATGAGACATAACACATAAGGCTTTGTGAGAAATGAGAATGGAATGATTGATGTTTTAGTTATTCTTTTATTCTTCAAACGTTTATGGGGGTCTCATAACCCTTTTATTTTTAACACAATATGTATGCTCTTACGTAGATACAATGCACTCATTTGTGCTCATTGAGCAAATTACCATTGACTACTAGGATCTGTAAATTTACTTCGAAGATAAAGCGTTAAGATGATTTTGTATATTGAAATTTGTTTAGAAATAACACAGACTCATGTTTGCTATTCAACATTTTGGTTGGTCAAGTATGTCCACCTGAGGACTAAAGGATGCTTCTCAGAGGTGATATATAATATTCCAGGAATCTGGAACCCATGGTGTAATTCTCTTAGTTGCTGATGCCGCCTGATGGGTTACTTATAGCTTCTGCTGTGCATTCTTGGCTATTTTTCATATAATCCCTTTATATGGCATAAAATTCTTAACAAAGTTTACACAGATTCAATCAAGCCCCCTTTTCATACAAGAAAATTGATTTTAATTATTTCATCCTTTTGCAATGACTTGGGTAGTAGAGTTGTGAAGACCTGTTAAAAGGTTTCTATTTAGTTTATTCACTCACTTTAATTTAGCTGCATAATTTAATTGTTTAAAATTTTCGTTTCCCTGTTCTATTTTGAGTATTTATTAATTTATGCTTGATGCAGAACACTGACAACCAAGCCTCTGCTTGGTGCATTTGGATGACTTGATGCAATATTGTGCCTGCACTCAAGGTTTCCCATACTTTATGTGGGGTTGTCATAGTCATGGAATAGTGAGCGAAGGTGTCAGTTTACATCAATGTCAGAATTTAAACTAAAAAAGATGTTTGCGAACTAGAAATGACATAACTAATAAAACTTTTAACACATAACCCCTAGTGACTGGTCTAGTCCCTGTCTCCCTGACTATTCCAAATAACTGCAAGATGTTAATCTTATTTCTCACAGATCGCGAATATGACTTCATAAGAACAGAAGTTGGATATAGTATTCTGCTTAATTTGTTGTAAATGTTCTGCTGCAATCACTTTGTGTATTCTTTATGGTTGCTAATTAGCATCAAATACTTCTTTCCTTCTTGCATTTAACCATAAAATATATCTTGGGAGTGCTTATTCTGGTGGCTTTTACTAACTGCTGTATCAATTGGGATTTGAGGAGTTGCGTAGCCATTTTGTTGGATGGAAAAAGAACGACGTGTCAATGGTCTTATGACCTTTTGATGTACTTTAATTTCATTGGGTGGAGCATTTGGTTGCTATGGTAGTCTTTTCTTTTGACAAGGACATGGTATATGATCCTTTAATAGCTTTAGGACAATGACCTTGTATGTGTTATCTAACAAATAAGTGCATTCTCTTGCTCCACATCTGATAACAGATGTTTTTATTTTTGTTTGCAAGGAGGTATCATGCATGTTTTTATTTTCATCTGTGTGGTGTTAACTTTTTATGGCATTTGCAGATTATGTTGCGAGCAAAGCAGCTCACTAACCTTTCAAGCACTGCTCGGTCATTTTTTCTTAATGGTCCACGATGTAATGCATCGGATGGAAGCTCATGTACATGCTGTGATGATGAATCTTGTGTTTCACGAAGGCAGCATAAGGCACAATTACCATCCACCTCAGCCAGATTAGGTGCTGTGATTTCGGGGGACACAGTAAAAGTGCTGGGGACTCACAAAACTGAGAGAGTATCTGCCCCTGGTTCTTTAGGAAGATCAGATTGTGTCAGTTATGCTAGTGATACTGATGCTACGTCAAAAGATCTGCCCTCATCACCTCCTATCTCTGACCAGTTTGTTAAGGCCGGTATTGCAGCAGTGAGTTATCTTTCTGATTTGGTAAATTATAAGATTCCCATATTAGATGGGGGTGCAATATCAAACTCCCCTAAAAACTGTGTCGTCGATGCCAGCAGGCCTATTTTGATTGTAAATTCTACAAATGTGAAGACCATTAAAAGAGAAACATTTTCAAAAGTTCATCCAAAATCATCTGCCGAGACAACAGTAGGGTCGAATCGGTCAAGTTATTATCGTGGTGCAAAGGATAAGAGTGATAAATTGAATGTCACAAAGAGTTTCAAGCGAGTTCCAAATGCTGCAACTGGGAATTCACTGGAAACTCATGGCGTGTCTTCAGAGACTTATGATAGAAGGACTATACCACAGAGATCCAAAGGTCATTCAAATCGCTTCACATGTAGTTATAATTCCAATGCACAGAGTACAGAAGCAAAGGTTGTGGAGTCTGTTGTATCAGAAGGTTTCAGCAAACCTTCAAAAGACATGAGAATGCCAGTGGGAATCACTGCTCCAAGATCCAGGCAGTTTGCAAGCTCTGGGAATGCTGTGGAAAGTGTTTCTCACATATTACGACAGATGAAGTGGGGCCCTGCAGCAGAAGAGGCTCTTGGAAAGATCAACTATCTTATGGATGCCTATCAAGCAAACCAAGTTCTAAAGCAGGTTCAAGATCATACGGTTGCTCTTGGTTTTTTCTATTGGTTAAAACAGCAGGCTGGGTTCAAGCATGATGAACATACTTATACCACCATGGTGGGTCTCCTTGGCCGTGCTAGGCAGTTTGGTGCTATAAACAAGTTGCTAGGTCAGATGGTAATAGATGGATGCCAGCCAAATGTCGTGACATATAATCGCCTTATCCACAGTTACGGACGTGCAAACTACCTGAACAAAGCCTTGGCTGTGTTTGACCAAATGCAAGCAGCAGGTTGTGAACCTGATCGTGTCACATACTGTACACTCATTGACATTCATGCAAAAGCTGGGTTTCTTGATGTTGCCATGGACTTGTATAAAAGAATGCAAGCAGCTGGCCTTTCTCCTGATACATTCACGTACAGTGTTATAATCAACTGCCTTGGAAAAGCAGGCCATTTACCTGCTGCCCACAAACTTTTCTGTGAGATGGTTGATCAGGGCTGTGTTCCCAATTTAGTGACCTACAATATCATGATTGCTTTGCAAGCAAAAGCTAGGAATTATGAGAGTGCATTAAAGCTTTACCGAGACATGCAGAATGCAGGATTTGAGCCAGACAAAGTGTCTTACAGCATAGTAATGGAGGTTCTTGGACATTGTGGATATCTTGATGAAGCAGAAGCAATTTTTTCTGAGATGACAAGGAAAAACTGGGTGCCCGATGAACCGGTTTATGGCCTATTAGTTGATATGTGGGGAAAGGCTGGTAATGTTAAGAAGGCTTGGGAGTGGTATCAGGCGATGCTCCTTGCAGGTTTACGCCCTAATGTGCCTACCTGCAATTCCTTGCTTAGCGCATTCCTTAGGGTGCACCAGTTATCAGATGCTTATAACTTATTGCACGGAATGTTGACTTTGGGTCTGAAGCCTTCTTTGCAAACTTACACCTTGCTCTTAAGCTGTTGTACAGAAGCGCGGTCACCTTATGATATGGGGTTTTGTCATGAGCTTATGTCAGTCTCAGGGCACCCTGCACATATGTTCCTACTTTCCTTGCCATCAGCAGGACCTGACGGTCAAAATGTGCGAGATCATGTGAGCAAGTTCTTGGATATGATGCACAGTGAGGATAGAGAGAGCAAGAGGGGACTTGTAGATGCAGTGGTGGATTTTCTTCACAAGTCAGGGCTTAAGGAGGAGGCTGGTTCAGTTTGGGAGGTGGCTGCACAGAAGAATGTTTATCCTGACGCCGTTAAAGAGAAAAGCTCATGTTATTGGCTTATTAACCTGCACGTAATGTCAGATGGTACCGCTGTGATAGCGCTCTCTAGGACACTAGCCTGGTTCCGCAAGAACATGCTAATGTCAGGTGTTACACCCAGTCGTATAGATATAGTGACTGGTTGGGGACGGCGTAGTAGGGTGACAGGTTCCTCTCTGGTGAGACAGGCAGTGCAGGAACTGCTGCATTTGTTTAGCTTCCCATTTTTCACCGAAAATGGCAATTCGGGTTGTTTTGTAGGGTCTGGAGAGCCTCTTAATCGCTGGTTGCTCCAATCGTATGTGGAGCGTATGCATTTACTGTAGTTGATTGATCAATCCATTGTAGGGTGAAACACAATTTTGTTATGGAAGGTGTTCTGTTCTGTGTGGCATTGGTATGTAATTATGTCCCAAAAACTGCTACCTCTGAATTAAATTAAAATGATGTAAATGAAATACTGATGCCAGATTTTTATGATCTTTTTTCTCTTATTTAGAACTGTGATTTTCAACAATTTCCCATAAGACCTGTATACAGATACCGGAAGCTCTGGTATTTTTCTTGAAT
The DNA here is from genome assembly GCA_035582765.1 of Acer negundo. NCBI lineage: Eukaryota > Viridiplantae > Streptophyta > Magnoliopsida > Sapindales > Sapindaceae > Acer > Acer negundo. The sequence goes on from CM069238.1 coordinate 32,086,759, forward strand.
TATAAAGTTGAAAAGTGGTTGTTGCATTCAAAATGCATGGATAAAGATTGGCAATTTTTCAACCCCAATTGGTCACAACATGTTACGAATGATGTTAACATGTTGATTTTCTCACAATCATTCTCTTGACCAAGAAAAAAAATAATTGACTCTTGAAAAAAAAAAAGAAAAAAAGAACAGAGAGATTTGATAGATGAGATGATATCTGATAGAGAGAGCCCAGTTGTGTTGTTTGGTGGGAGAATCTCATTTCTCCAATCAACTGTTTACAGAATTGTTGGTTGTAAATCACAATTAAAAATTATATGAATCTCATTTTTTTTTTAAAAATTTTTAATTTTAATAAATAAAATAATAATAAAGAGTTAAAAGACTAATGATGAATGTATTTTGTATCATTCATTACATTTACACCCTTAAAAGCCAATTTGATTTTCTAATTGCATTAACAAATGATAATGTATGATTACAAATCTTTATATCACATAATTACAATTATAAAATAAATAAAAAAACCCACACAGACACAATTACAAACAATATTCACTAATTCCATAAGTATATTTAATTAATTCACTAATTCCATAAGTATATTCACTAATTCCCTATTTAATTAAATATAAATAAAATATAAACAGAAATTAATTTCTTTTTGTTCCTTATGAAACCTCAGCCTTTCCATGGGTTAGGTGCCTTTTGCTCTCTTTCACTTTTCTCTCTCACAGTTTCCGTCAGTCTCTTCTTTTTGTTAACTCATCAGTCTCTTGTTAGATTTCACCGCCGATCCATATCCGTCACCGTTAAATTCTCGAATCCCCACTCTGTCCTCACCATTTTCATTTAATTACAAGTAAGTGCCCCCTTGCTCGATTCCCTCGTGTGTCTTTGATTATATATATATGCATGTAAATAAAAAATCGATTTAATTAAAAGATGGGGCATAAAAAGAAAAATACTCCTCCTCGGTCTAAACAACCGCCGCCGTCGAAGGCTACTGCTGTGGCCGCAGACGAAGTGGGGGCGGTTGTTGTTCCCGATGTGCTGCTGTCCGTCCAGACCAAGACGGAGCAGTCGGAATCGAACGGCGGATATGGCGGTGATTCGACTTTAGCTACGATCAAGCTTGACTGCGAGCGGGCGCTGACGACTCTCCGCCGCGGAAATCACGCGAAGGCGTCACGGGCTTTGAGGGAGTTGTGTTCCCGCCACAATAGGTTCCCGTACAACGCGCTGATTCACCGCGTGCAAGGCACGGCGAATGTGAAGGTGGCTGCGCTCATGGACGATTTGAACAACAAGCAGCGATATTTGAAGCAAGCAATCGAATCGGCGAAGAAAGCTGTGGAGCTATCGCCGAATTCAGTCGAATTTGCTCATTTCTACGCGAATCTGTTGTACGAGGCTGCCAACGACAGCAAGGAATACGAAGAGGTAGTTCAAGAGTGTGAGCGCGCATTAGCTATAGAAATCCCTATAGATCCCGCTAAAGAGAGCTTGCAGAACGAGAGTCAGCAGAAGATTTTGACGGCCGAAGCTCGTATCGCGCATGTGCAGAGTGAGCTTAGGAGCTTGATACAGAAATCGAACATTGCTTCGATTTCAACCTGGATGAAGAACTTGGGGACTGGTGATGAGAAGTTTAGGTTGATTCCTATCAGGAGAGTAACTGAGGACCCGATGGAGGTTAAGTTAGTTCAAGCTAGGAGACCCAATGAGATTAAAAAAGCAACCAAAACAACCGAAGAAAGACGAAAAGAGATTGAGGTTAGGGTTGCAGCTGCTAGATTGTTACAACAGAAATCAGAGATTGGTCAATTGCAACAAAGTAATGATGGGGAGAGGACTGTGGATTCTGTTTCGGGTGGGACTGAGAGGAGAGAAAGAGAGAGGAGGAAGTATGGGAGTAATGTGAGGAAAAGTGGGTCTAAAGAAGAGAGGAGAGATTATGTTCGGTCCTATTGGAATTCCGTGAGTGTGGAAATGAAGAGGGAGTTGCTTAGAGTTAGGGTTTGTGATATTAAAGCTCATTTCGGGTTGTTGAAGGATGTTTTGGCAAATGAGGTATTAGCGGAGGCATTGTCATTTGCAGAGGAAAATAAGACCTGGAGATTTTGGGTTTGTTGCAGGTGTAATGAGAAGTTTGCTGATTCAGAGTCGCATATGCACCATGTTGTGCAGGAGCATATGGGGAATTTGTTGCCTAAAATGCAGGCAGTTTTGCCTCAGAGTGTTGATAATGAGTGGATTGATATGATTCTTAATTGTTCTTGGAAGCCATTGGATATTTTAGCAGCAGTTAAAATGCTTAGGCGGAATGAATCAAAATCCCGAGATTCTGAGATTGGTGAGGATTTCTACTCGGGGAACCAGAATGATGAGTGTGATGATTGCTTTAAAGATGCATGGGATTCTTCACCTGAGAAAGAAAACTTGGGGGATACTTATAATTGCAGTGCTGTTGAGGGAAATGAATGTGAGAAAATAGGGAGCATCCAGTGTAAAGATTGTGATGGTAACCAGGGGACTATTATATATCCAGTTATTGATAGTTGGCCGGTGTCTGATGACGCTGAGTGTGCAAAGCTACTTGAAAGAATTCATGCTTTATTTGAGATGCTTATTAAGCATAAGTATCTTGCTGCAAGCCATCTTAGCAAAGTCATACAATACACGATGGATGAATTGCAGCAGAGTTTGGCTTCTGGTTCTCAGCTACTGAATCATGATGTTGACCAAACACCAATGTGCATATGCTTTTTAGGTGCTTCACAGCTCAAAAAAATCGTCAAGTTCTTACAGGATATATCTCATTCCTGTGGTTTGGGTAGGTATTCTGAGAAAACTAATTCTACAGATGAAGCAAAAAGTGGCACTCAGGGTTTTGAGATCAAAGAGAAGATTGTTCTTAATGGAGATGCATCATGTCTCCTTCTGGATGAACGGTTACTGCCAGCTGAATGTATCTCTGGTGATGCTGTTGATTCAACTCGTGTTAATGTTGGCAATGAATATGGGGCCGTGTCAGATGCAGATGCTTTACTGTCCTGGATCTTTGCAGGCCCGTCAAGTGGGGAACATCTGACATCGTGGGCGCATACAAAAGAAGAGAAAACACATCAGGGAACGGAAATTCTCCAGACTCTTGAGAAGGAATTTTATCACTTACAGAGCCTTTGTGAAAGAAAATGTGAGCATTTAAACTACGAAGAAGCACTGCAGGCAGTGGAGGATCTCTGTCTTGAAGAGGGTAAGAAGAGGGAGACTGTCACAGAATTTGGTCATCGGAGCTATGAGTCTGTCCTTAGGAAGAGAAGAGAAGAGCTTCTTGAGGGTGAAAATGATATTACGTTCATTGGCAGTCGGTTTGAATCAGATGCTATATCTAATGTTCTGAAAGAAGCTGAAACACTGAATGTCAATCAATTTGGGTATGAAGATAATTATGCTGGTATTAGTTCTCATTTATGTGATCTGGAATCTGGTGAAGATGATGACTGGAGAACCAAGGACTATTTGCATAAAGTAGACACATGCATAGAAGTTGCAATCCAGAGGCAGAAAGAACAGTTATCAGTGGAGGTCAGTTCGTTGGTTCTAGAAACACATTTTTATTAATATAAACATTGATGTTGATCCTTACTGTTCTACCTCTCTTGTTTGCTTGTGCAGCTCAGCAAAATAGATGCTCGAATAATGAGAAATGTCACTGGGATGCAGCAGTTGGAACTGAAACTTGAGCCTATTTCGGCCCATGACTACCGGTCTATATTATTGCCTCTAGTGCAGTCATACTTGAGGGTTGGTATTGAACAACTTGATCTCCCTGTGGAGTTCCTTGCATCTTTTGGGCCTAACTTTATAAATTTTAATTTCAATATTTCATTCTAGGCACATTTAGAGAATCTGGCTGAGAAAGATGCCACAGAGAAGTCTGATGCTGCAAGAGAAGCATTTTTGGCAGAACTTGCCCTTGATTCCAAGAAGGGTTCCCGAAGAGGAAGTGATAATTCAAAACATATGCATGACAAGACAAAGGATAAAAGAAAGAACAAAGAGTTCAGGAAAACCAAGGATTCAAAGGTTCTCAATTCGTGGTTTAGTTTTCTTTTTCAAATTTCATTTGGAAGTTACTTAAACATACGAAATCCATAACGCAGTTCTAATATTTTCTTACTTTTTCAGGCTTTTGGAGGTAATGAGCAGCACATGGTTCACGATGAAGCTGCTGAGCGAGTGTATGTTTCCCTCTTGCATCCCCTTTCCACATGCAAGTTCACTCTTTCTGTTACATGCCAGTATGCCACCATCTTTAACTATTGCTTAACAGATTTTTGATGCTTGTCTTGATGCAGTTCCTTTCCAGTTGAATCGGATGGTGATCATCCAGAGTCGGAGACTGTTGTTTCTGTGAATGGTGATGAGTTGAGACTGCAGGAAGAGGAATTTAGACGTAAAATTGAGCTCGAAGCAGAGGAAAGAAAGCTTGAAGAAACCTTAGAGTATCAAAGACGAATTGAGAATGAGGCTAAACTGAAACACCTTGCTGAGCAACATAGAAGATCTATTCAAACATTTTCTGAAAAGGTGGCAGATGGGGCACATAATGATAACTTGGATAACGGTGCCAATGATCTGTATGTGCATGAGTCGAGTAAACCTTCAACACCAGTAAGCTTCCCAGTCTTTGACGTTGTTATATGAAATGAGATAGAACTTGGTGCTACTGTTTCCAATGTCCATTTCCTTGGACAGTTGGTTTGTTTATTTGAATACACGAGATATGCTAAGAGGAAATCCTTGCTGGATATTGTAGAAGATATATATACTTTACCTAATAAATCCTTATGAACTAGCACTTATGTACTGTACTTGTACTTTTCTGGAACAGTTGCCGCTGATTAATGAATTACCAAGCAATTTAGAAGGCATGCCTGTGAATGGTGCAAACAGTGCTGCAGTAATTCAATCTTCTCCCACTCCTGGTTTTCAAAGCACCAATACTACACATCATGCAAATATTAAACAAGGTTCTCAATCTCAATCTTATAGTAAGATTCCTGTATCCTATAACATATGCAATCATGTTAATCATCTATTTCTGTTTTGCAGGGATATCTAATGGAGGAATTATGGAGGATGGCTTTGTGCCTTCTGACAGAAGACCAGGAAGGAAAAATAGACGGCAGAGGAGTTCCACCAGGTCTCAAGATGGGAAGAGTCGGGCCGTTTCGTCTGAAAAGGAAACTATTAATGTTAGATCCCATGAAAGTCTTAATGCTGGTGGTGGTAAGCCTTATGTTCTTATTAGGTTTTGTGCTCTAATATTATGTTTTCTAATGCGTTTATTCATATTTAAGAGGGACATTTTATTTGTTTTCAATAATGTTTTAATAGTTGCTTAAATCAGTGTATTTCAGTAGACTTTAATGCTTCTGAGGTGATTCAATAAGAATAAATTGGAATTGAGATCACTTGGCCACACGGTGAAACATCAAACATGTCAAAGATAGTTGCTTGTCATTCTAGATATGTACCATAATAACTAATTGGTTTTTTCAACCCTGGTGTGTAGGAGTCAGAAGCATGAACTTTCTTCATGTTGATATGAAACCACCCCCTACCAAATTTTGCTGAAAGCTGTATTTGAAAATGTAAAGCATTAGTAACTTGGGATAATGATTGTATTGTTCATTTTGTTTTTATTAAAAAATCATGCTAATAATGCCACTTTTAAAATAATTTTGTTGTTATGACTTACAACTTGCTTCTTGCGAAAGTGAATGTCTCTGACATTAATTCTACCATCTGGGCAATATTGCTTTCCCTTAGTCTGTATTCTTTTACAGAAGGAATGAACCATTTAAATCAGATCCTTGATGGAAATCTTTGTATTGTGTCTATGCAACATTGTAAGGAAGATATGGAGGTCATTGCACATGCTGTCATAAATTAATTCCAGATTTCATATAAGAATTGAATATATGAAAAAGAGTTTTTTGAACTACTGGATTGAGTCATTATCTATGTGGAAACAGTTTACCTTCTGCTGTGTTAATGCCGTTTTTGTGGTTGTTTACATATTATAGGTTCCATTAATCCTTCTGCTTATCCAAATTGTCTTATTGACACTTGCATATTAGATTATTTTAAACTCCAGAAGTAATGTGTTATGTTTTTGTTGGTGTGACAGTCACTTGTGCCTTTTTATTTTGTCACATGTAACTGTCTGCCTGAAAATTCTACTTTTTAGCCACCCCTGCCCATCTATTTAATGTGTAATTAATGTTATCATGGATTTCTTTGCATGGAATCAGCTGGTCCTTTGTTGGGAGATGGTGGAACGAAGACGTTGAGACAATTACAAGCAGAGGAGGACGATGAGGAAAGGTTCCAAGCCGACCTTAAACAAGCTGTACGGCAAAGTCTTGGTACACCCTATATTCTTTCTTTATTTTCACGTTGGCCTTTTGTTGTTATGGTACTCCAATAATCAAGTGTTCGATTCAATTTAATTACTGGATGTGCTGTCAGATAACTTTATTAATTATCTTATTTAGGAGTTACTTCAAAATGTTATCTGAAGCTACTAGTGAACTCTCTAACTTTGTATGATGCTGTTTCTTAGACGCATTCCAAGAGCGTCAGAAAATCCCCTTGGTTTCAAGTTTGAGGGTGCCACAAAAGTTGCCTCAGGAAGTAAATAACTTTGGCGTTTCATCAAATGAAATCCCCAGTGAGAATGTGAATGGAACTGATGTATATGGTGCAGGACTGAAGAATGAAGTTGGTGAATACAATTGCTTTTTAAATGTTATTATACAGGTAGGTGTTACACAGTTAATTTCAGTTGATGATCTCTATTGGGGTGATTTATTTTATTCTTTGCATACTTATTTTTCCTGGCTTTTTTTGGTCTTTTTCTTTATAAATTCAGTCCTTATGGCATTTAAAACGGTTCCGAGAGGAATTCTTGAGGAGGTCACCATCAGAACATGCTCATGTGGGAGATCCTTGTGTTGTCTGTGCATTATATGAGATTTTTTCTGCACTGAGCATTGCGTCAACAGATACGCGGAAAGAAGCAGTTGCCCCTACATCACTGAGGATAGCTCTGAGCAATTTGTACCCAGATAGCAATTTCTTCCAGGAGGTGAATTGACATAACTGTTTTTGCACCTGTTGCCTTTATAATCTTTGCAGTTTATTTATTGATAAATAATTCCTATAAAAAAAATTCCTATATTTGAAAAGTTATGATTAATATACCTGCAAATGACAGGCTCAGATGAATGATGCTTCTGAAGTACTGGCAGTGATATTTGATTGCCTTCATCAGTCATTTACTCCGGGCACTAGTTTTTCTGATGCTGAATCAGTGGAAAGCAATTGCACGGGGGGTTGGGATTGTACAAACAATGCTTGCATAGTCCATTCCCTTTTTGGAATGGATACTTTTGAACAAATGTACTGCCAGCATTGCGGTTTGGAAACCAAACATTTGAAGTACACCTCTTTCTTTCATAACATAAATGCTAGTGCACTCCGAACTATGAAGGTATCTTTTCCGATGGTGAAGATAGTCTCTGCAAGTTGTCATGTTTTGTTCGGTACATGAAATAATTCCCCTGTTTCTCTTTTTGTTATCTTTTTTCCATTCAGGTTATGTGTGCAGAAAGCTCCTTGGATGAGCTTTTGAATCTTGTAGAGATGAACCATCAGTTAGCTTGTGATCCAGAGGTTGGTGGGTGTGGGAAACTCAACTACATCCATCACATTCTTTCAACCCCGCCTCATGTTTTTACAACAGGTGATTTCAGTTGTGGATTAAATCTTCCTATACTAGTGGTGAATGTTGTTAAAACTGGTGTTGATGTTTATGTTTGGTCTTGCAGTACTGGGTTGGCAGAAAACATGTGAGAGTGCCGAAGATATAACAGAAACACTAGCGGCCCTAAGCACTGAGATCGATATCAGTGTCCTTTACCGTGGGCTGGATCCAAAGAGCAAACATAGCTTAGTTTCTGTGGTAGGTTTTGTCCGATGAACCTTGACAATGGATATTTGAATGCAGTTTGATATGATGACCTTTGCTTGGGTAAATTTAAAAGATGGGTTTGACTCTGTTAATATTTCTGGAAGGGAAGTTGTCATTGGAATGTAGTAGCACAATTAGAGCCAATGTCATTAAAATTAGCAAATGTTAAGCACCAGACCAAGAGGATATTGGTTAAACACCTAGAAGTGGAAAGGTGGCAGAGATTTGAATTTTACCTTAAAAGTTTTGTTCAATCATTTCCTTGCTAATAACATCCATAAAATAGAAGATATAGAAATACTAAGAGAGTGTTAATATGTATGCCAGAGCCTGAAACTTCTGTTGTTTAATTTCCATTTCTATCATCTGTCCTTAATGAATAATATATATATGTGGTCCCTTTTGTTATATAGTCTCTGCGTTTATTTGAATTTCAGATGTTTGATATATCCATCTATAACTTTGTTGAAGAGATTGATTCTAAATATCATTGACAATGTGCCACTGCTGCAACTTTCAGGTTTGTTACTATGGACAACATTACCATTGCTTCGCCTATAGTACTGATCATGAACGGTGGATTATGTATGATGACAAAACTGTCAAGGTAAAATAACTTTTGTTTTTAAACCTTTTTCTAAATACTGCATTTAGTAGATGTGGGTATACAAGAGGTCTTGTAATCGAATCCCACACATATCGGGATTTGGTATATATTTGAGCTCTATTTGCTTATAACCCACAAGAATATATCAATATACGTGGGTGTTTCATGTTATAACAATCTGTTTTTGATGTTTAGGTGATTGGTAGCTGGTCCGATGTTCTTATCATGTGTGAAAAGGGGCACTTGCAACCTCAGGTTCTTTTCTTTGAAGCTGTAAATTAGATACACATAGCGGTAGTTGTCTCCATTATTTGCTGCAATGGGAAGCATAAAGTCTGTCATGACCTGGCATTCAATTACTGTCTATGATGGGACGGGACGTTGTTTATAGTTAATGCGTTGCGTCCTTCATCCCTGCAGTTCAGACAGTAATACTTGCAACATTGATTTTTAAAGGAAGTAAGAGAAGTTTTGGTACAACATTCAGAGAGTTGTGATATAAATCAAGAGTTTTGTGATATAATTAAGGAATTTTGTAGGAGAAAGTGGCTTTTCTGGGAAGAAAGAGGAGGCTGAGGAACCAATGAGAAGTTGAGGAATCATATAATAATAGATTAGCCTGAAAACATAGTTTCTGGTACTATTGCCTCCTCCATGGATTTTTCACCTTTTTTTGTTTTTAATTGGACGTTTCGAATAAAGATGGTTTGGTGGAGAAAAGAGAAGTAATTACTTGGTCGCCAGGTAGGCCGATGCATTGCAAAGAAATGAATGCTGTGCTGGGGAATACATGTAAGTTAGGATAAACAATTTCCCGTAGATGTTATCTTTTTTCAGGAATATTTTTTCTCCAGATTTTTTGTTTTCCTAAAAAGGGTTTATGTATAGATATGATCATGGTCCCTTCGGGTCCTCAAATCTTTGTACGGAAATCTATCATCATCATCATCATGATAATGCCGATCAAGTTGAAATTTTGAATTCATGTTGCTCATAATTCAGTTTCAAAATGTATGCAAAATGCATGAATTTTTGGGTAGGAATAAATCAGAATTCATGTTTTTTGTCAATCCTTTTGTTCATTTTACAAGTGAATTATTATTTGCAGTTGCCTCTGAAATCTTAATGTTTCAGTTTTTGTTGAATAATAGGATTTCAGATGTTCCTGCTTGTTGAAAAGAAAACTTGGCAAGCAATAAGTGATTAAATGAAACACTGATTTTTTTTTTTTTTTTATTGAAATTAATATGTTGACTAAAAGGGCTTGATTCGGATACGGAGTTATCACCACGGTGACATTCGGTAGATTTCACACAATTAAAGACACTTATCGATAAACTTATCTAGCAAAAAAAAAAAAAAAAAAAAAAAAAAAGAAATAAATTTGATTTCGAAGCCTCCCAATCCCATGTTTAGAGAGCTGAAAAATAGGGAGATGTTATAGTTTTTGAACATTTGTCCCTAACGGTCACTCCTCTGTAGATAGAATAGAGAAGTTGAAAAGAAACATCTCCGAATTTATAGCTTCTCTCATCTATCTTTTTTTTTGTTTTTACTAAGTCTTCTAATACCACTAAATTCGCTGATATCAGACCTGTTCAGATCAATTATGTTAACCATTTCAGTTTCAACATAACAATCTCTCTCTCTCTTTCTACTTCTATTTCTTCTTCTTCTTCTTCTTCTTCTTCTTCCTTCTTCATCATTCCTTATGAAACAACACTTGTTCCTCTACTTTGCAATATTATTATTAATCAAAAACAACAACAACAACAACAACAACAACTCACCTTTTGATTGGTTTGATTCGAATGCCATAGATATGACCCTTAAGGGTGGCACCAGCCAAGCCTGCGCTGCGTGCAAGTACCAAAGAAGACGGTGCTCTTCCGAGTGCCCTTTGAAACCTTACTTCCCTCCTGATCAACCCAAAATGTTTCAAAATGCTCACAAGTTGTTTGGTGTCTGCAACATTTTGAAGATACTAAAGAACTTGGATGCTGATCAGAAAACTGAAGCAATGCGGTCTATTATTCACCAGGCCAATATCCGTGACCAGTACCCTGTTCATGGATGTATGGGTGTTATTAAAAAGCTTCGTGATCAGATTTGGCTCGCTGAGGAAGAGCTTCATGCTGTTCTTTTACAACTCGACATGTATAGGCAACATTATCACCAACAGATTTCTTCGTCTTTGCCTGATGATGTTGTGCCTTCCCAACTAGAGTTGGGCATGGCGCCGCCCAATAATGCACTTTCGCTTTTCAATCATGCTCCACACCAGCAGCCTTACAATGCTGCTGCTGCTGCTGCTGCTTTGCCTATTGCACAACACCACTCTTATTCTAATAACAGTTACAGCTCTACTTACATCGATTCCAAGGATAACTTATCGAATTCGATGTGGGTTCAATATCCGTATGCTACCAACAATAATAACAATTCTATGGCAATTCAATCTCAACTGGTTTCAGGAATTCAACAAGAAGTTGTTCATGATTATGATGAGTTGCATCCCTTTTTTGATACCATTGATGACAGACAATCGTACATAGATTCCAAAGAGGCTTATGAGTCAAGGTACACATTATTCAACATTTTCAATATTCCTAAAAGTTACATTCATGATTCAACAACAACTATATATATGGATAATATGCTTGTAGTTCATAATTCTGTTGAATTCAGCATTAACAGTGTAATTTCCATATGCAGCTCGGAAGAATCGTTGAAAGATACAACTCAATCCATGGAGCACGTTGCAGAAAATGAATTGAAGAGTGCTGCTGCATGCTTCAGTCTTACCAGTGTCAACTGATTAATAAGCCAGAGAAGATTAGCATGATCCTTTCTTTTACTTTTTGATCATAATTTCTTTCATAGAGTAAATTCCACAATTTTGCGCCTTTTTTTTTTTTTTTTTTTTACTTTCCTTTTAGGCAAATTATAAACATTCATAGCCAAAATTAGAAAAACTAGTTCTTTGATCAATTATTTAATTCAGATTACAATTTATAGTTTTTCAATAAAAAATCATTTCTTTGATTTTGAATTATATTATGGAGTTATGCTGATTGATATCAATGCTCTCACTATATTTATGTTCTTCTTTCTATGTACAAAGTCCTATCCTTCTGAATCTTTGAATTTGTTTTGATGTTGAACTCACATGCTTGTCCTAGTTCAGAAACTGCGGATTTCGGTACCTACCATTATATGAGTGTATATAATCTGGCTCTAAACTGTTCATCCTTAGTGGTAAACAAAAGATGGAACTTAGGAGAGTTGCCAACATCAGAGGTGGTGCTGTATAGGTAATTTTCCATAACTTTATGCCCAACAATACCTAGTTTGATAACAATCTATAGCATCAGTTCTCCAAGTGGAAGCTCAAATCTGTAAAAAAAAACACAGCTTACGATTCTTCTACCACTTGCTAACAAACAATAACATCGGGGAAAATTATAGGCGTTAGTTTGGATATTGAAGTACTTGTTCTATAATGAATTTTAGCGGTTTAAATTCATTCTGTGTTATCTTAGAAGAGTTCAGGTTTTTATATAAGTTTGTCCTTAACCCGATTAGATTTCTGCTATCCATGAAAACTCTAATTCCTCTTTTTTCTATATCGACCTCTCCTAGTTGTGATCTCTTTCTCTCCTACGTCTATTTGATCCTCTCTCTGACTTTCTTCTTCTGTCCTACATTACTTTCCCTCAACTTTGCATTGCTTGCAAATGAGGTAGTCAGGTTCAAAGCAAGCACTTATGTTTTGAACAATCTAGAGGGAAATGCTAAGCTAGGAAGTTAGCCCCAGATGATAAAATCGACAAATCGGCAACTAAATATGCCAACGGAGTTAAAAAGAAAGAGGTTTACGAACCATGAGTATGTGGAGGATTCAGGCTAGATCTCATGTAAACTACAGCTTAAAAGGTAATATAACTATAAAACTAATTTTATATGCATTTTTTTGGGTGAAATATTAACATTTGGAGCATCAAGATGTGATTACTGAACCAATATATTGGCAAAGTTCAGAAATCTAGGAGCACTATATGCAACTTACTTTGGAAAGTGTACAATTTGATTTTCTAATGATACAAAACAGAATATCCACACTTTAGCATTGGTATCTCAGATATGTAAATCTCCAAGCAAAGGATAAAAGGAAGACCGGAGATATCATTATGGATTCAAGCAGATTATATAAAGTATTAGCAACACAGTGCTTTCAATCAATCACAAGACGACAAGGTATGGTTTTTTACAGAACTTTATCTTTCTCTATGAAATAGTTTTGAGTAAAGAAATTATTCACTCACTATTGAATACATTCAAAGAAGTCGGGTGTTGTATGACCCGCAATACGAGCATTTGTGATACAGCCAATGGAAGGGAGCATTTCCTCTCTTCTCACAATCATTGCACAATATGACCTGTATTTCGTTTCATGGTCAGTCAAAACATATATCCGGCGATAGAGTACTGCATAGAGGTTATTGAATATGACATGAGAAACAATCAAAAGGATGACAAACCTGAGTTCGATCAGAATATTCCTGTGGAATTTTTTCCTCGGCCAACAATGCATCTAACATCCTAAAGTACACCTGCAAAACATTTTCAGGTGTAAAAGCTTCGAAATTTCCCACACACATAAAAACAGAATGAAATGATGGAAATAGTAGCTGACCTGCATGTCCCCAAGTGACTTGCTACAGATAGGGCAGGTATAGTGAGTACAAGTGTAATCCTAGCAGCAGCATCAGAAGTGTCAATAGAGCTGTCCAAATATTTATAGTCTCACAAAAGAAAAATGGGGAATTACAAAAGCCAAGTACCCGAAAACAAGCTGAGTGCATTGAATGACCACATGGAAGGGCCTTCACTGGATCGTTGGACGTGAAGATGTCCTCGTGGCAGATAGGGCAGTTGTCCATAAAACTTTTCTCTCTGCATATATGCACTGAAAGAGACCTTGACATACAAGCATTGCATTTCATGCAATGAAAGTAGTCAATGCCCAAACCTTTCCCTAATCGACACAAGTTACAATAAGGGCAGTGGTAGATTTCCCTGTTGAAAGATTTCTTTTTAGGAACTCCACAAATTAGAGTTAATAATAAGTCTAATATTAGCATAACCAAACCAGGTACATTGAACTTTTCCTAGATCACTGAAATGTACTAAAAAAGAAAAAAGGTAGAAGTGTTTTTGAAGGGCATGTCCATAAATTGATTATCAGAAGACTTCTGATGGAAACTCCAGGCAACATGTTCAGTTCTTACACCATTACAGATCTATAATTCAATTACCAATTATTTCAAATGATAAGAAAGCTTGGAAACTAAAACAGGTCAACCAGGATACATCACCTGTCGTCATCAAATAATTTGCAGATCCTACAATAATATCTTCCCATGGAGAAATTTTTGCAGGAAATAGTTGAGCATGTGGAGCCAATTGGCTGAATTATCAAGCACTTCATGCACATCATCTTTGTTATAGATTTCCTACGACCATATCGAAAGGGGCAGAAAAATGTGAGAAAGAAAAGTGAATAGCTAAAATTTCAAAAGAAAATTGCTGTTCTTACCTATCTATTAGATGTTCAGCTACCTCATCATGGCAGCGTATGCATGTATAAAGCTGGTTGCAGCAGGGGGCAACTAGCTTACAGTTCCTCGTGTAGTGTTTGCAACCAAATATTAGTTTGCGAGGATCTTGATAAGATGGATGTTGACCTGGAATTTCTTCCCCGTTACTTGACGCGGTTACTTCTGAATGAGTTGTTTGTTGTCCAGCAATCCAGTCGCTAAAACAGTGGACAGCAGTGTCAGGTTTCATAAGATTGTAATCTCCAACATACAGGCAAAGCAAGTTAAAATTTTAGAAGCAAAGAGATGCTTACTACCAACCTCATTAACAGGTTCTGGATTATATATGATTTTCTCTGAGGATCTAAGGAAGAATCACGCGATACTCTCCTTATTGCAGCCACCATATTTTCTTGACTCATTGTGCTAAGGCTCCCATGCTTTCTACACTTCTGACTGTCTGTGAAATTTTGCCCCGGTTTATCAATCCAGTCCTTGATATCAGCCACTTCATTGCATTTCTTCTCATCATCGTGACTGCAATGTCTTTTACATTCTGAACATTCGTCATTATTCCGTTCTTCATTACACTTCTCTAATGACTCGATATTAGTCCAGTTGCGATTTTTTTGAGGAAAATCGCTGCCTCTTTTGCAAACGGATTCTCCTTTTTGTTCATCTTGAACATCATTAGAAAGATATGTTGAAATGATCTCCAAAGGATCTGCAGTCAACTTAGGAGCAACTTTTGATTTCTCTGCTACCTTTTCTACAACATAGCCCTCCCACCATTCTCCTAACCATTCTTCAAACAGTGTATTTTTTGTGGCATTGAGCCACAAAGACATCATGGTACCTTGTTCTTCAGGCGTTAACGACGCCATTAGCCAGGGTATCATGTCTTGTAATGTTTCTGCTCTTATTCTTCCAAGCATGGACCTTATGATTTTTTCTTGCTCTTCAATAGAGAAGCATTCTCTAAACAAGGGCCAGAGCTCTGTTTCTTCACGATGAACATGTTCTGACAACAATTTATGCATTGATTTGCATATATCATGGAGCCTGATACACAACCGATGATACTTGAACATTGTCTGATTCTGTGTATTTGAATTGATACTAGAAACTGAAACTTGCAATTCAACCATCTCATTAAGAATATGGGATATCTTTATAAAATTTTCAGATTCTAATCGATGGTCAATGGAGTACGAGTGGCTAATGTTTTGAAGTTTCCCCTTTGCCTCCAAGGCTGGGAATGCAATCTCATCCTCTGCATCACTATGAATTT
Organism: Acer negundo; assembly: GCA_035582765.1. Taxonomy (NCBI): domain Eukaryota; kingdom Viridiplantae; phylum Streptophyta; class Magnoliopsida; order Sapindales; family Sapindaceae; genus Acer; species Acer negundo. Next base: position 32,102,292 of record CM069238.1, read on the forward strand.
GATATAAAAACCGTATCAAGTGGAATCGCCGATGAAAATCCATGAGAATCGGAGCATTTTCAACCAACTGAGCTGAGCCGGAAACAAGGTATTCCAAATCATTTTTTAGCGCCTTGTGGGATAAAAAAATGAGGTCTATTGGGATTGGTGCATCAACGGTGGAAGAAGAAGTACAACCTCTTTCAACAGAAACTTTTGGAGCGGGATATAATGTTCTAACAGTTGGAGGGAAAAATATATGCAGATTGATTCCACTGGAGTACAACGTCTCATTCTTCGTAGTAGTGTGGGAGTCGGAAGATGAAGAATAAGACAAACATTTGTTGTCATTGTTGGTAAAAATTGGCTCCAATGGGTGAAAGGAAGAAGATTCAACAGATTCCTTGATTTGCTCAGATGGGAAAGAGCATCTGCTATTGAAAATTTTTTGCAAGTCCATTCTGAAGTTTTCAACAGAGGTTTTACCTGAATAACCAATGCGGAACCAGTCATGTAAGAGGGACGCAAATGATTTATCGATTAAAGAATCTTCCTGATTTATGCCATGAAGAATGGACTTGGATTCATTCTCAGATAAGTGAGCTGAAAACCAAGTGATCACACTCTTTAGCAACCCAAGTGGCATCATATATAAGGTCATGTATAGTAGCTGCTGCTGCATCTTATTGCTGCAATTCTGGCTAAAGACTGGGAACACCTGATTTTTACAAGACAAAAGGAAAGCATTTCTAATTAACTCTTCAGAAACTGAAACTAATAGTAAATTGCTCTAACTTAGTGCTAGTTTTAACTTTTTGAATGGTATTCTCTCCTACACATGCACTACAAGAACGTTTATAAAATAGATGGTGTACCTCGGTTTCTTGGAAAGAAAACTGTTTGCTGACTTGCATCACAAAAGACTCCAGTTCGCAGATAAGCATCTCCACAAACTTGCAAAGAGGTATACCATCTTGAAAAAAATGGTTTAGTAACTGCTGTAAACCTTCAATGTGAAATTGTTCTTCAGGAGGAGATGGACAGCCGCTGGGAAGTTCATTTAATACAGGATAACAAAATTTCTCCATTGTAGTTCTGTAAACCAAGAAAAAAAAAAAACCTCTAGATATATGATTTTTGCTAATAACTGCAGAAGTAGAAGAAACAGATGTTCATAATTGAGTATACTAATTACCTGTAGAGGATAATGACATCAATGAGGAATTTAAGCTGGACAATTGTTGAATCTAGATCCAGAAAAACATTTGAAGATTTTATTTGATATAGATTGTCCAGAATTCCTTCCAAATCCTTCCTTATGGTTCTATGCCATAGTAGAAGACCATCAATTGGACCATATCCAGCATTTGTTTGGAGATCACATGCATTGTTCCAGGACCAATTTTCTCCAAATGACCTCTTAGCTGAAAGAAATTTTAGTAAACTTTTCTGATTTAAAAATCCATCAATATGATCAGCTCTTGGTTCGGTATCTTTAACGAGCCAAGAAATAACCACCTGCAAAAGCATATTTAAACTAATCACTTGCTGAAAGATGAATCAGGTTGCATATTTAATTATTGGATTTACCTCTTGCATTGATGTTTCTTCAGGTACAATTTCTCTTATACAATGTGTGATGTCTCTTTTCTCATCCTCGGAGAAAAAGGACATCAACCATGGTAAAATAACCTCTAGAAGCATTACAGGAACACTGCATAGAAATTGAAACACAAGTGAGGCTTGCTCTGTACAAGAGAACTGCTGCATCAGCAAAGGAAAAACCTGCAAGCCCCATACATAGTGTATTTAAAACACGCACCGCAGTTGGATTATATAAAGGGCAAATTATTGCAATGAATACTAATATGAATCCATGAAATATATAATAAATTTGATATTAAGGTCCAGAAGTTGTCTCAGGTCCTTTTAGAAATGAAAAGCTCCACCACATTCTTCTGTATAACTTTAATATGATTAAAGTTCACTTTTTGTTAGCTAGGCCAGAGGCAGAAAAAAGAGAAATGGTAGCAATGACGTTGCTTCTGGCTCCTTTATATTTCTTTTAAATTCATTTATTCTATTTCTGTTCTTCAAGCATATGTACAAATGTCTTTAAGATATGCTCAACTTTAACCAAAATCAATGTTATCAGCAAGGTGTCACGGCCCGCTACATCCAAGCCTATCCAAGCCAATTGTACTCAAAGCCTAGTAAAGCTTTCCTTATAGCAATACAAGCTTTTCTTTACTTATCGTCCAAGCTCTTCTATTTCCTTTCTCTAGTCTCTCTTGTGTGTGAGGGTGACTCTCCATGGCTTACTTAGTGCTTGTTTGGTTGGGCTTTTTACTGCCTCAAAAGGTCTACAAACATCTATTTGAGTTTTTTAAAGTTGTTTGGTTAGGCTTTTAAGATTATCTATTTTAAATTGAGTAGAGGCCAGTAGAGTTTAAACCTCTACTAGGCAAAAACTCATAGGGAAGTGCTTCTCCAAATAGACATTTAAAAAAAAAAAAAAAAAAAATCTACTAACCAAACAACTATAATTTTTTTTTTCAAAAACTCTATTTCTGATAAATCTAATGTAAGTAGATCTTTTACAGATAGAGGTTTTTCAAAAGCCCAACCAACCAAGCTATGCTAAGTGCTGCACGGGATCCGTTGCAAAATTTAAGCCCGTGACAGTTGTTATCAAAGCCTCGTCAAGCAACCACAGTTGGTTCGCGAAGCAATGGCCTCCGACAGCGAAGTTGCTACTAGAGTGGAAGAGCAAACATGTGGTCATGGTGAGCAACGCACCCACACCAAGCAAAGCAAGTCCAAAGGTCCATCCATGGATGCCTTGGAAGCTAGGATGACTGACTTGGAGGAAGCCGTCTCCGGATCACAGACCACCTTGAGAGACATTGTAGGACGTCTCGACGGCCTAGAGGCGAATTATGGCACAATCACTCAAGCAACCAAGTCCATGATCCACGAGTTCCAAAAAGGCTTCAAATAGGACCTGTGCTTCCTCACCCAGGAGTTCCGCAACCTTCGCACCTTCGTAGAGCGCGGGTTTAGTGCTATACGTGCAGATGTAGATGAAGTCTACACCGAATGGGCTTCGTATCGGAGTAGCCCAACCGTCAACTTTGGTGCCACCACTAGCACCAACACCATTCAGATCCCTAAACCATCCACTTACAGTGGCAATCGTAAAGCCATGGAAGTGGAAAACTTACTCTTAGGCCTGGAGCAGTACTTTAAGACCAAGGGAGTTAGGGATGATACGACACGGATCACCAATGCTCCCACCTTCTTTCGGGAATTTGCTTAGCTATAGTGGCGATGCAAACACGGTGATACGATCAATCCCATCACCACATGGGACGAGTTTAAGAGGGAACTCAAGAAGTAGTTCTCTCCGACCAACACCGAGAAAGAGGTCTGCGGCTGCCTCCGTCGCCTCAAGCAGTCGGGGTCCATCCACGACTACGTCAAGGAATTCACAACCTTAACCCTTGAGAGATCGAGGACATGTTTGATAAAGATAAGCTCTTCTTCTTCATGGACGGCCTCAAAGACTGGGTTAGGGTGGAGTTGGAAAGGCGGAACGTACAGGAACTTGGAATCGCTATTGCAGCTGCAGAATCACTTACTGACCTCACCTGGTCTAAGGAAAGGAGCGACAACCAGGGTGAAGGAGGAGACAAGCCGAAAGACAATGATCGCAAGGACAAGAGGTGTCCCAAGTCCCTTAATGGTGACAATCGGCATGACACACAAGGAGGCAAGCCCGTAGTGATCAAGCTGAAGAGTCCATGCTTCATTTGCAATAGGCCACATTGGGTATGTGACTGTTTAAAGCCGAAGATGATCAATGCCATGGTCACTCAGCCCGAGGAGACCAAGGCAACTGAAGCCCAAGCAAGCATGAGATCTATCCAACAAATATGTGCACTCAATGGTCACCACACCGTGCCTCCGACACTTGCCAAGAAAGGCCTCATGTTCGTGAGCGCCACTATCAAAGGCAAGCTGGTACGTGCATTGTTGGACACCGGGGCAACGTACAACTTTATCTTGGTGGACGAAGCCAAACAACTTGGTCTTCAAGTCACCAACGAGGGAGCTGCCATCAAAGCGGCAAACACACCGACTAAACCAATAAATGGCACAACGAAGGGAGTCACTGTCCACCTAGGACCATGGAGTGGAAAGGTGGACTTCTCAGTGATCCCCTTGGACGACTACCAAGTGGTTCTAGGCATGACGTTCTTCAACCAAGCCAATGTTTTTCCCCTACCCGCTGCTAGCTCGCTCAACATTCTCGATAGGAGCAAAGTATACACCATCCCGGTGGTGCGCATGACCAAGCCAGAAATCAAGATGCTATCCGTCATACAGCTCGAGAAGAAACCAAGTTCTCCCACCTCTTCAAAGAACAACATGCCAACCGAAGGCGTTCGGAAGAAGAGGAGTCTTGCAAGCCATGGGAAGCGATGATCGAGGACAACGCAAGGAGGCATGACAAATGCCAAGCTACCGTTTCAACAATGCAGGCCCCCTTGCAGTCAAAGGAGTCGACACGACACGACGTGCGTTCGACTCCTAACACAAAGGCGATCCTTCATGGGAGGCTTTCCAAGCCGAAGTCCTACCATCCGAAGGATCCAATCCGTGGCAGACTCAAGCTTGCACAATGCCGACGCGATGAGGACGTCGTGAATTTAGGTGGGGGAGGATGTCACAGCCCGTTACATCCAAGCCTATCCAAGCCAATTGTACTCAAAGCCTTCTAAAGCTTTTCTTATAGCAATACAAGCTTTTGTTTACTTACCATCCAAGCTCTTCTATTTCCTTTCTCTAGTCTCTCTTGTGTGTGAGAGTGACTCTCCAAGGCTTACTTAACAACATTCACCAAGAAGTTGCCTAAGTGCCATATGGGATCCGCCATGAAATTTAAGCCCGTGACAAAGAGCTCTGCTTAACATGAGATTCTCTGAAGCTGAAATGTTTTCGTAAATATTGGACTAGTTAACTTGAATAAATTTACCAACTCAACGGAGTATATATCCTCCACACAACTCTAAAGCCTCGACGGGTAATGTGGAGTAACTTGATCCGAGAGAAAAACATACAATACGACTAAGTTCCCAAACCGAGCAAACATTATAAGCAAAAAATATAAATGGGAACCTACCTGCTCCTCTTCTTTCAGCATATGCTGGCAAATGAAAGTCTGGAGAGTGCCAATGCAGAAGACAAGTTCTTGAAACGGCTTGGACATAACTTGATCTCCCTCCAGTAACACATTCAGGCGATCGAACACAGAGTCAAATACATCATCTATGCTATTGTGTTCGAGCGAATATGTACAGGCCACATTTTGCACATGTACATCTAGTGATAAAAAGATCACCTGCCAAGGAAAAAAAATTCCATTTCACTCTTGAAAGTTCCGAAGTTAAGGCTGATAAATGTCTAAATTTGAAACATTATTTTTCCATTTTCAGTTTAACATAACTATCTGAACCTTTTAATCAAATTTTAGATACATCAAACCTAAAGAAATCTCTAGATTACATGAAATCCCAAATTATAATTATGAATAAAGTTTTTTTGAAACAGCAATTTTATTAAAGGGACAAAAGGTACCCCAGCACCAGAAAAACACACTGACAAACGAACTACACCCAGAGAAAACTAACAAAACCTGAAGAAAATTAAACAAAACAGGGGAGAGGCATTCGTAAGTCATAACAGTAACAAACACTAAGCAAAGCTGCTTAAACCACAGCCCTCTCCAAACAAAAGCAACAGAGACGCCACAACAAACCCCAGCAAACACAAACAAAACAGGGGAAAAAAACAGAGCATTGACTCCCAAAACGACAACAACTTAGAAAGCAAGCACCATCTGAAAAGCAGAAAACAGCCGCACGAGATAACTCAAGAACTCCATTCCTCTATATCTCCCTCCAAATTAGAAGCCCTTTTCGCTAACATGTCCGCATCGAATTTGTTGATCTAGGATTATAAGTCACTGTAGCCTTCCTCAAAAGGGCTTTGTCCCCTTTTGAGGAAGGTTACAGTGACTTATGAATATCGCCTTGTCCCCTTTCCTTTTAACTCCATTCCTCTATATCTCCTTGTGACTGTAATTACAAGGATCACCTTGTAATTATCAGTAATTCTTATTTGCCAAATTATTATAATTATGAATAAAGTTAAGCAGCACTACCAGACTACTACGGTTATATTAATTGATGCTAGTTAGCAAACATTTAACAAAAGTCAACTATTTTATGCAACTTCCTACACATTCACAGACCACTCCCTCATCAAATAATCCTAGAATTGAATGCAAGAAAATTAGTTTTGTTACTGGAAACATAATTGAACTTTTAGTTGTAAATGAACTTTCTTTATATATAAACATATAAAATTGTGCTTTATTCTACTCTCATTTAAACTAAAAATCACATTAATACTAGTATTTAATAAAAAGGTAAATCCCTTTTAGCATCAAAAGTAGTGTTAAGAAAAAATAAAAGTTTGACTTTTCTTGGGTTCCATTTCTAGGGAACAAACAGAAAAATTGAAGCAAGCTGACCTCATCTTCGGTTTCACAGTGACACTTATAAACAAGTTTCAGAAATTCAAATCTCCGGTGTAGCTCGAGTATCAGCTCATGGTTGTAGGACCCGCGCTCCGAAGCAGCAGCTGCCGTGCGACGGAGGTTGGCGAGCTCGGCGCGTAGAGCCTTGTGGAAGTAAACGAGCAAGAGAATCGGGTCATCGGTGAGGCGGACGCCGGAAAAGGAATCGGAAACCGGCGGCGGCGGCGCCTCGTCCTCGTCCTTATCGGCCGCGGTTTCTGGAGAATCCGTGTCGTCCATTTGCAGATACAGATTGCATCAACGGTGAGAGAGCGGAAGAGAAGGCTTCGCATTTGGAAGTGGTGGTCGATTTAACTCTCTCTCTTGTGTGTTTGTTTAGGTTTTTTTGTCTGATTTTAATTTTAATTTTTTTTAAATAATTTTTTTTGTTTAATTGAATATGGTTTCTGATTTTTGTAATTTGCCACGGAGGGTGATGGAGACGTTGTACTGAACGGCGAACTGTTATGAGATTTGGTTGATACTACTCTCCTTCAACGGCACGCGCCTATTATTATTATTATTATTTTTTACCTTAAATACCACATACAACAGTAGTCCGCCGAATCTGAAAAGAATCCATTATTGAAAGTTTCAAAAACAAATTATGGTATAAATATCTCGTATTGATTAAAACTTTTCTCTTCACTTATAATTATATTGCAATCTCAATAAATAGATCATATAGTAAAATCCATTAGTTTTAAGAAATTGACAACTAAAAATTAATGATATCAAATTATAGAATTTATGTTATGAATTTAGTATTGATTTCCACCGCTAACACCTCTCCACTTGACTTCATAGACTACATATGTGTATCACTAGCTTTGCTTTTTCATCATCCATGTAAAGTGACCGCTTCTTCTCCTCTTCTAAGTGAATCAAGTGGTTTTCTAAAGCACTACAAATAGAAATCACGATCTCGTTGTAAAATTGTCTAGAGATCACTACAAATAGTAAAGTTAATATTATCTTTAATCTTTCTCGTCTCTTTCTCTTTATTATTAATTCACAATAATTTATATATTTTACGGGTTCAACTACTATACCGTTACAAAAATAAAAATTTTAAAATTTAGAGCAAATAAAAACTAAAACCAAATAACTCTATCTTCAGAGACAAATGTAAGGGGGGGCCCATAGGGGCCATGGCCTCCCAACCAATAAAAAAAATTATATTATACATAAAATGTAAATGTAAATGTATAATTGTATATAAAATGTGATATATATATATATATATACAAAGTAGGTGATAATATTATCTTGTCCATTTATTATTTTGATAATATAAATTAACTAAAATTTTTTGTTTTCATAATTCTGTTGACCATGAAAATAGAAAACAAAATCAATCCCTTTTAATATTTTAATTTCATATTATTCATATATTGTTACCTAATCTAGTGTGTATTATATATATATATATAATTTTTTTTTTAAAGATTTCATTATAATAAACTAAGTAAATATTGAACTCTTATAGCGACTACCTATATTATTTGTTTTGTTAGGTTAGTTATTAATATGATTTTGATAAATTTATTTTATTAGTTTATTATTTAAATTGTGTTCGAAATTATTATAAATTAAATTTGGTTTGATATGAATATTATAGAATTAAGTTACAAGTATGTAAATAATTATAATTTAAATATATCAATGATATACTGATATTTTAATTAAGCTATTGAAATTTGTATTTTATAAGCCGAGAATTATCAAAATATTATTTTCAGTTATGCAAACCGTTAAAAATAGACATAGGTTTTGTAACAAAATAAAAAATATTTTCTCATACACTATTTAATTATGTAATTGAAATGAAAATTAGGAAGAAAATTAGATTGATTTGGTTATAAATAATTTTTTGGATATAAAATAGATATGTTACATTTTAATTAATTAATGTTTATTTTATTTATTTATCTGTATCATTATTTTAACACCAAATAATATAACATTTTGTTGAAAAGTATCAGGTGCAGGATTCCACACTTTTTCTTGTACGAGATTCCTACTGATATTATTTACAGATTGCGTGACATACACTATTAATTTTTATCTTGACCCCCCAAAACCAAAATCCTGGTTTCGTCCCTGTTTCTTTTAACCTGCAATTACATATATATATATATATATAGGTATTGTATAATAGCTAAATAATGCTATTGCATATTTAATATTTCTTAACTTTTGTTATTGCTTATTTGGAGGGTGCAACTAACGCGCTGGACAAGAGTGTGGACAAATAATGGGTTTGGGTGATTATTTAAAGTTCCCGCGCATGTCACGATGTGATTACGGTAAGATTATCTTTTAATTTAGTCATGTCTGTTACTGTTGGATTTGGTTTATCAGTAGGATTTAATAAGAAATGGTTACCGGAAGAAGAGGGGCTTCGTCCACGCCGTCCGTATCTTGTCATCACGTGGTCAGTAACTTGGGTCAGCCGTTGAAATTAGAACAATCTATACAACTTTTCTTGTCGTTACTCGCGCCTGTGTCCGCATTGGGACCCTCACGTGCTATCTTTGTGTCTCCACGTTCCTCGACAATGTCTTGTCCACGTGGCCCATCATCAGGTGATTGGACCCTTTTTACTTTGCTACTTTTGGAAATTATTCGCTTTCTGTAAATATCACGAAATCAACGGATGCTTCTTTTTTTTTTCCTCTTTTGAAAAAGGTGTTACACGGCATCTCATGATTGTATGTTCTAAAGCAACAACTTTCTCTGTAAGAGCATATCAGCATATATATATATACAGTGCTATTATTATTTCATTTGTCACTGTATAAAAATTGAATCTAAAATAAAACAAACACAAAATTACAATCTTTAATGCACCATCAAAAAACGAGGGTCCTCCTATGAGAACGTTTTTACTCACCCCCTTCAAAGGAGGTAAGATTATGACTCGTGTGTGTATATATATATAGAATATCAAATATAGTGATTATTGAGATTGATCGAGAATAGACATGTGACTCATAATATAACCCAACTTGTAATGAAGCATGTAAAAGTATTCATTCATTGGTCGACCGCTTGAAAATTCAACAACAGCTTGTACAGATAATTGCTTTTCATTCTTACAACAAAATGTGAGACCTCATACTCTCAAAGCCTACAGGAGCTTCAAACAACCATTTTTGAACATGCTATAAGCTTCCCTCATGACAGGTCGAGGATCGCTACAGACCTGCATTCAGCTTTTATGTGGTTAGGCCAATTTGAAATGATAATTTCACTTGAAAACGATGGAGTGGAGACAGGCATATATAGCGCTCATTGTTTATGAAGTTCGAAAACTATATACCTAATATTGTAACTTGTATAATAGATAAACAACTGGTTGTTGTGATTATGAAAACATCATATTGTCAGCTGAAACCATGAGTATGGAAAAAAGAAAAGTGAAGCACAGTAAATTAGGGTTAAAGTTAGAAAAGGAAACCTAATGGAAATGGGAAAATTAAAAGTAAGAATATAAAGTTAAATTAATTTTATATTTTATTGCTTTTAAAAATGTAGAATAAATTAATTAATTAAATTGTAAGTTGGTATTGTTTTGAAATAGTAAATTTTAAAAAATTTACTATTAACTATTAAAATTAAAAGATCAAAACTAAAAGATTAAGTGTCTGTTTGGGAGTGTTTATCTACTGGGTAAAAAAGCTTTTTTAATTAAAAAATCTGTTTTCAATTATTTTTTTGTGTTGTTTGGTTGTCGCTCAGTAGAGCTTTTAGACGATTAAAAAAGTTGTTTTACGTTTATTTGGAGAAGCCCAAATTTAAAGCTTTTCTAAGTAGATATTTTGGAGTTTTTTTAATAACACTAAAATCTCCAATATAACCCTATAAATAATATTTGCTAGAGTATTTTGGTAATTCTATAATTTAAAAAAGCTTTTTTTTTAATTGACAACTAAACGACCAACGATTTTTATTTAAAAGCTCCACCTCTAAAAGATTTATTTCTAAAAGATCTACGGTAAAAAGATCTATTTAAGAAGCTCTCCCAAACGTGCTCTAAGTGTCCGTTTGAAAGAGCTTCTCTACTAGCTAAAAGAGTTTGTTTTTTTTTTTTCTTCTTTTTTTTTTTTTTTTTTTTTTATAATTAAAAAAAGCTCTTTTCAACTTTTTTGTGTCGTTTAATTGTCACTCAGTAAAGCTTTTGAATGATTAAAAAAACTGTTTTATGTCTACTTGGAGAAGCTCAAATTTTAGAATTTTCCAAGTAGATCATTTTGAGCTTTTTTAATAACACTAAAATATATAATATATCATTATCATTAAATAAACTTTTTCTAATTGACAATCAAACGACCAACAACTTTCCATTAAAAGTTCTACTTGTAAAAGGTATATTTTAAAATATCTATTCCTAAAAGATCTACTTGAAAAAACTCTTCCAAACAGATCCTAAGTTCGGGAATTAAAAGCTCTAATGGGGGGAATAAAAGATCTAATTGGGGGACCAGCTTCATAAAAATGAATAGTTTATAAAAAAACAGCCCAAAGACACGTTACAAATTTCAGTGCTTGTTGATCAGTCTCCGATGCTCAAGTCAACGATATATTCGTGAAGAGTAATGTTAGATATCACACTTAAAATCATAACTTTTTCATCACAATACATATAGCAGCTAATGGGTCAATTAGTGAATAGTTACACATTAATAATCTCACTTATCCATATATCCACTCACCAATTGACACCTCAACGGCCATATGTGTCATGATGAAAAAGTTAACTGGAAAGAGAGTTGATCTCATAATATCTGGATAAAGCTACTCACACTTTAGAAATTAATGACCAAAGGTATAACAGTAATTATTTATATACCAAGATATTAAACTAAGGTTGTGGAATTACACTCGGGAGATTCCAACCACGTAAGAGGCCATCTGTGTATCCGGCTGTTTTCGTGGCTATATACATAGTTTAAATTCATTAAATTCTAGACATCACAAGAATTTGTACACGACATTTTGATATGACATTCTTGTCTTGTCCACCTTTTTTGGTCAGATTTTTTTTAATGTTTTAATATTACTTAGTAAGATTGACAGCACACACTAACAGTAATGACTCCATGGCCCAATGGATAAGGCGCTGGTCTACGGAACCAGAGATTCTGGGTTCGATCCCCAGTGGAGTCGTTTTTAAAATTTAATTTTTTTTTTTTTTAACTATATTTAGAAATGTTAAAATTGCTACATTTGTTATAACTTGTACGTATTGATACAGAATAGTTAACAAAAATTAAGGACTTTATTTGTGGATGAAGATGACGATGATGACGACATAGAAGACGCAATCAATTTTATTTGATAGACTGCACAGCTTTCTTTAACAAACAGAGTTGAGAAATTTTCAGAGAGAGAGAGAGTCAGACATGGAGAAATTGAACACGAAATGGATAGCTACGGTGGCAAGTATATGGATCCAGTGCACCAGCGGTTCTTCCTACACTTTCGGCATCTACTCTTCAATTCTCAAGTCCACACAAGGCTACGATCAATCCACGCTCGACACAGTCTCTGTTTTCAAAGACATCGGCGCCAACGCCGGCATTCTCTCCGGTCTCCTCTACTCCTCCTCCGTCACGCTCAGCCATCATCGCCGCCTCCACGGGCCCTGGGTGGTCCACCTCGGCGGTGCTTTCCTCTGCTTCGCTGGTTACTTCTTGATGTGGGCTTCCGTCGTGGGGCTGATCGATAGACCGCCGGTGGCGCTGATGTGTTTGTTTATGTTCATTGCGGCTCATGCCCAGACGTTTTTTAACACCGCTAATGTCGTCACTGGTGTCAGGAATTTCGGTGATTACGGTGGGACCATTGTGGGCATTTTGAAGGTGATATCTTTTTTCATTGCTTTGATTCTTATTTTGCTTATCGTATCATCCAACTTATAATCATAGAAAATAATCAATTATTTAGAAGTGAATTATAATTTAGAATTGAATTAGCTGGCGGGTTTGGTGGAATTGTTTAGGTTTCCATGGTGGGTTACTAATGAAACTGTAAGTGGAGTGCCTGGAGGACACGTCTCTTCCAGTTTCATGGGGTCCAAAGTCTATAATATCTGCTAAATTTGTCTTCTGTTTTTATGTACTGACAAATTTTTGAAAATTCAGTCTTTTGGATTTATAAGCCAAAGGACAAGGCAGATTAGAATACAAGGACACAATTTTGTGGACGGTATGGCGTCCAATAATGGGAAGAAGTTATGTTTTGGAAGTCCATTATTAAGACAATTCGAAGTTGATTAACTTATTCTCTAGTATTCGTTTCTTTAGAACGTTGAGTTTGTGGATTGTATCTGAGAATCGGTGATTCCTCTCTCGAGTATAAGTACTTTTTTTTTTTTTGCAGTGAGTTTATAATCAAAAAGTGTAGACTGAATTTGCTATTAATAAAACTTGAAATGATTGCATTTATCATATGATGTGTAGTGTCATTTGCGGATTTTCAAAAAAAGAGAAGGCTATAATTGCAATGCTTGCTCATGACACATTCTTTGTACTGATTTGTGGTTTTTCCTAAATGACGACTATCATTTGTTATTGAAATGGAATGATTCTGTGTTAATGACATTATTCTATTGCTACCTGATGAATGATAACTTCATTGTACTAATCATAATGTGCCTGCTTTGTCTCTGTTCTTACATGAAGTATGTTATGCATAGTTGTGTTTAACATGACATTATACCTTCGGCTTGATCAGGGCTATCTTGGTCTAAGTGGAGCAGTGCTAATCCAAGTTTACGACACAATATTCAAGGGCAATCCAAGCACTTTCCTTCTCTTTCTTGCATTGTTGCCGACTCTTGTTTCCCTTTTGCTCATGTTTTTGGTAAGAATTTGTGAAACGAACTCAGTCGATGAAGAGAAGCACTTGAATGCTTTCTCTGCAGTGGCTTTGACCATGGCTGCCTATCTCATGATCATTATAATTTTGGAGAACATCTTCACTTTGACATCATGGGCGCACATCACTACATTCATATTTCTACTGCTTCTACTTGCCTCACCTCTCGGAATTGCATACAAAGCCCAGAGGGAAGATGCAGAAAGATTATCACATACATTTTCTGCTGAGAGGAGTTCATTAGTGTACAATCCTGAGCCGATCACATCCCCTGAGTTTTTTACAGCACAAGATTCCATTGCATATCAAGAGCTTCCCGGTGATTCTTGTCAAGTGAAGGCCACTTCTGATGACAGTATAGCACAAACCAAAGAAGACATGAATCTCAGGCAAGCAATGTGCAGCGCAAACTTCTGGTTGCTTTTTATTGCCATGTTATGTGGAATGGGCACAGGGCTTGCCACCATAAATAATATCAGTCAAGTAGGAGAGTCTCTTGGTTACACAACTAGTGAAAAAAATTCTCTGGTCTCTTTATGGAGTATATGGAACTTTCTGGGTCGTTTTGGAGCAGGGTATGTGTCGGATATATTCCTGCACAAAAGAGGCTGGGCAAGGCCATTGTTCATTGCTATTACTCAAGCAACATTAGCTGTTGGCCATTTAATAGTTGCTTCAGGTTTTCCTGGAAACTTGTACGTGGGTTCGATTTTAGTGGGCGTTTGTTATGGTTCGCAGTGGTCGTTAATGCCTACCATTAGTTCTGAAATATTCGGTGTTGGGCACATGGGTACTATTTTCAACACCATTGCCATAGCCAGTCCTGTAGGATCATACATTTTCTCTGTAAGAGTCATGGGGTATATTTACGACAAGGTAGCAAAAGGTCAAGATAACTCGTGCTATGGCACTCGCTGCTTCATGTTATCTTTTCTGATCATGGCTTCTGTTGCTCTCTTCGGATGCCTTGTCGCACTCCTGTTGTTCTTTCGGACAAGGAGGTTCTATAATCAGGTTGTTCTCAGAAGGTTGCGGCATTCTTCCAGAACATGAGCCTTCATGTACAATTTTCCATATCCAACTTGTAATACGATGCAAAGAACACCATGCATATAGAGTGTAAGAGGGTAACATAAAATAAGAAAGAATCGTTTGAAGTGAAACGAAAGCAATAGTTTATACAAAAATTCCCGTATTTTTTTTTTTTCATGCAGATTTGATTTCATAGCGTTGTAAAACATATTATATAACGTTGTGGAAATACGAAATTCAATTTTGGGATCGAGATCTCGAACACCCGAAAGTTACCAATAGTTTATATTTTTATAATACACAAGTTGCATCAATTGGAATAATGTCGCCAGAGGTGCAAACGGGCACCTTTTTATTTATTATTTATTATAATTATTTTTATATATGATCACAGTTGTAAGATTAATAAAATAATTGCAACACCAACAAATTAGCTTTCAATAATGTTGAGATGTGAAATTAATTATATATACTAAAACATTATTAATTCGACCTATTTAACATATTAGCATGTGATGAATTGATGATTCTCAAATCTCAATTAGACATGGTATATGTGCTAGCCATTTCAGCTGACAATTTTGGAGACAATGGAGAGCCTGAACTCCAAATGGATAGCTACGGTTGTCGGAATATGGATCCAGTGCAGCAGCGGTGCAACTTACACCTTCGGCATATACTCTCCGACCCTCAAGTCAACTCAAAACTACGACCAATCCACCCTCAACACCGTCTCAGTCTTCAAAGACATCGGTGGCAATGCTGGCATTCTCTCAGGCCTCCTCTACTCGTTAGTCACCCTCAACCATCATCACCGCCGCGATAACGATCAGGGTCGTCTCCGCTCTTTTTGTGGGCCGTGGGTGGTTCACTTGACAGGAGCTATCCTCTGCTTTGTGGGGTATTTCTTTATGTGGGCAGCTGTTGTGGGGCTGATCGACAGACCGCCGGTGGTGTTGATGTGCTTGTTTATGTTCGTGGCGGCTCAAGCGCAGACGTTTTTCAACACGGCCAATGTTGTCACCGGTGTCAAGAACTTCGGTGATTATAGCGGGACCATTGTAGGCATTTTGAAGGTAATTTCAATGCTTCAACTTGAATTTGGAATATTATCGGATTGAAATATCGTCATTTACCTCAAATCTATCGCAATTCACAACTTCATTAACTATTTATCTCTAAGATGTCTTTTGAATATAACTGTATGTAATGTGACATTTAACATTGTTGTTGTTGGTCAGGGCTATTTGGGTCTAAGTGGAGCTGTGCTAATCCAAGTTTACGACACCGTTTTCAAGGGAAATCCGAGCACTTTTCTTCTGATTCTAGCTTTGTTACCGACCTTTGTGTCTCTTTTGCTTATGTTTTTGGCAAGAATCTATGAAACAAACTCTGTTGATGACAAGAAGCACTTGAATGCTTTCTCTGCAATTGCTTTGACAATGGCTGCCTATCTCATGATCATTATAATCTTGGAAAACATCTTCACTTTGCCTTCCTGGGCACGCATCATTACATTCATATTTCTTCTACTTCTACTTGCATCACCTCTAGGAATCGCATACAAAGCCCAAATGGAGGACACAAAGAGATTGGCATTTTCACAAACACTTTCCACTGAACAGAGGATTTCATTAGTGTACAACTCTGAGCCAGCACAAGATCATCAATTGGTATATCGTGAGCTACCTGCAGGTGATGATCATAAAGAAGACATGAAGAATATTCATGAAGATCAAGAAGACATGAATATTCAGCAAGCAATGTGCACTGCAAACTTCTGGTTGTTGTTCATTGCAATGATATGTGGAATGGGATCAGGGTTGGCCACTATAAACAATATCAGTCAAGTAGGAGAATCTCTTGGTTACACAACCATTGAAATCAATTCACTGGTCTCATTGTTGAGTATATGGAATTTTCTAGGCCGTTTCGGAGCCGGGTATGTGTCAGATATATTCCTACACAAAAGAGGTTGGGCGAGGCCATTGTTCATCGCTATAACTCAAGCAACATTATCAATTGGACACATAATTGTCGGTTCAGGTTTTCCTGGAAATCTGTATGTGGGTTCGATTATAGTTGGTATTTGTTATGGTTCGCAGTGGTCGTTAATGCCTACTATAACTTCAGAGATATTTGGTGTTGGTCACATGGGGACTATATACAACACCATTGGTATAGCAAGTCCTGTTGGATCTTATATCTTCTCCGTTAGAATTATTGGGTATATTTACGACAAGATGGCTAGTGGTGGTGAAGATAATTCATGTTCTGGTACTCAATGCTTCATGTCAGCTTTCATGATCATGGCATGTTTTGCTCTTGTTGGTTGTGTTGTTGCTTTGGTGTTGTACTTTCGAACAAGGAAGTTCTATGACCAGATTGTTCTCAGAAGGTTGCGGCATGAGAAATAACCATGTACTTTTATTATTATTTGTATTTTTTTTTATCATTGAGTGATTGGTTTGGTTTACGTTGAGAAGAGAAGAATTAGACAAAGAAGAAAATATACTTGTAATGCCATTTGAGAATTGAGATTTATGTGTTCACCTCAGTGGATCTGGTGATATCTTTAATTTAATTTAATTTATTTTTTTGTTTTTTTGTTTTTTTTTTTTATTTTTTATTTATTTTTAAGAGCAATACTATTGACACAATCATTACTGAACTATTTATATCCCATTTTAAAAAATTATTTAGTATTTTTTTTTTCTTTATCAAATTACTTGAAGAGGCATACAATTTTTATTAAAAAAATCATGTACAAAGTAAAACTAATAAAACCCCACTTTCTTTTTTCAAAATTATAATGACATAGATTATTTCAAATCGCTGAATATTTACTACTTTTGTTTATATTTTATTTCGGATCTCGATATCATGTTTTCCATATTTAGTATTTATTGATTTTATTGTACTATGTAAGAATATTGAAACATTTCACGTCAAACATGACAAGATCCATAAAACCCATTTCGAATTATGCTTTTCTAGATTTAAATAAACAAAAAAGGAGACTTCAAACAAGACGAAGAAGACTTGAAGTGAAACAAAAGTCAAAAGAGTTGAGTAAATGAAAGTTTTTCCATTTCAAAACATAAAAAAACAAGTATATGAAAGAACTGTATATAAAGATTAGAGATGAAGTTAATTTAAAAAAAAAAAACGATATGAGATGTATTAAATTTAAAAGATATGTAAAAGGGTAATCCTGAAAACAAATAAATAAAAATTAATAAAACCATTTAATTTTAAATAATTAATTCAAAATTTTAAAAAATAGACCATAAATAGTTCAGTGGAGTGCCAATAGCACCACCTTTTTTTTTTAATCAGGTGGCATCTATAATTAATGGATGAGATTTATTTCTTTTAAAATTTTTTCACATTCATTGTTTTAAATTCAGTGACCAGTGTATTATCTTTGATTGTCATTTGTTTTGTAAAATGAAAATCTAAATGAATCAAGTTTTATTAAAAATGTAATTAAGGAAGTGAATTTAATTCCTTACACGAGTGGGGAAATTTAGTTCACTTTATAAGTAAACACTTTAATCACCGATTAAGAATTAAATTCACAATCTCCAGATGAGTGAATCGACTGGAATCAGTGTAATATTATAACAATTGTGCAACAAAAAGGTAAATTATAAGAAAGTGGCAAAGTGATATATTGCTACACATCTGTTCCCCGACCACAAATCAAAAAGAAAAATGAAAAATAATTAGAGAGTGCAATAAAAATAAAATGGATCAATTTACTATTCAAAAAGGTCCATCCATTGAAGACACATAAAATATAAAAGAATAGTGAAATGATACGAAAACATTATCTATATAATATCTAATAATGGAGGCTCGACTTACCATTTGTCATCCTTGAAGGCCATAAATATGAAGTGTCTATATTTAATATCCTATCAATTAATTATATAATATGAAGTATCTTGGATCTGAATTCTCTCCTCTTTTTGAGATATTCTTACCATATTTAATGCTCTATTAATTATTATACAATACGGCAAATCTATATTTAATGTTCTATTAATTAGTTATATAATAGGACACACTTGGATCTCTTGCCAACGTGGTCGGACTCGCTCCTGGAGCTTCCACCACCACGTTTCAACACCCAATGTGTACATGTATATATTTAAATTATTTGTCCCTCTTGGCCTTTAGTCCCAAGTAGAGGTGGCCATGGTTTCGGTTAAACTGATGGTTTTGCCCGCGGTTTAACCGAAACTGTACTTCCAAAAACCGCCCTAAAACCAAAACCAAAACCGAAACCAGCGGTTTCAAAACCGGTTACGGTTTCGGTTTGGACACTTCTAAAAACCGGCAGTTAAACCGTCGGTTTTTTTTTTTTTTTAAAAACTTTTTTAAAAAAAATCGACTAATCAGAAGCTGCCATGTGACACTTTTTTTGAATATTTTTTTGAAAAACCGAAACCGAACCCAAAACCGACGGTTTTTAAACCGAAACCGAAACCGAAACCGTAAAACCGTCGGTTAGATACCGTGTACCGAACCGATTTTCCGGTTATGGTTTCGGTTTCGGTTTTGGGTGGCCACGGAACCGAAACCGAACCATGGTCACCACTAGTCCCAAGTGTGGGTTCCTTCTCCCCTATTGTGGAGTAGTGTTCCAGGCTGTGCTAATAGAGTCTGAATCTCACATGGTCCATGCAGTTGTTGTAATTAAAAAAAAAAAAAAATTATATAATAGGACGATTCT
Organism: Acer negundo; assembly: GCA_035582765.1. Lineage (NCBI taxonomy): Eukaryota > Viridiplantae > Streptophyta > Magnoliopsida > Sapindales > Sapindaceae > Acer > Acer negundo. Next base: position 32,121,572 of record CM069238.1, read on the forward strand.
CTATTTAATGCTCTATTAATTATTTATATAATATAAAGTGTCTCTATTTACCAATGACCTCTTACCTTGGTGGTTGGAATCTCCCAAATGTTGTTCCACCACCAAGGTTCAATACCTTGGTATGTAAATAATTATTGTCTCACCTTTGACCATTTATTCCTTAAGTGTGGGTAGCCCTATCCCCATATTATGGGATCAACTTTTTCTCTAGTTGATTGTGAGAGTTGTAATCCGGTTGTAACCTCTCCCCGATAGTGGAAGTAGTATTCCAGGTTGTGCTTGTAGAGTCTTATCTCGCTATATCCCGGTTGTTGTTGTACTTTCAAAAAAAAAAAAAAAAAAGGTGTCTCTATTTGATCTATTAATACTTTATCTTTTTTAATCTCATGTATTTTCTCATTTAGCCTTTCTTTTTGTCTATATATATTAGTGGAAAGAAAGTACCCTAATCATTTTCCATCAAAGGTCTGCAATTTCTTCTACCTAACTTCGTTTTTTATACCTTCATTTTACTAATTTTGGTGGTTATCATGGCTACAAGAAGAAAAAACTTCATCTATACTTCTATCAAGGTATGTTGTGTTAATTAACCTCCTTTTTAGATAATTGACATGTGTTTTTGTGTTTCAAGTATCAAAATTATGATAAAGAATGACTTTATCTTTTTTATTTATTTTAAATAATGAACATATTAAAAAAAAAAAAAAAAAAGTCCATCGCGCGCTGACACTCAAGTATTTTATAAAAATCAACACAAAACTTTATTTCCACGATTACTGCATCAAATGCAACAAGATAATATATAATTTGGCCAGAACTACAACTACCTGGTCTCTTCATTTAAGTGATGATAATAATAATAATAAATATATATAGTTGTAATTAAACTAAATTAATTCAAAGTTGCAACAACAAGATTATGTTTAGACATGTAATCTAATTAAATACATAATACGTTAGTTTGACCCGTTAATTAATTATACATGCATGTGGAACAAATTATAATATACGAAGAGACTTTCTAAATATTCTCATATCTCATTAGCTCACAAATAGATGAACAAATACAGTAATTAATTTTGTCGGTAATATTTCTTTTTTATATATTTTAATATAAAAGATTTTCAATTCAAATTCCCGATGTTTTTGAATTTATTACTATACATGCTGGCCTCATTTAGTCAATTTTCCAATTATCTAGATTCTAATTTATGACTCGATTCACCGATTGTCATCCTATACATGCTGGCCTCATTTAGTCATTCAAATTCCCGATGTCACATTTATGCTTGCATTTATTGCCAATGTGTCTATTTTCTTTCCCTTCATCTAGTAACAACTCTGATACGTTCCAGATATCAACTCTGATAATCTGGAAGAGATCGATGGAGGGCTGGAACTCAAAATGGATAGCAACAGTGGCCAGCATATGGATCCAGTGTAGCATAGGTGGATCCTTCACCTTCAGCATCTACTCATCCACCCTCAAGTCCACACAAAACTATGACCAATCCACGCTTTCCAATGTCTCACTCTTCAAGGAAATCGGTGGCTGCACAGGTGTTCTCGCTGGCCTCTTCTACTCCTTTGTAACGCTCGATCGCCACCGCCACAATGCTGGCCGTCTCCGTTGTTTTTGTGGGCCGTGGGTGGTCCTCTTAACGGGTGCTATCCTTTCTTTTGTGGGGTATTTCTTTATGTGGGCGTCTGTTGTTGGGTTGATTCATAGGCCGCCGGTGGTATTGATGTGCTTGTTTATGTTCACGGCAGTTCATTCGACGGCATTTTCTATCACGGCAAGTCTTGTGACTGGCGTCAGAAACTTCCCTGCTCATGTTGGGACCATTGCAGGCCTATTGGAGGTAATTACTTCATGCTTTAATTTGAGACGAAATTTTTTTGGTATGAAATATTAAACTTATCAATTTTATTAATGTCACGTAATAATTTTTAGTTTAACTGTGCGTCAAAATAAAAGTTATACACAATCAAAGTTATATGTCAGTTGACAAAGATAGAGGTTGCTAATTGGTATACCCTTTACACCTACATTATAAGGTTGTGGGTTCGAGTCGTATTTCCTTCTTGATTATTACTTTCTACTTGTTTAATTAGGGATATCTAGGTCTAAGCGGAGCAATACTAATCCAAGTTTACAACACCTTATTCCAAGGCAACCCGAGCAATTACCTTCTGTTTCTCGCTGTGTTTCCAACTTCAATGACTCTTTTGCTAATGTATTTTGTAAGAATTCATGATACCAACTCTGAAGATGACAAGAAACACTTGAATACTTTGTCTATAGCTGCTTTGATAATGGTTGCCTATTTCATGATCCTTATAATTTCGGACAACATTTTCACTATGGCATCATGGGTCCACATTGTTACATTCATATTTCTGCTGCTTCTACTCATCGCCACACCTCTTGGAATTGCATTCACAGCCCAGAGGGATGATACAAAGAGATTATCATTAACATTTCCTTCTGAGGGATCAAACTCATCATTATTATACGATCCCAAGCCGCCAATCCTGGCAGCATATCACAAGCTACCACCTGGCAATACATGTCAAGAAAATGACCATGACAGTACTTTTAATGGTGATTTGAAGAAAGACATGAATCTTCAGCAAGCAATATGCACTATAAACTTCTGGTTGCTGTTCATTGCAATGGTATGTGGACTGGGCACAGGTATAGCCACAATAGATAATATAAGTCAAGTAGGTGGTTCTCTTGGTTACACAACCATTGAAATCAATTCTCTAGTTGCTTTGTTATGCATATGGAATTTTCTTGGCCGATTCATATCAGGATACGTGTCGGATATATTCCTGCGAAGCAAAGGCTTGGCGAGGCCATTGTTCATTGCCATCACTCAAGCAGCGTTATCTGTTGGCCACATAGTAATTGCTTCAGGTTTTCCTAAAAACTTGTATGTGGGTACGATTTTAGTAGGTGCTTGTTATGGTTCACAGTGGCCGTTATTGACCACCATTATTTCTGAAATATTCGGCGTTACTCACTTGGGAACTATATTCAACACCATTATCATAGCAAGTCCGATTGGATCTTATATATTCTCTGTTAGAGTCGTCGGGTATATTTACGACAAGGCGGCAGCAAGTAGTGGTGGTGGTGGTGATCAAGATAATTCATGTTTTGGCGCTCACTGTTTCATGACATCTTTTCTGATCATGGCATTTTTTGCTCTATGTGGTTCTCTTGTTGCCCTGTTGTTGTTGTTTCGGACAAGGAAGTTCTATGAACAAGTTGTTATTACAAGATTGAGCTAATCTTACAAGTCCAGCAAGAGTAAGCCAACTAGTTTAGTTTGTTGCTTTTTATTATGGTCACTTGGCAGTATATTTCCTAATTAAGCATAAAAAAAATCCCTTCAAACACAACATAAGTCGATCTAGAGCTTCTTTTTTTCAAACCTTTGGTCCATCTATATTATATGGTATTTTCTAGGCCGTTTTGGAGCCGGGTATGTGTCGGATATATTCTTACACAAAAGAGGTTGGGCGAGGCCATTGTTCATTGCTATAACTCAAGCAACATTATCAATTGGACACATAATTGTTGGTTCAGGTTTTCCTGGAAATCTGTATGTGGGTTCGATTATAGTTGGTATTTGTTATGGTTCGCCGTGGTCGTTAATGCCTACTATAACTTCAGAGATATTTGGTGTTGGTCACATGGGGACTATATACAACACCATCGGTATAGCAAGTCCTGTTGCCTGTTGGATCTTATATCTTCTCTGTTAGAATTATTGGGTATATTTACAAGATGGCAAGTGGTGGTGAGGATAATTCATGTTCTGGCACTCAATGCTTCATGCATGTCAGCTTTCTTGATCATGGCATGTTTTGATCTTGTTGGTTGTCTTGTTGCTTTGCTCTTGTACTTTCGGACAAGGAGCTAGGTTCTAAGACCAGGTTGTTCTCATAAAGTTGTGGCATGAGAAATAACCATGGCCAATGCAATTTTCTTTCTTCTGATTGTATTATAACTATGTCACGGTATTTTTATTTTTTATTTTTAAATTTTTGTTTATGTTTGTATTTTTATTTTATCATTGAGTGATTGGTTTGGTTTTTGAGAAGAGAAGAATTATAAGAAAAAGAAAATTTACTTGTCATGACATTTTTTTTAGTGGTACTGCTATTATTATTAATATGCAACAACAATTGTCATTTCCTTTTACAACTAATTAAGAAATTGTTTCAATAATCCGGATGCGATTATTAATCCAAAAAAAAAAAAAAAATCAAAGGAAATCAAGTTTTATTGAAAATGTATACTAAATTCACTTTCTAAAAAGAACTTAACTTTTGTCTATTTTTAATAAATAATATAATTATTTATCAAAAATTAAGTTCACTTTCTCACATTAAAATTGCATATAGAAACTGAGATCCATGTAATATTTATAACAATCGTGTAACCAAAAGGTAAATTATAAGAAAGGAGCAAATTGCTATACATCTAATCAGTAATCCCGAGTCTCGATCGACCACAAGTCAAGAAGAAAAAAATAAAAATAATTATAGAGATTGCAATAAAATGGATCAATTTGCTATTCTAAAGGTCGATCTATTGATGACATAAATGATAAAATATAAGAAAGTATCGTATGAAAGCAATATATTATATTAAAATCAACACTACTTTATTTCCACGATTACTGCGTCAAATGCAATAATAAGATAAATATATAATTTAGCCAGAAGTACAAGTCTACAACCACGTGGTCGGCTGGTCTCTTATTAATAATAAAAATAATAATAAATAAATAAATAATAATAATAATAATTCAGAATAGTAGTGGTAATTAAAATAAATTAATTCCAAGTTGCAACAAAAAGATTATGTTCAGACATGTAATCTAATTAAATATACAAAACCGTGATTAGTTTGACCCGTTTAATAATTATATATGCATGTGCAACACATTATAATAAGAACTTAAAGACTGGGTTACTCTTAATCTCTCTTAAGGATCCTTCATTTCAACACAAATATACTCCAAACTCCAAAGAGATACGAAAAAAAGGGAAAGAAAAAAAAAAACCCTTGAGTCTTCCACAAAAAATTACGAATTTTGTTGAGATACAAATCTGGATTTAGATTGAGTATTAAAGTTGGCTTATGGGGTTTGACTCACATATGATAAACTATTAGGAAAATCTTCAACATGGCCAACTTAATTAACTTCCATTTGTGACTCAACATGTTTAGAATTATTTTCTAAATATGTCTTAGAAGATAGTAGTTATTAGTGGCAAAGTATGAATAAATGACTACATGAGGCTAGCATGTATGTTAAATAAATTCGATAACATTCGGAATTTGAACTTAAAATCTTTATTATTCTTATATATATTATTATGAGTGAGTTTCTCACGATGGATACTTTATTTTAATTTCGGTAAGGACTATGATGAAAACACATCGACATTAATGGTCAAAGTATATCGATTTTAATGAATTTGATTTTTTTTTGGAAAATAAGTTAAATGAAATCTATTAATAACCTCTCGGTGATGATCAACAATGATGATGAGTCCGATATAAAAAAAAATAATAATAAGAAAAAAAATGAAATATATTAATAAATGCAATTTAAAAAATTAATAGGAAACACAACTATTTTTTCTATAAAAAAAAATGGAATAATTACCCTAGTAACCATCCATTTGATCGTGAACTATCAAAATAACCATTAGATGGAAAATTGGTTTCAAAATAGTCATTTTAGACAAACTGTGTGACACTAATGACCATTTCATTTAATTCCGTTAACTTACCGTTAAATGGGTGGCAATGAAAATAAAAGACCTATGAAATTGTTGAGCCTAAATCTTCAAGCATACGAGCGTTGTGTGCATGCAAGTGCTATAGTATTACTAAGGATTAAAGGACAGTCATGTTGATTAATTAATTGAATAAGACAGTACTGAAGCATATAACTTGTTTACCTCAACGTACATTTGGAACATGTTTAAGAATTTGATCTGCAACCCGGCCTGCACACATTAAGACTTCAGACAGTTTGCTCATCAACATTATAAAGCACAGACAGGTGAAATATCAGTGTCCTGCAAATAAGTCAATTTCAGAACTACAGTGACATTAAAAATAATTAAACGTAAAAAGGGACAATGCATTATGCACATCGACAACAATTGTTTTTGTAAAAAAAAAAAAAAAAAAAAAAAGGCATCGAAAATTCATCAACAACAATTTCAGACTATTAAGGGAAAATATTGCATGTGCCATGCATGATGCATGCAAGAGTCGAGGTCCTTCAATTTCAGACTAATGATCCTGTTAATTAAGATCATCAATCGGACATTTATTAGATCATGATATATGATTAAGAGATAATCCAAAAGATCCGATGAAAATCATGACGTTAAAATAAATTACAAGATCTTCATTAATTTTGAGGCCTGTCATCCACCCTAGATAAGTATTGAACACTAGAATTTCAACTCCTTTCAAATTCATATTTTGACGTTATATATCAAATTTATTTATTATACATGCTAGCCTCATGTAGTAATTTATTCAATTATTCTAATTTATTTTTACCTTGACAGTTGCCACTAATAACTACTATCTTCTAATACATATTTAATTAAAATAATTCTAAAGGAAGTTAATTTAGTTGGCCATGCTGAAGATTATCCTAATAGTATATTTGAGTCAAATATCAAAAGTCAACTTTAATACTCGATCCAAATCCAAATCCAGATCTTTCATTTTTTTTTTTCATACTTCCTCGATGGCATATCTCGGTTCTATATACGTATTAATGCAAGCACAGGTATCTGAAGAAATGCTGCCACGTCCTGTAACCTGTAGAGTACTAATTGCCATATTTGGCTAGTTGATATGTCACATATCCATGCAGTTATTTCCTCCATCCGGCAACTAGCTAGTGTCGTGCCAAGTACTAATTATAAGCCACATATGTCCAGCCAAACTGATATTATAATTGAGTCTGTCGAACCTATCGAGATATATAAAAGACTATACATATGCCTTTTAGATATTTATTCTGATAATCGTCAGTGAGTTTTTGAGAGATCGATGATGGAGAGACTGAACTCAAAATGGATAACTACTGTGGCAAGCATATGGATCCAGTGTAGCGTAGGTGGAAGCTACACCTTCAGCATCTACTCTTCCACCCTTAAGTCCACACAAAACTACGACCAATCCACGCTTTCTAGTGTCTCACTCTTCAAGGAAAACGGTGGCTGCACTGGCGTTCTTGCTGGCCTTCTCTACTCCTTCGTCACTCTTGATCACCGTCGCCACAATGCTGGTCGTCTCCATCGTTTTTGTGGGCCGTGGGTGGTTCTCTTCATGGGTGCTATCCTTTCCTTCGTGGGGTATTTCTTTATGTGGGCATCTGTTGTCGGGTTGATTCACAGGCCGCCGGTGGCATTAATGCGGTTATTTATGTTCACGGCAGCTCATTCGACTACGTTTTCTACCACGGCAGGTCTTGTGACCGGCGTCAGAAACTTCCCTGCCCATGTTGGAACCATTGCTGGCCTATTGGAGGTAACTAAGTAACTTCATGCTTTAATTTGGGCCGAATTTTTAAAATTTTTTTAATGAATTATTAATTTTTTATTATTCTCGTCAATTTTTCTATTTTTAGACAAAAGACAAAAATTGCCTGTATAATTTTCAATTTAAATGCCTATCAAAATAAAAGTTAAACGTACACCATCAAAGTTAAGTCAAATCAAAATCACATGATAGTGAAAACTAAAGTTAAATGCCACTTAAAAGAAAAGTTACACGTTGTAGTAGGAAATGTAAACTCACATGCGATTAAACAAACAAACAATCTTGATTCTTGTTGATTTCAAAAATGCCATGGAAAAAAAGAGATATTATGAGTAAAACTCAAGTAATTTTTTTATTTCATCAAAGACTAATTCTTCAACCCTAATACAATCTATTTAAAAGAAAAGAAAAGAAAAAAACCCAAATCCATAAGGATTTGAAATCTCCTAGAATCTTAAAGTTCCTAAACGAAATCAGGACACAATTCCAAATAAAAAGCTAAAAACCAAGAAACACCTAATAGTTGTGCAAGTAAATGGCCATTTTTGGGCCTCCTGCGATCCATTACAGAGGACAAAATTCACATAACTTCTATAGGGCTTGTCTTGGGCTTTTTGAAAACATATTATAATCAATTCTGAGCCCATATACAAAAGTTATAAGCCCGTAAAGTCAGTCCCGATTTAGGTACTCCAAACGACCCAAATACGAGATTGCCACCCGCATCACATGTAGTCAAGTAAAATTAAAGTCAAATAAATTAAAACAAAATAAATGGGTATTTTTGTCACTTAATAGCTGAAATTGACAACAGTAGAGATCGATTTTTGACAATTTGTATATGTTTCCTCTTTAATTTGTTGTGATTGATATATTATGTAATTCTTGTTTTTTTTTTTTTTCATGGTGTTTGATTTATTTATTTATTATCATATGAAATCTGTTTTGTGTCTATGTTCTAAGTTGAAGTAATCTATGTATAATTGAATGTAATTAATGTGGCATTGATTAGTACTTTCTACTTGTTTAATTAGGGTTATTTGGGTCTAAGTGGAGCAATACTAATCCAAGTTTACAACACCTTATTCCAAGGCAACCCGAGCAATTACCTTCTGTTTCTCTCTGTGTTTCCAACTTCAATGACTCTTTTGCTAATGTATTTTGTAAGAATTCATGATACCAACTCTGAAGATGACAAGAAACACTTGAATACTTTGTCTATAGCTGCTTTGATAATGGTTGCCTATTTCATGATCATTATAATTTCGGACAACATTTTCATTATGGCATCATGGGTCCGCATTGTTACGTTCATATTTCTGCTGCTTCAACTTCTTGTCACACCTCTTGGAATTGCATTCCAAGCCCAGATGGATGATACAGAGATATTATCATTAACATTTTCCTCTGAGAGATCAAACTCCTCATTAGTATACGATCCCGAGGCGCCAATCATTGTGGCATATCACGAGCTGCCAGCTGGCAAAACTTGTCAAGAAAATCACGACAGTACTTTTGATGATTTGCCGAAAGATATGAATCTTCAGCAATATGCACTATAAATTTCTGGTTGTTGTTCATAGCCATGATTTGTGGACTGGGCACAGGTATGGCCACAATAGATAATATAAGTCAAGTAGGAGACTCTCTTGGTTACACAACCATTGAAATCAATTCTCTAGTCGCTTTGTTATGCATATGGAGTTTTCTTGGCCGTTTCATATCAGGACATGTGTCGGATATATTCCTGCAAAGAAGTGGCTTGGCGAGGCCATTGTTCGTTGCCATCACTCAAGCTGCACTAGCTGTTGGCCTCATAGTAATTGCTTCAGGTTTTCCTAAAAACTTGTATGTGGGTACGATTTTAGTAGGCGCTTGTTATGGTTCGCAGTGGCCGTTGTTGACCACCATTATTTCTGAAATATTCGGTGTTACGCACTTGGGGACTTTATTCAATACCATTATCATAGCAAGTCCGATTGGATCTTTGATGCGGCAGATCAACTGGCATTAGATTATTTGGAGGGGTGGGATTTGAAACAATCCAAGTAAGACCAAACCCGGGCGACGGAATCAGATTGACTTGAAATTTTGACAGCTGATGCGTTTCGGCGTTTCTGGAACTACTACGTAGCTTTGCTACGAAAGCACGTCCTTTTTTAGGCAAATTCCGTCGTTTAGGCCTCGAAGTTGCAGTTTTTGCCATTTTAGGAAAGTTTCTTTTTCACAATAAATTGAGTTTCCCAATTCCGAATCGACTTCCGTCAATTCTATAGTGTTTAGGATTCTCAGTAGAATTAGTTTTTGCTTTAATTTCGTTTTTGCCTTTTTTGGTAAATTTCCGTTTTAAAGTCGTTTTCTTGCTTTTCAAGGAATTCAATTAGGTTTAAGTTTGTTTTGCTTTAAATAAAGATGTAGGCCGAATTGGCCATTCAGCTTTTTGATTTATAAAATTTTAGAGTTTTCTCTAATTATTCCAATTTCGGTATTCATCGTGAATGATGTAGGACATGAGGAAGTTGATGCTGTGTGCAGCCGTGGAAATCAGACATGAGGAAGTTGATGTTTTTAGTTAGTTTATTTGTTAGTTGAGTTTCTTGTTTGGTATCAGTTTTTCAATCAGTTTAGGATTCGTTAGGTGTTAGTGTTAGGAAATAAATCAAACTTGTTTTGGTATCAGTTTTTCAATCAGTTTAGGATTCTAGTTTTATTTTCTTTTATAAGCAAAGAGTCAGGAAGATGGTACATTTCAATTTTTCATTCATCAATAAAAATTGTTCCTTTAACACAACTTTCTCGTGGATTTGAGAACTTTCTCGTGGATTCGAGATTATTTAGTTTCTACTACGTCAAGTGGTATCAGAGCCTACGCTCTCAGCAAAATTTCTGATGGCGCGCGACGATATTAGGAGTAATCGTTCGACTGACGATGATTAGCGAATGAGGGCAATAGCAACCGGGGTTGTTACTGCCGCCATCAATGACATTAGTCCACTACTCGATGGGGTTCCGTTACTGCAGGCTCAGCTTGAGGAGGTTCTTCAAAGACTAGAGGCGTTGTCCCCTAATGGCAACAGGGTAAACGACCAGCGACGTGGAGAGGCAGATGAGATCACTCGTGGCCCGACGTCCTTGACCCGTAATCCTGAAAATATACCGCAAATCCACAACACACTATCGTTACCCATGATTTCGTCCCTAAATTCTCAATTAATTGAATCTGAAGATCGGGCTCCAAGGAGAACCCAAGGTGACCGAGATTATAAACTTAATGTGGAGATACCAATTTTCAGAGGAACATAGAACGTGGATGAATTTTTCTCTTGGATAGACGAGGTTGAGACGGGATTTGGGGTGATGGACTGTTCTGAAGATCGGAAACTCAAAGTGGTGGCCAATAAATTGTAAGGATCAACTGCCGCATATTGGAAGTACCTAAAAAACAAGCGAGTGCTGGACGGAAAACCTCCAATTACAACGTGGGAGAAAATGAAGAGTAAATTCATGGGTAAGTTCCTACCTCCTGATTATGAGCAGCACTTATATGTCCAATTACAAAACTGCAAATAGGGGAATCAGACTGTGGAAGAGTACATTGATGAATTCATTCGACTAAATTCTCGAAACTTGCTGCCGAACAATGAAAACATGCAAATCGCAAGGTTTAGACGAGGCTTGAAGCGGGAAATACAAGATCAAATGAAGATGCTTAATACATTCACACTCGGGCAAGCTTTCGATTTAGCGCGAAAGGCTGAAGAACCAATCCGAGTCCCTCATGTGCGAACCAGGTTTGCAACCCAACAGTTCCAATCAGGTTTAAGCAAAGTGGCACCCATAACTGAACCAACCACCGAGATCGCTACTGCTGAAAGTCGACCAAGGAGAGCTGCTCCATAGCAAACACAAAATCCTTATGCTAAACAATGCCCCCGTTATGCTACAGATGTCACCAGCCTGGACACCGTTCGAATCAATGCCCACAAAGACCTGCTGTCAATTTTGTTGAAGGTAACTATGAAGATGAAGAGGACGATGGCCATGAAACAGAGGTAGTCGACGGAATTGAGAAGGGTGAAGAGGACGATTTCGTTGGAATGGTGATGCATCAACCATGCGAAAATCAGACACAAAAAATTGAGAAATCTGCACAACATAATTCAGCAGAAAATCTGGAAGCAGAAACAGGTGGAGACAAAAAAATAAATTGCATCGTTCAAAGAGTTTTCTTGACACCAAAAAAAGGACCAGAGATTTCGACTCGTCATCAAGTCTTCCGAACCAATGCTTTTATCAATGGAGTGATAGCGAAAGTAGTGATCGACACAGGAAGTTCGGAGAACCTGGTGTCCAAAGAAATGGTTCGAAAGCTGAAACTGACCACTGAGAAACACCCGCAACCCTATGGCTTATGGTGGATTCGAAAGGTGGAGGGTGCTGCTGATGTAGTCAATGAAGTGTGCCGAGTACCGTTGTCAATTGGTAAGAATTACAAAGATGAAGTTGTGTGTGATGTAGTGGTTATGGATGCTTGCCAGATTTTGTTAGGAAGACCATGGCAGTACGATGTGGATATCGGCTTCAAAGGAAGAGCTAATACCTATGAATTCTGGTGGAAAGGGAGACAAATCATATTGAAGCCACCCACTTTGAAGGCAGAGTCACGACAAGAGGAAGGGGAAAATTTCCTAGCCATGGCAACAAGGCATGTGACAGAGGAATGTCAAGCTTGTGCGTTGCTAGCTCAAGAGGATGTCACAGAAGAGGAAACAATACCCGAAAAGGTCCACCCTTTGGTGGCTGAGTTTTCTGACCTGGCACCGAAAGAACTACCAATAGGATTACCACCAATGCAAGAAATACAACATCAAATTGATCTGATTCCAGGAGCAAGCCTACCAAACCTAGCACACTATAGAATGAGTCCACAACAACACAAGATACTACAAGATCAAGTTGATGATTTGTTACAGAAGGGATACATCTAGGAGAGCAATAGCCCTTGTGCAGTGCCTGCGTTACTAGTGCCCAAGAAAGATGGCACCTGGCGAATGTTTATCGACAGCCGAGCAATCAATAAGATTACCATCCGTTACCGGCACCTGATACCCACAATCCAAGACATGATCGACCAACTAGGAGGAGCAAAAGTGTTCTCAAAAATCGACTTGCGAAGTGGGTACCATCAGATTTGGATTAGGCCTGGAGACGAGTGGAAAACCGCGTTTAAAACTCGTGAAGGGTTGTACGAATGGTCCGTGATGCCGTTTGGTCTCTCCAACGCCCCAAGCACTTTTATGAGACTTATGAATCAGGTACTATGACCTTTCTCGTGCAAATTTGTCATTGTTTACTTTGATGATATCCTTATTTACAGTCCTGATGAGGAGACACATTTGAGACACCTGAGGGAAGTGCTATTAGTAATGCGAAAAAATCACCTGTACGTGAACAAGAAGAAGTGTAATTTCTTACAAGACCGACTGAATTTCTTGGGGTTTGTTGTGGGAAGAGATGGGGTCCAGGTGGATGAGGCCAAGGTTAAGGCAATTCGTGAATGGCCGACCCTATCAACGGTGACAGACGTGCGAAGCTTCCATGGGTTAGCAACGTTCTACCAAAGGTTCATTCGAAACTTCAGCAGCTTGGCAGCGCCACTGACTGAATGCACAAAAAAAGGTTGTTTCCGTTGGGCAAAGGAGCAAGAAACAAGCTTCGCACTACTGAAAGAGAAACTAAGCATAGCACCCGTCCTCGCGTTACCAGATTTTGACAAGTTGTTCGAAGTTGATTGTGATGCCTTAGGGAAGGGAATTGGAGCCGTCTTATCTCAAGAGGGCAGGCCGGTGGAATTCTTTAGTGAACAATTAAGCGACGCGCGGCAGCGATGGACGACCTACGAGAAAGAATTTTACGCTATTTTCCGAGCCCTCATGCATTGGTAGCATTGCTTGATCCAGAAGGAATTTGTGTTGTACAGTGATCATCAAGCTTTGAAATTCATCAACAACCAACATCACATGAACAACATGCATGCCCGGTGGATCACATACATGCAAAAATTCACTTTCTCCCTAAAGCACAAAGCTGGACTGATGAACAAAGTCGCCGACGCATTGAGTAGGCGGACCACACTGTTGGTAACAGTAGAGACTGAAATCACTGGTTTTGAGACTTTGAAAGACCACTATGCCATATATGACGACTTTAAGGAAGTGTGGGATAAGTGCAGCACCCACCAAAATGTAGGTGATTTCCTGATACACGACGGATTTTTGTTAAATCCAATAAATTGTGCATTCCAAAAGGGTCATTGCGGGAAAGGCTTGTGCGAGAACTTCATGGAGGTGGATTAAGCGGCCACTTGGGATGTGACAAAACAATCACATTAATTGCTGATCGTTACTATTGGCCACAGCTGAAGAGAGATGTGGGAAGAATCGTCCAACACTGTCGAGTATGTCAGGAATCGAAAGGACAGTCCCAAAATACTGGTTTATATACTCCCCTTCCAGTTCCAAAGATGATTTGGGAAGATTTATCGATGGACTTCGTGCTTGGATTACCACGAACTCAGAGGGGAAAAGATTCAATCATGGTGGTGGTTGATCGATTTTCAAAAATGGCGCATTTTGTTGCCTGTAAAAAAACTGCAGATGCAAGCCATGTTGTTCACTTGTTTTTTCGTGAAGTGATGCGTTTACATGGAGTTCCAAAGACCATCACGTCAGATCGTGACGTATAATTCGTAAGCCATTTTTGGAGGACCTTGTGGAAGAAATTTAACACCCAATTGCAGTTCAGCAGTGCATTCCATCCACAAACGGATGGCCAAATGGAGGTGGTGAATCGTACTCTAGGCAACATGTTGCGATGTATCAGCGGAGAAAAACCAAAACGATGGGACCTTGATTTGGCTCAAGCAGAATTTGCATACAACAGTATGACCAATAGCTCGACGGGAAAAACTCCTTTTGAAGTCATATATATATACAGCAGCCTAAACACGCATTGGACCTGGTCACATTACCAATCCAATCGAAAGTCAGTAGAGCTGGAGAAAATCTAGCTGAACGGATTCAACAACTACATTCGAAAGTGCAAGCTAGCTTGGAGGCTGCTAATTTGGCCTACAAAACTGCAGCAGACCAACATCGGTGCAAGAAAGAGTTCACAGAGGGAGATTTGATGATGGCCTATTTGCGAAAAAATCGGTTTCCTAGAATCCGAACTAAGTTGCAGAAATGAAAGTATGGGCCCTTCAGAGTCGCCAAGAAAATTAATGACAATGCCTACATTTTACAGCTGCCAGATAATTGGAACATCTCCAACATGTTCAATGTAGCCGATCTTTCGGAGTACCATGAAGACGTGCCCTTGTATTCGGATGACTCGGGATGAGTTTGTTTCCAAGAGGAGGAGACTGTTGTAGGACATGAGGAAGTTGATGCTGTGTGCAGCCGTGGAAATCAGACATGAGGAAGTCGATATTTTTAGTTAGTTTATTTTTTAGTTGAGTTTCTTGTTTGGTATCAGTTTTTCAATCAGTTTAGGATTCGTTAGGTGTTAGTGTTAGGAAATAAATCAAACTTGTTTTGGTATCAGTTTTTCAATCAGTTTAGGATTCTAGTTTTATTTTCTTTTATAAGCAAAGAGTCAGGAAAATGGTAAATTTCAATTTTTCATTCATCAATAAAAATTGTTCTTTGAACACAACTTTCTCGTGGATTTGAGAACTCTCTCATGGATTTGAGATTATTTAGTTTCCGCTACGTCAGTGAATCAACGAATTGAAGCCTAACTTTCTTGTATTTGTGTGCAAATCAACGGAACTTTAGTAGGTTGTTTCTAATCGTTTTACGCAGGTTTTTCTCGACAGAGCTTCCGCTACATCAGTTGGTATCAGAGCCTGATTCGTTCGGGACGACATCATCATGCTGCCGAGAAGACGACCAGACCAGATTCCTGTAGACCTAGCCATCGAACGTGACCATGTGATACAGTTGGAGCAATTAACGGCGCAACTTGCGGCGTCAAGAGCCAACCAAAATCCGTTTCAAGCCTTACATCCTGAGACAAGTAGTGATGAAGTGGAAGGGGATCTGCAACCATGATGTCGACAGAGAGCGCCTGTGATTGATGACAAGGCTGATGACAGAACTGAAGATGTTAGGCGATTGGAGTCAGAGATGCGGACAGAGGTTCCAGAATTCCGTGGAAGCATGCAGCCAGAAGAGTTTCTGGAATGGATTGGATTCGCTAACGAAATTCTGGAATTCAAAAGAGTTCCTGCGAATGAGAGGGTGGCATTGGTGGCCACAAGGTTTCGGGGTAGAGCCGTGGCTTGGTGGCAACAATTTAAACTCGCTAGGAATCGCGCAGGAAAACCTAAACTTTATGACTAGGAGAAGATGAAACGAAAGTTGCGTGAAGAGTTTCTACCTCACAATTTTACGAGATTGATGTACCAGTGATTACAGAATCTGCGTCAAGGCATGAGGTCTGTTGATGAATATACAACCGAGTTCTATAAGTTGTTGGTGCGAAACGATATAGAGGAGACACATGATCAGTTGGTGTCGCGCTACTGTGGTGGGTTACGTACACAAATCCTTGATATGGTTAATCTTTTTGATCCCGTGACAGTAACTGAGGCACATCAAAGGGCTTTACAATTGGAGAAGACATTGTCGCGAAAATCTGGGAGTGGACCATTCATGAGTTTCGGAAGTGGACCTAGCAATCGAAATAGGAATAATATAGGCAGTAGTTCGGGAGAAAATTCTGGGGGACGTACCAGTGCTACTGGCAGTACAAATTCTATACAACGAAACCCGCAAGTAACATTCAAACTCCCCAAGCAACGGACGGATTTCGGTGCTTCGGATATGGAGAAACATGCCATAGATTGTCAGAATGCCCAAGACCAGCAAAAAATGTATTATTTATTGATCCTATAGAATTTAATGAGGAAGATGCGGAGATAGAGGAAGACCCACCATTAAGTGCATAAGATATGGCAAATGAGGAAATAGTAGATGGCGATACTGGAGCTATGTTAATGGTGCGACGTACTTGTTTGGCACCAAGAACTGAAGAGGGAGATTGGCTTCGAAATAACATATTTCAGTCTACGTGTACTATTCTGGGTAAGGTGTGTCGATTCGTTATTGATGGGGGAAGTTGTGAGAACATTGTGTCAGCTGAAGCAGTTCGAAAATTAGGGGTGAAGACAGAGAGACATCCAAAACCATATAGACTAGCGTGGCTGCAAAAGGGAGGAGAAGTAACCGTATCACAACGGGCATTAATCTCGTTTTCCATGGGGTCCAATTATAAAGATCAGATGTGGTGTGATGCAGTGAATATGGATGCCTGTCACTTGCTATTAGGGAGGCCATGACAATATGACAGAAAAGTATTTCATGATGGTTACAAAAATACTTATTCTTTTGTCTTTCAGGAAACCAAGATTGTGTTACTACCCAGCAAACCTTCTGAAAAGACAAAAGCACCTGCAGAAAATACCAATTTGTTGTCCTATGCGAAGTTTGAGTTGGAGATGAAAGATTCCGAAGCAGTGTTTGTGTTGGTGGGAAAAGAGGCAAGTGCAGAATGGAAGGTGCCTGAAGCTGCAGCCCCTTTAGTTTCAGAATTTGCTGATGTATTTCTGAAAAAATTACCTGAAGGACTTCCACCCCTATGTGATATTCAACATCATATAGATCTAGAGCCAGGGGCCATGTTACCAAATAGGCCACATTACCGTATGAGCCCTACGAAACATGAAGAGCTTCGGAAATAAGTTGAGGAGTTATATTCGAAGGGGTATATTCGAGAGAGTCTGAGTCCGTATGCTGTACCCGCCCTTTTAATACTAAAGAAAGATGGGACCTGGAGGATGTGCGTGGATAGCCGTGCAATTAACAAAATCACTATGAGGTATCGTTTTCCAATCCCGAGACTGGATGATTTGTTAGATCAGTTGAGTGGGGCAAGTGTGTTTACCAAGCTAGACCTGAAGAGCGGGTACCATCAGATTCGAATTCGACCTGGAAACGAATGGAAAACAGCGTTTAAAACGCGAGAGGGATTGTATGAGT
Source organism: Acer negundo (assembly GCA_035582765.1). Classification (NCBI taxonomy): domain Eukaryota; kingdom Viridiplantae; phylum Streptophyta; class Magnoliopsida; order Sapindales; family Sapindaceae; genus Acer; species Acer negundo. The sequence continues at coordinate 32,139,275 of CM069238.1, forward strand.
GGCAAGTGATGCCTTTCGGGTTATCAAATGCACCTAGCACCTTCATGAGAGTAATGAACCAAGCCCTTCGACCTTTCATTGGTAAGTTCTTCGTTGTGTATTTTGATGATATCCTGATTTATAGTGCAACCCCCGAAATTCATATTCTGCACATTCGGGAGGTGTTATGTGTTCTTCGCAGGGAAAGATTTGTTGCTGCAGCAAAAAAGTGTGTTTTTATGACACCAAAGGTACTGTTTTTGGGATATATTATTTCTGGAGAGGGATTACAGGTGGATGAGTCTAAAGTTGAGGCAGTCAAACAGTGGCCTCGACCAAAGACAATTACTGAAGTTCTTAGTTTTCATGGATTGGCATCATTCTATCGGCGGTTCATTCCACACTTCAGTAGCATTATGGCTCCGGTCACTGAATGTATGAAAGGGAGTAAGTTTCAGTGGACTTCTGAGGCAGAAGAAGGGTTTTTGCAAATTAAAAAACAACTGACGACAGCCCCCATTTTAGTATTACCTGATTTTTTCCAACCGTTTGAGTTGCACAGTGACGCTTCCAAGGTGGGCATTGGGGCTATACTGAGTCAAGCAGAGAAACCGGTGGCGTATTTTAGTAAGAAATTGATGGGTTCGTGAGTTCGATATAGTACATATGATATAGAATTCTATGCCGTAGTCCAAGCGGTAAAACATTGGCGCTATTATTTATTTCACCGAGAATTCATTCTGTACACTGATCATGACTCGTTGCGGCATCTTCATAGCCAGGACAAGATTTTTGGTCGGCATGCTTCTTGGTCCGCCTACCTTCAACAGTTTACCTTTGTTCTGAAGCATAAGGCAGACGTTACGAATCGAGTGGCGGATGCCCTGAGTCGAAGGGTGAATCTGCTGACGACAATGACTGTCCGGGTACCTGGTTTCGACTCTTTTCGTGAATTGTTTGATTCTGACCCATATTTCTCTAGTGTAATAGCAGCTACCCGAACATGGGAGAATTCTGAGTTTTTGTTGGTGGATGATTTTCTATTTCGGGGAAATCAACTTTGTATTCCCGATTGTAGTTTGCATCTGCAAATTATTAAGGAATCGCATGGTAAAGGTCATGTGGGCAGAGATCGTACTCTTCAGCTAGTCAAGGGATCCTATTTTTGGCCAACCATCTGGAAGGAAGTAGAAAAATATGTTGCAAGATGTCGGATTTGTCAGTTATCTAAAGGGAAAGCAACCAATGCAGGCCTTTACATGCCACTACCCATTCCTACCCAACCATGGACGGATTTGAGTATGGATTTTGTCTTGGGACTGCCGAGAACTCAGCGAGGGGTTGACTCCATCTATGTGATTGTTGATCGATTTTCCAAAATGGCTCACTTTGTTCCGTGCAAGAAGACTACTGATGCTGTAAAAGTTGCCCAATTGTTTTTCCGAGAGGTGTATCGTCTTCATGGATTACCTACTTCAATCGTTTCTGACCGGGACACTAGATTTCTTAGTCACTTTTGGCGAAGCCTTTGGAAGATGGTCAATACCAGATTAGACTTTAGTAGTGCATATCATCCTCAAACAGATGGGCAGCCGGAGGTGGTGAATCGAGCTCTGGGTGATTTACTGAGATGTCTGGTAGGGGATAATGTCCGGTCATGGGACCTGAAACTTAGCCAAGCCGAATTTGCCTATAACCATGTTGTCAATAGGAGTTCGGGATTCAATCCTTTTCAGGTGGTTTACTCTTTGGTTCCTCGCAGCCCATTGGATTTGTTACCATTACCGAACAAGACTAGGATTCATGGGAAAGTGGAAGATTTTGTTCAGGGGTTGTGTGGTGTACATCAGCAAGTGCAAGAAAATCTGTCACAATCATTAGAAAAATATAAGCTGGCCGCTGACAAGAAACGGCGTCATTTGGAGTTTGAAGTGGGTGATTTTGTTTGGGCAATCCTCACAAAAGACAGGTTTGGTGTGGGAGATTATAACAAACTGGCTGCCAGGAAGATAGGACCAGTTGAAATTGTGGAGAAAATTAATCCAAATGCTTATCGCCTGAAACTTCCCAGCCATATTCGAACTCATGATGTTTTAATGTCAAGCATTTGATTCCTTTTCATGGAGACTCCTCTGATGATGGTACCATGATAAATTTGAGGACGAATTTTCTCCAACCTAGGGAGAATGATGCGGCAGATCAACTGACATTAGATTATTTGGAGGGGTGAGATTTGAAACAATCCAAGTAAGACCAAACCCGGGCGACGGAATCAGATTGACTTGAAATTTTGACAGCTGATGCATTTCGGCGTTTCTAGAACTACTACGTAGCTATGCTACGTAAGCACGTCATTTTTTAGGCAAATTCCGTCGTTTAGGCCTCAAAGTTACAGTTTTTGCCATTTTAGGAAAGTTTCTTTTTCGCAATAAATTGAGTTTCCCAATTTCGAATCGACTTCCGTCAATTCTGGAGTGTTTAGGATTCTCAGTAGAATTAGTTTTTGCTTCAATTTCGTTTTTGCCTTTTTTGGTAAATTTCCGTTTTTAAATCGTTTTCTTGCTTTCCAAGGAATTCGATTAGGTTTAGGATTTGTTTTGCTTTAAATAAAGATGTAGGCCGAATTGGCCATTCAGCTTTTGGATTTATAAAATTTTAGAGTTTTCTCTAATTATTCCAATTTCGGTATTTATCGTGAATCAACGAATTGAAGCCTAACTTTCCGGTATTTGTGCGTAAATTTCGTTTTTGCCTTTTTTGGTAAATTTCCGTTTTAAAGTCGTTTTCTTGCTTTCCAAGGAATTCGATTAGGTTTAGGATTTGTTTTGCTTTAAATAAAGATGTAGGCCGAATTGGCCATTCAGTTTTTTGATTTATAAAATTTTAGAGTTTTCTCTAATTATTCCAATTTCGGTATTCATCGTGAATCAACGAATTGAAGCCTAACTTTCCGGTTTTTGTGCGCAAATCAACGGAACTTTAGTAGGTTGTTTCTAATTGTTTTACGCAGGTTTTTCTTGACAGAGCTTCCGCTACATCAATCTTATATATTCTCTTTTAGAGTCGTTGGGTATATTTACAACAAGTCGGCAGCTAGTAGTGGTGGTGATCAAGATAATTCATGTTCTGGCACTCATTGCTAAAGAAATTGAAGAGAAAGAAAACTTAGAGAGGAATAAACTCTTTTTATATTTTTGAAAGACTAATACAGGGGATTTTATACAAGTTGTATTCTAACAGTAAAATATTTAAAAATAAGACAATGAATGCTGAAAAATCTTTCCCAAGATAATTAAGCAGTAATTAACAAAATCTTGACAGCTTGAATCCTTTTGTAATGGCTATGCATTCCACAAGATTAGCTTCCAACAGCTTTATTGTTTCTAACATTCTTCCATTAGTTTTGCCAAGATTTTTGGTTTGACTTGAGTCCTGATTTGTTGCCTGATTCTGTGGGATCTTATCACCCCCCTCAAGGTTGGCAAAGAGAGAAATCGAACGCCAAGCTTGTAACGAAAATTCTCAAAGGAATCCCTTGGTAAAGCTTTGGTTAAAATATCTGCAATTTGTTTGGTAGTAGGCATGTAATGGACTTGAAGGGCTCCAGCAATAACTTTCTCGCAAATGAAATGATAATCAATTTCAATGTGTTTACTTCTAGCATGGAAAACAGGATTACGAGTCATGCAAATGGCACTTTTGTTGTCACAAAGAAGTAAGGGACGTCGTTCAAGTTGGATGCCAAGATCATGAAAGAGATATTGCAACCAAGTGAGTTCAGCAGCGGTTGTGGCAAGAGAACGATATTCAGCCTCAGCACTAGATTTTGAAACTGTAGGTTGCTTCTTGGAGGCCCAGGACACACAATTTGCACCAAGGAAGATACAGTAACTAGTGGTGCTTCGTCTTGTTTGGGGGCAGCCAGCCCAATCTGCATCACAAAAAGCATTTAGAGTCAAAGAGCTTTGAGATAAATAGCGAATACCATGAGTTAAGGTTCCTTTAATGTAGCGTAAGATGCGTTTCACAGCTCGAAGATCCTTCATGGTGGGAGATTGAAAGTGTTGGCACACAAGATTGATAGCATGGGTGAGATCTGGACGTGTGAAAGTAAGATATTGAAGAGATCCACATAGTTGGCGATACTCAGTGGCATCAGTTGGATCATCATCATCAGGTAAGGGATTAGGTTTGAGAGAAATAGGAGTATTAATTTTAGAGGCTTCAAGCATTTTTGCTTTAGCAAGAAGGTCATAGGCATATTTGGTTTGGGATAAAGAGAGACCACCAGAGAAGTATTTCACTTCTAGGCCAAGAAAGTATGTGAGGTTGCCAAGGCCCTTGAGAGCGAATTCTTTGTTGAGGTGAGAAACTAGTTGAGAGATGAGAGAGGGGGCATTCCCGGTTAGTATTACATCATCTACATAAACAAGTAAAAGAATTAAATTAGTTCCATGATGATAAATAAATAAAGAAGGATCAGCTTTGCTACATTTAAAACCCAAAGTGAAAAGAGAATGAGATAATTTAGAAAACCAAGCACGAGGCGCTTGTTTGAGACCATATAGTGACTTATGTAAGAGGCAAACATGTGTTGATAGGTTTGGATCCACAAATCCAGGAGGTTGCTCCATAAAAACTCGCTCTTTAAGAATGCCATTGAGAAAAGCATTCTTAACATCTAATTGCTTGAGTGGCCATTTGAAATAAACAGCAAGGGAAAGTATAACACGAATGGTTGGAGCCTTGACAACGGGACTGAAAGTTTCTCCAAAGTCAAGACCTGGGACTTGGGTGTAGCCCTTGGCTACTAAGCGGGCTTTGAATCTATCCACACTACCATCCTCTTTGTATTTTGTTCGATAGACCCATTTGGATCTTACAACATTGGCATCTATAGGACGAGGAACAAGGGACCATGTCTTGTTGTGTTGAAGGGCGCCAATCTCTTCTTGCATGGCATCTCTCCAGTTTGTAAACTTGAGGGCAATCTTCAATGTTTTTGGTTTACTCAAAGAAACAAGGTAGGCTTTATTTGATTGTGATGAATTTGGTAGAGAATTGCAAACATAGTCCTTTAAATAAATGGGAGGTCTTCTTTCTCTAGTAGGACGAGAGACAGAAGGAGGTGATGGAGGAGTGTATTCGATTGGGTCAGCATTAGTGGTAGAATGTGAAGAGATGGTAGTGTTAGTATTATCAGTAGTTGGATCAAAGGCTTGGGAATTGGGTGTATGACTTGATGGTAAGGACAAGGACGGATTTGAGACAATGTGTGAAGATGAATTTAAAGAGGGATCTTGATAGTCATCGATAAAGAGAGGTTGCCTGGACGGAGTTGTTAAATCTGGAGGAGATGTGGATGGAGAATTTCCTGAAAACCATTCATCAAAGTTGGGAAAATTAGTAAGAGATAAATTACGAGGAGAAATGAAATGAGAGTTGTCTTTTTCTGCATATGGAAAGTATTTTTCATTAAAAACAACGTGTCGTGAAATATAAACACGATTCGTTAAAGGGTCAAGACATCTACTCTTCCACCCTCAAGTCCACCCAAAACTACGACCAATCCACCCTCGAAAGAGTCGCAGTCTTCAAGGACATCGGTGGCTGCACCGGCGTTCTTTCTGGCCTCCTCTACTCCTTCGTCACGCTCGATCGCCACCGCCGCCGTTGTTTTTGTGGGCCGTGGGTGGTCCTCTTGACGGGTGCTATCCTTTCCTTCGTGGGGTATTTATTTATGTGGGCGTCAGTTGTTGGGTTGATTCACAGGCCGCCGGTGGCATTGATGTGCTTGTTCATGTTCACGGTAGCTCATTCGATGACTTTTTCTATCCCGGCAGATAATGTAACTGGCGTCAGAAACTTCCCTGCTCATGTTGGGACCATTGTTGGCCTAATGGAGGTAATTAAGCTTATATATATATATATATATGTGAAAGATTATAAATATTTTCACAAACATCAAATTTCTATCATATGAAGTCTGTTTCTCACCGCAACCCAATGTGACTTGTTGCTAAGAGCGTTCATTCAATCTGATGTCTCAGGTCTGAGTCGCCCCATTCAGTTTGTTTTGTGTTTATGTTCTTCTTACTTGAAGTCTGCTAATTGAGCAGATGTGTCCAAACCCAATTCTATGGCCTTGGCCCATAAAACCCAACCCAACACATGTTGATAACTGCCTCTGCAGTTTTTCTACGGACACCACTTATGTAGTGTATGAGTGAAAGTAGGACTCTGTGATACACAATACTAAGTGTGTGTAAGTGGATATCGGTATTACGTGAAATACAGAAAAGAGAGAAAAACGGTAAAGAGAGGGATTCTTATATTGTGAATTGAGTTTGAGTTCCATTCTTGGTGACTCTTTCTTGACCTGTGAACCATTCTGTAATCGTTCCAAAACCGAAGAAAGATACGTAATCTTGATATTTCCTCTATTTCATATGTTGATTTATCTTAAATTATACCTTGTTGTACTTGGTTAGGGCTATCTGGGTCTGAGTGGAGCAATAATAATCCGAGTATACGACGCCTTATTCAAAGGAAACCCAAGCAATTACCTTCTGTTTCTAGCTGTGTATCCAACTTCTGTGTCTCTTTTGCTCATGTATTTTGTAAGAATTCATGATACCAACTCTGAAGATGACAAGAAACACTTGAATGCTTTTTCTGTAGCTGCTTTGACAATGGTTGCCCATCTCATGATTCTTATAATTTTGGAGAGCATTTTCACTTTGGGAACATGGGAACGAATCGTTACATTCATATTTCTGCTGCTTCTACTTGCCTCACCTCTTGGAATAGCATTCAGAGCTCAGAGGGAAGATTCAAAGAGATTAATATTATCACAAACAGTTTCCACTGAGGGGAATTCAACAGTGCACATTAATCCAGAGCCAATTGAATCCATGGAAAATCATGATCAGCTGCCTAGCGATGATGCACGTCAAGTAAAAACCACTGTTGATGAGAATATTATACGAATTGAAGAAAACATGAATCTCCTGCAAGCAATATGCACTGGAAACTTCTGGTTGCTGTTTATTGCCATGGCATGCGACTGGGATCGGGTATGGCTATGATAAACAATATTAGTCAAGTAGGAGAATCTCTGGGTTACACAAGCATTAGAATAAACTCTCTAGTCTCTTTGCTGAGTAAATGGAATTTTCTTGGCCGTTTAGGAGCAGGGTATGTGTCAGACATATTTCTGCAAAGAAAAGGCTGCGCGAGGCCATTGTTCATTGCCATCACTCAAGCAGCATTATCTGTTGGTCACATAGTAATTGCTTCAGGTTTTCCTAATAACTTGTATGTGGGTACCATCTTGGTGGGTGTCTGTTACGGTTCGCAGTGGTCGTTATTGTCCAGCGTTGCTTCTGAGATATCTGGTGTTGGGCACTTAGGTACTATAGTTAACACTTTTGCCATAGCAAGTCCAATCGGATCTTATATATTCTCTGTTAGAATCGTAGGGTATCTTTACGACAAGGCTGCGGCAGCAAGCGGGGAAAAGAATCATGTTCTGGCACTCATTGCTTCGTGTTATCTTTTGTAATCATTGCATTTTTTTGCTTTCTGTGGTTCTCTTGTTGCCCTTTTGTTGTTCTTTCGGACAAGGAGGTTCTATGACAAAGTTGTTGTTACAAGGTTGCAGAAATCTCAGCAATCTCACAGAACATGATAAATTGATGGAGAATTCACTTTCCTTTATTCCATTTTTAAATTAGAGAAAGGAAGCAAATGTACTTGTCATATCATATGTGTTCTTTTTCTGTAACAACAATTATCACTTATTTTGTAAGTGAAGAGTACTTCATGACCATATTCGATTGCGGCTACCTACAGACCGATTATCAGAAAGTACAATGAATTGGATTTTTGAAAAAGATAAGAATTTGATGATCTTACCATATCAAGTCCTGATTGGATCTCAGGTATTCTCTGTTAGAGTCATTGGTTATATTTATGACAAGGCATGCGTAGTTGGCGATGAAGATAATTTCTGTCCTGGCTCTCACTTCTTCATTTTATCTTTTCTGATCATGGTATTCCTTGCTCTTTGTGGTTCTCTCCGGTGCCCTGCTGTTGTTCTTTTGGACAAGGAGGTTCTATGACCAAGTTGTTCTTCGAAGGTCGGGGCAATCTTACAAAATATGAGAAATAACCAAAGGAGCTTCATCTATAGATAGAAATTAATCGGGAATTCAATTTCCCTTATTCCAATCGTGGATTTTGATCCTCTGTTGAGCTTCTTCTCTCTTGGACCGTTCAATTGTAATATGATTATAGTATCTCATTAAAATTTTATGATTGAGTAATGGGGTTGGTTTTTTCAGGAGTGGAGAAATGGAGAGAGGAAAAATTGTACTTTGTCATTTCACATTAGATTCTTTTTAATGTAACAACAATTAATCACTACAAATTGAAAAAAAAAAAAAAAAAAAAAATCTTACTTTAGTAACTATTATGAAAAATTGAGAAGCATAGATTGATCGATCTATATAGGATATGCAAATTGAAAAGATCAGCCAAGAATATATAATAGAGAGACGAAATGAAGTTGTTCATCTTCTGGTTGCTGTTCATTGCAATGATATGTGGACTGGGCACTTGTATGCCCACAGTAGTTAATATTAGTCAAGTAGGAGATTCTCTTCGTTACACAAGCATTGAAATAAATTCTCTAGTCACGCTTTGTTATGCATATGGAATTTTCTTGGTTGCTTCATATCAGGATATGTGTTGGATATATTCCTGCAAAGAAGAGGATTGGCGAGGCCATTGTTCGTTGCCATCACTCAAGCAGCATTACCTGTTGGTTACATAGTAATTGCTTCAGGTTTTACTAAAAACTTGTACGTGTGGGTACGATTTTAGTAGGTGCTTGTTATGGTTTGCAATGGCCGTTATTGACCACCATTATTTCTGAAATATTCGGTGTTACACTATATTCAGCACCATTAGCATAGCAAGTCCAATCGGATCTTCGGGTATATATGGTTCTCTTGTTGCCTTCTTGTTGTTCTTTTGGATAAGAAGGTTCTATGACAATGTTGTTCTTATAAGATTGCGCCTATCTTACAAAATTTGATAAATAAATTATAGGGGCTTAATTAATTCATCTACAGGCAGAAATTAATTGAGAATTCAATTTCACTCCTTCCAATTGTAATATGACGTTGCAAGCTCACACCATGTGAGAAGTTCTTTTAATTGTTTTGACCGAGTCCAAGTCCAAGTTTTGGTTCTTTTATTGTCAGTTTCTTTCATATTTGTTTACTTTACATGTCTAACACACTGAAAGGTTGGACTGGCAAATCCTCCATCTACCGGTTTAACTCAATAAGATTAGTTTTGTCCAAAAAAAAAAAAAGAGAGAAAACTTAATCAAATGAGTAGTCGGTGACCGGTATTCAACTGATGAAAAAGGTTTATAAATGAATGTAAAGTAATTAAGTAAAATGCCCATTAAAGATGGAATTTGATTTTAAAAATTAGACATATAAAATTAGTAGTGTATGGTGCCTCACACCTACACCTTAAGGTTATGGGTTCGAGTCCTCTTCCTATAGAAATAAATCTCTAATTTATAAAATTCTTTTTTTTAAATATATATATATATATATATATGTGGTTAATATATGCAAAACGGTTTTTTTTTTTTTTCATTTCGCTTTATTAACTTCTTTTCTTACCATGCACGCTCTACCACGTACATACAGTTATATATATATGGTTAATACGTGCAAAACAGTTTTGTTTGTTTGTTTGTTTGTTTGTTTATCAACTTCTTTTCTTACCCACTCATCCTCTCATCCTCCAGTCTTATAAATTCTCACCATTCTACGTTCTCAAAACTCACTACTTAACAATTTCAAAACAGGTGGTTTAGTGGTAAGCCCGTAAAAAAATAATAATAAAAAAAAAACATGTCCGGTAAAGGAAGCACACCCACCGCCATTCATTTGGCGATCTTGTTGGCAATATTCATAACCGGGCATGTTGTAGTCTCCGACGATACAACTCCAATTCCGGCTGATGCTTCAGCGGTGGGAGGTTGGTTTAGTGCTAATGTAGGAGCGTTCGGGACTAGGAAGGTGACTCTGGACCCTGAACTGGTGGCAGCCGAGGCTAATCCTCAGGTTATCAAGGTGAGGCAAGATGGAACGGGCGATTTTAAGAAAATAAATGATGCTATCAAAAGCATTCCCTCAGGGAACACCAGGCGAGTTATTATATGGATTGGTGCAGGTGAATATCGGGAGAAGATCACAATCGAACGCACTATACCATTCGTTACGTTTTATGGCTCACCCAATGCCATGCCAACTATCACCCAATCTGGTACGGCGTTGCAATACGGAACGGTGGACAGTGCCACCGTCATTGTCCAATCTGACTATTTCGTGGCTGCTAATATTATTTTCAAGGTATGTAAATATCACGTATGTTTTGGTTTATTTAATAATAAACATTAATAAGTATAATCAAGTGTATTTTTGTTAGAATTCTGCACCAAGGCCGGACAGTACTAAGAGCGGAGGTCAGGCTTTGGCATTGAGGATCTCTGGAATGAAAGCAGCTTTCTACAAATACAAAATGCTTGGGTTCCAGGATACGTTGTGTGATGACAAAGGGGTTACATTTCTTCAGGGATTGCTACATTGAAGGAATGGTTGATTTCATTTTCGGAAGGGGAAAGTCGATTTATTTGAACACGCAACTACACATGCTGGGGATAAAGACATTACTGTGATAGCTGCATAAGCCATAGATAGTTTGGCAGAGGATGTGGGTTACTCGTTTGTGCATTGCCAAGTTACCGAGACTAGGAAGAGGACCTACTTAGGTATGGCTTGGATGCCCTATCCTAGAGTGGTTTTTTCCTACACCTCCATGACTAACGTCGTCCTTCCCGTTGCTTGGGACGAGAATGCAAGACCTGAACGCAGGTAGTAAGTCAAATATATCCATATATGCTTTGTGTTACCCATGAATTAATATTAGATCATTAATTGCAACTAATTAAGTTAACAGCTTACTGATAATTAATATTGGCAATGCACTGCAGGACTGTTTATTTTGCAGAATACAAGTGTAACAGAGCTAGAGCAAATATTGTTTGGCGAGCTACATTCTCAAAGAAGCTAATAGAGGCAGAAGTCCGACCCTTCCTTACCCTTGGTTACATTCAAGGATCTAAATGGCTCCTTCCTCCTCCACATCTCTAAATTCATTCTATTCATCAACAAATCTTCAATTAGTTTTGTTTGCATACGTTAAAGAAAGAGAGCTGAACTATTTTTTTTTTATCTGTGTATATATAATACAATGTTGTAATATCTCAATAAAGAGTGAAAATTATATCAAGCTTCTTTCTCTTATATATTGCATCTTTATTTTCAAAGTGTTAATTAGGAACTCAGATCTGTGAGGATGCAAGTCAAATTCAATAATAATAATAAAAAAAAGCTTCAATTAAATCTCGCATTGATAGCCATGTTAATTACTAGATTTTTCTATGTAATGTTGGTGTGATAGTGAGATGCGAGATTTCAAATTTTCACTTTTAATTTCTTATGTGTCTTATACAATTTCACCTTCGCTTGTTATTTATAAAGAGTTTGAATATCGTAATTGTTGGCGTGAGTTATGCTTAATTATATTATAGAAAGATTTGGTATATGTTATGTAATAAAGTTAACTTTGGGAGAGATCACTAGAATTCCATATCTTATGTACGTAATTGATGATTTTTCGAAATGTAGTACAAAAAAATGGTCTTTTACGACGGGTAATTGCTGTCGAAAAAGACCATTTCTCGTTGGAAATAAGCATTTCCGTTGGGAAAAGGCCGTGCAACTTTCACTCCATGAAACTCATGTGGTTCGAACCATTGACTTGGATGACAGTAAGGGTTAGTACCCTTACCATTTTGCTATAACTTTATGTCTAATATGTTTTGCATATTATTCATATATAAGCTATTGATACGTTTGTATAATATCTAATTAAACATTTTTTTTTGTATACTATTTAAATATAACTATTGAGATATTGTTTTTTCAAACAATGTTTCATTAAAATTATTAGAGTTTGTATTTAAAAATCTGATATAGTAGTGTCACTAAACATAATTAAAAATAACTAAATGTTCTTGTGATTACTAATAATTTTGCTATTTAGTTAATTTAATAAGATGTGTCCATAAAGTAATTCGAATTAAGTTTTAGTATTTCCGATGACACTTTTTATGTCATCAGAAAAGTGGGTAATATTGACGGCTAATTCGACTATTTTCGACGGCCCAAAAGCCGCGTAAATGCAATACTGTTTTTTTTTTTTTTGTTTTTAAATTCCGACGACACAAAAAGTCCCACAAGTCATCGACATAACTCAGCAACATGACACGACCCGAATTAATCTTGCAGATGTCATGTACGAGAGCATGGCAATGTTCCTTGACATCCCTACGTGACTTTCTCGACAATTGACTGGGCGATATTTTGCCAGTAAAAGAGTTGTTACAATTTCTGTCACCGTAGATGGTCGATCTACAATTGATGTGGATTGAGTCGTATTCAAGTTAGACCTAAGCAATTTGGCTCTAACCTGTCGAATTGGACGTGTCGAGTGCTTCTTAGACCTGCAGAAAGATGAAAATATAGTAGGAAAAATGAAAGAAAACGAAAGAACAACAAAAGGGGGATATAACCTTAGCATTAGGCGCGCTTGGGCTTAACGTTTATATTGAGATTGATTATAATCGACAGAGTGAAAGATTTCGGTGACCGGAGTTCGTATTTTATCAGAGCTTCAACACATTAGAGCCTTGTTATATTTCTTAGAGAACAAAGAGTTCTTGGTTGGTGGGAAGTTCTATTTATAGACCTTGCCCAAAGATTGATCGTGGGTTCTGTTTTTTTTTTTTTTTTTTTTGTTCTTTTTTGTTTTATGCTTTACAGTTGTAACTTGTAACACACTTATTTAAAATGTTTTATAAATTATTTCAATTATTACTTGTTTTATAAATTATGAGTTCACCACCATATAAAGAATTCTGCAACATAACAGTGCAACGAAAATGGATGTTAGGAAGAGACAAGAATCCGATGAAACTGCAGGGCTGCTATGCAATAAGACATTGAAAGAATCGTATCAAATGATTGATATGAAAGAAATATTTTTTTATAATCAATATTCCAAAACTTTATTAATTACCACGAGGTTCACCGCATCAAGCGCAATAAGATAAAAATATATATATTAGAAAAAATTAGAGATTTAAGACATGACCAAACCAACCAAGAGTTACAGGAAACAGAAGTACTAGCTGTAAATGTTGTGTTGAGTACTTGAGTTTTTAAGAGATGGAGAGACTGAACTCAAAATGGATAGCTACGGTGGCCAGCATATGGATCCAGTGCAGCATAGGTGGTACCTACACTTTCGGCATCTACTCTTCCACCCTCAAGTCCACCCAAAACTACGACCAATCCACCCTCGAAAGAGTCGCAGTCTTCAAGGACATCGGTGGCTGCACCGGCGTTCTTTCTGGCCTCCTCTACTCCTTCGTCACGCTCGATCGCCACCGCCGCCGTTGTTTTTGTGGGCCGTGGGTGGTCCTCTTGACGGGTGCTATCCTTTCCTTCGTGGGGTATTTATTTATGTGGGCGTCAGTTGTTGGGTTGATTCACAGGCCGCCGGTGGCATTGATGTGCTTGTTCATGTTCACGGTAGCTCATTCGATGACTTTTTCTATCCCGGCAGATAATGTAACTGGCGTCAGAAACTTCCCTGCTCATGTTGGGACCATTGTTGGCCTAATGGAGGTAATTAAGCTTATATATATATATATGTGAAAGATTATAAATATTTTCACAAACATCAAATTTCTATCATATGAAGTCTGTTTCTCACCGCAACCCAATGTGACTTGTTGCTAAGAGCGTTCATTCAATCTGATGTCTCAGGTCTGAGTCGCCCCATTCAGTTTGTTTTGTGTTTATGTTCTTCTTACTTGAAGTCTGCTAATTGAGCAGATGTGTCCAAACCCAATTCTATGGCCTTGGCCCATAAAACCCAACCCAACACATGTTGATAACTGCCTCTGCAGTTTTTCTACGGACACCACTTATGTAGTGTATGAGTGAAAGTAGGACTCTGTGATACACAATACTAAGTGTGTGTAAGTGGATATCGGTATTACGTGAAATACAGAAAAGAGAGAAAAACGGTAAAGAGAGGGATTCTTATATTGTGAATTGAGTTTGAGTTCCATTCTTGGTGACTCTTTCTTGACCTGTGAACCATTCTGTAATCGTTCCAAAACCGAAGAAAGATACGTAATCTTGATATTTCCTCTATTTCATATGTTGATTTATCTTAAATTATACCTTGTTGTACTTGGTTAGGGCTATCTGGGTCTGAGTGGAGCAATAATAATCCGAGTATACGACGCCTTATTCAAAGGAAACCCAAGCAATTACCTTCTGTTTCTAGCTGTGTATCCAACTTCTGTGTCTCTTTTGCTCATGTATTTTGTAAGAATTCATGATACCAACTCTGAAGATGACAAGAAACACTTGAATGCTTTTTCTGTAGCTGCTTTGACAATGGTTGCCCATCTCATGATTCTTATAATTTTGGAGAGCATTTTCACTTTGGGAACATGGGAACGAATCGTTACATTCATATTTCTGCTGCTTCTACTTGCCTCACCTCTTGGAATAGCATTCAGAGCTCAGAGGGAAGATTCAAAGAGATTAATATTATCACAAACAGTTTCCACTGAGGGGAATTCAACAGTGCACATTAATCCAGAGCCAATTGAATCCATGGAAAATCATGATCAGCTGCCTAGCGATGATGCACGTCAAGTAAAAACCACTGTTGATGAGAATATTATACGAATTGAAGAAAACATGAATCTCCTGCAAGCAATATGCACTGGAAACTTCTGGTTGCTGTTTATTGCCATGGCATGCGACTGGGATCGGGTATGGCTATGATAAACAATATTAGTCAAGTAGGAGAATCTCTGGGTTACACAAGCATTAGAATAAACTCTCTAGTCTCTTTGCTGAGTAAATGGAATTTTCTTGGCCGTTTAGGAGCAGGGTATGTGTCAGACATATTTCTGCAAAGAAAAGGCTGCGCGAGGCCATTGTTCATTGCCATCACTCAAGCAGCATTATCTGTTGGTCACATAGTAATTGCTTCAGGTTTTCCTAATAACTTGTATGTGGGTACCATCTTGGTGGGTGTCTGTTACGGTTCGCAGTGGTCGTTATTGTCCAGCGTTGCTTCTGAGATATCTGGTGTTGGGCACTTAGGTACTATAGTTAACACTTTTGCCATAGCAAGTCCAATCGGATCTTATATATTCTCTGTTAGAATCGTAGGGTATCTTTACGACAAGGCTGCGGCAGCAAGCGGGGAAAAGAATCATGTTCTGGCACTCATTGCTTCGTGTTATCTTTTGTAATCATTGCATTTTTTTGCTTTCTGTGGTTCTCTTGTTGCCCTTTTGTTGTTCTTTCGGACAAGGAGGTTCTATGACAAAGTTGTTGTTACAAGGTTGCAGAAATCTCAGCAATCTCACAGAACATGATAAATTGATGGAGAATTCACTTTCCTTTATTCCATTTTTAAATTAGAGAAAGGAAGCAAATGTACTTGTCATATCATATGTGTTCTTTTTCTGTAACAACAATTATCACTTATTTTGTAAGTGAAGAGTACTTCATGACCATATTCGATTGCGGCTACCTACAGACCGATTATCAGAAAGTACAATGAATTGGATTTTTGAAAAAGATAAGAATTTGATGATCTTACCATATCAAGTCCTGATTGGATCTCAGGTATTCTCTGTTAGAGTCATTGGTTATATTTATGACAAGGCATGCGTAGTTGGCGATGAAGATAATTTCTGTCCTGGCTCTCACTTCTTCATTTTATCTTTTCTGATCATGGTATTCCTTGCTCTTTGTGGTTCTCTCCGGTGCCCTGCTGTTGTTCTTTTGGACAAGGAGGTTCTATGACCAAGTTGTTCTTCGAAGGTCGGGGCAATCTTACAAAATATGAGAAATAACCAAAGGAGCTTCATCTATAGATAGAAATTAATCGGGAATTCAATTTCCCTTATTCCAATCGTGGATTTTGATCCTCTGTTGAGCTTCTTCTCTCTTGGACCGTTCAATTGTAATATGATTATAGTATCTCATTAAAATTTTATGATTGAGTAATGGGGTTGGTTTTTTCAGGAGTGGAGAAATGGAGAGAGGAAAAATTGTACTTTGTCATTTCACATTAGATTCTTTTTAATGTAACAACAATTAATCACTACAAATTGAAAAAAAAAAAAAAAAAAAAATCTTACTTTAGTAACTATTATGAAAAATTGAGAAGCATAGATTGATCGATCTATATAGGATATGCAAATTGAAAAGATCAGCCAAGAATATATAATAGAGAGACGAAATGAAGTTGTTCATCTTCTGGTTGCTGTTCATTGCAATGATATGTGGA
Organism: Acer negundo; assembly: GCA_035582765.1. NCBI lineage: Eukaryota > Viridiplantae > Streptophyta > Magnoliopsida > Sapindales > Sapindaceae > Acer > Acer negundo. Next base: position 32,155,796 of record CM069238.1, read on the forward strand.
CTGGGCACTTGTATGCCCACAGTAGTTAATATTAGTCAAGTAGGAGATTCTCTTCGTTACACAAGCATTGAAATAAATTCTCTAGTCACGCTTTGTTATGCATATGGAATTTTCTTGGTTGCTTCATATCAGGATATGTGTTGGATATATTCCTGCAAAGAAGAGGATTGGCGAGGCCATTGTTCGTTGCCATCACTCAAGCAGCATTACCTGTTGGTTACATAGTAATTGCTTCAGGTTTTACTAAAAACTTGTACGTGTGGGTACGATTTTAGTAGGTGCTTGTTATGGTTTGCAATGGCCGTTATTGACCACCATTATTTCTGAAATATTCGGTGTTACACTATATTCAGCACCATTAGCATAGCAAGTCCAATCGGATCTTCGGGTATATATGGTTCTCTTGTTGCCTTCTTGTTGTTCTTTTGGATAAGAAGGTTCTATGACAATGTTGTTCTTATAAGATTGCGCCTATCTTACAAAATTTGATAAATAAATTATAGGGGCTTAATTAATTCATCTACAGGCAGAAATTAATTGAGAATTCAATTTCACTCCTTCCAATTGTAATATGACGTTGCAAGCTCACACCATGTGAGAAGTTCTTTTAATTGTTTTGACCGAGTCCAAGTCCAAGTTTTGGTTCTTTTATTGTCAGTTTCTTTCATATTTGTTTACTTTACATGTCTAACACACTGAAAGGTTGGACTGGCAAATCCTCCATCTACCGGTTTAACTCAATAAGATTAGTTTTGTCCAAAAAAAAAAAAGAGAGAAAACTTAATCAAATGAGTAGTCGGTGACCGGTATTCAACTGATGAAAAAGGTTTATAAATGAATGTAAAGTAATTAAGTAAAATGCCCATTAAAGATGGAATTTGATTTTAAAAATTAGACATATAAAATTAGTAGTGTATGGTGCCTCACACCTACACCTTAAGGTTATGGGTTCGAGTCCTCTTCCTATAGAAATAAATCTCTAATTTATAAAATTCTTTTTTTTAAATATATATATATATATATATATGTGGTTAATATATGCAAAACGGTTTTTTTTTTTTTTCATTTCGCTTTATTAACTTCTTTTCTTACCATGCACGCTCTACCACGTACATACAGTTATATATATATGGTTAATACGTGCAAAACAGTTTTGTTTGTTTGTTTGTTTGTTTGTTTATCAACTTCTTTTCTTACCCACTCATCCTCTCATCCTCCAGTCTTATAAATTCTCACCATTCTACGTTCTCAAAACTCACTACTTAACAATTTCAAAACAGGTGGTTTAGTGGTAAGCCCGTAAAAAAATAATAATAAAAAAAAAACATGTCCGGTAAAGGAAGCACACCCACCGCCATTCATTTGGCGATCTTGTTGGCAATATTCATAACCGGGCATGTTGTAGTCTCCGACGATACAACTCCAATTCCGGCTGATGCTTCAGCGGTGGGAGGTTGGTTTAGTGCTAATGTAGGAGCGTTCGGGACTAGGAAGGTGACTCTGGACCCTGAACTGGTGGCAGCCGAGGCTAATCCTCAGGTTATCAAGGTGAGGCAAGATGGAACGGGCGATTTTAAGAAAATAAATGATGCTATCAAAAGCATTCCCTCAGGGAACACCAGGCGAGTTATTATATGGATTGGTGCAGGTGAATATCGGGAGAAGATCACAATCGAACGCACTATACCCTTCGTTACGTTTTATGGCTCACCCAATGCCATGCCAACTATCACCCAATCTGGTACGGCGTTGCAATACGGAACGGTGGACAGTGCCACCGTCATTGTCCAATCTGACTATTTCGTGGCTGCTAATATTATTTTCAAGGTATGTAAATATCACGTATGTTTTGGTTTATTTAATAATAAACATTAATAACTATAATCAAGTGTGTTTTTGTTAGAATTCTGCACCAAGGCCGAATAGTTCTAAGAACGGAGGTCAGGCTTTGGCATTGAGGATCTCCGGAACGAAAGCGGCTTTCTACAAATGCAAAATGCATGGGTTCCAGGACACGTTGTGCGACGACAAGGGGTTACATTTCTTCAAGGATTGCTACATTGAAGGCACGGTTGATTTCATTTTCGGAGGCGGAAAGTCGATTTATTTGAACACGCAACTACACGTGTTGGGGGATAAAGACATTACTGTGATAACGGCACAAGCCAGGGATAGGTTGGGAGAGGACGTGGGTTACTCGTTTGTGCATTGCCAAGTTACCGGAACCGGGAAGAGGACCTACTTGGGCAGGGCTTGGATGTCCTATCCTAGAGTGGTTTTTGCCTACACCTCCATGACCGACGTCATCCTTCCCGTTGCATGGGACGAGAACGGAAGACCTGAACGTAGGCAGTAAGTCAAATATATCTATATATGCTTTGTGTTACCCATGCATTAATATTAGATCATTAATTGCAACTAATTAAGTTAACAGCTTACTGATAAATTAATATTGGCAATGCACTGCAGGACCGTTTTTTTTGCAGAATACGAGTGTGATGGAGCCGGAGCAGATACTACTGGGCGAGCTACATTCTCAAAGAAGCTGTCAGAGGCAGAAGTCCGACCCTTCCTTACCCTTGGTTACATTCAAGGATCTAAATGGCTCCTTCCTCCTCCACATCTCTAAATTCATTCTATTATCAACAAATCTTGGTTTAGTTTTGTTTGTGTACGTTAAAGAAGGAGAGCTGGACTATTTTTTTTATATGTGTATATGTAATACAATGTTGTAATATCTCAATAGAGAGTGAAAATAATATCAAGCTTCTTTCTCTTATATGTTGCATCTTTATTTTCAAAGTATCGATTAGGAACTCAGGTCTGTGAGGATGCAAGTCAAATTCAATAAAAAAAAAAAAAAAAAAAAGCTTCAATTAAATCTCGCATTGATAGCCATGTTAATTACTAGATTTTTCTATGTAATGTTGGTGTGATAGTGAGATCTGAATTTCAAATTTTCACTTTTGTTCTTATACAATTTCACCTTCGCTTGTTATTTATAAAAGAGTTTGAATATTGTAATTGTTGGCGTGAGTTATGCTTAATTATATTATAGAAGATTTGGTATATGTTATGTAATAAAGTTAACTTTAGGAGAGATCACTAGAATTTCATATCCTATGTATGTAATTGATGATTTTTCTACATGTAGTACCAAAAAAAAAAAAAAAATGGTCTTTTTCGACTGCAAGACCATTTCCCGTTGGAAATACGCATTTCTGTTGGGAAAAGCCGTGCAACTTTCACTCCATGAAAGTCATGTTGTTTGAACCATTGACTTGGATGACAGTAAGGGTTAGTACCCTTACCATTTTGCTATAACTTTATGTCTAATATGTTTTGCATATTATTCATATATAAGCTATTGATACGTTTGTATAATATCTAATTAAACATTTTTTTTTGTATACTATTTAAATATAACTATTGAGATATTGTTTTTTCAAACAATGTTTCATTAAAATTATTAGAGTTTGTATTTAAAAATCTGATATAGTAGTGTCACTAAACATAATTAAAAATAACTAAATGTTCTTGTGATTACTAATAATTTTGCTATTTAGTTAATTTAATAAGATGTGTCCATAAAGTAATTCGAGTTAAGTTTTAGCATTTCCGATGACACTTTTTATGTCATCAGAAAAGTGGGTAATATTGACGGCTAATTCGACTATTTTCGACGGCCCAAAAGCCACGGAAATGCAATACTGTTTTTTTTTTTTTAAAATTCCGATGACACAAAAAGTCCCACAAGTCATCGACATAACTCAGCAACATGACACGACCCGAATTAATCTTGCAGATGTCATGCACGAGAGCATGGCAATGCTCCTTGACATCCCTACGTGACTTTCTCGACAGTTTATTGGGCGATATTTTGGCAGTAAAAGAGTTGTTACAATTTCTGTCACTGTAGATGATCGATCTACAATTGATGTGGATTGAGCCGTATTCAAGTTAGACCTAAGCAATTTGGCTCTAACCTGTCAAATTGGACATGTTGAGTGCTTCTTAGACCTGCAGAAAGATGAAAATAGAGTAGAAAAAACGAAAGAAAACAAAAGAACAACAAAAGGGGGATATAACCTTAGCATTAGACGCGCTTGGGCTGAACGTTTATATTGAGATTGATTATAGTCGACAGAGTGAAAGATTTCGGTGACCGGAGTTCGTATTTTATCAGAGCTTCAACACATTAGAGCCTTGTTATATTTCTTAGAGAACAAAGAGTTCTTGGTTGGTGGGAAGTTCTATTTATAGACTTTGCCCAAAGATTGATCGTGGGTTCTGTTTGAAGATATCATCCCCGAAATCTCGATCAAATTTCATGGGATCATAGAATCTTGGACTCATTTAAAACTCTTTTGAATGTTATCTTTTCACAACCGCTATGTTCTGTTTATCCAAGTGATTAAGTCAAAAGACTCAAGTAAGGTTTCCTAGGTCGACCGTATTAGAAGGGCCTAAACCGGATCCAGACCTATGTGGCTTTGGGCTTTTGAGCTGATGAGCTCATAGGCCATTTTTAGCTACCACAATCACCACTTGTAAAAAAAAAAAAAAAAACACACAAACAATTTGTATCACCTTTTGGTTTTGCCGACTTCGACGTAATAATTTAAGATTTAATAATATCTAATATGTGTTTTTGATCCGAGCACCAAGAAGATTCTAAAGTCATCCGATGGTGATTTTCTTCTCAAGAAGAAGTTGTATTTGGTTAATTCTGCTAAATTTTTGGTCGGTTCTTTTTAAGCTTTTGATTGAGATTTATTAAATATTGTATTTTTTTTTTTTTTTTTAAGTCTTTGTTAAAGGGTCGTTTGCTTTTTCCACTTAAAACGTAATAGGTATGAATCATAATTATTAAATTGTTTTTTTTTTTTTTTAAGTGGTCAAACAATTTAAAAATACCAAAAAACAACTTAAAATAAAAATTAAAAAAATCGTGACTTTTCTTTTTTGAAAGCATTTTTTTTTTTAAAAAAAAAATCCTGATTTTTCACTTAATTGTAAATCGTTGAATTGTATTAAATGAATCCAAAATATTTTCTTCCGATACTATCCCCTGTATATAACATATTTCCAATTTCAACATAATTCTTTATTTTAATATATTGTTTATTTTAAATAGTTTTAAAAATAAAAAAAGAACCTTAATCACTTTTCATATTGGTGTTTAATATCAATAATTTATTGTGATGGGTGATGTATTTATATATTATTTTTTTTAGAGTGTTTTGTGTGAGTTTTTCTGCTGCTCATTTTATTTTTTTTGGAAAAAAAAAACCTTTTCTTTTCTTAGTAAAAATGAAGTTTGTTTGTAATGGAAGAAGAAGATCATGATCATATGAGCTCATATATAATTATTATTTTTGGATGTTTTTATTTCATATTGTATTTATAATTGTTTAACATGAATATAGATGTAAAATTACTTCTTTTCATACAATATTATTTTGAAAAAACAAACATGTTGACAGTATATTCAGATGTGAGGGGAAAAAAAAAAAACATGTTATTTAAATTCAGGTTTCAGTCACTATTCAGTCTTCAATAAAATTCAGAACTATTTAGTTTTTAGACAAAAAAACAAACGAACCCTTAATATTACTTCTTATTTTCAGGTCTTTAGTGGAGACTAATTTTACTTTAATTGAAACTAATTAAGTCCTTCGTTGGAACAGATCTACTCTTTTATTATGGTCACTTATCAGTTTCTTTCATATTTTTACACTTTACATGTGTAACACAATTACTTCAAACGTTGGACCAGCGAATAAATTAAAAGAATTGTTACGATTTCTATCACCTTTTAGTGTTGTTTTTCATTTTAGTGCTGACACCAACGTAATAATTTGAGATTTAATAACTCCTATAATGTGTTTTTATTCAGGCGCCGAGAAGATTTTGAAGTTATCCAATGGCTGTTCTCATCTCAAGAAGAAGTTGTGTACGGTTATTTCTGCCAAACTTTTGGTTGGTTCTTTTCAAGCTTTTGATGGATATTTATTAATTTTTTTTTCAAGTCTTTGTTCAATTGTACGAGACTTAATTTTACTTTAATTAATTGAAACTAATTAAGTCCCACGTTGGAAGAGATCTACTATACTAGTTAAAATTAAGTTACGAGAGACATCGCTATATTCAAATGCTGAAAGAATTCTGCAACCTAGAGATCCATTATCAAAAAGTGTAAGGAAAATGGATTTTTGAAAAAGTCAAGAATTGTATACCACCTCTTAATAGAGATTGTAGTAGGGATATGCCATTACCGGGACTAAGGTGGGCTCAAACCCACTTAACCATTCTAAAAATATTAGTAAGTTAAAAAATAAAAATTAATAATGAATATATTTCCTAATAACAAAAGAAGGCGTGCAATACTACTAGTTGTAGGACTATGAGTACTGTACCCTGTACGGGGTATTTATATATTATGCTTTTACATACTTTCTTTATGAATAACGAGGTGGTGTGACTTATTTTATTTTAATTTTATTTCTTCAATAATTATTTTCTCTCATTTTTTTACAGATTTACTTAAATTTGGTTCAATTTCTTTATTAACACCAACAATTGATCTTCTAATAAGTTATGTTTTTATGAATTTAAACATTTTATTTTATATTGAAATTTTAGGATCAATATAACTTTTAGTTTATAAAATTTTAGGAATAATCTAATTATAAATTTACAAACTAACAATATTATTTAATGAATTTCTTGTTGTTTTGATTGAAATTTAGAAGCATACTTTTTAAGTTTTTAATCTTTTTAGGTTTTAAATTAGAGTACTAGTGTAATACTATACAACTCAAATAATTAATCTAAATAATTATTACACAAATCATGGGATGATATGGTTAATGAATAAAACATTTGCCACATCATTTGAGTTGATTTTTAGACTAATTTTTTTTGTTGTGTAGCATTAGTTTTTTAATTATTCTTTTTCTTCTATATTTGCTAGTAAATAATAATATAAGCGTTCCTATTTTCTTGACATGTACAGAAGGTACAAAATTAAGGATTATTTTAAAAACTTATTTTTGTGTATTGTTTTTGAAAAATTGTTGAATACAACTTAATTAGTATTTGATTGTATTTACATTTCATGTTTATTTTATAATTTGTTTTTACTTTACTTTTTTTTTTTGTATTAATTTTATTAATATATTTATTTAGAATATATATTTACCGAGTAAGCCTCGCTGATATGTCTTATTGACTAAGTGTATATTTATTTATAATTAATAAAATTTTCTCATAGTGCACCTTTCTTCCACAGTCGCGGTGAGGGATTCGAGTCTCACCACATGCATTTTATAAACACGTGTGGAGAGTTTTCTCCAGATTTATGGGAGTAGTTTTCCGGACTGAACATGTATTGTCAAATATTAGCTTGTCCCGATAGTCCTATTATAGTAGTTGTATTATTTAAAATAAAATAAAATAAAAACAAATATTTCACGTGCCCACGAGGCCACGAACCAAACTATAGGGTGGCGATGCAATAATTGAAATAATCGTATCAAATTATACGAAAGCAATATATATATTTTTTTTTATAATCAATATTCCAAAACTTTATTAATTTCCACGATCACAACATCAAACGCAATATGTTATATGATGCAGACCGGAACGGAACTCACATGCGTTCAAACACACAAGGGTTTCTTTGATCTATAATTCCATAGAAAAAAAAAATAGAGATATTTGAGTTAACTACTCAATAAGGTTTTTTTTTTTTTTTTTTCATTTAAATCTGAATATCGCAAAGCGATTACAACTAAATAAATAGAGAAACTAATCTCTTAGACTCCTAAAACAACTCTACGAAATCGGGAAACAATCTCGGATTAAAAAAAGATATCAAATCTCCTAATAATTTTAAAACATTAAAAATCTATCTAATAAGGAAATAGGATTTGATTTAATAAAACCAAATCATAAAATAATTAATAACCTAATTACATATAAAATAAAAGGAAATAAAATATTCGTATCGAATCATGACAATAATTAAAGCAATAGTTGTCTTGGCGCACACGAAATTTAACAGCCAAATTCGGATATTTTTTAGCCCGTTATTGAAGATGAAGTCTTGATAACATTTGTAAGGCTCGTCTTGGGATTTCCGGAAATATATTATAATGTTGATTTTGAGTCTGTTTTTCCCACAAAGATACCCCCGAAATTTGCTCTTCTGTTGCCACAGACCATCTCGCCAATTGCCTTTTTGCCTTGGGCTGATCCGCATCATTCTCTCCGGGTTGGACGGAATTCGTCCTCGAATTCGGAGGTTCATCACCCCCTCACGACGATGAAACAATGCCAATCCTTCAGAGATGTACTCGTCAGACAACATGTTCTCATAGCTATCCGAATCTTCATCGAATTCCTCTTCATCAAAAATTGGTCCACCTTCAAAATCAATAAACTGTTCCTGGATATCCTCTTCGAATTCCACAAACAGACTTGACTCCCAATGCCTCGATTTGTCACTTGTCAAACTCCCCTATCTATGTTGAAGGGGGATAAACAAAGCCTCGCCACTGTCGGATTCCTGCTCCGCCTCTTGTGGATTCGGTCTCCATTTTTGAGTCGTTAGCGCTGCAATCTGCTACGTCAACATCCCTACTTGTTGCCGAAGTTGTGCAATCACATCACACTCGTAGACTTCATCAATCTGGTTCTCACGAGGGTTCGAGTTCGTACGCCTCTTTGGTGGCATGACGGCGAAACAAAACGAACCAGGCTCTGATACCAATCTGATGCAGACCAGACCGGAACGGAACTCACACGCGTTCAAATACACAAGGGTTTCTTTGATCTATAATTCTATAGAAAAACAGAAGAAAAAAAAATGATATTTGAGTTAACTACTCAAGAAGTTTTTTTTTTTTCATTCAAATATGAATATCGCAAAGCGATAACAACTAAGGGTGTGCATTTTTGGTTTGGTTTGGCTTGAAGCTCAATGTCAAACCAAACCAATATAGATCGGTTTGGCTATATTTCAACCCAAACCAAACCAATGTGATTTTTCAAACCAATCTAAACCAAACCAAAAAAGGTCGGGTTGGTTTGAATTGGTTTATTGCTTTAGATTTAAACTCAATTTTTTTTTGGTATTATATTATAAACAATATTTAAATAAAAAATCATAACATAAAATATTGATTATATATATACATGTATATATACCTCGATTAAAGACAAGTTTAACAGCATTTATGCTTTTGAAACTCTAATACATCAATCAATTAGAAGAATTGTATCAAAACAAATAAATAAACTGTAAAAGCTTAAAGTAATCCGTAAAAGTTATAAAACTTAGACTGAATAGAAAATGCAGATGAATTTTATATTTTAGTTTTACTTTCTAAAATATATGGTTTGGTTTGGGTTAGTGAATTATTTCCCTCAATCCAAACCAAACCAAACCAAACCACCTTTAATCGGTTTGTTCAAAAGACAACCCGAACCACCCATTTTTTATATTTGTAACCGAACCAACCCAAACTCTATGGGTTGGGTTGGTCAGTTTGGTTCGGTTTGACGGTTTTTTGCACACCCCTAATTACAATTAAATAAATAGAGAAACTAATCTCTTAGACTCCTAAAACAACTTTACAAAATCGGGAAACAATCCCAGATTAAAAAAAGATATCAAATCTCCTAATAATTTTAAAACATTAAAAATCTATCTAATAAGAAAATATGATTGGATTTAATAAAACCAAATCATAAACTAATTAATAACCTAATTACATATAAAATAAAAGGAAATAAAATATTTGTATCGAATCATGACGATAATTGGAAACAATAATTAAAGCAACAGTTGTCTTGACGCGCACGAAACTTAACAGCCAAATTCGGATATTTTTTTAGCCCATTATTGAAGATGAAGTCTTGATAGCATTTGTAGGGCTCGTCTTGGACTTTCCGAAAACATATTATAATGTTGATTTTGAGTCCATTTGTCCCACAAAGATACCCCCGAAATTTGCTCCCCTATTGCACAGACCATCTCGCCAATTGCTTTTTTGCCTTGGGCTGATCCACATCATTATATGTATATATATATATAGAGAGAGAGAGAGGGAGAGAGAGAGATTTAAGGCATGAGCAGACCAACCAAAAGCTGTCTTTCAAACCATAATACAATCTACTTAAATAGAATTGCAAAACTTAACTAAAAAGAAAATCCTAAACAAAAGGAAAAGAATCCTAAATGAAAAAGAAATCAAATCTCCTAAAAATCAAAAGAATCCTAAAACATTAAAAACCTATCTAAAAAGGAAATTAGATTTGATTTAAAATTCAAATCATAAAATAATGAATAACCTTATTACATATAAACTAAAAGGAAATAAAATAACATGTATTAATTACAAGAATATTTTTAAAATAAAAAGTCTTCAAGAAAATCTCCAATAATATCTCCTGCATCATGGGTGGTCCTCTTGACGGGTGCTATCCTTTCCTTCGTAGGGTCACTACAACAAATATCACATATAATAGCAGCAGAAAAATGCTATCAAAAGTAAACAATAGCATTCGGTTGCATATCATGACAGCCGGTGTGATTAAAAGTTTTATCTTTTCATAATATTATTTGTATGTTTTTTTATTCAGTTTTTTTAATTGCTATAATTATTTTTTTATAGCTTTTAACTGATGTTATATCATTAATAAAAAAATGTTATTATTGTAGATATTATAACTTCTTAAAAATGCTATTGTAATTGTACCCAATATAAAAATTGTATATTTTTAATTTTTACTTAATTGTTTGTTTAAAAAGTTTAATTGTGTACAAAACAAAAAAATAATAATAATAATAAAAACATTAAAGGAAAAAATATAAATATTTATTAATGAATCAAAATAATTACATGATTAATAAATCACATCAAACGTACAAGGAAATATCTATATACAAAAATTTGAATTTAGTTTAATAAGAAAAAAAATTACAAGAACATGATTTTTTTTTTTTCTAGCTAATTACAACAATATGATTGCTCCACCAATCTTCATCTTCCGCTTCCGATAAAACACAGAAACTTTTATCTTCATAACCTGAAAGACATCAATAAAATAAAGTTATATTTAATAAAAAAAATGAATAAACATATATGAATTTACATAGCCATTACAATTATGAAATAGAGATTGTAGAGATTGTAACTAAAATGATCTAGGATGGAAAAGAAATCAAATATTGAAACTAAAAAAAGAAAAAGTCTCTAACCAAGAAATATAACTTCACAATGAAAGACATATAATACTTCTACAGGTAGATTCATAACCAGATTTTCTAACTGAATATATATATATATATATATATATATAAAATAATAAGATATGTAGTTAATCAAATAATTAACAAGAATTAAACAAGAGTTTTCAAAAAAAAATGAATGAAAGAGAGAACAACTTACCAAAAAATATATGAAGTTTTTAATGAAAAATAGAAGATGAAGACAGTTATTGATGCTAGAGAGCTTTGTGGTAAAAGTAGGGATTTTGAGTGGGTGGTTTGGTGGCAGTAAAACAAATTTAATAATAGGTGAAGAGAATATAAAGTAAAAGTTAGAGTTTCAAATTTTGAAAAGGGAAATAAATTTATTTTCCCTCATTATCTTTGAAAAAAAAATAATAATAAAGGGATAAAAATTCATTTTCCCTCCTTATATTAGAGATATTTTTAACATGTATTATATCATTCTTAAATGCTATATAATTAGTTTTGTAAATCATATAACTTTTTTAAAAAAACATTCGATATTTTATAATTTATGTACGTTAAATTGTGTTTTTGTTAATAAAAATTTAAAGCACAATAATAATAGTAATAGGTTGAAATTTAAAAAAATAAATTATAATAGCTTATATGATTTCATGATATATCATAGTAAATTTAAAATGCTATTAAATTATTTTCTTAAAAAAAAAAAATTAACATTTGAGCTATATAGTTTAATAGCATTAAAAGTGCTTAAAATCAAAATGCTATTTAAACTAAAGTGTTATCTTTTAACATCTTTTTATAGCATTTTATTATAATATGCAATAATATAGTTACATTTTATAGCATTTTAAAAAAGAATGTTATACTGCAATGCTATAAAAAGTCATATTTGTTGTAGTGGGTATTTCTTTATGTGGGCGTTTGTTGTCAGGGTGATTCACAGGCCGCCGGTGGCATTGATGTGTTTGTTTATGTTCATGGCAGCTCATTCGCAGACGTTTTCTATCCCGACAGATAATGTGACTGGCGTCAAAAATTTCCCTGGTCATGTTGGGACCATTGTTGGCATATTGGAGGTAATTAAACTTATATTTATGTGAAAGATTATAATTTTGTTACATATACATCAATTTACTGTCATATGAAGTTTGTTTTAATATCACTGTCCAATGTGGTTTGGTGGTAAGAGTGCTCATTCAGTCTGTTGTCCGATAACAGTGAGTCACCCACCACAGCATAATTGTTTTGTGTATATGCTTTGATTACTTGAAGTGTGCTAACTGAGCATAATTGTATGAAATGTGATATTGATTTTACCTTGTTTACTTGGTTAAGGCTATCTGGGATTGAGTGGAGCAATACTAATCCACGTTTGAGACGCCTTATTCGAGTGTAACCCAAGCAATTACCTTCTGTTTCTAGCTGTGTTTCCAACTTCTGTGTCTCTTTTGCTCATGTATTTTGTAAGAATTCATGATACAAACTCTGAAGATGACAAGAAACACTTGAATGCTTTTTCTGTAGTTGCTTTGACAATGGTTGCCTATCTCATGATTCTTATAATCTTGGAGAACATTTTCACTTTGACATCAACGGAACGTATAAATACATTCATATTTCTGCTGCTTCTACTTGCCTCACCTCTTGGAATTGCATTCAAAGCTAAGAGGGAGGATGCAGAGAGATTAATATTATCACAAACATTTACCACTGATGAGAGGATTTCATTAGTGTACAATCCGGAGCCAATTGCATCCATGGCATATCATGATCAGCTGCCTGGTGATCATGATGCATGTCAAATAGTAAACACTACTCTCGATGAGAATATTATACAAATTGAAGAAAACATGAATCTCCAGCAAGTAATTTGCACTGGAAACTTCTGGTTGCTGTTTATTGCCATGATATGTGGACTGGGATCGGGTACAGCTACGATAAACAATATCAGTCAAGTAGGAGAATCTCTGGGTTACACAAGCATTGAAATAAATTCTCTAGTCTCTTTGCTGAGTATATGGAATTTTCTTGGCCGTTTTGGAGCAGGGTATGTGTCAGATATATTCCTGCACAGGAGAGGCTTTGCGAGGCCATTGTTCATCGCTATCACTCAAGCAGTATTGTCTGTTGGTCTCATAGTAATTGCTTCAGGTTTTCCTAATAACTTGTATGTGGGTACGATTTTGGTGGGTGTCTGTTATGGTTCGCAGTGGTCGTTATTGACCAGCATTGCTTCTGAGATATTTGGTGTTGGGCACTTTGGGAACTATAGTTTGCACTTTTGCTATAGCAAGTCCAATTGGATCTTATATATTCTCTGTTAGAATCATTGGGTACGTTTACGACAAGGCGGCAAGTGGGGAAGATAATTCATGTTATGGCACTCTTTGCTTCATGTTATCTTTTCCAATCATGGCGTTTTTCGCTCTCTGTGGTTGTCTTGTTGCCCTGTTGTTGTTCTTTCGGACAAGGAGGTTCTATGACAAGGCTGTTCTTAGAAGATTGCAGCAATGTTACAGAACATGAGAAATAACCAGGGCACAGTCTTCTTTATTCCAATTTTGGAGAAAGGAAGAAAATGTACATGTTCATATGAGTTTTTTTTTTTTCTTCCCTGTAACAAAAATTATCACTTGTTTTGTAAGTTATGAGTACTACTTCATCACCATATTCGAATGCTGAAAAGAATTCTGCAACCTAAAAATAGATTATTAGAAAGTGCAACGAAAAGATAAGTTATGAGTACTTCAATTCAAAGACACATCGCTTGGGCATTAAGGAGAATTGCGTATATAATGGTGGAGGCAACCCTCACCATTCAAGCTAGTTTTGGGGTTGAGTTAGCCCAGAATCACTTTCATGAACCGATGTCGCTCATGATCATGCTGCCTCTTATCCGGAGAAAACCTTTATTACATGGACAGATATATACAGTAAATTCCACCACAGAAATCATATCTTATAATGTGATATAAGAAATTTAGTTGAATGGTTATTTATTAAATAAAATCGAACAAATGGATTTCATTTTCTAAAAACATATAATGGAGGGATTTGGATCATTCATTTACCTTATCTTTTTCCTGACCTTATCTAATCTCATGACAAATAAGCATTATAATGAATGTGTGGTTAAGATGTAATTGGATTCCACAGCCACTTTATTAACAACCAATCACATACTTTAAAAAGGTTAAAAAAAAGATAAAAATAAAGACTAAATCCATAATGGAGAAGTAGAGAGTCAACTCCTCCATATAGAAGAGTAGATTTCTTTTGTTTTGTTTTTTATTTTATTTTATTTTATTTTATTTTTATTTTTTATTTTAGATTCTTTCCGGTGGATTTTCATGGTCTATAGCACGCCATCACATATTTGAAGAGTCTTCTTCTCCAGAATATAAGGGGAAATCAATGAAGATAGTTACCATACATGTGATTTTGCTCTATATGGTTATTTTTTTTGTTTTTTTGTTTTTTGTTTTTAACAGTATCAATTTATCCACCTATTTAGGCCATATATTTTTTTAAAGTTTTTTCCATCAATAGTTTTCGAGTCATTGAATTGAGAGTTATTTCATTTACCTAAACTCAAACCCGTCCATCTACCGGCCGAACCACGCCCGTGGAGATTCTATGACAATGTGTTCTTACAAGATTGCGCCTATCTTACAAAATTTGAGAAATAAACCACAGGGGCTTAATTCATCTACGGGCAGAAATTAATTGAGAAATGAGAATTCAACTTCACTCCTCCCAATTGTAATATGATGTTGCAAGCTCACACCATGTGAGAAGTTCTTTTAATTGTTTGACTAAGTCCAAGTCAAAGTTTTGTTGCTTTTATTATGCTCACTTATCAGTTATCACTTTCTTTCATATTTGTATACTTTACATGTGTAACACACTCACTTAAAAATGTTGGACTAACGAATAAATTAAAAGAGTTGTTATGATTTCTATCACCTTTTAGTGCTGCCGGGTCCAACGTAATAATTTGAGATTTAATAACTCCTAAAATGTGTTTATGATCCAGATTCCAGGCGCTGAGAAGATTCTGAAATCATCCGATAGTGATTTTCATCTTAAGAAGTTGTGTATGGTTAATTACGCCAAACTTTTGGTTGTTTCTTCTCAAGCTTTTAATTGAGATTTATTAAATCTTGCAATTTTTTTCGAGTCTTTGTTCGAGACTCAATTTTACTTCTTTTTTTATTTTTGGTATCGAGGATTCTGGACTTCATTTAGGCACCCATCCGTTTGTCCTCCCCAATTACGTAACACATCCATAGCTAATTTGTTGGTTTTGACGGTATATTTATTGGTTGTTATAGAGCAGGAAAAATAGGAAATTAACCCGAGCCCAATTTTACTTAAATTGAAACTAATTAAGTCTCACATTGGAAGAGATCTACTCTACTAGTTATAATTAAGCTATGAGAGTCCTCACCATATTCAAATGCTGAAAGAATTCTGCAACCTAGATATCCATTATCAGAAAGTGCAACGAAAATGGAATTTTTGAAAAAGTCAAGAATTAAACGTCACCTCTTAGTAGAGATGGTAGTGCATCTTTCTTCCACAATCGTGGTGAGAGATTCGAGTCACACCACACGCATTTTATAAACACGTGTGGGGAGTTTTCTTCAGATTTATGGAAGTAGTTATCCGAACCGAACATGTATTATCTAATCTTAACATGCCCCGACGGGTCTATTGTAATAGTTGTATTATTTTAAAAAATAATAATAATAATAATAATAATAAAGGCATTTCATGTGCCACTAATCAAACTACACGATGGCCGTGCAATAATTGAAAGAATCCTATCAAATTATATGAAAGCAATTTTTCTTTTTTTATAACTAATATTCCAAAACTTTATTAATTTCCACGATCTCAGCATCAAACGCAATATAATAAATATATAATAGAGATTTAACTTTTAAGGCATGAGCAGGCCAACCAGGAGTTACAGGAAATAGAAGTACTGTAAATGTTGTGTTGAGTTTTTGAGAGATCAATGATGGAGAGACTGCACTCAAAATGGATAGCTACGGTGGCTAGCATATGGATCCAGTGCAGCATAGGTGGTACCTACACTTTCGGCATCTACTCTTCCACCCTCAAGTCCTCCCAAAACTACGACCAATCCACCCTCGAAATAGTCGCAATCTTCAAGGACATCGGCAGCTGTACCGGCGTTCTCTCTGGCCTCCTCTACTCCTACGTCACGCTTGATCGCCACCGCCACCGTCGTTTTTGTGGGCCGTGGGTGATCCTCTTGATGGGTGCTATCCTTTCCCTTGTGGGGTATTTCTTTATGTGGGCGTCTGTTGTCGGGTTGATTAACAGGCCACCGGTGGCATTGATGTGCTTGTTTATGTTCACGGCAGCTCATTCGATGACTTTTTCTATCCCGGCAGATAATGTGACTGGCGTCAGAAATTTCCCTGCTTATGTTGGGACCATTGTTGGCCTAATGGAGGTAATTAAGCTTATATATATGTGAAAGATTGTTAATTTGACAAACATCAATTTTCTATCGTATGAAGTCTGTTTTGTCATCACTGGCTAAATTGGTTTGGTGGTAAAAGTGCTTATTCAACCTGAAAATGTCTCAGCTTTGAGAGCTCATTCAGTCCCTTCTGTGTCTATGTTCTGCTTACTTGAATTCTGCTAATTAAGCACAATTTTATGTGTTGTGATATTGATTGTATATTGTTTAGGGCTATCTTGGTCTGAGTGGAGCAATACTAATCCAAGTTTACGACGCATTATTCGAAGGCAACCCGAGCAATTACCTTCTGTTTCTAGCTGTGTTTCCAACATCTGTGTCTCTTTTGCTCATGTATTTTGTAAGAATTCATGATACAAACTCTGAAGGTGACAAGAAACACTTGAATACTTTGTCTGTAGCTGCTTTGATAATGGTTGCCTATCTCATGATTCTTATAATTTTGGAGAACATTTTTACTTTGGGATCATCGGAACGCATCGTTACATTCATATTTCTGATGCTTCTACTTGCCTTTCCTCTTGGAATTGCATTCAGAGCTCAGAGGGAAGATGCAGAGAGATTAGTATTTTCACAAACATTTTCCACCGATGAGAGGAATTCATTAATGTACAATCCGGAGCCAATTGCGTCCATGGCATATCATGATCAGCTGCCTGGTGATGATTCATGTCAATCAGTAAAGGCCACTCTAGATGAGAATATTATACAAATCGAAGAAAACATGGATCTCCTGCAAGTAATTTGCACTGGAAACTTCTGGTTGCTGTTTATTGCCATGGTATGCGGACTGGGATCCGGTATTGCTACTATAAACAATATCAGTCAAGTAGGAGAATCTCTGGGTTACACAAGCATTGAAATAAATTCTCTAGTCTCTTTGCTGAGTATATGGAATTTTCTTGGCCGTTTAGGAGCAGGGTATGTGTCAGATATATTCCTTCAAAGACGAGGATGCGCGAGGCCATTGTTCATCGCCATCACTCAAGCAGCATTATCTGTTGGTCTCATAGTAATTGCTTCAGGTTTTCCTTATAACTTGTATGTAGGTACCATTTTGGTGGGTGTCTGTTATGGTTCGCAGTGGTCGTTATTGGCCAGCGTTGCTTCTGAGATATTTGGTGTTGGGCACTTGGGAACTATAGTCAATGCCTTTGCCGTAGCAAGTCCAATTGGATCTTATATATTCTCTGTTAGAATCATCGGGTATATTTACGACAAGGCGGCAAGTGGGGAAGATAATTCATGCTATGGCACTCATTGCTTCATGTTATCTTTTCTAATCATAGCATTTTTTGCTCTATGTGGTTCTCTTGTTGCCTTGTTGTTGTCCTTTCGGACAAAGAGGTTCTATGACCAGGTTGTTCTTAGAAGATTGCAGCAATGTTACAGAACATGAGAAATAACCGTGGGACAGTCTTCTTTATTCCAGTTTTAAATCAGAGAAAGGATGTGAGGTTTTTTTTTTTTTTTTTTTTTTTTTTTTCTTTTCCTGTAACAAAAATTATCACTTGTTTTGTAAGTTATGTGTACTACTTCATCACCGTATTCGAAGGTCGAAAAGAATTCTGCAACCTAGAGATAGATTATTAGAAAGTGCAACGAAAAGATAAGTTATGAGTACTTCAATTTAAGGAAATCGACAGAGCAATTTCAAATTGCGAAACATAGTCTCATATCGGCTTAGGCATTAAGGGGAAGTGCATATATAAGTGTGGGAGTAACCCTCACTCTACAAGCTAGCTTTTGGTGTCGAGTTGGATCCAAAACCACTTTCATATGGTATCAGAGCTTGACATGCCTGACCCATCCGTTGTGAGTAAACCATTGTTACATGGACATATATATTATATATACAGAAAATCCCACCGCTGAAATCATATAATATGATATGATATAAGAAATTTATTTGAATGGTTATTTATGTTACACACTTATTACGAGGTCTTTTCTTAAACTTTTTATTATGGTTATGACTTATGATTTTAGTCTAATTTTAGATTTAACTAAATACTAGTTATAAGACTTTTAAACAACCTTAATAGGAAGATGAATTTCATTAATAAAAAGTAAATACATAACGGGTTATGAGAAATAATAAATCTAACATTTCAAAATATATATTCAAATAAAATAAATAAAGTCAAGAAAGAAAGAAACATACAATATAATGTAAATACAATCAAATAATTTTAGTGGAATCTACATCTACGAGGTTTCTCATCAAACTCATATGTTATGGAATCCATATCTATAGAATCAGCAAACTCTCACTCAATATAAAAAACATGCAATTTGCAAGAAAATCATTCTCCATCTTATTGCAAAGAGGTGTCTTAAGAAGATTCATGGTTGAAAATGCTCTCTGTTGTTGCAGTGGAAACAGGAGGAGTCAACACTAAGCGAATCAATATATTAATCAAGAAAAAGTGTTCAGACCTTCTAGATTCAACCAATACCCGACATAACTCAGAAAGAGAAGTAATATTCTGAAATTCTGCCCAATGAACTACTGCATGTATACTCATAATGCTCCAACTATCTTCTCAAAATATCTAACTCAGTTCGAGTAAAATCTTGAGGATAAAACTTTTGAGCAAGAGTACAAATATCATCAATTTTAATGATTTGAACCCGTCAATGGGATCCAAAGCTGAGCTAAGAGTAAGGAGTTTCATTGTTGTTCAATGAATCTACTATTCAACTCCATCAAATGAAAACCTATCACAACTAGGGGTGGGCAAAAAAATCAGTGAATCGAACCAAACCGATGAACCAAACCGGTCCAATCGGTTTTTTTTCGGTTTTTCATTGTTAATCGGTTCGGTTTGGTTCGTTTTTTAAAAAACCAGATATTCCGGTTTGGTTTCCAGTTCAAGGGTTCGAACCGGTGAACCGAACCGAGAATCGGTGTATATAATAAAAAATCCTAACATTTTTACAAATCCTATCAGTATCTACTGCCTCTTTGCCTCTTTGCTATTCTTTTTTTCTTATATAGAAAATATAGCATACCCACACACAATATTCTTTATAACTTGAATGTCTTCTTAAAACTAATGGGGCTGCACTCTCGTTCACTAGAGCCACGTATACATGCTTCTAATTTATCTTACTTCATTTTTCATAAATCCTTATAACAAATATTTATACTGGTGCCTTTTATTTTGAATTTTTATCTTAGTTTGAGCAATTATATCTGTTGTATTTGTTTGTACAGACACTTGTTGGCAAGGGTTAGATCATTTCAATTTATCAATTCTCATTAGTACTTTTGCTTATAATTAAAGATGGAGACTTGTAGGACACCGGTAGACCAATAGTTTAGCTACGGAGAGTGGCTTTCTTATTATTATTTGACAATTTTAGATGGCCCAAAACAGAAAAAACTGAACCGGTTCAATCGGTTTTTGATCGGTTCACACTTTTAACTTTTATCGGATCGGTTCACTTTTTTAAAAACCGGATATTATCGGTTTTTTATCGGTTCACTCGAAAAGTGAACCGATTCATTAAGCACCCACCCCTAATCACAACATAAAATTTGCTAATGTGACAATAATGTTCAACGTGATATTATTTTTTTAATGTAATAAGGAAACCCTAATAATAAATCACGTTAATTAAATCAAACTATTTGTAAATCAATTTTAACGTAATAAGGAAACCCTAACAAACAAAAAGTAAATAATAAAATAATATACAAGTAAATAGAAAAGAATAACATTTTTACCTTGTACTGTTGTATGGAGAGAAAGTTCTTATAAATGTGGTTACAAGATTGTTAAAAAAAAAAAAAAAATCAGAGTGATTTATAGAGAGATTAAAGAATGAATAAAAGAATAAAGAAAAATATCAAAGAGATGAAAAAAAACAAAGGAAAAAAAAAAAAAGGAAGTCTGAATATCTGATGAAATGGTGGGATCTGGCAATAAGGGGGCAAGCAATTCAAGAAAGAGCTGGGTCATATGTGGCAATTTGGTAACTTTAAAATTTTAAATTAGCTTAAAAGAATAAATATTGGGTTTGGCCGTTTGGGCAATGAATGAATATTGGGTTTGGACACCTGACAACTTGTTGGGCTTATATAAATTTGACCTACTTGAAACTTGAATTTTTTTTTTTTTTTTTTTTTTTTTAAGAGTGACGACATTTACATCCCTTAAAAACTGTAGATGTGAGGAGAGAATCCTTGTCGTATTTATATATACACTTCCTTTAATTTTGTTTAAATGTTATAGATTGTAAGGGCATCCCACATATTACCAAAAATATCTTTCCTTTTAGTTTTTATTACCTCCATAAACTAATAAAGGATAAAATAATTGAAATGATATGAAAATGAAAAGCATGGGAGTCACAACAGGCCTCCATTTTTTAGTTAATTTTTATGCTAATCGGCACTAATGCCCCATGAACTATGCCCGAATTTGCACCTTACCGCCTATATTTTTTTTTTTCACCATTAAATCTCTTAAACTCTCATAAAATGGTAATAGGTGACAGAATTTGCTCCCTCACAGGGGGTAAAAATCTCAATTGTTTGCCAAGAACAAGAGTTTAGGAGGTTTAGTGACGGAAAAAAAAGTATAGGTGGCATCAGTATCAATTAGCCTAATTTTTTTGAATTGGGATCCTCTCCTTGATCCTTGGTTTTCCTTGACATTTTTCAAGTGTAATTCAAATATCAAGTTGCATGATAGAGAAAAAAGTGAGTCAATCTTAACCATGTATTTAACCATATATTTTGTATTTTGTTTATGTGTCATTGGATTATGGAAAGTCAAGGAAAAAAACAAGCAAATGAGAGGATCTTGATCCAAATTTTATTTAACTTGTTTTTAATTAAAGTACATGGTTTTATATCTTTAAAACTATTTTATAATAGTTATTTAAATTTAATTTAAATAACACTATTTAATTTAAACTATATGATCTTTATTTCGGTGTTCTTCTTATCTGCTATGCAAGCAATCCTAGGCTCCTAGCACAGAACAACACTTGGATTGCCTGGGACCTTTGCTGGGCAAAGAATGATCTCTTAGCTTGTTGATCTATTCTTATTAAGCTCTGTTTTTATTTTATTTTATTTTATTTTATTTATTTATTTATTTATTTATTTTATTTAAAAAAATAAAAAAATAAAAAATAATAAAAAAACTTTAAAATTCACTTTGGAGCTTCTTGATATCTATTTATATTTATCTTCAATCAACTAAAATATCATGATTATTTACATATTCTAGAAAAAAAATATAGTAAGTATATCAATCAAAAGATATTGTATATGTTGAAAATGTTAAATATTATATTCAGTGCCGGTCCTGAAGTTTTAGAGACCCCAGGGTGAATATATAAAATTGAGCCATTTGTTTAATCTCACAGCTGAATCTTGTGAAATCTCATACTTAATAATAATAATAATAATAATAATAATAATAATATATTATATTTTTGTTTGAGAAAATCTACAAAAGCTTAATCAAAGTAATTTTCATCAATTTTATATCGCGATACATAAATAATAAAAAAAAAAACCGAAAAAAAAAGTTACGATAAAATAAATCTGCATGACAGTTTTCACTCAAAGAAACAACGTATATAAATAAGAAGTGACAAACTTGCTTAGAAAATGAAAAGGGATGAGGAGACTTCCTCCTTTTTTATTTTATTTTATTTTAATTTTTTTAGAATTTAAAAAATAAAGAAAAAGAAAAGGTATATTTGGTAATGTTTGGGACAAGCTTACAAAATATAATTTAAAAAACTCTTAATGAGGTGTATATGCAAAAAGGGGATGCACATACAAATTTTCAGAGGTGCAAATAAAACAACTAATTTGCTTTTAATAATTTTGATTAAAGTTCATTTTGAGCTCAATCTTTATATAAGAAGTTGGTTTCCATATCCTTTTTCTTATTTTGGGTCCAAATTTGATATAATTATATGAAGTTTGAAAAATAACAATAAATTTTGATCCTTTTTAGACCCTTTATTTATTAAAGTTCAAAGATGTAAACACTAAACATATAAAATAAAATAAAAATTGACCCTTTTTAGGCCTTTTTTTTTCTGGGCCCTGGGCGGGGCGCCCCTAGTTAACCCACCTCAGGGCCGGCACTAATTATATTAATATGGTAGATGGGCTGCATTTATAATTATGTTAATCCTTTTATTAGTTTGATTCAAGGGCATTATTGGAGTTTTAAAGAAATTGTTAATTTTGGGGTGTACATACGGTTTTAGAGTGTAAACATCGCCGCTCTTTTTTAAATGGCAGACGGGGCTGCAGCCCCGTGCAGCCCACATGACCATTCGCTCCTGTTTGTTGGGTACTACTTAATATTTGCCTCTGTTGTGGGGTTGATTCATAGACCGCAGGTGGCGTTGATGTGCTTTTTTATTTTTACGCCTCATTCACAGACGTTTTTTATCACGGCGGATGTCGTGACTGGTGTCAAGAACTTCGGTGGTTATGTTGGGACCATTGTCTGTATTTTGAAGGTAACTTCATATTCATATATTCTTGGGTTGTATTTCATGTTTTTGGTATAAAGTAGCTTTCTACATTTACTATTACTTTGATTAAGCAAAGGAAAATTCTCTGGTATCATAAAGTTTATGCTAATAATAAGACAAGGCAGCCGCAGCAAGTGAGGAAGAGAATTCATGTTCTGGCACTCATTGCTTCATGTTATCTTTTCTAATATATCATAGCATTTTTGGCTCTCTGTGGATCTCTTGTTGCCTTGTCGTTGTTCTTTCGGACAAGGAGGTTCTATGACCGGGTTGTTCTTACAAGGTTGCGGCAATGTTACGGAACATGAGAAAAATCCAAAGTAGCTTCATGTACCGGTAGAAATTGATGGATTATGCAACCTAGAGATCGATTATCAGAAAGCACAATGAATATTGCGTCCACATGGTGATTTTACGGTACATGGAAAAAAACTGCGTCCCTGCCTACACTGCTGCATTGCATTGGCTCAAAACAACATAAGTACCAGACAGAACACTTGAAGTGAGAAATGTAAACAAAGATGTTCAAACTGAATATATGACTTTGATTTGAGTTCTATGAACTGATATTTCTGTGAGCAATTTTTTTTTAACAGCTTTGAGAGGCTGAAGAGTATTTGAAGTTGCTATTTGCAATTGATTTCATAAATTAAACAAAGTTTTTATTCATTTACATCAATGAGATTGTAAGTTTCATATCATATCATGTTTCTCTTCTGTATATCCTAAAATTGTAATAATTAAAAAATATATATATATTGCAGATTTATTTTTTTATTTTTTTGTCAAAGAAAAAAATTGGGCCAACTTTTTTAGAACCTGAGGTGGTTGTATTTAATGATATTTTTTTAAGGGAGTTTTGATAGACCCCACAGTTGAGGCAAGCCCATTTTGACACTAAAAGCTTCAGTTCTGTGGGCCTGGCCCAATTTAAACCGGTTTATATTTTGGGGTGAGATTAGTAATTTCCTTCCCTAAAATTTATAAATCTACATGAACCAATAGAGAGAGAGAGAGAAAGGTCGAGTATCTGCACCATCGTATCAATTCGAAGCCTCAGTTTCTTACTCCTGCGATTGAATTTCAAATCAAAATCAAAATCAAAAGAAGAAGAAGAAGACAACGTAAAGGAGTTTCTATTTTTCTTTGAAAGAGAAGAGAATAGAAGATGAAGACAACAAAAGGAGGCAAAGTCATGAACCCTACCGATGCCTATCGTAAGGAGATTCGTAAAAAGGAATTAAAAAGGGTAAAAATTGCCTCCCAACTTCGCCCTTTTCATTGTTTTCGATATTCATGTTTGTTTCCAATTTTCACATTCCTTTTTTTTTTTTTTTTTAATAGCTGATCGGATTTCTCTAGGATTGAAAAGGGTTTAAGAAAGCCAATTATTGATCCTTTTTATTTATTTATCAAGTTTAATAATATATTGAAGGTAGTGAATTAGCTAAATTTTATAAGTATAAAACAGAGAGAAAATGAAAAATTGTAGCATTCATTAGAAAATTATGTGGGTCTTGATATAGGGACTTGGATAAAGAACTGGATAACTGTTAATTGGTTGCTTGCGACCCCGTACAGTCTTATTAGTATTTTTTTTTTTAAAGGTTGGAAACCCGGGTTAATATGGCCACTAGAGGGGATAGAGATATCTCAAAATGTTGGTGGGTGATTTTGTTGGAACTGGTTGTGGTGAATTCAGGTGAGGTTTTATGGCTTTCATGAGTGAAGTGGTATTCACTGGTTGGTTTGATGTTATTTGTGGTAAATAGTGTCGCGTTATCGAAATTGGTTTTGCATGGAGGTGTTTGGACTTTTGATGCATGGTTTGAGTTCAAATTTAAACATTTTAAACTTTGAGTTGTTTCTGTTTTACAGAACAAGAAAGAAAGGAAGAAGGTGCGGGATGTGGGGATTTTGAAGAAGGATCCAGAGACAATCAAGGAGCAGATTGATAAGTTGGAAATGATGAGTAAGTAATGATCTTTTTGAACATTTCTAATTAGATGATTGGCAATTATTTTTTATCTACTTCAAACCATAATTTTCCTGTTGTTTTGATTAATTAAAAAAATGTTATTCATAAATTTGAAACTCTATTTACAAATGGAGTTATTCTTCAAATGAATGTTGGGACCACACGAGGGTGTTTAGAAATCGCATAAATAGCTTAAAGATTGTATATTTAACAGAATGGAGTTTTTCCAGACACTGATTGCATTCTGATATCTTTTTTTTTCCCCTTTGTTCTGCCTTACTTTTCTTATTGGATTCTATATCTATCAGGTTCCCATATTTGTTTAACAGCTTAGTTAATTAATGGTTATAAGAGATCTACCTGTATACATCTCTACTAGTTGATTGTAATTAGAAATTAGATAAATGATGTGGCGCACAAAGCAATCTATGTGATCACTCTTAGTGTCATATCAATATGCAGTGTGGATAAGTTCCATTAGAAAAAAAAGGGTTTAGATCTTATGGTTGTTCATATAATTTGAAAAAGGTTTGCTGCTTATGCATTTTAATGTTCTTGAAAGGCAGTTTGTGGATCATAGATTGATCTTTGAAACAATCAGAAACATCTCCTGTACCAGAGCTCTTTGAGATGTTACCCTTTTCTTTAATATTTCAAATGTCACTGTTTGTTGATTGACATTCATTTGGTGAGAATGTGTAATTATCCTTGCTAATGTTAGTTTAAATGCAGTTTGGACTGTTAACTTTTTCTCATTCCATTTGCCATTGTGTGTGATGGATTGTTTCAGAGGCTGATGGCGCTCTGGATAAAGCAAGAAAACATAAGAAGAGACAACTCGAGGACACACTTAATCTTGTTCTGAAGAAAAGGAAGGTAATGATCACAAACACTTAATCTTTCTTAATAGATGATTCGGAGTAATGTAAAAATTTGCTTGCAAGTACTATGGGTAGAAGCTGATAGCAATTAATCTACATTATTTTATTTTAGTTTTCGGCTGCTGTATAATTACTTCATTGAGTAATTTATTGGCTTCATATCTTTTTCTGTATTTTATTAGCATTTTTTTTATTCGTTTGTTACCACTCACCTATACATGAATAATCATTGGCCTTTTTACTCTATCCACAGGAACTTCATGAGAAAATGAAGGACAAGGGTGAGACCCCAGTTATGTTCAGGTAAATTAGCCTCTCTTCCTGATCTATTTTCCTTTGTGCAGTTGAACTTTTTAGATTTAACATTTCTCTGTTTTATTTACAATCTGTAGTTTCTCTTCTGCTGCAGTCACCTGGGGCCTCCTCGAAGAAGGACAAGTGCTGAAGAAGAAGAGAGGGTGAAGCACCCAAAGCCAGAAGTAATATCTGACTGACTTTTGAATGCTATTTTAATGCTTTTTTGGTTACTTATGAACCAGGATTTACCTTTTTTTTATTACGTTGGTTTGCCAGGACTCTGCTTACTATCACCCTACATTGAATCCTACTGGGGCCCCACCACCTGGAAAGCCTCCGATGTATCTATCCTCAATAGGTCTGCTTCTTCTCCTTCCTTTCAATTGTAAATCATGTTGTAGTTTTATTTGCTTAGAAGCTAGATCTTTTCATACCTCTCTCTCTCTCTCTCACTTTGAGTTTGCTTTGGTTTTGGCTTGCAGGACCTAGAATTCCCTTATCGTCAAGTGATGCAGCATCGTCCTCACTAACAGAATCAGACGATGTTGCTTTAGCTGTACCACCTCCACCTCCACCACCTCCTTTGCCAGATACTGCTACAGTGGTTTCTGGGGATGGCTCTGTAATACCTGCATCTTTACCTTTACCACCTCCACCTCCAATGCCCCCAAACCCTGATGCGACAAACTTTGCAATGTCCTTGCCGCTTCCACCTTTACCACCACCTCCTCCTGGCCCCCCTCCCAAAGAACAAGGTGCTATTCATCCACCACTTCCTCCACCCCCACCCCTCCAACAATCAGCACAACCACCTCCTCCTGGCATTGGTGAGGGTGAAAGTGAGAGAAATCAGTCTGCATTGCAGGATAACTCAACCTCCAAAGTGTCAGCTCAGGTAAGCTCATTCTTGTTTACTTATTTTGATATGCGTCTTAAGAGGCATAAAAGTTTAACAAATAGGTATGACATTAGTTTGGATAGTTAATGCATGGTGTAACTGCTTGTTTTTCTAGGCTCAAAGGGGTATCTTGGTCCTTATCTCCAAACAAAAAGAAAATTAACTAATTTCAATAAATGTGAAGAAAATGCTAATGCTTCCATTTTTTTTTTCTTCTCATTTAGGTATCTCCTATGCTCCCACAACCTCCTCCCCCACCTGGGATGCCACAAAAGCCAGCAAGTAATGAGTCTGAAAGTGTTCCATCTGAAGCTGATGGCAATAATCTTCCAGCAACTATGGATCTTTCTAAAATGGTGCCACCGCCGCCACCTCCAAGGCAACAGCCTTCAGTGGCTGGTCCCCCCCCTATCCCAACTTTACAGCCTGATGTATTACCACCAGGCATATCACGTTTTCTTCCACCACCACCTCCACCTCCGCTGGATATGCGTCCACCCTTATCTGCTCCCGGACTTCCTGGTGGAGCCCCCCATCCTGGAATGATGGTTCCGCTAGTTCCAAGGCCGCCATTTGGTCCCCCACCTGGACCTCCCCCAATGATGAGACCACCACTTCCTCCCGGCCCTCCTCCTTCCTTACAAGAAGGTGAGTATGTTGCAAACAGGCCGTCTCAGAAACCATCTTACGTGAAATCTGCCGCTTCAACTGTTGTTAAGAGGCCACTAGCTCAACACACTCCTGAACTTACTTCTATGGTTAGTAATTTCCCTCAATTTCTGTTTGTTATATATTTATATGTAAATCTTCAGTTTATAGGCTATCATTAATTTTTCTTTATTGATATGTGTAGTACATTAGAGGTGCTATGATGGTGATCATGGTGTTTATGTTTTGCTTCTCTTTTTTTTTTTTTCCATCACTATTTTGATGCATATGAAGGACCACAATGATTGGGGCAGACAAGCTGTTGAGTTAACAAATAGTAGTGTCTAATAAGTACTACACCAATTGCAAACATGAGAAAAATGTTCATATTGTAATATTTTTGGTAAATTTGAATAAATATCAATAATTGTGAAGCTTTTAGAATTTCTGTTTACTGGAGTTGAAACTGTTTAGTAGGGTTTGTAATACAAATTTCGTTATGGTTATGGTATTGCATGTTGCATCTGTGATGGGAGTTTTCATTCATAAATTTGTGGGACCTAGTGGAAATTTGCTACAGCCACCCCATTTATCTATCCCTGTTGCAGCTTTTGTATGATAATAATTGTTATTGAGAAGAGGCTGGTTGTATGTTTTTTGTACTATACTTGGATGCTTAAATTCTGTATTTCTAGCCTAATATTTTGTATGGATATAGGTTCCTGCATCTGTACGAGTCAGGAGAGAAAATGCTCTCCCAAAAGCAAAACCCAAACCATCATTGTCGACCACAGTGACAACAGTTCAACCTGCAGCTCCAACTGTCGTGAAGCCAGAATCAGTTAACACTTCATCAGCACCAAAGCCACCGAGCATCGATGACTCATACATGGCATTTTTGGAAGACATGAAAGCACTTGGTGCACTTGATAGTTGAGATTTATTAGAGCTGGCGAGTGGTGACCATTGAAGGGAACAAATTCATGTATGGGCGCTAATCCTTGTGCAGAGATATTGGCCTTCAATTTCAGGAACCTCTCTTTGCATCAGTTATTCGTTACATTTTCATTGCTCGAGGTCTTCAATGAATTCTTGAGATTGGATGTAACTTAGGTTAATATGCATTTGATGGGCAGATTGGAAAGTGTACTAGATTTAATTTTTTAGAAAATTTATATATTTTCTCCCCAAATCTTCCTCATTTGTGGACACTGCCTGATGCTCATGATGTTAAAGATGTATGTATTAACTTTAACTGTTCAAGCTACAAGTGATAACATGTTATAACACAAGTTGTGAGTTAATGTGGATGGATGAATTTTGCATTTTAAGAAAAATAAGATCACATTCCGGCAAAAGCCGAGGAAGAGCACGTTCAACAGGAGGTCGCATTCTCTCACACAATATCAATTTGGCCATGGAAACTCTGGCTTCAAGATCCTAGGTATCTGGTTCACTAAAATATGCCCCTTTTTTGTCACCACTCTGATTTGTCCTTAATGTATGTGGTTGCATATTGCATTACATTAGTCCTCAGTTTGATGTTTGTGAAACTCCATAAAATAAATTAATCTTACTTAGAAAATCCAAAACTTGGTTTCGTGGAAATCAGTGGACAGAGGTAAGAGAACTCAAGTGGGTGTCTCTCTCTCTCTCTCTCTCTCTCTCTCTCTGCATAACTGTGATTTAAGTGTTCATATTCGCTTCTCTAATGGAATAGAAGTACCCTTAAAAGCAGAGAGCCCTCTAAAAATCTGTTCTCACTATGGAAGTGCCTGCTGTGATTCTGCTAAAGACATGCTCTTGCAACAGCAATTTCAAGCATTGAACATCTCCAATCCAGCATGTTCTTCTGTCCTGAAGTTGCTTTTATGTGCAGTAAGACTCCTTGACCCTACAATGACTATTCTCTGATTATGCATATTTGAACATTGAATTGTTGACAACTTTTATTATCTTACTAAAACCTAGAATAATCCATGTACTAAATGCAAAATCATGATTCATGTACATGTTTGAAATTTGTCTACTTCAAGTATTATGCCGATACAACGCTTGCAGTAGCTGATAATTATGAAAATACTCTCCAGAATAAGCATATTTTAAAACTTTTTGTTGAGTAGTTAATGAAATTTACTTCTCAATCCTAATTGATTAGAATCTAAGTTCTTATGAGTGCAATGATTGGGTTTCAATGGTTGATTCTCTCTTTTTCATCTGCGGTCAATTTACGTGTTTACAAATGTGCTAATCTTTGTACATTGACATGCAGATATGTGATCGATTTTCTGCTGAGCTACTTAAAGAGAGCCAGGCCATACAAACATGTTTTCTCTGTGCAGCTTCGTATTTTTGTTTACATCAATTCTGTCCCAGGGCACGAAGGTGTCGGAAACATGTGGAAATATATCCATAAAGGACCCCTCTCCTTCAGAGCTGAATGAGTGGCAGTCAAGAAGAGGCTTCACTGAAGCATTTGGTAGATCCTTAGACGATGAAGCTTCGCGTTTCAATTCTGAAAATATTTCATATTCTGAGATGGAAACTCCTCATCCTCCAGATGGTCTGTGCCTTGAGAAAATTGGAAATGGGGCATATATTACCATGGTTCCTCATCCTGATGGCTCCAACCGTGTTTTCGTGTCTAACCAGCAAGGTAAGATATGGTTGGCAACTGTTCCTGATGAGGATACTAAAGGGATTTTGGGGATTGTTGAGTCCGAACCATTTCTAGACCTGACTGATAAAGTGGCATTTAATACGGGGCTAGGTTTAATGGGCATGGCATTTCATCCACATTTTATGCAGAATGGTCGCTTCTTTTTGTCATTCAACTGCGATAAGATGAAACAGCCAGGATGTATGGGCAGATGCTTATGTAACACAGATGTTGATTGTGATCCCTCAAATTTGGGTTATGATAATGGCATCGCACCCTGTCAGTACCATACGATCATTGCAGAGTACACTGTGAATGACACAGCGTCAAAACCTTCCTTGGTAAACATCCACAATTTCTTATTAGTTTTTTTTTTTTATTTTATGAACGTTCTTGTTAGGTTCTTATTGAATCAGTTCATGATTTTTCCCCAGTCAAAAAGTGCAAATGCAGCAGAAGTGAGAAGGATACTCACTATGGGCCTTCCCAACAGCAGAGGTCATGCAGGTCAAATTCTTTTTGGACCTGCAGATGGGTATCTGTACCTTATGATATCAGACGGTACAGAAAGAGGTGATCCTTACAATTTTGCACAAAACAAGAAATCCTTGCTTGGAAAGATCCTCAGAGTTGATATAGATCACATACCAAGTAAGTTCTCTGACCCTCATTGTCCAAAGATCCTCAGAGTTGATATAGATCACATTTTCAAGGGAATTTTTTGTATTAAAATGCTAGAAACAATATTGACATTATGTTGAGGCACTGTCCTGTATGCCGTTAGCTTTTAATATGAAGGCAGTCATCATAAATGATTTATCTTTTACCGAATATATTTTAACTTGACAACATTACTAGGTGCAATGGAAATAAATGAGCTAGGTCTATGGGGAAATTATTCTATACCGAAAGATAATCCGTATGTAGATGACAAGGAACTGGAGCAAGAGATCTGGGCCTTGGGTTTTCATAATCCCTGGCGATGTAGCTTTGATTCACAAAGACCATCATACTTCATCTGTGGAGACTCAGGACAGGTTTGGAGGTTCTCTAGTCTTTTCTTTAAGTGTCTCTGTCATGACTTGCATTCTCCTTATTGTTTTTGCTATCTATTCTTGTATCAACATCAGACTTCCAATATGATTTTCTACACAATTCTCCTTCATTATAATTTTATCAACATAATTCTCCTAGTATATTTTCATGTTCTGAAAATATAACAGGTTAACTTTTTATTCTATTTTACAGTTTTAACTTCTTTTTTCTTGAAAAAGATGTTTATACCTCCTGATTTCATATCTTGTGAGGTAGGATCAATATGAAGAGGTTGACGTTATCACAAAAGGTGGAAACTATGGATGGAGAGTTTATGAGGGTCCCTTAGTTTTCCATCCAGGAAAATCTCCTGGAGGAAATACTTCTGCTACTTCAATAAATCCCATTTTTCCTGTAATGGGTTATTACCACTCTGAGATAGATACCAATGTTGGATCAGCCTCAATAGTAGGTGGTTATTTCTATCGGTCTATGACTGACCCCTGTATGTATGGTAGGTTAGTATGCTCATAAAATCCCCCGTTATCGTTAAAGCTCAATCGAAAATTTTCTTGTACGTCCTTTTTAATATAGAAATCAAGCTTTCGTTGTAACGATTTTACTTGCCAATGATATTCCAGGTACTTGTACATGGACTTGTATGCAGGAGCGATATGGGCAGGCAGTGAAAATCCTGAAAACAGTGGGAACTTCACCTCCACCGGAATTCCATTCAGATGTGCTCATAACTCTCCAATTCAATGCACTTTTCGGGATCGAAGCCCTCTGCCTGATCTTGGTTTTGTCTTCTCATTTGCAGAAGACAATAAAAAGGATGTTCATATTCTAACAAGCACGGGTGTGTATCGAATAACACGGCCAAGCCGCTGTAACTTTACATGTCCTGAAGAAAAGTATGCAAATGCCACCCTAACACAACATTCTTCTACCGCCTCCTCCATATCTAAAAAATTACTTAGTGGGTTTAGAAGTATAACTATTTGTTCTCTTCTCTTCCCTTCCTTTATGTTACTTGTCCTGGAAATTTCCTTGTAAAACACTACTGATCATATTGTCTTGGTAGACCTAATATGATGTTATATTATTCTATCGCTTCAGTGGTTTGTGAGTTGTGTCTCTCTTCATGTTGTAAAAGTTATTGTTGAGCAAACAATCATGTAGAAACTAGAAAGTCAAAATAGTTAAAAAATTATTCTGTAGTCATCAACGATTTATGCTTCTTAACTTGCAAACAATATGAAAACACCGATTTCATTTAATTTACGTCTTTTATTTGGTCAATCTATAGTTTAAAGATGTCAATGGCTTGATGAATAGGCAAAAAACCAATCAAGAAAACATGTCAATTGCATGAAATATTTAACAAAAGGAGAGAACAATTTTAGAACCATTTTTCACATTTCTCAAGAATATTTCATCATTTACAGAGGACACTACTATGAGAATATGAGATATAGATAATCTCTACTGCGACTAAAAAATGAAGGAACTAATATGAGATAGAGATTAAAACGACCGATTGATTCGATTGACAGAAAAATAGAAGAGATAAGACGACCAATCAATTCGATTGAAAAACAGAAGAGATGATCGATTATTCATCTGAAAAACATAAGACATAAGACGACTGATCGATTCGACTGAAAAACATAAGACATAAGACGACCGATCGATTCGACTGAAAAACATAAGATGAGACGACCGATTGATTCGACTGAAAATCAGAGAGATACTAGATCGAGAAAGTATGGAGCTATATATATATATATATTATTTTTTTTTTGAAAAATGGAGAGATAGAGTAATTAAGAGAAAAAGTTTAATATGGTAATAACAGATTTATGAGAGAGAGTTTAATATGTAATATTTAATCTAATGATTTAGGAGACAGAATTTTATTTTTTAATAATTTAATTAGTTTGGAGTGCCTTTAGAATTTTTTTGTTTTGTTTAATAATTTTAATTCAGGTTTAAATTGTCATTAATAAAAAAAATTAAATTAGAATGTAAATAGATAATTTGTAGACCGTAATAAAAACAGATCATTTGGGGTGTACATACAGTTTTTAAAAGGTACAAATATCGCCGCTCTAAATAAAAACAGTAAAAGGTTTTAAATTTGGTCATATTTAAACTTAAATAGATTGGATCCTAAGACCTCTGATTTTATAAAAGAAGAGTAAATTGGGAGAATTGGAGGCCCAACAAATGGCTGGGTTTGCTGCCCCCATGGGCCGGCCCTGAGGTGAGTAGAGAGGGGAATAAAGACATCTCAAAATGTTGGTGGGTGCATGATTTTGTTGGAACTGGCTGTGGTGAATTCTGATGAGGTTCCGTTTGTTAGCTTTCATGAGTGAAGTGGTATTCACCGGTTGGTTTGATGTTATTTGTGGTAAATAGTGTCGTGTTATCGAAATGTGGAAATGGTGGAAAGTATCACTTTTTCCAACTGATTTGGTGACTCTATGACCGGTTTAATAACTTAAGTTTAAAAGGCACCTATTATGGTGAACTACCAAAATTGCCCTTAGATAATCATTTATGTTATTGTGTTTGTCTGGTTCTCTCTCCACACTTCCAACAAAAACGATAACGGGGTTACTCTCTCTCTCTCTATCTCTCTCTCAATACAAATAGAAGTTCAAGATCAAAACAACTGGACGTGCTTCATTACAACAAGGTAATATTTCGTGTAAATACTTCTTTTCATTTGTTCATATTTTCATTGTGACAATTGTGGATCTCCGAGACTTTGTCACCTTTTTCCGAGCCTTTTTAAAAATCACTAATCGAGCATTTTCATGTCTTGTCCGAGCCTTTTCATGTGTTGTCCGAGCCTTTTTATGTCTGCTCCGAGCCTTTTGAAGTTTTGTCCGAGACTTCTCCGAGCTTTTTCATGTCTTGTCCGAGCCTTTGCAAGTCTTCTCCGAGCCTTTTGAAGTTTTGTCCGAGACTTTTATAAAATAACTATTCGAGCATTTTCAAGTCTTCTCCGAGCTTTTTCATGTCTTCTCCGAGACTTTTCAAAAATCACTAATCGAGCCTTTTCAAGTCTTCTCCGAGCTTTTTCATGTCTTCTCCGAGACTTTTCAAAAATCACTAATCGAGTCTTTTCAAGTCTTATCCGAGCTTTTTCATGTCTTGTTCGAGCCTTTTGAAGTCTTCTCCGAGACTTTTAAAAAATAACTATTCGAGCATTTTCAAGTCTTCTCTGAGACTTTTCAAAATTCAGTAATCGAGCCTTTTCAAGTCTTCTCCGAGTCTTTTCAAGTCTTCTCCGAGCCTTTTCATGTCTTGTCCGAGCATTTTCAAGTCTTCTCCGAGACTTTTTAAAAATAACTATTCGAGCTTTTTCATGTCTTGTCCGAGCCTTTGCAAGTCTTCTCCGAGCCTTTTGAAGTTTTGTCCGAGACTTTTAAAAAATAACTATTCGAGCATTTTCAAGTCTTGTCCGAGCTTTTTCATGTCTTCTCCGAGACTTTTCAAGTCTTCTCCGAGACTTTTAAAAAATAACTATTCGAGCTTTTTCATGTGTTGTCCGAGCCTTTGCAAGTCTTCTCCGAGCCTTTTGAAGTTTTGTCCGAGACTTATAAAAAATAACTATTCGAGCATTTTCAAGTCTTCTCCGAGCTTTTTCATGTCTTCTCCGAGCTTTTTCATGTCTTCTCCGAGCTTTTTCATGTCTTCTCCGAGACTTTTCAAGTCTTCTCCGAGACTTTTAAAAAATAACTATTCGAGCATTTTCAAGTCTTCTCCGAGTTTTTTCATGTCTTCTCCGAGACTTTTCAAAAATAACCAATCGAGACTTTTCATGTCTTTTCCGAGACTTTTCATGTCTTTTCCGAGCCTTTTCATATCATCTCCGAGACTTTTCAAAAATTAGTAATCGAGCCTTTTCAAGTCTTCTCCGAGACGTTTCAAGTCATCTCCGAGACTTTTCAAATAATCACTAATCGAGCCTTGTTAGGTCTTCTCCGAGACTTTTTATTGAATTACTAATCGAGTCTTTTAAAGACTTTTTCGAGACCAAAAATGTCTTTTTCGAAACTTTCATGTATTCTTCGAGACTTTGCTAGTGTTCTCCGAGCCTTTTAAATATCCTCACCCGAGCCTTTGTAAATGTAATTTATGAAAATATTTTGTACTCCTGAGTTTTAATTAATAGTTTTGATTAATTTGACAGCATCATGAATCGGGTTAGAATAGTAATATCTTACAACGGTCAATGGGAGCAACTACCCGACGGAAGTCAGAGGTTTGTTGGATCCGATAACAAGGGAATGTATGTGTCAAAGAATATGACTTACGAAGAATTGGTGGCGATCGTGCATACCATTGTGAAGTATGATGTAAACAAATTCAATGTTGATCTGGCATCAGTATCAATCGTTCCTGGCAGTACATGTCGTACATTTATAAGAAATAACGATGATGTTCAGTTTATGCTAGGGGAAGATCGGGTGATCCCTCAAGTATGTGTAAGTCTAACTCAGAGGACACCTGGAGATGTGATAGGGAATGATATTCCTCCTCCTGAAAATACCCAACAATTTGGATCCTTTAGCGGTAGCAACCAACTATATCCCCAAAGGAGTTTCGCCGAAAGTAGGGAAAACATGTGTGGTGTCCCACCGGTAGCGGTTGACCAAGTAGTTGAACCTCAATTTGGCGATGTGTTTGGTTGTCAAATTGAGCAGTACCATGAGGTGGATAATGAGGCAAATAATGAACATGTAGATGATCTAGAAAATGTGGATGAAGAGCGTACACAAATTCAAACACAAGGAAGACATGTACAAGGAGTTAGTTGCACTGTACCAAATATGCCTGGGACTTCCGAGGTCCGACATAATATAACTGTATCTGATTCTGATAATACGATAACTTGGGTTATTCCCGGAGCAGATTCATACTCGTTTGGTATTGGTAGAAGCAGCACCTTGGCAACGCAAGAACCTACATGCATGATTTATAAAGGTCAATTTTTCCCGAGTAAAAAGGATTTGAAGAGGCTAGTTGGCCTTTTTTCAATGCGGGAGAACTTTGAATGGAAGGTGAAAAGGTCTAATAAGACAACGTTACATCTAGTTTGCATCATTGACAACTGTACGTGGAAATTAAGAGCGGTGAGGAGAGATGAAGGGACTTACTTCCAAGTCAGAAGTTTTGTCAACCAAGCACAGTTGTTCTTTGGAGGAGGTTCACCGTCGCCACCGACAAGCTAGTGCAGTCATAATCGGAGAAGTCATTGCACCTAGACTTCAACAACATGATGGTCGTCTCATGCGTCCGAAGGACATAATCGCCGATATGAAAACAATGTATGGCATCCAAGTCATGTACAGTAAGGCACATGATGCCTTGCAATATGCATTGTCCTTGACCTATGGAACGCATGAAGAAAGTTTCAAATTGTTACCATCGTTTGCGTACGTTTTGGAACAGCAAAATCCTGGCACAATCACCGACTTACAATGCGCAGACGATGATACATTTTTGTACTTTTTCATGTCGTTGGGGTCCTCAATTAGAGGTTTTCGGAGGTGTATGCGTCCTATGATTGCAGTTGATGGTACCCATTTGAAGGGAAGATTCGGGGGTACAATGTTTGTTGCAACTGCACAAGATGGAAACGAACAGGTGTATCCAATTGCTTTTGGGTACGGTGACTCAGAAAACAACCTTTCATGGGAGTGGTTTTTGGAATGCTTGAGGGGTGCCCTTGGTCATATAGATGATCGGTTTTCATTTCCGATCGCCATGCAAGCATTGAAGCGGGAGATTTCTAAAGTGTTCCCTTATGCAACTCATACGATATGTTACTGGCATTTTGGTGAAAATATGAAGAAGCGATTCCACAGAAAGGATGTTGCCGACATAATGGATTCAGCAGCTAGGACGTACAGTGAATTCAATTATAACAGGCACATGGAGGAGTTACATAGGCTGCACAAGGGTGCATTCGAATATGCCATTGCTGCCGGTCCACACAAGTGGTCTCGCGTACACTGTCCCAAAGAAGGTACAGGCTGATGACCACAAATGTTGCTGAGTGCATAAACTCATGCCTAAAATTCGCACGACAACTGCCAATGATGACACTGGCGGAGTTCATTAGGAATATGCTACAAAAGTGGTTTCACGATCGTCATGCAGCTGCACGGTCCATGCGTCATCAACTGACCGACGCAGCACATCTTGTGATCCTAAAACGTGTCGAGAAGTGCAATTATATGACCGTAAATCCAGTTGACTGGAACATATTCTCCGTCAAATTGAAGGGAAACCAATGGACGGTTAACTTACACTTGAAGACTTGCACATGCAACAAATTCCAAATGGACCATTTCCCATGTTCTCATGCACTCGCAGCGGCAAGGTACATGAGATGTTACGGTTAACGATTTATATTATTTGGGTTCGTGAATCTCATTGTTTTCATTGTTGTAGGGAGCGAAACTTGGATTACACATCTCTGTGTGCGGACTACTACAAGAGAGAGACACTTATTGATGCATACTCGGTTCCTATTATGCCTGTTGGCCATCCTTCTTCATGGGTAGTGCCATCCGACATCGCATCTCGGGTGGTTTTAAATCCAAAGTCGAAGAGACAATCAGGTCGCCCGATGGAGGGTCGACATGCCTCGTCTTCGGAGAGGACAACCACACAGTCGTGTAGAAGATGTGGACAATCAGGACATAATAGCAGGCGATGCTCCAACCCACCGATGGTTAATGAAGGTCCCAGCATAAGTGTTCCCGATGAATACCGTCGCAAGTGCAGCATCTGTCATTCAATTGGACACAACAAACAAACGTGCCCTGAGAAAGACTCTACCGTGGAATGAGACCGTTGGTTATTATGCTTTTTTATGTTGAACTATTATGATATATTTATTGGTTGTTCGTTTAATGCCATACTGTATCTTTTGTTATAGTGTCTACAATTCATTGTATTGTTTATGGATTTCAATATATCAAATGTGTGTTCAAGTGTTAATTGCAAACAACTAAATTTTTTTAAAAAATAATTTCATTTCATTACTCAAATGTTATGTACATCAACTAAATCACTAACTGGAAGACCAATCCTTTGAGTTACAAAAAACCTCCACAGCCATCTTCTCTCGGATGGTGCCCATTTCGTTTTCTGACCAGTCGAACGTATCCCTGTTCGCTGCCAGGTACTCTATCAATCTCAAAGTATGGGCACCACAGTTACCACTGCAAGTCACCACAAAAACAACCGTTAGAATTGAATGTTATTAAAACCGATTAGGATAGAATACGATCTTTAAACAGTCATACCCTCTATCCTGTTGGGGTACACGGTCTCTAGACACAATGTTGAGTGGAAAGGGCTTATTCTGCAATGTATACGTCATATCGCCCCTCCGTCTGCGACCGTGAAAGTCCAACGCATGCAGCATCGACGGTAAAAAATATCGTAAGCAAGCGAGCTGCGTTTTCCTATGGCGAAATGGTACCTCCTGTCTGAACGGGTCCATCAGGTAAATACTCCCTGTTGTGAGGTCGACGCTGGCTAGTGCCCAATGCGTACGTCCAAGGTTGCAAGGAATCAAAACCTGTATGTGTTTCAACAAAGTGTTATCAATGGGAAATGTATTTAAAATTCAAATTCAAACAATGTAAATAAAACACTGACCACGTCAACTTCGTTCCATGGTTTGGTTCCTACCGGGACCAATCCACGTACCACCGCAAGGTCCTCAGCGGACCACTGATGCTTGAACATAGACCAACTGCGGCGGGGTTTGTCGGCCCCACTTCCCATCAATCTCTCCCAGTCATTCAATAACCATGACTGTACAAAGAAAATTTATAAAACGTTAGATAAAAGATGTACGAAACACATAAATAGATGTTCAAAAGCCGTACAAATTAAACACTTACATAGAACTGTGAATCCTGTATGTTGATCCTCGGACCGTAGACAGTGGAGTAATATCTCTGACGCTTCCGCAGAATATGCAAGTACGCGTCCATATGCTGACAATTTCAACATTTTGTATTGTTAGCATTCTACTATTTCAGAAACATCTTATACACAAAGTGTTCAGGTAAGGACCATACCGTATCCTCCAACTCCATGGTGTTGGTTTGAAATCGATGGAACCAGGGGACACCAACTGGCTCGAGTAGATCCACATCACGCCTGCATAATTTTGAAGAAGTTATATAAGAAAGTCATTTTACTTAGCAGTTTCAAAATACAAAATAATTTTTGTAATATCTGCGATTATACTTACAATTCCCCAGTCGAGTTCCTCTTATAGGCTTGGTACGCCGCAAGGTGGTCAGGATCTATCAATGCGTGGGGCGCCCATACATGTGCTGGTTGTGGCCTAATCCTTGGCCTCTTCGGCCGACAGGGGTCAGTGTATGGGGTCCGCTGCTGCCAACTTGCCCTGCGAACCCGATCCTGACATTGAAGGGGTGGGGTAATCCGGTCCACAGAAAGGATGTGATCCACTGGATGGCTGAGCTGTAAGGAGGAACTCTGTCCCCGTGTATTGCCTCCAGAGGTGCGATGTGTTGACGGACTATGTCCCCCTGTATCGCCTGTAGGGGTGCGCTGTACATTGGAACTATGTCGCCGTCGATCGCCTGCAGGTGTAAGCTCTTTGGGTGCACTGAGACTGGGGATCTCTGTCTCTGTGGAATAAATGAAGGGGTGCTCTGCACCAGGATCGACCGGAGGGGTGTGCTGTAAGGAGGTGCTCTGTACCAGTTCTTGAGAATGAACAGGTTGGTCTGGTAAAACCTGCTGAGGTTCTTCCTCTATCTCCATAGGTGTTGTATCATACCACTAGTACCACGAGTAACCTCCTCTCGTGGTGTCACACCAGGCCCTTGCTGATCACCCTGATGACTACCTGTCCTCCCTCTGGGACTGAAGTCTCGGTGTCCGTCTGGGTCATCGAATCGAAGGGTGGGTCATCGAACCGTGTACCTCGAGTACGGGCGTGCGACGTCGAACCCTGAAGCCCTCGAATCAAATCTAGCAACTCCTGATGCTGTTGATCTCGTTTCTCATTACTCTTTCGCACCTCCTCCTGTAACTCGCGTAACGCATCCATTACTTCAGTATACCGACGGTCCTGAAAGGATTTCGAAATTGTCAGTACTAAAACCATTCACTCGATTGAAATTAAATAATACGGTAAAAAGAATTATACGTACCTCTGTTTGCCCTCCAACGCCTCCTCGTGAGTCATCTCCAGTTCGAGAGTCATCTCTAGTTCGAGGCTCTCTAGGCAACGTGAATCGAACCCGCCTAGTCCTCGCGAGACGAATATGACGACCGTCCGAGTCAGAACCCTCTGTATCACTGGGTTCGAAGACGGACCCTCAGTGTCACTGGTTCCAGCAGTTGTATATCGTTCGGGGTCAGAGACGGGAACAGGTATATCACCGAGATCAGCATCATACAAACTGCCTCCCTGGGAAATGCCCTCGAAGTACCGTTCAGCCCTCTCAGTTGCCGTCGGCACCAATTTTACCCTCGCAAACATCTGAAATTGCAGTTAGACCATTGTAATTGTATACATACTAATAGTTATGAACATAAAAAAAAAAAATATATATATATAGATATTTACACTTTCAAGGAAAATGCTATTCAACTTCTCCCCCTCGGTCGCGTACTCAACTCCCATTTTAGAATTCGGGGGGAGAGCTCGATTTCCCTCCGCTTCCCACATCCGCTGTTGCCAAGCTCGGGGATAACCTCGAAAGCAAATATCTACGAAACAGCTAAGAACGATAAGAATCCAATACAATACATAAGTCATATGAAAAAAATAACAAATTCAAAATTCTCACCAACAGGGCGTGCATTAGCCCATATATGTTATATGTCTCCGTGGTGTGTACATCGACGCCCTTTCGTCGCTGGCGTTGTTCAAACCGCCTACGTCGGCCATCCAACGCATGCTTGAAACCGTATATAGACCGCCTATACACGTGTGCACCCCACGGGAACGCATCAAAAGCGTCCAAGTCCTCGACTAGGCGAAACTGCCATACTGGAACTTTCTCTCTCTCGTCCAACCCCATCAGTATCCAGTTAAGCATATACAATAAGCAAAGCTTAACCGCATCGTACTGCTCAGAAAAAACACCAATCCGTAGAACGGCTTTCAGCTCTGCATACTCGACCTCATCTCGACCCTCAAAGTACCGCTGGTGTATGCCATTCTCTACCATATCATAGGTCGACGTGTCAGGAAGTTCTCCGAACTTCAATCCGGTGATTAGACAAAACTCAACCTTTGAGAACCGGACCGAATGCCTTCCTAACAAAAATCTCATCTCATCTTCAGGCCCATCGTGATGCAACTCGCGAATAAGCAACCGATGTACAATGCCAGCCGAAAACTTCATCCCACGATCCATCCGAAGGAGGTGTCCAAAACACGACTCAGTATACCGACGTCGTTCTTCGATTGCAAGATGTTCAGGTACCTTGTTAAGTGCGTTGTCGATATCTGTAAGGTCATCAAAATGGTCATGTCGAGTTATTTTCCCCGAATACCTTTCTTCCTCTGGAGTTTTAAGCGAATCTTTTAGTTGATTCCTCATCTGCATATTGACATAAAAAAAATATATCTAGTTAAATAAAATAAATAATATAAAAATGAAAGGTTTCGGACACTAAATGAAAAGTCTCGGACACTATATGAAAAGGCTCGAAAACTATATGAAAAGGCTCGGGCACTATATGAAAAGGCTCGGAAACTATATGAAAAGGCTCGGACACTATATGAAAAGGCTCGGAAACTATATGAAAAGGCTCGGACACTATATGAAAAGGCTCGGACAATATATGAAAAGGCTCGGAAACTATATGAAAAGGCTCGGACACTATATGAAAAGGCTCGGACACTATATGAAAAGGCTCGGAAACTATGAAAAGGCTGAAAAGGCTCGGACACTATATGAAAAGGCTCGGAAACTATATGAAAAGGCTCGGAAACTATATGAAAAGGCTCGGAAACTATATGAAAAGGCTCGGACAATATATGAAAAGGCTCGGAAACTATATGAAAAGGCTCGGACAATATATTAAAAGGCTCGGAAACTATATGAAAAGGCTCGGAGATTCTAATTCTAGAAACCTATTCATATTCCTTAAAAGGCTCGGATTACTATTTAAAAGTCTCGGACAATGTTTTAAAAGGCTCGGATCCTATTTTAAAAGTCTCGGAGCCACTGTGAAAGGCTCGGAGATTCAGATAGCAGAAACCTAATCAAAAAGCTCGGAAAAGGCTCGGATTACATGTGAAAAGCTCGGAAAAGGCTCGGATTACATGTGAAAAAGCTCGGAAAAGGCTTGAAAACCCAGAACTTCATCGTGTTCAACAGAATTTTTTCATAAATTTAAACCCTAACCTAATCAAACAAACCTAATCAACAACAAATCAAATCAAACGAACATCCAACATCAAACGCAAATAAAAGTTTCAACAACAAAAACGCGTCAGAAAATCATATCACCTTCTCGTCGATTTCAAGACTGTATCGCCACCGCCGGCAGGTTTCCCGTCAGATTTAGTACCGGATTTCTTGGTCTCTCTTTCCACTGTTCTCTCTCTCTCAACTTTTTTCTCTTCAGACGCAAACTGACAAGAATGAGGGTATTTTTGTCTGGTCACCTAAATAGGTGCCTTTTAAACTTACATTACTAAACCAGTGACATTCTCACAAAAGTCCCTCCAAATAGTGACAATAAATTTTTGAACCCTTATCGAAATTGGTCTTGCTTGGAGGTATTTGGACTTTTGATGCACGGTTTGAGTTCAACTTTAACCATGTTTAACTTTGAGTTGTTTCTGTTTGACAGAACAAGAAAGAAAGGAAGAACTAAGAAGGTGCGGGAGGTGGGGGGTTTTGAAGAAGGATCCAGAGACAAACAAGGAGCAGATTGATAATATGAAAACACTGATTTCATTTAGGTGGTTTGGTGTCCAAATCTTCTCTTTTAATTATTTGGTCGATCTATAGTTTAAAAGATGTCAATGGCTTGATGAAACCAATCAAGAAAACATGTTAATTACACTGAGGGGTGTTCTATCTATCTTTCCCATTTACTTTTCTCATTTACATTCCTTATTATGAAAACAACTATTAAGAGTAAAAACGTAAATAAGTTTTGTATCAAAAAGTGATAGTTTTTTATTAAATAAAAAAATATATAAATATCAATGAGAAAGATAAATGAGTAAAGGAGAGAAAACAAATCAAACTCAAGAACATGGAGACAAGTCAGCGATACTTCCAAGATCTCCAGGGACAACAACATCTTATAAAGTTGGTGTTTTTGTCACCAATTTTTTGTCGTGCTATGGTGAATCGGTGATAATATAAAGATTTTTTATTTTTTATTTTTTATTTATTTTTTTTTTTTATAGAGGATGCTCTCATCAGTCATGACTTCACAGAATCACTATGCATGCATCACACACAATCATGTCCCAATAAATAAATAAAAATGCATTTCAAAATCAATATAAATAGGTAATTATTATATTCTTAAACCTATAAAAAGCTGGTAGAGGTGGGTTTCAGGTCAGTAATGGCAACGGTTAAATAATATAACTTGTAGAAAGGGAAGCTAAAGTTAGTAACTTTGTTGAAATTAGACAAAAATAAAAATGGGACTTCTCACTAAAGTCCCTGGAATCACTTTCATCTACAGATTTCATTCATACAGTTTAAAAAACACATCAGCAGAAACGGCAAGTCAACTCAGATTCACAAATCCTCCATAGTCCATCCAAAAACTCTCTCAACAGGTAACTCTTCTTCTTCTTTTACTGGATTTTAGAGTAAATTTAACAGGAACCAAAAATGTTTTATAAATAAATCTATATAGGACTGTATAAAGGCACAGTTTTTAATTTTTATTACTATTTTTTTTTTAAAGAATTGTTGCAGT
Organism: Acer negundo; assembly: GCA_035582765.1. Taxonomy (NCBI): domain Eukaryota; kingdom Viridiplantae; phylum Streptophyta; class Magnoliopsida; order Sapindales; family Sapindaceae; genus Acer; species Acer negundo. The sequence continues at coordinate 32,200,485 of CM069238.1, forward strand.
CAAGCATGTCAAGCCAAAGAAGCTTCTGCTTCCATTTTCAACACTTTTAACATCTACTTGCCCACTTAATAAATGTGAAGGCAGAATTTGACCCATTTAATATTTCTTTATATGTAATTATTTATATATTTTTTATAAGCAGATAATGTTGTCTACAACTCTACATTGATCATTAATGATGAGCCATGTGATGTTTGCTTTGTTTATCTAGAATATCTATATTTAGATACAACTATCTCATGTTACATGTCATATCTTTGTCTGTTTCTTCTCGTTTTCATATCATCACAACCGTTAAAGTTCTTTAATTTAAGCACTTTTTTTGTGATAAATTCTAGTGGGAAAGGAGAACCGTGGCCTTTGACTTGTCTTTTTGTGCTGGGTTTGGAAACACTGAACCTAAGTTGCTATCATGGTAAGCACAAGATACATTAAAACTCACCAAGCTCTGCTGCCCATCCAAGTTGGGTGGGATTTCATCTCAACCACCACCTATTTATTTTACATGAACAATTCCTTTTAGAGTCAACTGTGTAGACTGCCCAATTGTTTGTCAGTCTTTTGTTCAAAGCCATCGAAGGCCTTTTTCTGTAGAGTCTCAAAAGAAAATGTCAAAAGCTTGTGAGAAAGTAAAGTTTTTGGAAGGGAAATAGAGAGTTGACAATTGAGTTATAGAGACACTGATGTGAAGGGGGGAGAATTGAAAATAAAAGTTTAAGTTTAGTGGATTAATATTCAAAGAGAAAAAAGTGAGGGATATGAAAATGGTGTCTCTTCTGGAGGCTGAGCTGAAGAATTTTTTATTAAACCAACAATAGAGAGAGAGAGAGAGAGAGATTGGAGATACTGAAAGATTTAGCAGTTGGGTAGTGGGAAGAATGTTTCAAAGCCAGTAAAGAGTTTTGTCTGCAAATAATCTTTTTTTTTTTTTTTTTTTTGTATTTTTGAGTCAACTCAATAGCTGCTTCTTAAGATGATCCTTTGTAGATAGATAGAAGGAAGGAGTATTGTAGTGTAATATCTGGTTTTCTTTGCTCATTTGGTGAGATGGGAGGTGTTCTTGCTATTATCTTTCTTTTTGGCAACTTGCTATTGCTTCCTGAATCTTCATTTTCCCTCCCTTTATGCACCGATTCAAGTGAGTCCTTTTCTTATACTAACTTTTAATTTGATTTATGTTATATTTTGTGGTTTTTGTTAAAGTGAATGTTATGGTTTTATCTAAGCTGAATTCATAATTTGATCTCTTAACTTCCTTGAATGAATTGGTATAGGGGCTCCATTTACTCTGAACACAACACTGAGTTTCTGCCCTTATGATGGAAAGACATGCTGCAACTCCACAGAAGATTTGCAATTGCAGAATCAATTAAAAGATATGAATATCTCTAATTCTGGCTGTGCTTCTCTTCTGAAGTCGATCCTTTGTGCAGTAAGACTTCGTTTCTCCCGTATTAATGAATTCACCTATTCCAATCTTTAGTCTTTTATCGGTTTAGTGCTTCATGCCCTGAGAGCATGATGTATATGAATTTGTATCTATTGAGATATATGTATGCAATTGCTTAACTTTTTGACTGAGTTCTTTAGCTATTGTTGAACATAGTTGTGGAATCTATGCTGATATTTGATTCACCTGATGATGTTACGGCAAAGGATTAAAATATATTAAGGCTCTAGTGCTTTTCTCCTTGCAAGTGTAACCTTGGCTTTAGGCATCAGTTGTATGCCTGTGCCATTATTTATCTGATCCTTCATGCATCAAGACTTGAAAAATTCACACGATACCTTTTTCTGTTGAATGCTAGATTGGTTGCACAGTTTATCACTTCATCAAGGACTTCATTGGCCTTGATAATTTTTAATTCGTATTGCTATGTGAAATCTTGCAAGGGTGCCGAATCTGGTAATATTTATAGAAATAAACTCTACTGGACCAAAGGGATGGGGAATTTATCATTTTTAACATCATAGCCAAACAATGAATCGAAATCTACCGATAGAATTATGTTTACATTTAAACGTTTTGCGATTAGCAATCAATGGCCTCTTCTGCAGATTTTGTTTTCATTTGTCTTTCGGTGGCAAAAGGTTTTGGCTTTTGACTAGCAAGGGAATCCTTTTCATTTTTGCGTGCCTATTTGAAGCTTCTTTTAAAGTAGGACTGACTTGATTTTACATGTTAGCATAAACAATAAGCATTGAAGCATTCTGAATTCAGCTCCTACATAGTTTCTCTTCAGTATATGGTGTTAGCTATTACATTACATTTGCTTTGAGAAAAGTTTTATCACATGATTTATTTCTTCATTATCATTGTTACAGAAATGCGATCAATTTTCAGCAGAGCTATTTACACTTAAATCTATACCTCGGCCAGTTCCGCTACTCTGCAACTCCACTGCTTCAGATTCATCTCAGTCTAGAGAAGCAATTACTGACTTCTGCACTGAAGTATGGGATACATGTCAAAACGTATCTATCCTAAATTCCCCTTTCTCCCCTTCATTACAAGGTCAAGCTGGAGCAAAGGTCAATTCCAGTTTCACCAAACTGACTGACTTCTGGCAGTCAAAAGCTGATTTCTGCAATGCATTTGGTGGAAAACCTACAAATGAATCGGTGTGCTTTGATGGTGAACCTGTCACACTAAACGACACCGGAACACCTCGTCCCCCCAAAGGACTATGCCTTGAGAAAATTGGTAATGGTTCTTACCTCAGTATGGTTGCCCACCCTGATGGGTCCAACCGTGCATTCTTCTCTAACCAAGCAGGCAAGATTTGGTTGGCAACTATTCCTGAACAGGGATCAGGAGGAACAATGGGGCTTGATGAATCCAATCCCTTTGTTGATCTGACGGATGAAGTTCACTTTGATACGGTATTTGGGATGATGGGAATGGCATTTCATCCGAACTTTGCAAAAAATGGCCGATTCTTCGCTTCATTCAATTGTGATAAGGTCAAATGGCCAGGATGCGCCGGAAGATGTTCATGTAACTCAGATGTGAATTGTGATCCTTCGAAACTGGGAGGTGAAAATGGTGCCCAGCCATGCCAGTATCAAACTGTTATTGCAGAGTATACTGCCAATGGTACTGCATCCGAGCCTTCATTGGTATGCATCTATATAAACATAAAGTTTCTAACCAAATGACCTATTACTTTTCTAACTTAAAGATAACTAAATCTTGATCTCTTTTCAGGCAAAAAGTGCCCAACCATCAGAGGTAAGAAGAATTTTTACCATGGGACTTCCATTTACTGGTCAGCATGGTGGACAAATACTCTTTGGACCAAATGATGGGTATTTGTATTTTATGATGGGATATGGTGGGGGTACCGGTGATCCCTACAACTTCTCTCAGAATAAGAAATCCTTGCTTGGAAAGATCATGAGGCTCGATGTTGATAATATACCAAGTAAGTACCAGCATGAAATAATAATTACATGATTTTATTTTTTGGTGTGTGTATGTGTTCTTTTCTTTGTACTATCTGCTGGCTATTGTATAATTTTCTGTGGAAGTGGTTTCCAATTCTGTCTTTCCATCTCTAATATTCTCTATCTATACCTTTGATGTTCCGTGCTCTGTGCTCATTAACTTCTCTATGAGATACAAAGAAAGCGGAGAAATCAATGAAACACTTTCAAAATGGATCCACCGGTTTGATTTAGATCCCTAAGAACTCTTATGTGTTTGTTGGATCGTGTGAATGTAAAAAATTGAAGACAGAGGGGAAAGATACTAGGTGTGTCGTAAAGATACATGTAGTGTGATCATAAGCATTAGACATTTTTTTAACATTTTTGGTTGAGCATTGTGATGATCAGGCTGAATTATTCTCACAGTTTAGCTAGTCAGTTACCAATAATTTCTCACTGATTACTTATCTATCATGTTATATCCAGGCACTTCAGAAATTGCGAAATTTGGTTTTTGGGGAAACTACTCTATCCCCAAAGACAATCCTTTCAGCGAAGATGGAGAATTGCAACCTGAAATATGGGCTCTAGGATTAAGAAATCCCTGGCGCAGCAGTTTTGATTCAGAGAGGCCTTCCTACTTTATGTGTGGAGATACTGGGCAGGTTTGATTTTTAAATAACTTTTGAACAATAGTTAATATAAAATTATTATTAAACAAAAATAGATTTTGGGGTGCCTCACTATGAGTACCAAAAGAAGAAATTGAAATTTTACAACCAACATCAGACCATGAAGATGTTATTGCTGAGTTTTTTGTATTAAATTTGAAACTACTACATATTTTGAGCCTAAGGTATGATATGGTGGTTTAAAGAATAAAGAAATTATTAATTCTAACTTGGACCTTGCCTTGAAGAATTCTTTTGACTGATTTCAGTAACCGTGGAGTATGTCATTTATATTTCTTAAATTTTCTCAATATTTCATGCATCCTCTTGACATCAGTTAACATGCATGACCACTATGGACAGTATAGTTCACTCTAGTTCCTGTAAGCATTCAAATGATTTTCATGTCTGTATTAAGTCACCAACTCAAGTATTCGAAGCTGATGCAATTTGAAGCCTGAATACGTACCATTAGTTTTTGAACTAAGAGCATGTCTTGACACCTTTTGTTATTAATACCATATGACAGGATCTATATGAAGAGGTAAATATCATCACCAGAGGTGGAAATTACGGGTGGCGTCTTTATGAGGGACCCTACCCTTACACTCCTCCAGCCACACCCGGAGGAACTACACCTTTAAATTCTGTTATCCCTATGCCCCCAGTTCTGGGATACAACCACTCTGAATTAAACAAAATTGAAGGATCAGCATCCATCATAGGTGGTTACTTCTATCGATCCACAACTGATCCATGCATGTATGGAAGGTGAGTGTTTTCCGCATTGGTCATATTCAGGCCATTGTATTACATAATTTGTACAAACACACACGATATCCAAAAGGAACAAGGTTCAATATGATGCTTTTCGCCTTGGGTTTGAACATTGTTACCATTCATTCTGATGTGTTCATGGGATTTTCAGGTACTTGTATGCAGATTTGTATGCTAGTGCTTTATGGGCAGCCAACGAAAACCCAGAAAATAGCGGTAACTTTACCACTAACAGAATCCCCTTCAGCTGTGCACACGACTCACCTACACGGTGCAACTCCTTGCAAGGAGGTGATCTTCCATCTTTGGGTTTCATTTTCTCGTTTGGGGAGGACAACCGCAAGGATATCTTTATCCTTGCCAGTCAAGGAGTTTACAGAGTTGTTCGTCCCAGTCGCTGCAATTACACTTGCTCAAAAGAAACTGTCACACCTGCAAGCCCAACTCCTTCGACCACTCCCAGTCCCAGTTCATCAAACCATTTGAGTCACGCGTATAACAATCTGGCCGTCTTATTCTCTTCTTTGTTGTTTCTTCTTGTGAGTCTTCTCTAGTATCTCATGAATCATGATGCCGGGAAGTTAGACTAGAGAGAGCTAGTGTTTTTATTTTAGTTGATGAAATTGTTGTACCATATAGGCATATCATATTTTCCTCTTCTTGTTTATCAATCATGACTAAAAAAAAGGAAAGATAGAAGATGTATCCATTGCTTCACTAAATCTTTTATGATTGTCTTATCAGTTTAGTTTGTAGACAGCAACGTATAAAATCTTTCTAAAAGTACGATGATGTCTCTCTATTGCACCATGAACATAACACAATCTCTTTTAACTAATACCATGAAAAAACAACTACTCATTAGCATGACCAGGGTGACAACATAAGTGAGACGCTGCATCTTCATTCAAGATTCATATGTATATAAAACTATGACAACAAAGTATCTTTAAAGGATTATATATGTAGCTCTGCAGGTTATAACTAGAAATATAAATCAAACATGCTTTATAATAGATTTTTAATATGATTATAAGAGATCTAACAGGCTAAAATAACTACCGTAAAGGGGTTATTTATTTATCGATAAATGAATAATTTATTAATTTAAAAAGTGGTTTTTTCTCTTTGTTTTTTAATTAACAGTAAGAGTTTTTGTTTTTTTTACTTGTATATGTATGTTACTATGTTTTAGGAGAGAGAACAAGTCAAACAGAAGAACATGGAGACAAGTCAGTGATAGTTCCAACATCTCCGTGCACAACATCTTATAAAGTTTATTTTTTTTGTCACAAACTTTTTGTCGTGCCATGGTGATAGTATAAAGATTTTTTTTTAGAGGATGCTCTCATCTCATTAGCCTTGACTTCACAATGCATGCATCACACACAATCATGTCCCAATAAAAAAAAAAAAAATGCATTTCAAAATCACTATTAATAGGTTATTATTATGGGGAAATTACACAGACACGCATGAGGTTTGGGTGAAAAACAGCTAGATAGAAAAGTTTTCTTATTCTACCCTAACACCTTGTATGTAAGAGTCCAACCTTGCTCACCCAAAAGGTAAGCATTACTTCCCACCTTAAGTGTTGACACGTGTTATAAACTTTTAGGTTAGGTTTGGGACACATATCAACACTTAAGGTGAGAAGTAATGCTTAGAGCACCTCCAATGCAAATATGTATTTTTGAGTTTCTAAACAGTGATACATCAGCATTTCTATTTATTAAGAGCCCACTTTTGAAAAAAATTTAGAGAAATGCATATTCACATCTCCAATGCAATTATCTAAAGTCAAATATGTATCCATTTTATGTCCAATCATAATAAAACAATTATTACACTCTCTCTCATATTTTATTTTACAATTAAATGAGGTTTAATCTTATTGGTGAAAAGAATTGAAAACTTTAATCTTATTGGTGGAAAGAGTTAGAAATTCTAGTCAGCATTTCTAGGAGGGTTTCTAGAATTAGAAACCCAACTCCATATTCTATAACTTTTTTTTATCCACATCATCTCCATATTCAACTTAGATAATAACATTGGAGAGAGTTTTTTTTAACTTTTTTAATATCTATCCTATGTGGCACTCCATTTTTTCCAAATGCATAATAGCATTGGAGATGCTCTTACCTCCGGCTAAGGGGGTGAGCAAAGTTACACTCTGTATGTAATGATAGTTAATGATTCTGTTAACCTGACCCAGTTTAACCATTGTAAGGTTCATAATACCCTTGTATAATAATAAAAAATAAAATTAAAAACAAAAAAAAAATTAAACCAAATTAAAAAAAAGAATAAAACATAATCGAATAAAAAGCAACGAAAGAACAATTTATTTATTTATTTTTATTTTTTTTGAGAATCTGAAATTATTTTGGGGGAGTAAAAAAAATTATTTAAAGAAAATGAAAAAAAAAAAAAAAAATTTGAAGTAAAAATATCAAGGTAAAAAAAAATATTAAAAGCAGAATGATTTTTTATTTATTTATTTATTTTTTTTTTTAAAGAAAGTGGAGGCCACCTGTAGTCTGTAGACGACCTTCATGAACCAGGAACATATACAGAGTTCATCATTTCACACAATTTCACTCTAACCACACAAGAATACAAGATCCAAACAAATTTCATTAACTAAGTTAAATTTAAAAGCAAAACCTCCACAGTCCACACCACATCAAAACCCCTAAATTCATCCGCAAAATCACAAACCCATCATAACACCACGCTGGAGAAGACGAGCAGTCCCGGACGCCGGTGAAGGAGCCAATGTCCTCCGTTGGTTTGGTTGCAGGAGGTGACGCTAGAGAGTTTGGGGAGGGAGGCGACTGCCATGTCTAAACCTCCGTTTCTCTGTTGCTTTGTTTTTTTCTTACAAATCCAAGTGTTTCGAAAAGACAAAATTATCCTTTTCTATTAGATGTTAACGGAGATCTGTTAATGACGTTGTGGTTAGTGTAGAATAAGAAAACTTTTTCATCTTTCTGTCTCTCACCCAAACCTCAAGGGTGTCAGTGTAATTTACCCTATTATTATATTCTTAAACCTAAAAAAAGGGTGGAGCCTTTCTATAATATAACTTGTAGAAAGGGAAGCTAAAGTTAGTAACTTTGTTGAAATTAGACAAAAATAAAAATGGGAGATTTCGCTAAAGTCCCTGGAATCACTTTCATCTACAGATTTCATTCATACAGTTTAAAAAACACATCAGCAGAAACGGCAAGTCAAATCAGATTCACAAATCCTCCGTAGTCCATTCAAAAACTCTCTCAACAGGTAACTCTTCTTCTTCTTTTACTGGATTTTAGAGTAAATTTAACAGGCACCAAAAATGGGTTATAAGAATTGTTGCAGATAAGCATGTCAAGCCAAAGAAGCTTCTCCCTCCATTTTCAACACTTTTAACAGCTACTTGCCCACTTAATATATGTGAAGGCAGAATTTTACCCATTTTATATTTCTTTATATGTATCCTCTTTCCTATACTTTTTATAACCAGATAATGTTGTCTACATTGATGATGAGCCATGTGATGTTCGCTTTTGTTTATCTAGAATCTCTATATTTAGATACAACTATCTCATGTTACATGTCATATCTTTGTCTGTTTCTTCGCGTTTTGATGATTACAACCATTAAAGTTCTTTATTTTAAGCACATTTTTTATGATAAAGTCAAGTGGGAAAGGAAAACCATGGCTTTTGACTTGTCTTTTTGTGCTGGGTTTGGAAAGACTGCCCATCCAAGTTGGTTGATTTTGTGAGCATTCAGTTGGGTGGATTTCATCTCAACCACCACCTATTTATTTTACATGAACAATTCCTTTTAGAGTCAACTGTGTAGACTGCCCAATTGTTTGTCAGTCTTTTGTTCAAAGCCATCGAAGGCCTTTTTCTGTAGAGTCTCAAAAGAAAATGTCAAAAGCTTGTGAGAAAGTAAAGTTTTTGGAAGGGATATAGAGAGTTGACAATTGAGTTATAGAGACACTGATGTGAAGGGGGGAGAATTGAAAATAAAAGTTTAAGTTTAGTGGATTAATATTCAAAGAGAAAAAAAGTGAGGGATATGAAAATGGTGTCTCTTCTGGAGGCTGAGCTGAAGAATTTTTTATTAAACCAACAATAGAGAGAGAGAGAGAGAGATTGGAGATACTGAAAGATTTAGCAGTTGGGTAGTGGGAAGAATGTTTCAAAGCCAGTAAAGAGTTTTGTCTGCAAATAATCTTTTTTTTTTTTTGTATTTTTGAGTCAACTCAATAGCTGCTTCTTAAGATGATCCTTTATAGATAGATAGAAGCAAGGAGTATTGTAGTGTAATATCTGGTTTTCTTTGCTCATTTGGTGAGATGGGAGGTGTTCTTGCTATTATCTTTCTTTTTGGCAACTTGCTATTGCTTCCTGAATCTTCATTATCCCTCCCTTTATGCACTGATTCAAGTGAGTCTTTTTCTTATACTAACTTTTAATTTGATTTATGTTATATTTTGTGGTTTTTGTTAAAGTGAATGTTATGGTTTTATCTAAGCTGAATTCATAATTTGATCTCTTAACTTCCTTGAATGAATTGGTATAGGGGCTCCATTTACTCTGAACACAACACTGAGTTTCTGCCCTTATGATGGAAAGACATGCTGCAACTCCACAGAAGATTTGCAATTGCAGAATCAATTAAAAGATATGAATATCTCTAATTCTGGCTGTGCTTCTCTTCTGAAGTCGATCCTTTGTGCAGTAAGACTTCGTTTCTCCTGTATTAATGAATTCACTTATTCCAATCTTTAGTCTTTTATCGGTTTAGTGCTTCATACCCTGAGAGCATGGTGTATATGAATTTGTGTCTATTGAGATATATGTATGCAATTGCTTAACTTTCTTGACAGAGTTCTTTAACTGTTGTTGACCATAGTTGTGGAATCTATGCTGATATTTGATTCACCTTATGATGTTCCGGCAAAGTATTAAAATATATTAAGGCTCTAGTGCTTTTCTCCTTGCAAGTGTAACCTTGGCTTTAGGCATCAGTTGTATGCCTGTGCCATTATTTATCCGATCCTTCATGCATCAGACTTGAAAAATTCACGATACCTTTTTCTGTTGAATACTAGATTGGTGCACGGTTTATCACTTCATCAAGGACTTCATTGGCCTTGATAATTTTTAATTCGTATTGCTATGTGATTTCTTGCAAGGGTGCCGAATCTGGTAATATTTATAGAAATAACCTCTACTGGACCAAAGGGATGGGGAATTTATCATTTTTAACATCATAGCCAAACAATGAATCGAAATCTACTAATAGAATTATGTTTACATTTAAACGTTTTGCGATTAGCAATCACTGGCCTCTTCTGCAGATTTTGTTTTCATTTGTCTTTCTGTGGCTAAAAGTTTGGCTTTTGACTAGCAAGGGAATCCTTTTCATTTTTACGTGCCTATTTGAAGCTTCTTTTAAAGTAGGACTGACTTGATTTTACATGTTAGCATAAACAATAAGCATTGAAGCATTCTGAATTCAGCTCCTACATAGTTTCTCTTCAGTAGATGGTGTTAGCTATTACATTACATTTGCTTTGAGAAAAGTTTTATCACATGATTTATTTCTTCATTATCATTGTTACAGAAATGCGATCAGTTTTCAGCAGAGCTATTTACACTTAAATCTATACCTCGGCCAGTTCCGCTACTCTGCAACTCCACTGCTTCAGATTCATCTCAGTCTAGAGAAGCAATTACTGACTTCTGCACTGAAGTATGGGATACATGTCAAAACGTATCTATCCTAAATTCCCCTTTCTCCCCTTCATTACAAGGTCAAGCTGGAGCAAAGGTCAATTCCAATTTCACGAAACTGACTGACTTCTGGCAGTCAAAAGCTGATTTCTGCAATGCATTTGGTGGAAAACCTACAAATGAATCGGTGTGCTTTGATGGTGAACCTGTCACACTAAACGACACCGGAATACCTAGTCCCCCCAAAGGACTATGCCTTGAGAAAATTGGTAATGGTTCTTACCTCAGTATGGTTGCCCACCCTGATGGGTCCAACCGTGCATTCTTCTCTAACCAAGCAGGCAAGATTTGGTTGGCAACTATTCCTGAACAGGGATCAGGAGGAACAATGGGGCTTGATGAATCCAATCCCTTTGTTGATCTGACGGATGAAGTTCACTTGGATACTGTATTTGGGATGATGGGAATGGCATTTCATCCAAACTTTGCCAAAAATGGCCGATTCTTCGCTTCATTCAATTGTGATAAGGTCAAATGGCCGGGATGTGCTGGAAGATGTTCATGTAATTCAGATGTGGATTGTGATCCTTCTAAACTGGGAGTTGATAATGGTGCCCAGCCATGCCAGTATCAAACTGTTATTGCAGAGTATACTGCCAATGGTACTGCATCCGAGCCTTCCTTGGTATGCATCTGAATATAAACATAAAGTTTCTAACCAAATCACCATATTACTTTTCTAACTTAATGATAACTGAATCTCGATCTCTTTTCAGGCAAAAAGTGCCCAACCATCAGAGGTAAGAAGAATTTTTACGATGGGCCTCCCATTTACTAGTAATCATGGTGGACAAATACTCTTTGGACCAAATGACGGGTATTTGTACTTTCTGATGGGAGATGGTGGGGGTACCGGTGATCCCTACAACTTCTCCCAGAATAAGAAATCCTTGCTCGGAAAGATCATGAGGCTCGATGTTGATACTATGCCAAGTAAGTACCAGCTGAAATAATAATTACATGATTTTATTTTCTGGTGTGTGTATGTGTTCTTTTCTTTGTACTATCTGCTGTCTATTGTATAATTTTTTGTGGAAGTGGTTTCCAGTTCGATCTTTCCATCTCTAATATTCTCTATCTACACCGTTGATGTTCTGTGCTCTGTGCTCGTTAACTACTTCTCTATGAGATACAAAGAAGGCGGAGAAATCAATGAAACACTTTCAAAATGGATCCACTTGTTTGATTTAGATCCTTAAGAACTCTTATGTGTATGTTGGATCATGTGAATATAAAAAAATTGAAGACAGATGGGAAAGATACTTGGTGTGTTGTAAAGATACATGTAGAGTGATCATATGCATTAGACATTTTTTTTAACTTTTTTGGTTGAGCATTGTGATGATCAGGCTCAATTATTCTCACAGTTCAGCTAGTTAGTTACTAATAATTTCTCACTGATATATCATATTATATGCAGGCACTTCAGAAATTGAGCAACGTGGTTTTTGGGGAAACTACTCTATCCCCAAAGACAATCCTTTCAGCGAAGACAGAGAATTGCAACCTGAAATATGGGCTCTAGGATTAAGAAATCCTTGGCGCAGCAGTTTTGATTCAGAGAGGCCTTCCTACTTTATGTGTGCAGATACTGGGGAGGTTTTATTTTTATTTTTTAAATTACTTTTGAACTGTAGTTAATATAAAATTATTATTCAACCAAAATAATTTGAGCCTAAGGTTGGATATGGTGGTTTAAAGCATTCAAATGATTTTCATGTCTGTATTAAGTCACCAACACAAGTATTCGAACCTGATACAATATGAAGCCTGAATACGTACCATTAGTTTTTGAACTAAGAGCATGTTTTGTTATTAATATCATCTGACAGAATCTATATGAAGAGGTAGATGTCATCACCAAAGGTGGAAATTACGGGTGGCGTCTTTATGAGGGACCCTATCCGTATACTCCTCCAGCCACACCCAGAGGAACTACACCTTTAAATTCTGTTATCGCTATACCCCCAGTTCTGGGATACAACCACTCTGAAGTAAACAAAATTGAAGGATCAGCATCCATCACAGGGGGTTACTTCTATCGATCCACAACTGATCCATGCATGTATGGAAGGTGAGTGTTTTCCACATTGGTCATATGCAAAAGGAACAAGGTTTAATATGAGGCTTTTCGCCTTGGGACTACCAGTGCTTTTTTTGAACATTGTTACCATTCATTTCTGATGTTTTCGTGGTATTTTCAGGTACTTGTATGCAGATTTGTATGCTACTGCTTTATGGGCAGCCAATGAAAACCCAGAAAATAGCGGTAACTTTACCACTAACAGAATCCCCTTCAGCTGTGCACATGACTCACCTACACCGTGCAACTCCTTGCAAGGAAGTGATCTTCCATCTTTGGGTTACATTTTATCATTTGGGGAGGACAACCGCAAGGATATCTTTATCCTTGCCAGTCAAGGAGTTTACAGAGTTGTTCGTCCCACTCGCTGCAATTACACTTGCTCAAAAGAAACTGTCACGCCTGCAAGCCCAACTCCTTCGACCACTCCCAGTCCCAGTTCATCAAACCATTTGAGTCACACGTATAACAATCTGGCCGTCTTATTCTCTTCTTTGTTGTTTCTTCTGGTGAGTCTTCTCTAGTATCTCATGATGCCGCGAAGTTAGACTAGAGAGAGCTAGTGTTTTTATTCGGTTGATGAAATTGTTGTACCATATAGGCATATCTTATTTTCCTCCTTGTATATCAATCAGGACTAAAAAAGAAAGATTGGAGATGTATCACTTGCTTTACTAAATCTTTTATGATTATCTTATCAGTTTAGTTTGTATTCAGCAACTAATAAAATCTTTCTAAAAGTACAATGATGTCTCTCTGTTGCACCATGAACATGACACAATCTCTTTAAACTAATACCTTGAAAAAACAAGTACTCATTAGCATGAAAAAGTATTTACATAAAACTACGTAGTTCTGCAGATTATATATTTACATAAAACCACGGAAACAAAGTATTTTTAAAGGATTATAAATGTAGTTCTGCAGATTATAACAAGAAATATAAATCAAACCCACTTCATGATAGATTTTTAATATAATAATAAGAGATCTAACCGGCTAAAATAACTACCTACCGTGAAACTCTTCTGGAAAAATTATTATTTTAGAGGGATTATTTATTTATTGATAAATGAATAATTTATTAATTTAAAAAGAGGTTTTTTTTTTTTAAATAACAGAAAGGGTTTTATGTTTTTTTTTTTTTACTTATATATGTATTTGTTAGGAGAGAACAAGTCAAACTCAAGAACATGGAGACAAGTCAGTGATAGTTCCAAGATCTCCGGGGAAAACATCTTATAAAGTTGATGTTTTTGTCACAAACTTTTTGTCGTGCCATGGCGATAATATAAAGGGTTTTTTTTGTAGAGGGTTCTCTCATCTCATCAGCCATGACTTCACAACGCATGCATCACACACAATCATGTCCCGATAAAAAAAAATTTAACCTATTATATTCTTAAACCTAAAAAAAGCAGGTGGAGCCTGTGGAGGTGGGTCAATAATGGCAACGGTTAAATAAAAAAACTTGTAGAAAGGAAAGCTAAAGTTAGTAACTTGGTTGAAATTAGACAAAAATAAAAATGGGACTTTTCACTAAAGTCCCTGGAATCATTTCATCTACAGATTTCATTCATACGGTTTAAAAAACACATCAGCAGAAACGGCAAGTCAACTAAGATTCACAAATCCTCCATAGTCCATCCAAAAACTCTCTCAACAGGTAACTTTTCTTCTTCTTTAACTGTATTTTAGAGTAAATTTAACGGGCACCAAAAATGGGTTATAAATAAATCTATGTAGGACTGTAAAAAGGCATAATTTTTATTACTATTTAAAAATATTAAAAAAAAAAAAGAAAAAAATTTGTTGCAGATAAGCATGTCAAGCCAAAGAAGCTTCTCCCTCCATTTTCAACACTTTAACAACTATCTCATGTTACATGTCATGTCTTTGTCTGTTTCTTCGCGTTTTGATGATCACAACCATTAAAGTTCTTTATTTTAAGCACATTTTTTATGATAAAGTCAAGTGGGAAAGGAAAACCATGGCTTTTGACTTGTCTTTTTGTGCTGGGTTTGGAAACATTGAACCTAAGTTGCATGCACTAGATACATTAAAACTCACCGAGCTCTGCCCATCCAAGTTGGTTGATTTTGTGAGCATTCAAGTGGGTGGATTTTATCTCAACCACCACCTATTTATTTTACTTGAACAATTCCTTTTAAAGTCAACTGTGTAGACTGCCCAATTGTTTGTCAGAGGGAAATAGAGAGTTGACAATTGAGTTATAGAGACACTGATGTGAAGAGGGGAGAATTGAAAATAAAAGTTTAAGTTTAGTGGATTAATATTCAAAGAGAAAAAAGTGATGGATATGAAAATGGTGTCTCTTCTGGAAGCTGAGCTGAAGAATTTTTTATTAAACCAACAATAGAGAGAGAGAGATTGGAGATACTGAAAGATTTAGCAGTTGGGTAGTGGAAGAATGTTTCAAAGCCAGTAAAGAGTTTTGTCTGTAAATAATCTTTTTTTTTTTTTGTATTTTTGAGTCAACTCAATAGCTGCTTCTTAAGATGATCCTTTATAGATAGATAGAAGGAAGGAGTATTGTAGTGTAATATCTGGTTTTCTCTGCTCATTTGGTGAGATGGGAGGTGTTCTTGCTATTATCTTTCTTTTTAGCAACTTGCTTTTGCTTCCTGAATCTTCATTTTCCCTCCCATTATGCACTGATTCAAGTGAGTCTTTTTCTTAAACTAAGTTTTAATTTGATCTATGTTATAGTTTGTAGTTTTTGTTAAAGTGAATGTTATGGTTTTATCTAAGCTGAATTCACAATTTGATCTCTTAACTTCCTTGAATGAATTTGTATAGGGGCTCCATTTACTCTGAACACAACACTGAGTTTCTGCCCTTATGATGGAAAGACATGCTGCAACTCCACAGAAGATTTGCAATTGCAGAATCAATTAAAAGATATGAATATCTCTAATTCTGGCTGTGCTTCTCTTCTGAAGTCGATCCTTTGTGCAGTAAGACTTCGTTTCTCCTGTATTAATGAATTCACCTATTCCAATCTTTAGTCTTTTATCGGTTTAGTGCTTCATACCCTGAGAGCATGATGTATATGAATTTGTATCTATTGAGATATATGTATGCAATTGCTTAACTTTATAGACCGAGTTCTTTAGCTATTGTTGAACATAGTTGTGGAATCTATGCTGATATTTGATTCACCTGATGATGTTACGGCAAAGGATTAAAATATGAAGCTCTAGTGCTTTTCTCCTTGCAAGTGTAACCTTGGCTTTAGGCATCAGTTGTATGCCTGTGCCATTATTTATCTGATCCTTCATGCATCAAGACTTGAAAAATTCACATGATACCTTTTTTTGGTTGCACAGTTTATCACTTCATCAAGGACTTCATTGGCCTTGATAATTTTTAATTTGTATTGCTATGTCATTTCCTGCAAGGGTACTGAATCTAGTAATATATATAGAAATAACCTGTATTGGAAAAGGAAAGGTGGAATTTATCGTTTCTCACATCATAACCAGACATTGAATCAAAATCTACAGATAGATTTATGTTTACATTTAAACGTTTTGCGATTAGCAATCAATAATCTTTTCTGCAGATTTTTTTTTTTCATTTGTCTTTATGTGGCTAAAAGTTCTGGCTTTTGATTAGCAAGAGAATCCTTTTCATTTCTATGCGCCTATTTGAAGCTTGTTTTAAAGTATGACCGACTTGATCTAACATGTTAGAATAAAAAATAAGCATTCAAGCATTCTGATTGTGGCGTTAGTTATTATATTACATTTACTTTGAGAAAAGTTTTATTATGTGATTTATTTCCTCATTATCATTGTTACAGAAATGTGATCAATTTTCAGCAGAGCTATTTACACTTAAGTCTGTACCTCGGCCAGTTCCGTTACTCTGCAACTCCACTGCTTCAGATTCATCTCAGTCTAGAGAAGCAATTACTGACTTCTGCACTGAAGTATGGGATACATGTCAAAATGTATCTATCCTAAATTCCCCTTTCTCCCCTTCATTACAAGGTCAAGCCGGAGCAAAGGTCAATTCCAATTTCACCAAACTGACTGACTTCTGGCAGTCAAAAGCTGATTTCTGCAATGCATTTGGTGGAAAACCTACAAATGAATCGGTGTGCTTTGATGGTGAACCTGTCACACTAAACGACACTGGGACACCTAATCCCCCCAAAGGACTATGCCTTGAGAAAATTGCTAATGGTTCTTACCTAAATATGGTTGCCCACCCCGATGGGTCCAACCGTGCATTCTTCTCTAACCAAGCAGGCAAGATTTGGTTGGCAACTATTCCTGAACAGGGATCAGGAGGAACAATGGGGCTTGATGAATCCAATCCCTTTGTTGATCTGACGGATGAAGTTCACTTGGATACGGTATTTGGGATGATGGGAATGGCATTTCATCCGAACTTTGCAAAAAATGGCCGATTCTTCGCTTCATTCAATTGTGATAAGGTCAAATGGCCAGGATGTGCTGGAAGATGTTCTTGTAATTCAGATGTGAATTGTGATCCTTCTAAACTAGGAGGTGAAAACGGTGCCCAGCCATGCCAGTATCAAACTGTTATTGCAGAGTATACTGCCAATGGTACTGCATCCGAGCCTTCATTGGTATGCATCTACATAAACATAAAGTTTCTAACCAAATCACCTATTATTTTTCTAACTTAAAGATAACTGAATCTCGATCTCTTTTCAGGCAAAAAGTGCCAAACCATCAGAGGTAAGGAGAATTTTTACCATGGGACTTCCATTTACTGGTCAACATGGTGGACAAATACTCTTTGGACCAAATGATGGGTATTTGTACTTTATGATGGGAGATGGTGGGGGTACAGGTGATCCCTACAACTTCTCCCAGAATAAGAAATCCTTGCTCGGAAAGATCATGAGACTCGATGTTGATAATATACCAAGTAAGTAGTAAGTACCAGCATCAAATAATAATTACATGATTTTATTTTTTGGTGTGTGTATGTGTTCTTTTCTTTGTACTATCTGCTGGCTATTGTATAATTTTCTGTGGAAGTGGTTTCCAGTTCGATCTTTCCATCTCTAATATTCTCTATCTATACCTTTGAGGTTCCGTGCTCTGTGCTCATTAACTTCTCTATGAGATACAAAGAAGGTGGAGAAATCAATGAAACACTTTCAAAATGGATCCACTGGTTTGATTTAGATCCTTAATAACTCTTATGTGTTTGTTGGATCTTGTGAATGTAAAAAATTGAAGACAGAGGGGAAGGATACTAGGAGTGTCATAAAGATACATGCAGTGTGATCATAAGCATTAGACAATATTTTAACATTTTTGGTTGAGCATTGTGATGATCAGGCTGAATTAGTTACCAATAAATTTTCACTGATTACTTATCTATCATGTTATATCCAGGCACTTCAGAAATTGAGAAACTTGGTTTTTGGGGAAACTACTCTATCCCCAAAGACAATCCTTTCAGCGAAGACGGAAAATTGCAACCTGAAATATGGGCTCTAGGATTAAGAAATCCTTGGCGCAGCAGTTTTGATTCAGAGAGGCCTTCCTACTTTATGTGTGCAGATGTTGGGCAGGTTTGATTTTTAAGTAACTTTTGAAAGACAGTTAATATAATATTATTATTCAACTAAAATAGATTTTGGGGTGCCTTACTATGAGTACCAAAAGAAGAAATTGAAATTTTACAGCCAACATCAGACCATTAAGATGTTATTGCTGAATTTTTCTGTATTATATTAGAAACTACAACATATTTTGAGCCCAAAGTTGGATATGGTGATATAAAGAATAAAGAAATTATTAATTCTAACTTGGACCTCGCCTTGAAGAATTCTTTTGACTGATTTCAGTAACAGTGAAGTATGCCATTTTTCTTTCACTATTTTTCTCAATATTTCATTATCATGTATCCTCTTGACATCAATTAACATGCATAACCACTAGTTTTGCAGAATAGTTTGCTCTAGTTCCTGTACGCATTCAAATGAACTTAGTTTTTTGTTCTGCTATGGTTGTTGTTTCTGTATTAAGTCACCAACTCAAGTATTCGAAGCTGATGCAATTTGAAGCCTGAATACGTACCATTAGTTTTTGAACTAAGAGCATGTCTTGACACCTTTTGTTATTAATACCATATGACAGGATCTATATGAAGAGGTAAATATCATCACCAGAGGTGGAAATTACGGGTGGCGTCTTTATGAGGGACCCTACCCTTACACTCCTCCAGCCACGCCCGGAGGAACTACACCTTTAAATTCTGTTATCCCTATACCCCCAGTTCTGGGATACAACCACTCTGAAGTAAACAAAATTGAAGGATCAGCATCCATCATAGGTGGTTACTTCTATCGATCAACAACTGATCCATGCATGTATGGAAGGTGAGTGTTTTCCGCATTGGTCATATTCAGGCCATTGTATTACATAATTTGTACACACACACATGATATCCAAGAGGAACAAGGTTCAGTAATAGGCTTTTCGCCTTGGGACTGCCAGCGCTTTTTTTGAACATTGTTACCATTCATTTCTGATGTTTTCATGGTATTTTCAGGTACTTGTATGCAGATTTGTATGCTAATGCTTTATGGGCAGCTAACGAAAACCCAGAAAATAGCGGTAACTTTACCACTAACAGAATCCCCTTCAGCTGTGCACATGACTCACCTACACCGTGCAACTCCTTGCAAGGAAGCAATCTTCCATCTGTGGGTTACATTTTCTCGTTTGGGGAGGACAACCGCAAGGATATCTTTATCCTTGCCAGTCAAGGAGTTTACAGAGTTGTTCGTCCCAGTCGTTGCAATTACACTTGCTCAAAAGAAACTGTCATGCCTGCAAGCCCAACTCCTTCGACCACTCCCAGTTTTGCAAACCATTTGAGTCGCACATATAACAATCTGGCGGTCATATTCTCTTCTTTGTTGTTTCTTCTGGTGAGTCTTCTCTAGTATCTCATGATGCCGCGAAGTTAGACAAGAGAGAGCTATTGTTTTTATTCAGTTGATGAAATTGTTGTACCGTATAGGCATATCATATTTTCCTCTTCATGTATATCAATCAGGACTAAAAATGAAAGATGGGACTATGGGAGATGCATCAATTGCGTTACTATATCTTTTATGATTGTCTTATCAGTTTAGTTTGTAGACAGCAACTTATAAAATCTTTCTAAAAGTACAATGATGTCTAGGGGTGTGCAAAAAACCACTTAATCGAATCAAACGACTAACCAAACCCATAAAGTCTGGGTTGGTTCGATTATAAATATAAAAAATGGGTGGTTCGGTTTGTCTTTCTTTAAAGGTGGTTAGGTTTGGGGTTGTGTGAAATAATTCACCAATCCAAACCGAACCATATATTTTAGAAATTAAAACTAAAAATATAAAATTCACTTACGTTAACTATTTAGTTTAGGTTTTATAACTTTTACGGATTACTTTATATTTTTTATAGTTTATTTACTTCCATTATAAGTGTATATATATAATTACTATTTTCTATTATGATTTTTTTATTTAATTACTTTTTATAATATAATACAAAAAATTATATTTGAGTTCAAATCTAAACCGATAAATCTATTCAAACCAACTTGACTTTTTTTGGTTTTGTTTGAGTCGTTTTGGAAAATCACATTGGTTTTGTTTGAATTGAAATATAGTCAAACTGATCTATATTTGTTTGGTTTGACATTGAACTTCGGCACAAACAAAAGTGAGATGCTACATCTTCATTCAAGATTCATACTTACATAAAACTATGAAAACAAAGTATCTTTAAAGGATTATAAATCTAACCCACTTTATCGTAGAATTTTAATACAATAATAACTATTAACTAGTACAGATTATGTTTAGAGAGGTGTATGTTGGATTATTTGATAACCTAGGTATAGAAAGATCCTTTGAGAAATAATAATTCTTAGTCAAAATGTGGTAATTATAGCTGGAAATTGCAGAAAGCAAAAAAAGCTAGACTTGAAGTGGGTTCCAAGAAAACGTGAAAGTCAGATTCAGAGTCAATAATATGCTAGCCAGTCACCCCATGCAATTTAGTGGGGTTGAAAGTTTGACCATAACATAAAATTAACAATTTGCTTCTTTTTTTTTTTCTTTTTTTTGATTAATTAAATTAATTAACATTTGTGATGATATGATTATTTATTTCTTTGATATATACAACTACAAAGGTATGCAACAATAATTCTATTTAAATTATTTGAACATTTGATTTGTATTAAAGGAAAAATTTAAACTTTGGTTGTTAACGATAATCGAGAAATATAGTTACCACCGTACCACCAAAAATCTATAGTGTTTTCATATATAATCATGAAAAAAAAGGTATTATGCTATTTTTTTGTAATAAATATGGAATAAAATTAGAATGAAATACATGTCATATATGCTCAAATGGAGAGTTTTATTTCTGTTATATTTAGATTGTTCATATTGTTTAATCACAGTAAATCCTAACCTTTAGGATATCAATTTCTTTTTAAAATAAAAAATAAAAAATAAAAAAAAGTAGGCAAACATTGAAGGTAGGGCAAACTTAATTAATAGGAAACCAAAATATTAAAGTAAAAGAGTTGAAAAGCTTTCTAAAGTTCATCCTACTGTTTTTAGGCAAAACATACTTTCCGTTTACACTTCTAAGTTCACAGCCACAACTTAAACAATTAAATGTGTTTTATAACTATTTTTATAATTTTATATATCATCTGCGACGATTCGAATATGATATATATATATATATTACTCTGACGAAGGGATTTAATTCTTCGTCAAAATCGTTAAAGTTAAGATATCAATTCCTTTATATTAACCATTAATTAATGATTATATTTTAGGGTTGACATTAATTAATAATAGTAAATGCCAAAAAAAAAACTCAAGTTAAAATCAACAAAAGTACACAACAAAAACCCAATAAAGCCATTAAATTTCAAGTGTGGGTGCCATCTTTCGGTTCTATTGGGAGCAAGAGAATTGTAATCTATTTGTACCCTCTCCTCGATAGTGGGAGTAGTATTTCTAACTGTGCTAATAGAGTCTAATCTCGTTAGATCCCGACAGTTGTTGTAATTAAAAAAATAAAAAATAAAAAACCATTAAAGCCGTGAAAAGATCATAAAATAAAACAAAATAAAGAAAAGTAACACAAAATAACCCAAAGTAAGAATATATATATGACATTATAACTTCTATTAATTAGTTTTTTTTTTTTTAATATTACAATAATCATGATTAGACGGACTCAGATTCACGATCTCGATCTCAATATTAGTCTGAATATCTATTCCATAATATGTATAATGGAGAATGTTTTTAAAAATAATTAATAGTATTAATAAATTTTTTTGTTGTTGATGGATTTGTCTCTCTTCTCCTTCCTTCCAAGTGCCAATACCCTTCACTTGGCCTCTTTCTTCCCCCTCTTTCCCTTCTCTCTCTCTCTCTCTCTCTCTCTCTCTGTCTCCTAATTTCACTCACACAAACCCTTACAAAAAAAAACAACAACATAGTATTATAGATAGTTGTGAATGATGGTTTTGGACCTTTGGTCCTAAATCCATCTTGGTCCTAAATCCATCTTCTGCTCTCTCTCTCTCTCTCTCTCTCTCTCTCTTTTATTTTTATTATTTATTCTCTTTAAACAGTTAACACAACAACAACAGCAGAAGACATATATTGAAACAACATTTAATCTGCTTTACTTTTGATTTCTATTTTCTCTATAATGTCAAAACCCATGATCCTCTACATGTAATCCCGCCTTAACTACCCTAAAACCTCTCGATCTCTTCCACTATGTCTCGTGAATCTTCTCCGATCCCTTCTCACCCTGCCTCCGATACCCTAAACGACACCCACTCCCCACGAAACGACACCGCTACCGCCAACAACAACAACACCACCACCACCACCACCACTTCTTCCGCAATCCCAACTCCCCCAATTCACAGAAGCAACCGCCCTTCTCGCGCGTGCACCCTACGTACAGCCCAGCGGCTCTACGCCGCAGCCCAGGCTCAGGCGCAGGCCGTGAGCGACCGCAAGCCCAAGAAGAAGGAGCAGCGAGAGCGATTGGACGAGTCGCCGCAGCATCAGCAGCAATGTAGCGCCACTAGTAAGATAGTCACCCCTTTAGTTGGGGACCCACCTCCGTCGCAGCTGCCGCGGTGGAGTCTCCGGGCCATGTGGGAATTGGCTTCTATACTCAATTTCTTGCATGTGAGTGCTTTTCGTTTTGCAAAGTTTCGATTTTGATTTTTGTTCTTTTTTGCATTTTGTTTCTCTAAAGTTAGTGAATTTTTGTGCTTTTGTTTTTGTTTGTTGAGTAGGTATTTAGGCCATTGTTGAATATATCGGCAGAGTTTTCAGTGGAGGAATTCGAGACCGCGTTGATCACTCCTAATGATACTTTGAGTGATATACATATACCTATATTAAAGGTTGGTATTTTAGCTTCATTTTTGAAGCTTAGAGTTTGTGTTTCTAGTTTAAGTTCTTTTGAGTTTGTACTTGTAATTGAGCTCATTCCTTCAGTAGTTTAGTTGCAAGTGTGGCAATGTGTGTACTTTCTAAACCAAAGTTTTTATTTTTCTCTTTTCGGCCTGTTTTCGAGTAAATGTGAATGATATGACATGCAAAGGTTAGTGCTGTAGGTCAGAAGGAAGCAATTGTTGTTTTCTTCTGCTGATGTAGATTGGGACAGTATGTTATTTTTTAGATTTTAAAGCCTTTTAAATAGTGAAAAGTGACTGTAATGAACTTAGGAAATTGGCATTAGGGAATTTTCTGAGTCAGACAATATGCTGTTGATGCGATGTTAGGACATTAAATGTGCTAAAGGGGATGCAATTATCATACGGTGAAACTAGAAACTGTCTGTTGGAATGTTAAGTTTTGCAAACCTAGTATTTTTCTTTCAAGATGAAGAATCCAAATGATAATTTTCCTACATTTAAATTTAGAAGTTAGGGACTGGTACACTTATAACATATGTTTTTATATTGTATTGGGAGTTATGAATCATCAGGTGGAAAGAAGATGGTATTTTTGCAGAATAAGAAGGGGTTGTTATTGGTTTTGGACTGGATGGGTGGCTGGATTGTGGTTTAATTGCATCTTAAAAAAATGTTAAAAAGTAGTTAGCTATCATAGCTTTATGCAAGCAAACATGACTGTATGGCAGAACTGCAAAGATAATATGTGATGGTTATCTATGGTGATTGGTTAGTATAATTGAAATGAAACTTCCATTGAGAATCACCTAGGTAATATTACTTGATCAGTTGATCCTCTTTTCTTAAGTTCTCTCAAAGAGCTCTGAATTAATGTCTAGCTGACTAGCTGTTTTCAATACTTAAAGATGGTTTCTTGTGGAAAATAAATTCTTTAGCCAAAACGTACTAACTAGTTTTAGCCTTTAGGCTCATTGAATTGGATAAAATATATAGAAGATTGTTGGTTTATGGTTGTTGTAGAGTTGTGATACAACTTAGAATTTCTGTCTCCTGCGCGTGTTTACTCCAGAACACGTACCTTCCATTCACTGCTCATGCAAGGTGGTTTACTTTCTTCTTTTCTTTAAAAGGGTTTATTTCAGAATGGAAATAGCTGGTTTGTTTGACTGACCTTGAGTGATATGAATTTATCTCAAGTGGTTCTATCAATAGTTGGGATAGTATATGCCTGGTTATTGTCTTTTTTCTTCACATGTATGATGTATCAGCATTCCGTTACTGTTTGGTTGGGTATGATTTCAAATGATTTAGTGATCCCAAGGTCCTCTTTACCTTGGGGATACTGTCTGTTTGCATATAGATCAAATCATTAAAAATTATCAGTTCAAAGCATAGATTTGGATGGTTTAGTGCTATCTGACTTGTTCATAGAATGCTGTAGGATTACTAATATGTTGTTAAGATTATTTTCACATGCTGATGTGACCCATTGCTTATTGGTTTTAGTTTTCATCTGTTGTTATAGGCAATCCCTCCTATTACACGAATGGCCCTTACACGTGATACCTGGATTACCGTTTTATGCAGAAAATTAAGAGACTGGTGGCATTGGGTAACTTTATTACTGTACCCTTTTAAGCTGATGTTGGACAATAGCATCATTCATATTTCTGTAATACTAACATGCACTCGGTATCTTATTGCAGGTTGCAGAAGGGGAACTTCCAATTGTTGCTTCTCATGGGTGAGTAACCATCCATCTATGGAATGCTATGATATATTTTGCTATTTGGGTTGCTAATGTGTCGTGTCATGCCAACATGTTAGGAGTGAGATTGAAGTATATAAAACACTTGATCCTGGGGTTCGCGTGGTGATCTTGAAAGCTCTGTGTGATATTCGTGTTGAGGTATTCTTATCATCAATAATGAATGCCTTGTAGCTCTTGCTTTAAATTCTTACTGCTTGGACCATGATGACACTGACTCTTTTACTTCCCTATACTTACTGCTTGGACCATGATGATCTTGATTCTTGACTCTTTTACTTCCATCAACTTTACCTTGAAACTTATTCCAGAGTTTGAATCTCAATGTTGAGCTCATTCATCTGATCTAAGAAAAAAGAAAAAATTAAATAAAGGTTTTGATCTCATTCATGCATCATCAGTGGTTAATCATGATTTTATGGGATTGGTGTAAAGCCCTGCTCATCCAATGAAGCCTGGCGGATGACTGCTAAAAGTTGTATAGTAACTTTTTTGAGACAGTTTACTCTATCTAGGACCTTATCTTGTCTTAATTACTGGCAATGCTATCTTTTCCATGGTTTAAATGTGTAGTGGCCTTTCATTTGCTTTTTGATTTTTTCAGCTCGAATGAAATAGGCCCTTCTTGCTGTATTGTTTTTGCTGCTCATTATTGAGAAGCATTATTTATGCTTCAACTTGAGGCAACATCAATCTTTTCACATCTGAAATTTAATCTCAATTTATTCTTCATATTGCCATTGTTCAATTCTAGTAAGGGACTAAGGAGGGCCCTTTTAGTGGACTGTGGTTCACTTCTTTTTGTTAATGATTTCTTTGTTTCTGATTAAAAGAAAATTGCTCTTCCATTGTAATACACGACTCTAATCTTTGTTGCACTCATATATCAAAGATTATACTTTCTTCTACCGATTGACATATTTTATTGATATGCACAGTTAACCTTATTTGCAACAAATTATCCTTTTATTTGGCATTCTAGTCCAACACTTCAGAAGCAGTTATTTACAGGAAATCTTCACACCACTTCCAAAGCAGTTCTCAGATTCATTTTATGTTTGTTGAATGTCAAATTAGATGTGTTTATTGAACACTAATTAATGTTACATGTTCAAGGCTCATTGATAAAAGCCTGTTCTAAAATCTGTTGTTATTTCCTTGTACATGGTCAATAAATTCCATATCGATTTTCTTTTCTTCATCTAAAACATTTCTGTTGATTACCTAAGGAAGTAACACCCTTCTGGATCATCTTTGCCGTTATTTTAATTTGTTTACTTTTTTAACATTTGTGGAAGACTTTTTTGCTGAGATATTCTTGTTGTTGGATAAATGGTGCATTGATCAATTTCTCATCTTTCATGTCAGTTCATTGTGATTTTGAACATCTACATATCTATACCATTTTAATTGTTGTTGGATAAATGGTGTATTGATCTATTTCTCATCTTTCATGTTGGTTCATTGTGATTTTGAACATCTATATCTATACCATTTTAATTCTACGTGAACGTAGAATGATTTTTTTTTTTTTCCTTTCTTATGTTTAGAGCTGTTGAATAGATGTAGCATATGTTATTTTATTGTTGTTCACATTGTGAGAGGAACTGAATCTAAGTGATATTCCGTAGCAAGAAGATATTCGGAACTACATTGACAACTCGGTTAAACACGGTGTTCAACTTTCAGCATTCCGTAAAGAACGTGCTGGGGGCGATTCTTATGGGATTAATTATTGGTAATGCAGTTAAGCTTCTCATAAAATTATCTTATTCTTTCCATGTGATCATTTGAGCTCAATTTCTGTCTTTCTTTTAATATGATTGTTATGTTGTATTCTTATAAAGGCCATCTATATGTTGCTGCAGGTACGAAGATGATCCGGTAATTGGTCATCGGTTGTACAGGGAAATAAGAAAAGCTGACGTGAAGGTTGAAGGGAAGAAAACGAAAATGAAGGGTTCCAATGTCCTTCCCAATACATCATATCAGTGGGAGACAGTTGCTACTAATTTAGAAGAATTTCAAGATGTTTCTGTAAGTTTCTAAACAGTCTTTTCATCT
Organism: Acer negundo; assembly: GCA_035582765.1. Classification (NCBI taxonomy): domain Eukaryota; kingdom Viridiplantae; phylum Streptophyta; class Magnoliopsida; order Sapindales; family Sapindaceae; genus Acer; species Acer negundo. Next base: position 32,227,560 of record CM069238.1, read on the forward strand.
GCATGAACCCTTTTCTAGTTTCCATCAGAAATGCTGATTGGTTTATAGTGTTTTCCATTTTCAATTATGCACTGGGATACAGTTTATTAAAAGTGCTGAATTGTTCATACATGAGAGCACCTTTTGGATTCTGTATATTGAAGTCCAGATGTTTTTGCTTATACCCTAACATGTTAAGACAAGCCTCCAGTTTGATATCTGCCTGCCAATTAAAAATTTAACCCTTGAAATAATTTTGAGGTTAACATATTAGGAGCTCAATAACATGGTTTGCATTCGTGAACATTTAAGATTTGCTAAATTCATCCATTTACCTTTAGATAAACCTTATACTTACTAAGAGATTCATAATTGTTTTTCACTTGTGTAAAATTAAGTCAAACAAAAAATTGAAAGTGTGCCTATAGAACAAGTGCCATGTATCTAATAACTGTTCTGTGAATGGGAAATTATTACCTTAGTTTTCCTTTTGTTATTTGAAATGGCCCCTAAGGATCTATCTTGTGGTTTAAGGGCAAGATACCTTTTTAATCTCTCAATGGAAGTACAAAATTTATATGTATGGGTGTATTGAAGTACTTTGAGATGAGCATTACTATTGATGATCTTAAAATCTTAAGGGTAGGCCTAATGTTAAATATCAGAGGGATTGCTTTTGACTCATAGGTTGTGTGCCATGCATGGCCACAGCTGAGTCATGTTGTGGGAATGTTACGACTTTGCCTCAGCTATGTATCACCATGTATGTCCATTTACATGGTTCTTTCCATTTGGAAGATGTTAGCAATTTATGGATATTAGAAATGTGCTATACTGCAACCTAGCTGTTTTTGTTGACGAATCTCATTTCATTGTGGACAAGACTTTGCACTTTTGAGCATACATGGGGCCCAATGCAATTTCTGTGACAGTTGTGAACAGTAATCTGAGGGCTCCTGTTCTGTGAAAATTCAAAGAATGTAAAATTTGTAAACAGTTACAAAATATTCAGAGGGGACATGAATGGTGCTTTCCCTTATGATTTTTATTTATACATTTTCCTTGTGTTTGCAGGAGAAGCTTTTTTCAAGTAAAAATAGAACCGAGGCTTCTCTTGGGAAGAAATTAAAGATTGACATGCTTCCTGAAATCGAGAAGGAACATAAGGTACCTGAAAACCGCCTGTCAATGAAAACCTATGTAATCATGTTTTATTTGCTGCTTGGAAAATAACTTTTTCAGTATAGAAAATTTTCTCAATTATACTTGGTTCTTTCGTTTATTTTGGCTTTATTGAAATAATTCTATATTACTGTCTGCTGTTTTTGTGTTTGCATAGAGGAAGGAGAAATTGCTGAAAAAACAACACAGACAAGCTTTGCTTCTTGATAACTTCTTGGTGGACGGGCTTGCTCCAGGACGTTCCCTCCGTGATAGAAAACCAGTCACTTACACATTTGGTGAGGGCAACAAAAACTATCCATTTCTTGATATCTGGAAATGTTTTGACTGTACCGAGTACTGATCTCATGTGATATTTGATTTGAAGCAGTCTTATATTTCAAATGTTTTTGCAGATGATTATGATCGTTCAATCAATGAGGCTATCAAGATCACCAAGTATGGAGACTAGCTGAATGCACTTCTTTTTGGGTTTACATTACATATAGCCTCGTACAGGAACTTGTATAATATTATTATCTTTGTACAATATGTTATCTACTTTATCTTACTGTTGTTTCAGGCGGAAACCACCATCCCCAGAGCCAAATCAAAGAAGAGAAGTTGATTTCAAACCTGAAGCTTCTATGAACGGTAAATGGAGTGATCCTTTACATGCCTCTGAGCACAATTTCAATGCTGTGTCTCCTGATTCACAAGATTACGATGAGGATGAAGAAGAGCATGAACCGGAACAATTAGACCGGAGGTATGTTTATTTCTCTTTATAATTTGTTCCCTTAAAAGTTATAAATGATTTAATTATTGCATAAATGATATGCAGTAACCGGCGAAGACAGAGGCCTCAGAGATATTCAGTAAAAGATTTCGTTGAGGCGGTTTCAGATAATGAGGCAGATTTTGACAGTGATGATGATATAGTTGGAGAAGTTGTATATGATGAGGAATATCTGAGGAAACGTAAACAGAGGAGAAAGCTTTCTAGTAGCTCTGAAGGAGATGAGGAGTACCATTGGGATGAAGAAAATGTTGAAGATGAGGAGGAAGAAGAAGAAGATTCCTTGAGTATCAGCGAGGATAGCGATGAACCCCCAAAACTTAAGAAATTGCCAGGCCGTACTAGGAGAGAAACAAAATTAAGGTCAGTTGGTGAGCTCCAGTCAGGACTAAGACGCAGTAAGAGGGCCACTAGAAACCGAATTAATTACCGACAGTATGATGTCTCAGAATCAGATACGGAGTCAATGAAACCCGAGAAGTCAAATGCATCAGATCAGCACTCTGGTCCAAGCGAGAATGGGGATTTTTCATCGGGTACTCAAGATTCCGATGGCAATGATAATAATGACCAGGAAGAAAAAGTTGATCAACCCGTTGAAGGCTACGCTGAGACGGTTGAGAAAGAGCAAAGTCAACCACCTGAGAAATCCAGTAGTAGTCCAGGCCCAACTGAAATAGAAGGCGGAAAAAAGAGACGATTCCTTGACCTAAATGAGCTAGCTCCAGTTTCTGGCTTCGATGATGGTCCAAACTCCATTAAAGATGACGATAGAGATGGTTTTTAAAGCTTCCCTCTCTGCTGGCAAGCAAGAGTTGTAGTTTTTCTTTAAGGGAAAGCTCAGTGTACGATAGTAAGAAGGACGATAAATTTTGTGTTAAGCTCACGGAGGTGGAAGTAGAGCCCTTCCGCTGCTTAACTGAAGCAACTACCTTGATGCAATTCATTAAAAAAGTGCAGCAGGGAAGGAGCAACATATGATATATTATGTTGAGAGCTATGTAGAATAGGTAGTCATTTTTTAGTATGCCTACATTCAAAGAAACCTCTACAACAAATGGATGAGAATTCGTTGAGAGTTCTTTCTCTTATCCAAATTAATGTACAATAACCATTAACTAATATTGTAACTGAAATATTTGGCTTTTTTTTTTTTTAGATGTGCAAGTTCTGTAGTTTATATTATGAGTATCTGGGTTAGTTGGCTGGCTATGTAAAATTATACAACTGCTCTTGGTAATAAATAACATCAAGATAAGAATGTGGGCGTGAATCTATTGTGATCCAAGTTTTTCTGTATAATCAATCTGATTCTAACAATGGACTTGGTTGGCAAAACACATTTCTTGATAAAAGAAATCAACATAGATTCAAGAGATAAATAATTTGGTTCCCAATCATGAAAAGTCTTGATGTAAAAGATACAAGCTCCAATCTTTATTAATCGCCATTAGCCCAACCTTCTGAAGAGTAACACTTATTGCCATTAGCATCTGCTAAATTAATCTGACGAGACATACCTTTTGAGAGGCTAAAGAAACTGCGAAGATCTCTGCCTTTTTCTTTTGGAGGTATCATCAGCCATGGAACCAGACTAGATCTGAATCTGAAATTTTCCTTGGAGGCAGCAGATCGACATAACCTACAAACATAAAGTCTTCAGGTAACTTTATTTGCATAGCAATTACCTCAAGAACATCTATGTTATGTTCTCAAAAACATCGACTTTGGCCATTGCTTTGCTTATTTGTATCCTTTTGCTTTGCTTCTCCTTTCACAATATTTTATGCAAGAGACCTGGATAGATTAGGCATTTATATATATATATATATAAAAATAAAAAAAAAAATTCTTTTCAATTTATTAGACTGCTCTGACTGAGATATAGTGTTTATCAAGACTTGATGTGCGTTTACGGATTACAAGACGAGTTATTTTTACATGAAGATAACTCCATTTAGCATACACAAATGCTTGTAAAAATTTATAGAAAAATTATTCCTAAGAGACAGTGACACAGTGGCACTTCTTCTACTTCATAATATTTCTTTCTCTGTTTCTTTGTTGTTATCTTTTGGATCAGCAGCAGCATTTTCCTTGATCAGCTCATTATCCTCTTTTGATTCCTCAGCTTTTTTCTTCTCTGCTTCTTCCTTAGTTTCCTGGAGAGCTTGAATCAAGCTTGAAAGGCATTTGTCTACGTCATCAGACGGAGACTTAGGCATGAGATTCTCAGCAACATCAGCAGGTGTCATATTGGTCTCCTCCAAAAGTCTCTGAATTGTATCAAACATTGGATGATTTTCCACTTTCAAGTAATTATTTGCAAGCACTTTGAACCCCATGAAACTGCAATAAGAAAGCTCTATATGTTTGTCCATCCTACCTCTTCTTATCAAAGCTGGATCAAGTTTCTCAATATAATTTGTAGTGAATACAATCAACCTCTCACCTCCACAAGCAGACCACAACCCATCAATGAAATTCAACAATCCTGAGAGTGTGACTTTGCTGCTGCTGTTGTTGCTCTCTTCCTTTGGTTCTTTTCTTGAAATCCCTTTGTCCAATTTTTCTTTCTCATCATCTGAAGATTTTTCAGACTTTTTCTTCCTCTGCCCTGTTAGATCAAGTGAACAATCTATATCTTCAATCACAATAATTGATTTACTTGTTGTCTCAATCAAAAGTTTCCTTAGCTCTGTATTGTCCTTCACTGCAGTGAGTTCAAGATCATAAACATCATAATTCAATAAATTGGCCATTGCAGCAATCATAGTAGATTTACCAGTTCCTGGAGGACCATAAAGAAGATACCCTCTTTTCCAAGCTTTGCCAATCCTTGCATAGAAATCTTTACTCTTGCTGAAAGTCACAAGATCTTCAATGATCTCTTGCTTCTTCTCCGGCTCCAACGCCATTGTTTCGAACCTTGCAGGATGCTCAAACACAATGTGACTCCACATAGTCTGCTTGTAACTTGGCCACTTGTAACCAGGACTATTAGTGTAAAGCTTCCTCTGTCTGTTCCTCACTCTGATTTCCTTCCCTTGACTCACAATATGCTCCAAATAAGCCCCAGTTATCATCTCCCTGTACCGCTTATGAAATGTAAGCCTGTAGTATCTCTTCTCCTGCTCCGGATAATACGACATGGGCCGTGTAGGTGACACAACCTTGCTTGATACCCACCAAATTTTAGCTCCTTGAAATTCATCAGTCACCCTCTCATACTCATCCATGCTAAGCACCAAGTTGTTGCTATCTTTTCCCATCTCAGCTTTGAGTCTTTTAGCACTTTTCGATGAATTCACACTGAGGTAGGCCTCAACGGCAGCATAAGCTTCGCTGCGCTTGAGGCGATTCCCGGTGAATTCATGGATTGAAATCTTGATGTAAGGATAGAAGAATCCCATGAACCTGTGTGTGTACTTCTCAAAGTATCTCCGGACTTCATACGGGCAATACTGGCGAATTATAGCCCAAACAAACATGAAACTAGCAAGTGTTGATCCCATTGTTGTCCACATCTCTATCATTGTTGGTGGCACCATCATGCTTTGCTTTGCTTCTATCTGGGTTTGTGAGTCTTTTGCTTTCTTCTTCTTCTTCTTCTTCTTCTACAAATCAAGGCTCATATGCAAAGCTGCTTTTTCTTCTACAAATCAAGGCTCATATGCAAAGCTGCTTTTGGTTTGGATGACTTTACAGGTCACTAAATAAAGTTGAGAAAAAAAAAAGAGGGGTTAGAGAATGACAAATGACAAATGAACATGTTTATCGAGAAACAAAATAAAAAGTTAATTTTATTTTATTTTTTTCTTCGAAGCAATGATTATATATATAGAATTGAATTGGTGGGTCTACGTGGACTGTGATTCATAAAGACAAAATATGCAAACTACAAGTCCACAGATTGCAAGGTCGATGAGCATGAAAATGGGCAAGTGGGGTCTCTAAACTTTGTTGAAATCGATTGTCCTAAACACAAAATGACGAATTTTTTGACAGGTCGTGGGGTCATTTTATTGGTTGTTTCCTTCGTGTATTTTCTATATAATAATATGCCTCGTCATTCTCCATGAACTCAGTTCAAAATGCTTCACCACCACCATGCCTTCACTTTTTCACATAAAAATTGGACTCAATTGTTTACACTCATGCTTTTTGGAGCCAAAAAGGATGGGTTAAACATGACAATGGTTACCACTCATAACACATTTATTATAAAAAATAAAAATTCAAAATCGAAGATACGTAATGTTGTAGATACAGAATTAGATTTTTAGTTTTGTTTTCATAACCGATCTGATTAAAAAACTATTAGATACACGAATGTTAGAATCAAGATGTTGTGATATGGGTGGTCCAGTCACTCTCAGCTCAGGCTCTAATTTCTATATTGCTACAGGCAAAACAGTGAAATGGGTTGGCAATTATATGGCTACTACCTAACAATCTAACAAGAACAATCATACATGATACATGGGGACCGGACCTGTTGAATTAGTCATATTTGGTCACTTTTCATCTTTTAAAAGAAGACAAATGGTCTAGTCATGTCACTCACATGGTTCCAACTGTACGTGGGCAATTATTGATTCTTTCTTTTGGAAGTTTACTTACTTTTTTTTTTTTTTTTTTTATTAATTCGTTCTTGTCCATTCTTTCTTTCTTTTCTGTCAAGGTATCCAAACATAAATTACTCATATAAAGTACACAAGATACTCAACGTTCACAAAATCTCTTTATAATTTCTAAAAGTTTAGTACTGGTTTGGGTTCTCTTTATTTTGTTGCTCAAACATAAATTAATGATTGCAAACTCTATGCAGATTAGACCCACATTTATCTTGTTAATCTATGTTAAAGATTCCTTTTCCTTTTGCTTTGCTTCCCCTTTCACAATATTTTAAGCAAGAAACAGGAATAGATTAGGCAGGTAGACACCCCACTTCCCTAATTGAAAAATGTCAGCTTTTCTCGTTATAAGATTAGACACAAAGTGATTGAAATTAACAAGCGACTATTACTACCATTTCTCTATTCAATTTAGATAAAATGACTCCAATTGTGTGTGGTTCAACTTATGAAAAAAAAAAAAAAAAAAAAAAATACCCTTTGCGACCAAGCTACTGTTTTCGGTAAGATAGAAGGCTAGAAGGGGTGGAATAAAAGCCTATTTTATTTACACACGGGTTAAGAGCAGTGCAAGCACTTGAAATTCTCATGTGAAATGAAGAACCAAGCATCATCAAGCTAACTATCACCTTTGAGCATTTTCAGATCCGCAGGTTCTTGATATCTTCCTCGTTGGCAAACCAGTCGGGTATTATACGAGATAAATGAGGGTGAAGATCTTTATAGGAATTCTTGATGGTCCCTTCTGCCACTCTAGTAACGACGGAAATATCTGCAACCAAGGGGGCATGAGTGAGTATTTATTATCTAAGTAATCATAAATTCTAAAAGAACTGATGGTTTTCTAACCTTTGAGAGGTTTTGTGTCATTTGACAATTGAGTTATGATGTAAATAACAGCAGCAGCCACAGAGATTGGGCTCCTCCTGTGTAAGTAAAGAAAGAATCTTGTTTATTTAAAGAAAAGGGCACGATTGAGTCGTCGAGACAAAAATTCAGTCAGGATATAATATAAAAGAAACCAGTCATTTTCTCAAGGAATGGAAAATATTGCAAGTATGATCGAAATGGCACGAGAACATCCAAAACGACAAAGAGAGAACCTCAAACTTAAAAAACCACAAGAAAGAAAAACCACCTCTTCTCTTTCAACAAAAAGAAGAAGAACAAAAAAAACACTTTTTAATACCCTTATTAGTTACAAGTGTATCATGCATCCCCCATTCCACCCCTCATTTTCTCTTTCTTGTGTCTCTTATCTCACACTTTGCGTATACACACAAGAATCTAACATATTCCAGGATTTTCTATTTCTTTCAATGGCCTTCACAAAACTTTAACACAAAAATCTGGATGATTAACAAAATCAGAATTAACCTTATGTCAAGCTCTTCAGATTTCTGCACAGCTTCTTGGGCTGCCTTAACAGCTTGATTGGTCATTCCAAGATTGGAACAGAAACGTCTCTACAGATTGAGGATAAAAATAATGTAAATGGTTCAATCAAAAAAATCCATGAACTGTGAAAAAAAATCACTGACAGATAGGAAGAACAAAATGAAAAAACTCTTCAACACAAACTCACCAGATAGTCTGAAGCATGTATAGTTCCCATTTCCACAGACTGACCCATCTCTACCTCTAGATGTTTCACAATGAGCTCTTTCGCGCGTCCTATTTCTTTCTTTGTTGTCCCATTGGCAACAGAACAAAATTCTAGTTTAACTCTAGAGAGTTAGAATAGGAACTCTGTATTACACAGACATCAAGAAAATTATTGAAAAAAAAAAAAAATGCTCTTTACCTTTCACAGTGCGAGGTTTGTTTTCTTGTCGACAAGCAATGTAGAGGCAAGCTGCCACGATTGCTTCTTGATTTCGTCCTCTAAGAGGTTTCTGATCTTCTACCTTCTTATAGATTTCATTAGCTCGATCCTTACAATCAAAATTAGAAATCCATTACAGATGAGCACTCTAAATCAAAGGCCCTAACAAATCAAGATTGGGACAAATCATGTGAAAGTAGAAACAATTGCAGATAATTTTCATAAAATGGCAGCATAGCATACATGATACATATATGGCCATAGAGTCTAGGGAACACAAACAAAATCACTTCAACTTGCATAAATCAACTGACAACTAGAGTCAGCATTGTGCCATTGACCACACTACTTAGCACTTTACGTTCTTACCCCAACATCATGATTGATTTAACTGCATGCACCATTTGTGACATTTAGTAATATAGAATGTGCCTCAGCTGAGGTAAATTTGATCCTATTCGTAAAACTAGTTCGCATTCAGATGCATGAAACTCATCTAGACAACATCAATTTCAAATATGAACCTTAAAATACATACTATTTCAGATTTTACGGGATTTTCCATTTTCCAGTTTGATGATTGAGCTTTTCTCATTTTAAACATCAATGGAATATCTCATCAGCCCACCTCTTTGGTTCTTTCATAAAATTCATCTTTATCCTAACATGAAATCCTACTTAAGACTATTTCACACAACATTTCATAACCTCCATTCTCAATTCTCAATTCTCAATTATTAAATCACTTAAATATTTAATTCATAGCAACAATCACCATAATTTGAGAATGTTAAAACAAAATAATCTTTATAACCATGCAACATCAGTATCCAGGCACAAATGTAAATGCTAAAACATATGCATAATCACACTGTTATATTAGTTACAAAACAATACTGTGAACAATATATATGAATGGTAAATGAGCAAACACACTTTACACATATAAAAAATTACATGAGCAGAAGTCTATATAGATAAGTAATTAAGTACCTTTATGGTCGTAACCAGTCCCAACCTGAAACACCCATTAATTACGTCAATTATCTTTGATACAATTATGAAGAACAAGTATTTTAATTACACCAACACAGTACAATCTTATTTTGCAAAAACTCTAAACTCATAATATTTTTCCTTTGTTTTGTCAATAACATTGCTCCTAGAAATTAACATCATACAGTAACTCACAATGAAAACCATCTATAAAATTTTCCTGCACTAAGATTACAAATAAAAACCTGAGAAATTTTTAAGAATAAATGCTTGATTAGAGGCTCTCTGAGGCATATTTTCGAAATCAAAAGCAAGCATTCCAATAAAGATCTCAATGCTTACTGACTACTAAAAAAAAAAAAAAAAAACCATTTTGTCTTCAATTAGACTCTAAATTATACTTAAAGCAATTAAAATTCACATAGCAAGTTATTTTCAATATAATAACCATTTGAATACAAAAATATCCAGTAAATGAAGAACATGGTTCAAAAATTAAAATTCGAAGGCTGTCCCACATGAGTTTACTTGGCAAAAGCAAATCAACTTTTTTACTTCCATTTCTCCACCTAACAAGAATCCCCCACTAAAAAAAATCATTTTTTTCAGTCAAAATTGAAAATGATTTTCATAAAGCAAGATCAAACAATTAAAAAACAAAAAACAAAAAAAACAAAAAAAAAAAGCTTCCAACAAGCATACAAACAAATACATTAGTAAATATATAAATATATATATATATATATATATATTTTATATACCTATCAGACATTGCAGAGATAGCAGAAAACGCCTGAATGAGATGCTTGTCAGGATTAGAACTGCGACTCTGCCACTTGCCAACCGAGCCTGACATCAGCTCACCGGACCCACCAGAAATGACGGTGGTGAGGCCGCCGTGGGTGAGGAGAGGGTTGTAAGGACCGCCGACGCGGGCGGGGTCTTTGTCGGCCGACTCGTTAGCGAAGGTACGCCACTCGGAGGTCTCGTCGACGGAATGCGACTCCAGAACGAGACCGCACTCCGAGCATATCGTGTCGCCCGCCGAGTGGTCGAACACCACCTCCGCCTGCCGATTGCAGTCCTGACAGAACAAGTCCGCCATTGTGTTTTGCCTCCTGAATTCACTCACAGACTCGCTCACTGAATTTGGTCAGTTACTACGTTTTTTTTGTTGGTGGTGTCCTTTTATAGGCGCTTTTCAAGTGTGTCTCGCAACTCTCTCTCTCTCTCTCTCTCTCTCTCTCTCTCTCTCTCTCTCTCTCTCTCTCTCTCTCTCTCTAATTAGTGAAAATTCTTAGTGGGGCCCACTTTGATCCAACTAGGCGCCAGCTCATACTTACCTTATGAAGATTTTTTTAAATTAAAAATGGTAAAAAAAAAAAAAAATTTCTATAAGAAACAATTATACAGCATGATTTCTATAATATATCTGTTTTAATATATATATATATATATATATATTTTTTTTTTTTTAATTTTTTGATTTATTGTTGGATTTTATACATGGTTATGGTTTTATTGTGGGATTTTATACATAGTTATGAATTAAATCCATACAAAATAAAGTAAGAAAAAAAAACATATTAATTAACAATAATGATATTTGCTCAAATTTGATGTCCAAATCTGGTGTCCAAATTATGACATCACTATAATCCATTCATTTAAATTATATTAGAACTGCATGATTTAAATAAATAAATTATAGTGATAACACATCATTTGTGCACTAATTTAAACACTAAATTTGAGAAAGTATAATTACTTATTAATTAATTAAAAACTTAATTTGAACTTTTACTCTTCATAGAAGTTAACACATTGTCACATTATTTCGGGTTTGTATTGTCGAAGTGATTAGTGATATATAAATAAAAACCACAAGATGGTTGCCTTGGTGGTTCAAGGCTTGTGATTATAAAACTCAAGTCTTTGGTTCTATTCCTGACAATTATATTGTGGTCAGCCCTTAGGGCGTTTAGCTCAGCGGTTTGAATCCTATCTAGGCAGGGGCGAGTTTTGATTTACCCGCTTGCATCCTTGTGGGGCCAAGGGTGTGGGTCGGGGTTTTTTATCTGTTATACTCCGCGAATCCAACATGCAGGCCACTGTGAGTCATGCAGTTGGGGGCCTACTTCCAACATACAAACCATAGCGGGTCACGCAGTTGGGAGAGGACAGGTGGATAGATGCTTGGACGAAATCCGAGATCCTCGATACCAATATATATATATATATATATATATATATAAAGGTTAAATTCATATAAAGTAGGGTAAAAAAAACATATTAATTAATTAAGAGCTTAATTTGAACTTTTACAATGTGTAGGGTTAAGAGTGTATTTAGTATGACTTTTCAAGTAGAGCTTCTAATAAAATGGGCTTTTAGTTGTGTAAATTACAAAAAATATGTTGACAATATATTTTTAAAAATAGTTTTTGGTTGTGTGAATTACAAAAAAAAAAAAAAAATGTTGACAATATATCTATAATGAAAGAATTGTATGGTGGGATATTTAAAATTTATAAAAGGTAGTTGAGACAATTCATATGTTTTAAAAAAGCTCAAAAAAAACTTTTTGGAAAAGCTCAAATTTTGGGCTTCTCCAAGTAGACATAAAATGACTTTTATGAAGGGTAATTGAGATAATTCATATATTAAAAAAGTTGTTTTGAGTTTTGCCAAACAACTAAAAAAAACTTCAAAATAGTTTATAGCATTAAAAAGATGCTTTTGATCCTTACAAAAACCATACCAAACACGCAATAAGTCCAAATACATATGAAAGTATTGTTTTCAAGTTCGAATCACCATACGTAATTAATTACAAATTTAATTTGAAGTTTTACTATATATAAAAGTTAAAATATTCTGATATTTTATATATATATATATATATATATATATATAAAATATTAGAGCATTGTGTGTAAATTTGTAACAAAACCATTTTCAGTTAGGTACTTAGTTATACCTAATAGTTTTCATACAAATGGGATGACTCATGTGTTGTAAGTGAAAATTTTAGTTTCCTCAATTAGATATTTAAATCTTTTCAAAATATATAATTAAATAGGAGAATAAAAAATATATTAGCTTTGAGGTAGTAATTTAATGACAATTATTGAATTAGTTGTTGAAAGCTAGACCAGATTCTAAATCAATTTAAGGAATGATTTTCAAACACTATTATATCATCACCAAGACAAATTAACATCAAATTTTGAAATGGTATCTTCCATTCTTTGATCTTTGGATATTATTTGATATGAATTTTCAAAGTTTTTTTTTTTTTTTTTAATTATTATATTTTGGAATTGTAACAAAGGAAAATACAGCTCGTAGTCAATTGTTAGAGGCCACCAATAGACCAACTTCATTTCTTAAAATGTTTTCAATATTTTGGTAACAAAGAAAAGGGAGAGAAACTTTATATATCCACCAATAAAGACAGAATTTTTAGTCTTAATTTTGTTAATTTTTTTTAATTTGCCATTAAGGTACCCGTTGTGATCATGCCTTTTCTGACACGATTATATCAACTCGTGTATTTTTTGGCATTGCCATTTTTGCCTAGTTAAGTTAAGGGTCATGCAAAATCACATATTAATGACTCAAAACTTAAATAAATAAGTCATATGTATTGTTTTAAAACTGTTTACATATTTAAAGAATAAAATTTAATTTGTGTATTCACTTTTTTTCTTTTTTTTTTTTTTAAAATTCTTAACATGTTCTCTAACATTTTCTCTAAAGTAAAATGCCTACAGATTTTAGATTTTCTAAAATGTGTGTGTTTGATTTGTACAGCAAATGCAAATCAGGTGGCTCTAATTCTTAACATGTTCTCTAACATTTTCCCTAAAGTAAAATGCCTATAGATTTTAGATTTTCTAAAATGTGTGTGTTTGATTTGTATAGCAAATGCAAGTCAGGTGGCTCTATTGCCACCTACAAAATGTTTTGTCACATCTAATTTCTTTTTACACTTATTATAGAAATTCGAAACCCGATAATTATCTCTATACACCACTCATAAGTTCAAAAATAACCCTATTTTCTTTCACATTAACTAATCTATTTTCTTCTTCTTTTTTGCAAAATAAATTAATTGATAGGTTCAATTAAATTACATTACCCTCATTTCATCCTTTTTTTTTCATCTAAATTAATTTTAGGGATAATTACCCTGGTGGCCATCGAACTGATGACACTCTATCAAAATAGCTATTGAATTGGAAAGTTGTTCCAAAAATAGCCATTTTTAGCGAATTTTGTGACACTAATGGTCATTCCATCTAATTTAATCTAATTCTATCCAATGAGTGGCATTTTGGTAAATAAGAGGATGTCATAAATTTATTTTAGATGTTTTTTGGAAATCAATTTTTTCAGTGAGTGACATTTTGATAAATAAAGTGGATGACATTAATTTATTTTAGATGTTTTTTGGAAATCAATTTTTTTTTTTTAAAGAATAATTATATTTAGTGTATAATACACTAAATATAATTATATATTTACACAGACTAAATATAATTATTCTTTTCAAAAAACAAAAGAAATAGTTTAGATCAATACACGTGTCTCTTCTTAGTTTTTTAGATTTTTTAGATTTTGTAGCATTAACCTTCTTTAAAAAGATATATATATATATATATATATATATATTTATACGGAAATTTTCCTATACAGATGCTCTGATAGAATTATATAAGGACATTGAATATGAGCCACTCATTTTACATACTTTGACTTGGTATGTATGCACTTGTCAAATCACTTTTATAAATGAGTGGCTCACATTCAATATCTTGATAAAGTTATATAAGGATGCCCTGATAGGAATGAGACTGTATATTTATATATATATATATATATATATATGTGTGTGTGTGTGTGTGTGTTTTTGAGATATATAAATATATATATATATATATATTTGAGATATGCTATACACAGTTATTTTCTCCTCAGTGTGTTCTGATATAACTTCATCAGTACGTTGCTTATGAGCTATAGATTATAGAGAAGTTTTGATAAGTGCATACACTTTGAGTCAAAGCATGTAAATCTAATGGTCCACATCCAACGCACTGATGAAGTTATATCAGGATGCACTGACTTGAAATTTTTTCATGCTATACATATATCACACTAAATATAATTATTCGTTTCAAAAAACAAAAGAAAAAATTGATTTAAAAAAAAATGTAAAATAAATTAATGTCATCCCCGTATTTATCAAAATGCCACTCATTTGATGAAATTTGATGGAATTAGATAGAATTAGATAGAATTAGATGGAATGGCTATTAATGTCACAAAGTTCGTCAAAAATAGTCATTTTGGAACAATTTTTCAATCCAGTGGCCATTTTGATAGTGTGTCATCAATTCGATGGTCACCCGGGTAATTATCCCTTTAATTTTATGTTCAAATAAATTGTGTTTTACTATCATGATTAACATGCTTTTTGTCAGAAATTTTATCTGAAAAAACTGGTTTTGGTTATGATTCGGTCACCATCTGTTAGTGTTGTAAACATTGGTAGCTAATTAATATGTAGCTAAATTAAATTGAAAATCCTTGTCTGGAACCTTTATATCTTCACCAATAACATGTTTTTTTTTTTTTTTTTTTTTTTTTCGAGAAATCTCTGGTAAAAATTTATTTAATGTCACTTTTATATGTTTATGATTTGCTTTTGCTTTGTCAACTATTGTATGTGTCCTTTTTTTTTTAATATTAATTATTGTTTGGTTGCTGAGAAATGGAAAACAGGGAAAGCATCTTCAAACAAAAAACTGAAAAAAAAAAAAAAACCAATGAGTTTCATATTAGCAAGAGATAAAATCGTGAGAATGGTAAATCGGAAAGATAATTGAAAATTCTAAAGAAGAAGATGGCCATAGATCATTGGTTAATTGAGATTTTGAGTATAGAATGATTGATGGAAAAAGAATTTTTCCATGGTTGTGACCCATGAAGGGGGAAGAAGATGGATTTATGTTATTTAATTTGGATATTAAAGAAACTTTTTTATAAGTTATTTTAGTAACAAAATACTTTAAGAAAAAAAAGGGTGTGGTGAAACATTTCATGGGTGGTAATAGAGCCACCTAGCAAAGTATTGTCCCACATATTTTGAAGTAATTAATATGTTTAATCTAATTACATATCATAAAGTAAAATCTTAAGAGAATTCATCACAGTAGAATTTTACAGCATTAGATTACTAGCTTTGAGTAGTTAGAGTATCTCTAATGGTAATGTGGGTTGTGAAAAAATTAGATATCACGTAGGATGAACAGACACTTTGTTAAAAAATTCATCTCCTATGTAACCTCTATAATACAACTTCAAGTTGAGGTGATAACTTTTTTTTAGAGGCTGTCAATATGACTCTTTGATTTTAAAGGGTCTGTTGGACAGCCATCTTGTTGACCCAATCAACAACAACTATTGTCTTCTACTTTATTTTATTTAACAATTATAAAGTATATTTAAGGAGACCAATAATAAATTGACATATCATTAAAAACATGTATTTTACAGGTGAATCATTGAGACCACTTTTTTAATTTTCATGTCTATCAAGTTTAGTTACATGCCACATATGAAGCAATTGACTTGACAATGTTGACATATCACCATTTTTTCAAATGCAAACCACATTATCATTGGAGATGCTCTTAGCAAATCAACATTTTAAGACGAGAAAATATGGGTTTTTGTCACTTTTTTAAGTTGGTGTTTCAAGACTATCACCACTTAAAAAACTTATATTTTAAAGGCACCAAAATAAGTGTCTTCCAAAAATATCCTTACTTTACTCTATTTTTTATTATTTACTTTTCAGTTTTTCTTTTTTTGATTTTATTCTTTCATCTTCTTCATAGAGGTCTGTTAACACAGACCTCCAATGGAGGTTGAAGTTGTTTGACCTCCGTTGGAAGTCTGTTCGACCTCCATAGAGGTCAAACTCAACCTTTAATGGAGGTCGAAATTGATCTCTATTGGAGGTCGATGAAGAAGAAAATGGAAAGTATATAGAATTATTATGGTTTTGATTTTATGATTTATTGTGATATTTTATATATAATTTTGAGAATTACCTTCCTATTATTTGTTTTTTAGAACCTTTTCAAAACGAGAAAAAATGCTAATGCAAAAAATAATTGGAAACCTATTATTTATATATATATATATATAATTTTTCTATTGTCAGTTCGTCCTGATATATTTTATATCAGGACGAAGAATGTGGATCATTAGATTTACATACTTTGACTCAAAGTGTATGCACTTGTCAAAACTTCTCCATAATCTATGGTCCACATTCTTCGTCATGATATATTTTATATTAGGACAAACTGATAGTAGAAAGACTATATATATATATATATATATATATATAAGAACAAGTAAATAGAAAAGTATGATATAATAAATACAAACAAAAATAAACCTAGAAGGTTTACAATTTGGAAACAGCCAGGTACTTGTTATTAACGCTATGTTTGGTTTGAAGGAATTGGAGAGAAAGGAAAGGAAATGATTTGGAGGGATTTCTAATTTGTTGTTTGGATGGTTAAATGAGAGAGAAAGGAAAGGAAATAGAGGGAAAGGAAAGGAAATGAGTCTTTATATTTTAAACACTTTGGTTTCTATCCAAATTTGAGAGGAAATGAAGGGAAATGAAAGGAAAGAAAAGGAAAGCAATTCTACCATTAATAATTTTTTCAAAATCCCAAAAATAACCCTGTATATTGTTGGAATTCATATTGTTAAAATAAGGATATTTTCGTAAATAAAATAAAACTACTATAATTTTCTTTCCTTTTCACTCATAACCATCCAAACAACAATCATTCCTTTCATTTCCTTTCCATCAAACCAAACATAATGTAAGAGAAAATTACCGATATAATAATTATCTTAAAATTTGTTCTAATTTTTTATTTTTTATTTGAATTTTATTGTGTATATAAAGTAGACATGCAACAATCTTCTTTTTAGTTAGATGTGTACCTAACAATTTCACACAAATGGGATGACTTCTGTTCCAACAAACATAATTTAAAATTGAATTGTCATAAGGTGCATATTGCTTTTCACGTAAGTGGTAGATGTTCACATTTTGCATACATATGTGGCATGTGGGGATTTTTCTCTTTGATGTTGTGGGTGTAGATATCTCTTGTTATGAGAATAGATATTCGAGCTACACATGTACTATTTGATTTCTATAGGTCCCGGTAAATTGCAAACCCCTAACTGACCGTTTGGTGTTAGAATTTATTGTAATTCATAAAAAAAATAAAAAATAAAGTAAATCAATATATTATATTATATTATATATATATATATATCCTTATTGTATATAAGAAGGGCCTTATAATTTAAAATGTTAGTTTATTACCCCTAATTGAGTACCAGGGGCCCTAACTGAGTAACAAAATTCTTATGCAATAATATAATTTTAAAATTAGAGGGCTGTTTTTGTAAAACGATCAAACTTTTTAGGAGAATTTTAAAACACAAAAAACAATAGGGTAGGAAATGTAGAAATATTTGAAAGTAAAGGGTGACAATAATAAATAATAAATACAAATACAAATACAAATACAAAACAGTAAATTATAATCCGCAGTCGGTAAGGAATAGGATTCCCATTCCCAATCTGAATCTTGCAGACAGATCTATAAAGTACTTTGAGATCGTTTAGAAACTCTATCATCATCACCAGCTCAATCCTCTGTTATTTAATCAATCGAATTTCTTCAATTATTCAGAGTTGATGATGAAGAGAAAGCGCCTAAACTCTCCACCTCCCAAAGACAAGGTTTTTATTCTTTTTTCTCTACTCTATTTATTTTTTGGCTTTCTTTTTAAAAGCATGAAACATCCTCAGTACCATTAGACCACTTCTTTTCAATAACATCATCACTGCTTGAGTTGAGCTTTTAGAATTCCATTCTGGGTTCTGCCTGATATTGGTATTATGTTAATGAATATGATTATTCTTATTATTATCATGATTTTACTTACGCAAAACTACTGTTATTGTGATTGCTATTAATGTCAATTTGTCATCTATTTCTTATTTATGAATATTGAATGATTTAATTGTTTTTGTTGATTTTTTTATTTATTATTTTTCCATCAGGTTTCAATTAGTACCGAGAATGATGAACTTCCTGAGTGTTGTGTTAGTAGACTTCCGGACGATATAATTGTTAACATATTCTCACGATTGACTCTTTTAGAAGCTGCAAGGACTAGTGTTGTTTCCGGTAGATGGAGATATTTGTGGACTTTTACTGCTAATCTTGATTTTCATGCTCCAAAAACACTGTGGAACATATTAACGAAAACTGGGGAAGATCGGAACGAATCAGAAATCGAAGAAAAAAGGGCCAGGTACATTAACTGGGTGGACAAAGTCTTAGAATTGCATAGAGGCAACTTTATTAATGAGTTTAGATTATATTTTGATTTGGGTGATGATCAGAAAAGTTACATCACCAATTGGATCCACGCAGCTTTAGCTAAGGGAGTTCAAAAGTTGGAGTTGGATTTTGATAGGTTTGTGGGACTTCTTTGGAAGGAATATAGCTTTCCGGTTGAATTTTATAACACCCTCAAAAGTCCATGTGGTTTATCTATTATCAAATCTTTAAGGTCTCTCTCTTTAAGATAGGGGGGAGTTATTGTCTATCGTTGGCCTCTATGGTAGAATCAGTGGGGGCCTGAGAGGCTGTGGTTTACCCTGTGGCGGATGTCAGCGGGCATGTTAACACACAGATTGTTGAGTTTTTTATATACAATTGTCCTCGTCTGGAACGATTGAGCGTGTTTGGTTCTAAGACTATTAAACTTAAAGGTTGCCGGTTCTTCAATCCAATTGAAGCACCTTGACATTAACTGCTGCCACTCCATCAAAGAAGTCAAAATATTGGCACCAAGTCTTTTGTCATTTAAATATAATGGACCACAAATCAAGTTATATGTTGAGAATGTTCCTTTACTCATTGATGTATCAATTGGTGGAAGACACGATGTTCAACTAAAGAATCTTATTGACCAAATTATTCAATATTTTCCCCGGTTGGAGACTCTTGAGTTGCTCTTAGACTTAACAAAGGTTAGTATTCAAATCTTTATTGGTGCGTGTTTGAATGCAACTTTCAAATCTGTTATCTTAATTTTTACCTTCCCCTTTTCAGGATGTATGGTTTCCACCGTTTGAATTATCTAAATTAAGACACTTAAATTTTAAAGTTGATGCAAATTATTATAGCAGCCTCCTTGATTTGACTCGAATGATAAAGACATACCCCTTTTTACACAAGTTTACACCGAAGGTAAGTACATAATGATAGAAAAAGCTTGTATTATGTTTCAAATATTGTATTATTATTTGTAGGTTGACAACGATTTCCTCTTTGATTTGAAGTAGTAAATGATCGGTTATCTAGAATTTTGTAAATGATATGTTATTTTATTTCGTTGTTGCAGTTAATATGCAGTGGTTACAAAAGAAAACTACGTGAATTTCCTAAGTGTCCTCTTGAACATCTCAAGGAGGTGAAATTCATTGGGTTTGTTGGACGCCCAATTGATCTAGAACTTGCATTCTACTTTATTGAAAATGCCCCCATGCTCAAGAAAATAATAGTCGATCCTACAAGTCCAAATTCAATGGGAACCTATTTCGAGTTTGAGGGTGACAAGAAAAAACAAGCTGCTAGAAAACGTGTCGAACAATTGAAGAAAAGAGTGCCTCAAGGGGTTCAACTTATAATAAAATAACTATCTTGGAACTATTATTCTTTCGATCATATATTTCAAAACTGTTTTCTTAACCAATATGAAATTGTAGAATAATTTATTTCTACGTAATTGTTGTCATTCATAATATCTTGTTGCCATGGTATTTTGTGTAGAATCTAAAGTTAAAATTTTTAAATGGGATTGATGAACCAACAATCTTTAAACTCGATAAGCTTGATATATATGCCAAACAGTCATTCAAGATGGAGACAATTACTTACAAAAAAATTTAACAATTTCTTCAGTAACTTTTACACTTTCTAAACTAAGAGACCTTAAAGACTTTGTTAACCAACCTCAGGTACTAGGAGTTTACACACAATGGTGCATCAAAAACTAGATTGGCTGTATAAGCCCACAAATACCTCCATCTGATCTACTTGCAACCACACTAGTCCTCGCAGCCTCTTTTAAGTGTTCATCGTTAGAAAATATTAATAATAATATCTTCAGGCAATCGACTAACACAATCACTCCCAAGATCCGTAATACGCTGATGGACAAAACAATGAAATCATTCATTTTCATAAAGGTATAATTATAATAGCATATGTATAAGAAATTCTAAAAATTATGTTCTAGTTAATTAATGATGAAATAGTACTAATGGAAGTATATATATAATAGTTAGCGATTGAAAAATAAAAACCTTCAGTTTGCGTTTGGTTCTTGCATTCATGGATGAATCTGAAATTAGATTTATTAGTTAATAATTTGTAAAACTATTTACATATAAATAACTAATGACGTGTTTACTAATCGAGAATTCTACCTTAGAAAGAGAATTAAGTTCCTGATTTTCGAATTCACATGTTTACTAATTTTGTTGGGAATAGAAATTAAGTTCCCTTTCCTGATTGAAAAGGGAATTCATATGTTCTTACTAAAATATCCCCATTTATTTTTTTTAAATAACTATATATATATATTTATATACTTTGTAGTTGATTTTTACTTTATTTTATTTTATTTTATTTTTTTGGGAACTCAAAATTTAACATGCGTTTTCATATATACCACAGAAGATGGTAAAATGGTTTCTCTGTATGACATTGACTAACTTCATCATCAAGCCAGAAGCCTAACACTTATAAAAGGAATACACACAATAATATATATTTTTAGAAGTATTTTAAAGGGAAGAGAAAGTAGGGAGACCTGCTAGTGTAGCCCCTGCATCAACGATAAATATGTTTTCAGATACATATTGAGAAGAGCCATGAACCAAGTAGTGTACGAGTGACGTTAAAGCTAGATCTGAGGTGCCATTAGTCCTTAAAGGAGTAATTTTCAAGGCCACTTTATTCAGCCATTCTTTTTGCATAAGAACCTCAGTAATCTCAGATCTGAAAAGTCCAGGGGGTATTGAGTTCAATCTGATTTTGTGCACCCCCAATTCCACAGCCATGACCTTTGTCATTGTATTTTTACTTTATATGTGTGAATTGTTAATTAAAAAAAAAAAAAAAAAAGTTTCATGAAAATCAAAACACTATACTACAGCGAAAATAAGAAAAAAAGAATTGACATGAATTCATATTGCTTTTGTTTTGGATTTCTATTGTTTTTTCTTTAATGGGTTTTTACAATTTGATCCCTATTTAATTGGAAAAAGACATTTTTTTACTTGTTAATTGATTTTTCAACAAATTGGTCATAATATAATTCAAAATACAACAAATTGGTCATATGGTTAGTAAAATATTAGGACCAATTTGTTGTATTTTGAATTATATTAGGACCAATTTGTTGAAAAATCAATTAGAAAGTAAAAAAAATGTCTTTTCCCAATTAGATAAGTACCAAATTGTAAAAACCCCTTTCTTTAAATATAAATTTGTTTTATTAGTCATATATATATATATATATAGATATCGGTCTCGTTCCTATCTGGGCATCCTTATATAACTTTATCAGGATATTGAATGTGAGCTACTCATTTATAAAAGTGATTTGACTAGTGCATACATATCAAGTCAAAGTATGTAAAACGAGTGGCTCACATTCAATGTCTTTATATAATTCTATCAGAACATCATCATATGAAAATTTCCGATATAGATATTGTACATAAGGGTATTTTTGTAATCAATTTTGTATAAATTTGATTACATATCTAGTTCTAAGAAAGTTAGTAAACATCAGAGTCGGCCCTGGGCTGGTGCAAGAGGTGCAACTGCCCAGGGCCCATAAAAAATTGAAAAATTATTTATTAGATTTTTAACTTAGAGGGGCCCAAAAGTTAGCTTAGAGGGGCCCAAAATCCAAAATCCTTATTAGTTTGCCCTGGGCTCCTGATATGTTCGGGCCAGCATTGGTAAATACAATAATTGTATTTAGTAACTTAATTTTGATTCTTTTCCATTTCCTTTCCGATGAAACTTGTTTCCGATTCTTTTTATTCCCAATTATTAAACGAGTCCTAAGAAAAATTAAAAGTTATTGAAATTAAAGAATGGAAACCCTACTGTATGCAAGAATTCAGTCTTGTCGGTAGAATCTCTTGTATGTTTGTGTTGGTGATTGACTTTATCTTTATCTAGGTTTTTTAACCTGCCGAGTGCCGACTCCTCAGTTTTTGAAACTCATGTTGTGGTTTGCTGAATAATATCCTTTTATATGTTTATCCAGATAAGTAAAATCATATTATACGGTAAGAAAATGTATTTAATTCGTTATTCATTCCAAGTGGCATTATATCATTGGATAAGGTACATACTATATATATATATATATGGTTTGATGATAGGAGTGTTCATTCATTCTTCTTTTTAATGTTACATGATCGAGTGGTCGCCACCAAACACCGAATATACAAATAAATAATGCAAGCATGTTCTTTTCACATATGACTTAATTAATTGTTTAAAATAAGTTAACAAAGTAAACTTACAAAATAACATATTCAATCTTACAAAAAATTTTAAAATAAATGATACAATGAATTAAAAAAAAAAAAAAACATGTGATTTGAAATAAGCGAAGATGAAAGTCTGAAATCTACAATGATGAGAAAAATGCTTGCGATAAAGTTAAGTGGTTACAAGCTGAATCCCTTGCGGTACTTTTTTTTTTTTTTTGACACATATTTCTTTTGGCCGTTTTACTCATAACCTCACGAAATTCGAAAAAAGGTTCTAATGAAGTAGGATTGATAAGATTGACAATGAATTTCTGTATCATGGTGGCATTTTCAAGTAAGTAAAAAGCAAATTCAACACAAACCGGACAACCAATATCTTCAATAGATCCCACCACCTTAAGGTGTTGATGAGAAAATCCCGGAAACGAGCGTATCTTTCATCTTCGATTATCGCAAAACTCATGTAACTGTAAAAAACGATCAAAATATTAATAAACATACACAAACTACATTATGCTCATCAGTGAAGTCATCATATTAAATTTCAACCATTTTCAATATCGTCAAAGTGTTGATCTTTATATATATATACAATTTTTTTATTATCAGTTTGTCCTGATATAAAATATATCAGGATGAAAAATGTTAATCATTAGATTTACATACTTTGATTCAAAGTGTGCCACATCATTTAGACACCATATTTGGACACAAAATTTAGATAAAATAGCATTATTCAAATATAAAAGTATGATGCCATAGATACAAAGAAAAATAAACCTAGAATTACAAATCGGAAACAGCCAGGAAATCTTGTCACAAACTCACAAGAGAAAATTACCGATATAATAATTATCTTAAAATTTGTTCTTATTTTTTATTTTTTATTTGAATTTTATTGTGTATAAAAAGTAGGCATGCAACAATCTTCTTTCTAGTTAGGTGTACGGTGTACCTAACAATTTTATACAGATGGGATGACTTCTGTTCCAATCGTCATAATTTAAAATTTAATTTTCACAAATTGCATATTCTCTTTCACGTTAGTCATAAGGTTCAAGTCTAACAATGCACATTTTGTATACATGTGTAACGAGTTTTCTCTTCGGTGTTGTGAGAGTAGATGTTTCCCGTTATAGAAATAGATATTCAAGCTACACATATAGTGTTTGATTTCGACATATCCTGACAAACCCCTTGATTGAACGTTCAGTATAAGAATTTATTGTAATTCTTAAAAAAAAAGTAAATCAATAAATTATATATATATATATATATATATATACACATACTTATTGTATATGAGAAGGGCCTTATAATTTAAAATTTTAGTTTATTACCCCTAATTGAGTACCAAAATCCTTATGCAAAAAGGTATTGTGTAATAATGTAAAATTAAAATTAGAGGGCTGTTTTTGTAAAACAATCAAACCTCAAATACAATAAATACCGAGAATTTCCATTCCCAAATACAAAAAACAGTAACTTATAATCCGAAAAATTTTAAAACACAAAAAACAATAGGGAGTAAATGTAGAAATATTTGAAAGTAAAGGGTGATAATAATAAATAATAAATACAAATACAAAACAGTAAATTATAATCAAAAGTCGGTAAGGAATAGGATTCCCATTCCCAATCTGAATCTTGCAGACAGCAGCTAAAAAGCACTTTGAGATCGTTTAAAAACTCTTATCTTTTTTGATAGGAGTCGTTTAGAAACTCTATCATCATCACCAACTCAACCCTCTGTTATTTAATCAATCGAATTTCTTCAATTTTTCAGAGTTGATGATGAAGAGAAGGCGCCTAAACTCTCCACCTCCCAAAGACAAGGTTTTTATTCTTTTTTGTCTACTCTGTTTATTTTTTGGCTTTCTTTTTATAAGCATGAAACATCATCAGTACCATTATTATTCTAAAGATCACTTCTTTTCAATAACATCATCACTGCTTCAGTTGAGTTATTAGAATTCCATTATGGGTTCTGCCTGATATTGTTAATATTTTAATGAATATATATGTTTGTTCTTATTATTATCATGATTTTCAAAACGCAAAACTACTCTTATTGTGATTGCTATTGTCAATTTGTCATCTATTTCTTATTTATGAATATTGAATGATTTAATTGTTTCTGTTGATTTTTATTCTTTCTTTTCTTTTTCAATCAGGTATCAATTAATACCGAGAATGATGAACTTCCTGAGTGTTGTGTTAGTAGACTTCCGGGCGATATTATAGTTAACATATTCTCACGATCGACTCTTTTAGAAGCTGCTAGGACTAGTGTTGTTTCGAGTAGATGGAGATATTTGTGGACTTTTACTGCTAATCTTGATTTTCATGCTCCAAAAACAATGTGGAAAATTAATACGAAAATTGGGAAAGATCCGAACGTATCAGAAATAGAAGAAAAAAGGTCCAAGTATATCAACTGGGTGAACAAAGTTTTAGAATTGCATAGAGGCAAATTTATTAATGAGTTTAGATTATATTTTGATTTGGGTGATGATTAGAAAAATTACATCACCAACTGGATCCACGCAGCTTTAACTAAGGGAGTTCAAAAGTTGGAGTTGAAATTTGATAGGTTTGTGGGAATTATTTGGAAGGAATATAGCTTTCCCGTTGAATGTTATAACACCCTCAAAAGTCCCCATGGTTTATCTATTATCAAATCTTTAAGGTCTCTCTCTTTAAGATTTGTGCACGTTAACACCGAGATTGTTGAGTTTTTCATATACAATTGTCCTCATCTTGAACGATTGTGTGTGGTTGGTTCAAAAACTTTATTAAGCTTAAAGGTTTCTGGTTCTACAATCCAATTGAAGCACCTTGACATTGACGGCTGCCACTCCATCAAAGAAGTTGAAATATCAACCCCAAGTCTTTTGTCGTTTAAATATTTCGGACCTCAAATCAAGTTACATGTTGAGAATATTCCTTTACTCCTTAATGTATCCATTGGTGGAAGCTATTATGTTCAACTGAAGAATCTTATTGACCCAATTATTCCACATATTTCTCAACTTGGAGACTCTTGAGTTGCATTTAAACTTAAAACAGGTTAGTATTCAGACCATCATTGACACGTGTTTGAATGCAACTTTCAAATTTGTCATCTTATTTTCTACCCTTTCCTTTTTCAGGATATGATACAATTTCCACCGTTTGAATTGCCTAAACTAAGTCACTTAATATTTGAAGTTAATGCGGATGATCATAGTAGCCTCCTTGATTTGACTCGAATGATAAAGGCATGCCCCTTTTTACACAGGTTTACACTTAAGGTAAGTACATAATGATAGAAGAAGTCTGTATTATGTTTCAAATATTGTATTACTATTTGTAGGTTGACATTGGTTTCCTCTTTGATTTGAAGTTGTAAATAACTGGTTATCTAGCATTTTGTAAATGAAATGTTATTTTGTTTTATTGTTGCAGTTAATATGCGGTGGTAACAAAAGAAAACTACGTGAGTTTCCTAAGTGTCCTCATGAGCATCTCAAGGAGGTGGAATTCATTGGGTTTGTTGCGCGTCCAATTGATTTTGAACTTACATTCTACTTTCTTGAAAATGCCCCTATGCTCGAGAAAATGATTGTCAATCCTACAAGTCCATATTCAGTGGGAACCTATTTTGAGTTTCAAGATGACAAGAAAGAACAAGCTGCTAGAACACGTGTTGAGCAATTAAAGAAAAGAGTGCCTCAAGCGGTTCAACTTGTAATAAAATAACTATCTTGGAACCATTATTCTTTCGATCCTATATTTCAAACTGTTTTCTTAACCAATTTGAAATTGTAGAATAATTTATTCCCACTTAGTTGTTGTCTTTCATAATATCTTGTTATCGTGGTATTTTGTGTAGAACCAAAAGTTATAGTTTTAAAATTGGTATTTAATGACAATGGTTTCTGTTATATTTAATTTCCAAGTCCTTAGCAAGCCACATTCAACTAGTTGAGAGTTTGTGATTTTGTAGCAAAGGGGATTTTACTCTTTTTATAAATTTTAGTTTTCACTCTTTATGTGGTTATCTGCAAATAAATCCATCATGATTTATGGTTAATGGAAACATCTCATCATGCCGAAGATGAGAAAAAAAATGAAAAGTTACTTCATCTTTGATCAAGTAGAAAAAATACTAATGGAAATTTCTTTTAAAAAAAAAAAACAAGAAAAAAAGAGAGAAAAAGATGAAGAAGTTGGAATGAAGGTGCCTTTACGAGCAGAAATATGTCAGATAATCAAATTTCAATAATAATTATATAATTTTTTTTGAATTTTTTTAATGTAAAATTTGTTTATGTAATTTTAAATATAATATTAAAGTGGTAAAATGATAATATTAAATTATTTACATGGTTTCAACAGTAGTTTTAGATATTATTATATTTTTAAACTTAATAATATAAAGGTAATTTTATAATACTGAATTATTAATAGGGTACGGATATTGATACCCATAAAACTTATTATTAATAAAGTACGGATATTATTATATTATACTAATAAAATTTTAAGTGTCAATATCAACCTTCTTGATTTGACTCGAATGATAAAGGCATGCCCCTTTTTACATAAGTTTACACCGAAGGTAAGTACATAATAATAGAAGAAGCTTGTATTATGTTTCAAATATTGTATTAGTATTTGGGGTTCAAAAAATTTTTGTTACTATTTGGGGCGGTTTTTGTAAGAATGTCACCACTTTACTAATTCAAGTTTAAAATACACATATTTAGATGACCAAACAAAAATACCCTTATTTTGTTAGTTTGTGTCTTTTTAAACCTAGAGATAAAACAGTTGATAGAGAGAAAGAGAAAACATCGGCTGCAAACAATACACTTGAAAACTTCACGGTGAACTCATCGGCGAACAACAAAAACCACATCTAAACAACAACCTTAAGCTGGTTCTGTGAATTTTGAATTTAATTGAAAAGGCTCGGAGACTATTTACAAAGTCTCGAAGCCAGTGTTAAAAGGCTCAGAGACTATTTACAAAGTCTCGGAGCCAGTGTTAAAAGGCTCAGAGACTATTTATAAAGTCTCGGAAATACAAATTTTTTTTTATATAAAAAGCTGACAGTTAAAAAGGCTCGAACAGTATATGAAAAGTCTCAGAAAACTGTTGAAAATGCTCGAATACAATGTTAAAAGTCTTTGTTCGAGACTTTTTGAATCTCCGAGACTTTTAACATTGCATTCGAGCATTTTCAACAGTTCTCCGAGACTTTTCATATACTGTTCGAGCCTTTTCCGAGCCTTTTTAACTGTTAGCTTTTTTTTTTCCGAGACTTTATAAATAGTCTCCGAACCTTCTCCGAGCCTTTTCCGAGCCTTTTAACACTGGCTTCAAGCCTTTGTAAATAGTCTCCGAGCCTTTTCAATTTGTATCTGAGCCTTTTCAATTTGTTCAACAATGGAAGATTCAAAACCAAAAAAATCTCTGGGGAGCTCGACCCCCGAATGCGTCTGCATAGCGCCATTAAACTAATTATCCAATGATATTCAACCTCCATTAGAGGTCTGTTAAACTGACTTCTATGAAGAAGATGAAAGAATAATAAATAAATAAAAACTTCAAAGTGAATGTATGTAAAGTAAGGGCATTTTTGTCCGTTCACCATAATAGATGTCTTTTAAACTTAAGTTATTAAAGTGGTGAGTTTCTTACAAAACCCCTTTAAAAATGTGACATTTCTCACCATTTCCGCTACTATTTGTAGGTTGACAATGATTTCCTATTTGATTTGAAGTTGTAAATGACCAATTATCTAGCATTTTGTAAATGATATGTTATTTTATTTCATTGATGCACGCAGTTAATATGCGGTGGTAACAAAAGAAAACCATGTGAATTTCTTAAGTGTCCTCTTGAACACCTCAAGGGGGTGGAATTCATTGGGTTTGTTAGGCACCCAATTGATCTTGAACTTGTAATAAAATAACTATCTTGGAACCATTATTCTTTCGATCCTATGTTTCAAAACTGTTTTCTTAACCGATATGAAATTGTAGAATAATTTATTCCCACTTAATTGTTGTCATTCATAATATCTTGTTATTGTGGTATTTTGTGTAGAATCAAAAGTTATAATTTTTAAATTGGTGTTTAATGACAAAGGTAGTATTAATCTTCCCTAATTCCATTTATGGACTGGTAAAATACTTTGTGCTTGTTTATATTTTTGCTCTAAAACCTGAAGGTATGTCTTGTACCAATGAGACCAACAATTCATTCCACTTCCGACAAACATTTTGATATATATTTTTTCCCTCTAAAAAGGGATCGGTCAACTAACTTAAGAAATAGAAAAATGTTTCTTGTTCGACCCTTCTTTTCAAAAAAAAAAAAAAGGTTAATGTTTCTTGAAACTCATGAGTCAGGGATGGCTATATCTGAAAAGTGAATAGTTGGTTTTGTTTGTGTTTTCTGTAAGTTTTGTTCTTTAATTTCTTTTTATTTAAAAAAAAAAAGTATCTTTAGAATAAAATTGTCAAAAGATAAAAATGGCACATCACCTCTTAGTAAAACTGGTAGTGCACCTCTTTTCCACATAAATGGTGAAGGGTTCAAATCTCGCAATGTGTATTTTACAAGAATGTGTGGGGAGTTTGAGCAGTTTTCTCCAGGTATAGAAGTAGATATCCGGACCGTATATTTATTGTTTGATTTCGACAAGTCCTATGAAAATGAGTGTAAGGAGAAAAGTTCAAAGTTAATGTCAAATAGTTTTTTCAGTTAATTATTTTAAAACGATGTTATTGACACACCCACTACTAAACTATTTATACTTCACTTGTTAAATTATTTAGTATTTTTTTTTTCCATTTATCAAATTACTTAAAGAGAAATACAATTTTTATTAAAAAAAAAATCTTGTACAAAGTAAAACTAATAAAACCTCATTTCCATATTTTGAGACCCTAAAGACAAAAATTTTAATGACATAGATTATTTCAAATCACTGAATATTTTCTATTTTTATTTATGTTTTCTTTTAGATCTCGATATCATATTTCTCATGTTTAATATTTATTGATTATTAATATTTGTGTTTATATTTTCTTTCGGATCTCGATCTCATGTTTAATATTTATTGATTTTATTGTTTCACATGTTTGGTTTTATTATTCTTCTCAAATTCCAGATCCATGTTTGCTATTTTTTTTCTCTCGATTTATTTTCTTTCAGATCTTCCCGGTATACTATAATTTGTATCAATTCTTTTGTAGGATTAATTCTGAATCTTCCAAAGTTAGTTTAATGTTATTTAACAAAAAAACAACAACGAAATCGCAACCAAGAAAACATAATCTCTAATGAAACAAACCACACTAAAACTCTAAATCAATCGCTCAAAAAAAATCTTCAAACAATTAATATCACACTCACAATCTACCACTAGCAATCCAATCGATTGCAAAAAAAAAAAAAAAACAAAAAAAAACAAAAAAAAAACAAAAAAAACAAAAAATCACATCTAATAAAGATAGTTTTACCATGAAATAAGAAGAAAAAACAAGTCATACGAATGGGTGTGAGAAAACTATATATAAAGATTAGAGATGAAGTTTTTTTTTTTTTTTTTTTAATGAAGAATATATGGGGTGTGTTAAGTTTGAAAAATAAGTAAAATGACAGTCCTGTAAAGAAATCAACAAAATTAATAAAATCATTTGATTTTATATAATTAAATCAAAATTTTAAAAAGTGAAGCATAATAGTATGGAACCACTCTTATTTTAAACCAAGGGCAAAAAGGTATTTTTGACCATTACACAATGTTTGACTGTTAAATTTTTTTATGACATGGACCATTTTGATATATTATGAAAACTTGAGGATCAAATAATTTAATATCCATAGGTCATGCTCATGAATTATATAACATTTCTTGATATATATATATAAATTTTGAAGTATTACATTTACAATAGGGCTGTCGGGACCTAAATACTATAACATAGGGAACAAAATGTATTGCCCCTTATTACATTATAAATACTGTAGGGATATAGTAGTTAGTTTTTGTTTATATTTAAAGGCAACATTGTTTTATTTTATTTTTTTCACTTATAAATTTATAAGGTAATTCACACCAACTTCATTGAAGTTGTAGGTTCAGTCATTTCTCTATAATTTCAAATTTTAGTTAAAGTCATTTCTCTATAATTTCAAATTTTAGTTAAAAACCCCTGATTGATTGAGTACCAAAATCCTCATACAATAGGTTTGATCTAAACTTTAAAATAGAGGGATTTTTTTTTAAGGGTCAAACTTCATAAGGGAATCTTGAAAAAAAAAAAATATATATAGAAATATTATAAAGTAGAGGGTCAATAATAAATAGAAATATAAACAAAAGGGGCAAATATAGAATATTTGAAAGTACAGGGTAATACCGTAATAATAGTAAATACAAATACAAAACCATCCGAAGTCAGAAAGGAATAGGATTCCCATTCCTAATCTGACAGGAAGCAGAAGATCGGAGAAAGCAGTTTGAGATCTCTTGCTTCAAATTTGAAGCAGGTATTTTCCATACTCTAAAATCTCTTGCTTTTCTTCTTGTTAATTACATAGTTTTCAATTACATAATCAATCCAATTTCGTCAATTTTTCAGAGTTGATGATGAAGAGAAGGCGCCTAAACTCTCAACCTCCCAAAGACAAGGTTTTTATTCTTATTTCTCTACCCTTTTTGTTTTTTTTTGTTTTTTTTTTTTTGTTTTGTTTTTGTTTTTGTTTTCTTTTTGTGTTTGTGTTAGTTTCTTAAAAGCATGAAACATTATCAGTACCATTATTATTTTAAAGATCACATCTTTCCAATAACATCATCACTGCTTGAGTTGAGCTTTTAGAATTCCATTCTGGGTTCTGTCTGATATTGTTATATGTAGTCACTGACCAAAAGGAAAATGTGTTGAAGGACTTGGAAGAAAGGATATTGAAGAAGAGATTAAACAATTTAGCCATGTTGCCTTTGCATCTAGTCAGAAATCACTCTGTTTCTTTCCATAACCAACTGAAAACTAATCAGGATTGAAGTGAAGAAATAGTTTCTGAAGAATAGGATTATTTTCACTACACATAACTACTGTTATTGTCATCTATTTCCTATGTATGAGTATTGAATGATTGAATTGTTTTTGTTTTATTCTATTTTTTTGCCATCAGGTTTCGAAAAACTGAGAATGTTGAACTTTCTGAGTGTTGTGTTAGGAGGCTTCCAGACGATATTATTGTTAATATATTCTCACGATTAACTCTTTTAGAAGCTTCCATGACTAGTGTTGTTTCAAGTAAATGGAGATATTTTCCCTACACATAGCTACTGTTATTGGGATTGCTATTGTCATCTATTTCCTATTTATGAATATTGAATGATTGAATTGTTTTTGTTGAATTTTATTCTATTTTTTTCCATCAGGTTTCTATTACTGAGAATGTTGAACTTCCTGAGTGTTGTGTTAGTAGACTTCCGGACGATATTATTGTTAATATATTCTCACGGTTAACTCTTTTAGAAGCTGCTAGGACTAGTGTTGTTTCAAGTTGGTGGAGATATTTGTGGACTTTTACTGCTAATCTTGATTTTCAAGCTCCAAAAACAATGTGGGATATTAATACAAAAATTGGTGAAAGGCCAAACGAATCAGAAATAGAAGAAAAAAGGTACAAGTATATCAACTGGGTGGACAAGGTTTTGGAATTGCATAGAGGCAGATATATTAATGAGTTTAGAATACATTTTGATTTGGGTGATAACCAAAAAAGTTACATCACAAATTGGATCCACACAGCTTTAGCTAAGGGAGTTCAAAAGTTGGAATTGAATTTTGATCGGTTTGTGGGAATTATTTGGAAGGAATATAGATTTCCAGTTGAATGTTATAACACTCTCAAAAGTCCCCATGGTTTATCTGTTATCAAATCTTTAAGGTCTCTATCTTTAAAATTTGTGGATGTTAACACAGAGATTGTTGAGTTTCTTATATACAATTGTCCTCATCTTGAACGATTGAGTGTGTTTGGTTCAAAGACTTTATTAAGCTTAAAGGTTGCCGGTTCTTCAATCCAATTGAAGCACCTTGACATTAACTGCTGCCGCTCCATTAAAGAAGTCGAAATATCAGTCCCAAGTCTTTTGTCGTTTAAATATCATGGGCCACAAATCAAGTTACATGTTCAGAATGTTCCTTTACTCCTTGATGTATCCATTGGTGGAAGATATGGTGTTCAACTAAGGAATCTTATTGACCCAATTATTCTATATCTTTCTCAATTGGAGACTCTTGAGTTGCTCTTAGACTTAAAAATGGTTA
Organism: Acer negundo; assembly: GCA_035582765.1. Classification (NCBI taxonomy): domain Eukaryota; kingdom Viridiplantae; phylum Streptophyta; class Magnoliopsida; order Sapindales; family Sapindaceae; genus Acer; species Acer negundo. Next base: position 32,261,008 of record CM069238.1, read on the forward strand.
GTATTCAAAACTTCATGGATGTGTGTTTTTAACTAAAATTTCAATTTTATTATCTTGTTTTTGTGTTCTGCTTTTTTAGGATAGCAATTTTATTATCTTGTTTTTGTGTTTTGCTTTTTCAGGATAGGATACAATTTCCACATTTTGAATTACCTAAACTAAGGCACTTAATTTTTAAAGTTATTGCGTTTGATCACCAGAATCTCCTTGATTCGACTCAAATAATAAAGGCTTGTCCGTTCATACACAAATTTACACTAAAGGTAACTAACGCATGTTAGAAAAAGCTTGTATTATGTTTCAAATATTGTATTACTAATTGTAGGTTGACGATGGTTTCCTCTTTGATTTGAAGTTGTATATGACTAGTCATCTAGCATTTCGTAACTGATGTTATTTTATTTCATTGCTGCAGTTAATATGTGGTGATGGCAAAAGAGAACTACGTGAGTTTCCTAAATTTCCTCTTGAACACCTCAAGGTGGTGGAATTCATTGGATTTGTTGGGCGTCCAATTGATCTTGAACTTGCATTCTACTTTCTTGATAATGCCCCCATGCTCGAGAAAATGATCGTCAATCCTACTAGTCCATATTCAGTGGGATCATATTTTGAGTTTGAGGATGGTGAGAGCAAACAAGCCGCTAGAAAACGTGTCAAGCAATTGAAGAAAAGAGTACGTCAAGGGGTTCAATTGGTAGTATGTTAACTTTCTTGTAACCATTATTCTTTCTATCATTTTAACTGGATTTTGTGTAGAATCAAAGGTTACAGTTTTAAAATGTGTGTTTAATCAATTTATGTTATGTTAAATTTATCTATACTTGGCAAGCCTCAAGCCACGTTTAGCTGGTTAAGACTAATACGGTCTTAGCTTCGTTATAGCTTTGCTATGGACAATTGGATTACTCAGTTGCCGTCTGTCTCATCATCAAATTACACAAGATTTTGTAGATTTCAACGTACGGACAAATACCAAGTGGTGTTAAAAATTGATGAGAAAGCAGGTGCATAAAAGAACAAAACTGTGAATTTAAAGAGAGTCAAATATCCATCTACTGCTATCTTTATAGTTTGAAGTATACAACTATGATGGGTATGGAAATGTTCCCTGCGCATTATCCGCCGAAAAAGATAAGGAAATAATAAAGAATTATAAGGGAAATTTGAAGAGGCTAGGTACAACTACTAGCTATTGACAGGCAAAAATTTTGTTAACCAATTATTTAGGCATCATAATCATAAACTCATGTTGAAATATTGAGGCATTCCTTGCCTTTGCAATTTGTCTCACAAGCACTTATCTGCCTTGGAGACTAATAATAAGCTGTAGAATAATTTAGGATGTACAGTATACTTGGTAGATAGTTTGCGAGTATGTGAACAACCAAACCCAATGAATGTCATGTTTGGAAATCAATATCATGGTACAATATTTACTTTAGTTTGTGAAGGCATGTGAACAATCAAATCATGTTGAGATCAAAATTTTCATTATCACTTGATTCTCATTAACGGAAGCATCAACTTTTTTTTTTATAGTTAAATAAGTTATCAAAATCATACAAATTTTGCTTTAAGTTGATTAAGAGAGTACAAGATCATGCAAATTTTACCGATCAAATAAGTTAGTTTGGATTCTTGAGATTGAAAAAAAATCATGCAATTTGTACACTTAATAAGAACGAAAATCATATGAACACCAAAGAATTGTGAACCAAGTTTGACTGTGATACAAGTCTATATATAATTGCATCTCCTATCATTGGTGTTTCACTCAACTTAAAAAAACACTAGTGTTTTAAAAAAAAACATGGCTGCTACCACAAAGCCCAAAGAGTTCAAGGAGTACATCAAGCTAAAGGTTCGGGAAAATAAGGGAGAAAATGTGGTTGAAATGTTGGAGCAAGCTACACTTGCTTTGTTAAGAAAGCGTTTCTTACAGGCTTGTACAGAGGAAGAAATTGATATTGCTTTCGATTTCAAGGAGAGACATAATCAGTGGAAAGGTAAGATATTTCCAGCATTGAAACTAGCAATGGAAAGAAAGAGAAAATTAAATGATTATGCTGTCCGAAGGTATGATACACATATTACTTTCATACCCAATGACGAGGAAGATGAGGGAGAGGTGGATGAAAACAAGGATGAGGATGAAAAAGATGGGGGAGAGGTGGATGAAAACAAGGATAATGATGAAAAAGAAGATGAAGATGGGGAGGGTGAAAAAGAAGATTCGGAAGAGGAAGAGGAAGAGAATGAGGGGAAGAGCATAGGGAAAGGTGATGCTAGAGAGGAAAATAAAGATTTAGAAGCTGAGAAAGGTGAGGATGAAACAAGTTCTGAGGAAGAAACAGGAGAGGGAGAGGAGAAGTCAAGTGATAAGAATGAGAATGATACAAGTTCTGAGGGAGAGACAGAAGAGGGAGATGATGAGGAAGGAGGTGATGAGAACGCAGATGAAGATAAAGATGGAGAGGAAGATGATTAATCTATAATGATTTTAATTAAATAATTTTCTAATCTTAATGTTTTTAATTATGTCTTAATGTTTTTAATTATGTTTAGTTGTAGTGTATTAATGTTATTTGAGGAGTTAATCATGCTTCAATCGTAGTGTATTAATGTTAAGTTTGAGGAGTTAATTATGTTACAGTTTATTTATTTATTTATTTTGACAATATTTCAGTTGTTGTTGGGTGGTCATGAATACTTTAAACTAGATTGCATCCCACACGATATGTGGGAATTATAATTCAACGATAATTTAATGATTTAACTTATTAGTTTAAGATATTTGATGCATTGATTATGAAAAACAATCACGAGGCATTTCTCTAGATTTATTTATTTGACATCTCCAACATAAAATTAATCAATAGTGAGGTTAAACATTCTCATGTGGTACATTGAAACTCTATGATAATATATTATTTATCAAGCATTAAAGAAAATATATATGATCTAATAATAGTAATAATTTTCATTAAATCTAGAAAATCAACCATTAATTGAAGAAAAAAAAATAAAGAGTTGAAGAATATAAAACCGAAGGGTTGAATATAATTTTTTTTTTTTTTAAAAAAAAAAACTAATTAATGGTAAAGCCTTCTCATACCAACATGGCATGTTAAAGTTCCAAATTAGATAAAATAATTCATAGTATATAAAAATGAAGAGTCAATCCCATAATTAATGGGATAATGAATAGAATGAAGAGTGATATAACTAATGAGATAATTAATAAATTTTTTCAATGAACTAAAAATAAAATAAAATAACTTACCAAATATTAGCTATATTATATTATATATTATAGTTAAGTAATTAAAAGTATTTTAAAAAATAAATTAATATGAATTTATGCTTCTTGTTAAAAACAATCATGGTTCGTCTTTTAATCTTACCAAATAATTTATCCTTAAAAAAAAAATCAATTTATTCACTATCCTATTAATTATAAGAATGTCTTTTCATTACCTATAGATATGTGATTTATAAAAAAAAAAAAAAAAAAAAATTATATTATTAAAAGTTATTATACTTAATAACTACTTAATAGCTTTGGTAAAAATAAAAAAATAAAAAGAAAAAAAAAGAATTTATGGCTTGTTATTAAACTTACTAATTAATGTAATACTTTAAAAAAATTATTATTATTATTATTAATGATTAAAAATCAACAATGATATTGATTTAGAGAATTTATTCATTATTCCATTAATTACGGGATTGCCTCTTGATTATCTATTGATATATGATTTATGAAAAATATATATATTATTAAAATTTATTACAATTATTAATAACTACTTAATAGTAAAAGTTTTATTGCTCTTTGACACTCCATTATACTATATTTTATAAATATATATATGATAATATATTATTCATCAAACATTAAAGGAAAAAATATGATTTAATAATAGTAACAATTCTCATTAAATCTAGAAAATCAACTGTGAATTGAAAAAAAAGAAAGGTTGAATATAATTTTAAAAATATTAATTAATAGTCAAACATTCTCATATTGATAAGTGGTATGTTAAGACTCTATGATAATAGTAGATGTTTTCGATTTTTTTATAATAGTAGATGTTAAATTCATTATTTATGAATATTAATAATAATTAATGAATTAAGAATACTAATTACATCTTGATAAAAAAAAAAAAAAAAAAAAACTTTTTCTATTCAATAAATGTTAAATTCATTAATGATTGAATTATTGATATTATTAATAAATAAGCAATTATGTTGTGATAAAAAATAAAAATTTAAAAAATAATAATAATAATAATAAAAAAACTAATTATAAAACAAAAAGGCAAGATGAATTGGTTTTCTTAAGTAGTTAATGAATCAGATTTTAATTAAATCATTGTCAATTATAATGAAGATGGTTATTGTCTCTAATAATCCATTGAGGAAACTCTTAGATCTCCAATATTATTAATAAACAGAGACTCTCTATAACACTCTACAAATTTAGATACCAAAAATAAACATTAAAATTTCAGATTTAACCAATCACAATTCTATATTTCTATATAGAGTTTCTCACCACGATTACACCATCAGTTAATACTTCCAAGAAGCTTAATGGTTTTAAAATATCAATTACTATATATCAAAGTTTTTGTATTGAAATGTAAATTAATACTTGATTTTTTTTTCATAACTTTCATACTTAAGAAAATAATTAATTTAAAAAGTATACAAATCTACTAATTTTGTCTTAAATAATTGTAATAAATTTTAATATATATATATATATATTACTAAAGAGATAGAGAGCAAATAAATTTCAATTAATACAATAAATAATTTTCAATTCATTTTTATAATAAATTAAACAATTATTCAATTCTATATCAATATAATATACAAATAAAAAGACAATCAAGAGTCTTAAAAAAAAAAAAAAAACAATCAAGATGCAATACAAAATCAATAGGTAATAAAGAGAAAATCTTGTAATTAATACGATAATGAATAAATTCTGTTAAACAATTAATAACAATTAATATTAATAATTATAATCAAAGTGTCAATTCACATACTTTGTTAATATAAATATGTATATATAAATACATTTATATCCAAAGCTCCCTCAGAACGCCATAGTGCCTTGAGGATCAGATTTAGATTATTCTACATATATATATATATTAATTTGTTTTGAAAAATATTTAGTTATTGCCATTTATATATTAAAAAAAAAAAAGGTATTTTCAAGTAAATTGGGGTATATTTAGAGGTTTTATAATTACTTTTTTATAAAAAAATATTTATTCTAGAAATACTTGTAGAAGTATTCAATTTTTTTAAAACTCCATGGAGGTTATTGTCAAACCTAGTGATAAATTAATTTATTTTTCCACACTTATTTTCCAAGGGCATTCCATTTTTTTATAATAAACTCACTTCTATTTTTTTTTTTCACATGTCCTTTTATGGAGATGTAGTAGTGAAGTTATTTTCTTTTATTATTGTACAAAAAAAAAAATTATTTATCACCATTTATTAAAAAAAAAATTATGAGTGAATTTCATATATTTAGGAAAAGAACCAATTGTATCGAATGCAACAATTAATTTTTTCAATATCTTATCATTAATATTTTATTAAAAATTATTATTTTAAAATTTTGTTATATTATTATTAATATATTACTATTGATATATTTTTAAAAATTTACCACTAATTCCATATAAAATGGATTACCATTAATTTAGTATTTACAATTGATATTTTAATTTGTTTCGAAAATATGTATTGATTATCATTTACTGTATAAGAATAATTAAAATTCAAAAACTTTTATTTTTGGAAATAATTGTATTTAATACATTCTAAAAAACCAAAAAGAAAACAAAACAAAAAGGCTAAAAATAGAAAGAATTTTTTTTTTTTTTTTAAAAGTGCACATTTTCCTTTTAAAAAATTCGGGTATTGGATACCCAGAAACCGGGTAGATATAATTTTTTTTAAAAAGACAATACATTGTTGGATTTAGAACCAAAGACTATAACCCTAATACTTCTTTGTAGTAGTAGTTTGTCTATCGAATCCATCATTCATAAGTAAAAAGCACCTCACAAATCTCAACAGGTCCGTTGATTCTCTCCATTGGTGGTGATGAGCGGGATGCTCGCATTACCGGAGAGTTGCTTAGCGAATAACAACTAATTGAAAATCTAAGTCCGCCGAAGTTAAGATTTCTTGTTTCAAGTTTTGTTAGCCAAAACAAACATGATAAAGATACCAAATATATGTCACAACAATAATCAATCCAAAATTACATTTTTAAATAATAAAATGTTTCCTCAAAAAAAAAAAAAAAAAAAAAAAAAGATAAGAAAATGATACCTGTGATTGATGTAAAGCTTTTTGCAAGAGGCATTTGGAAATCATCATAATAAAAAATAAAATAAAAAATCAAAGATTAAAATTATTCAACCAAATATTAAAAAAAATATGTAGAAATTACTCTCACCTCCAAATGTCATTCAATACCCCACCGTTTACGTGATTCGAGTTTATATGTAAGGAAGAGTCATTGGAATAAGATGGAAAAAAAATGTGAGATTTTAGATGGTTTTTATAGAGAAAATTAAGGAAGATGAGAGGGCTTTTGATTATTATAATTATATGGTTTAATTGAATAAACTTAAAGATTGATTTAAAGGAGAATATGATGAGGTTTTGGTGTTTTATTATTGATCATGATAATAACCATTAAGAGAATATATTTTTAAAAAGTTTAAATAATTGAATTATTGTGTTTAATATTAATTGTTATCATATTTTATAATTGTAATCAAATTGTTTATTCATCTTACCCTATTAATATATATATATATATATATATATAAATGAATACATTTACATTTTTTTTTAAAAAAGAATAAATTAATTTTAATAAATTGTCTATTCATTTTGCCTTATTAATATATACATAGAAATGAATACATTTTTTTTATAAAAGAAATGAATACATTTAAATCCAATGCGATTTAATGTCAAAACTCTCTAAAGACGATACGTGTCAATATGAGGTTTTATTTTTCTATATTATATAGATAATCTGACTACTTTAAATATTAAGTAAAACTTGTACTTTAAATAATTTTATCTTTTTGTCTTGGAAAAATATTTGAAAGTAAAATGGTTGAGATATTAATTGTTGAAATTCAGAAATTGTGAAGTTTAGTTTGGAGATAGATTACAATTTACAAACAATTCATTTATATCAATTCCAATATTGTTATTTGGCCTGTCAATCAATGCACCAGAAAAGTTGTGTTTGATTTCCATCCGAAATACAAATATATAAATTAAAAGATATATTCAATCATGACTTACCTATTTTCATTCAAATTTAGAACACCATATGTTTTTGATAAATTTTAGTTTTCACTCATTGTGTGATTGAACAACATGATCTATACAGGGAAGTTGCAACTTGCAAGTAGATGTTAATCTGTTGGAATGAAGGTGTCTACTGCAACGCCTTCACTTTACAAGAGAAATGAGAATGATGTTCAATAATTATTATTTGATTTTCTTAAATATTTTTATTAATATTAAATTATTTATTAAATATAATAATATAAAGGTAATTTTGTAACAACGAACTAATTATATGGGTATTTAAGTCTTTTTGGTTATGGTTAAATGATGAGTGAGCATAAAGTTGTTGGTCAAATAGTATTTTTCAGTCCATTATGCAGGAAGGTGTGTTCCTAGGTGTGTCAGTGTGTGTAGGGGTTGTGTCTGTTGGCTAGGTAAGTACTGTTTTCGGTTAAGTAAGCGAGGGCAAAAAAGTTTTCTTTGTTAGAAGTCCGAGGCGGTTTGCCAGCCTGATTTTTCACGCCCCACCTCCTATTTTGTTTGATACTTCTGTTTATAAAAAAAAATTTCTTTAAAAGTATAATTATAAATACAACCCTTAAACTTTAAATAATTACTTAATAGATGGATTTTAGTAAGATATTTATTATAGCATCTTTTTTTTAAAAAAAATTTCCTTAAAAGTACAATTGCAAATACAACCCTTAAACATTATATAATTACTTAATAGATAGATTTCAGCAAGATTTTTATTATAGCATCCTTTTTTTTTTTTTTTTAAGAAAATCAAATGATAAATACAAGCTTTCGAATTTGTAGGATTACTTAATTGATATGTCTTAGTAATAGTAATACAACATGAATTGTATAGTAATTTCCAAAATTTGTCTTAATTTAAAATTCTAAATCTTTACTATATACAAAAAGAGAGAGTTGCCAACTGGAATTTTCACCCTCCTTGATTTGTTTGATCTTTTGTTTTAATAAAAAATTTCTTTAAAAGTACAATTACAATAAAAAACTTAAAGTTTATATAATCACTTAACGGATTTCTTTTAGTAAGATTTTTGTTATAGCATCTTCTATTTTTTTAGGAAAATCAAATGACAAATTCAAGCCTTCGAGTTTGTAGAATTACTTAATAGACATGTCTTAGTAATAGTAACACAACATGTATTGTGTAGTAATTTTTAAAATTTGTCTTAATTTAAAATCCTAAATAGGTTAAATCTTTGTTAAATTACTTTACCCAAATTATTATGACTTTAGATGGTTATTTACTAAGAGGTTAAAGATAATGATATGTACTGGACCTAAATCAATATCTATACTATATATAAAAGTGTGATATGTCGGTTCAATTATTATGACTTTAAATGTTATTTGCTAAGAAGCTAGAGGTAATGATATAAACTAGACCCAAATCAATATTTATATCTATAATATATATATATATATATATATATGTAAATGTGATATGCTGGTTCAATTGTAGCATCCTGTTTTTTCCTTTTAATTTCTTTGCATGTAAAATACAATTACAACCATTAAAGCTTATAAAATTACTTAATAGATAGAGTTTAGTAAAATTTCAATTATAGCATCCAGTAGATTATTGAACGTTGATTGACAAATACAACCCTTCAAGTTTATATAATTACTTAATAGACAGATCTTAGTAATAGTAACACAACAGAGACTTATAATAATGATTTATTATTATTATTATTATTTTAAATTGTAAAATGGGACTGAGGATGAAAATATAATTTTCTATGTATTTAATGTGTTGAAAAAGAAAAGAGAATTATACAGGGGTGGAAATGTAATTTGTGTGAAACTTTATGATTTTGTGGATTATACAATGGACGTGTGTAAAGTGAAATGTAGTAAAAAAAAGTTTTAGAAAAAATCCAGGCGGTGGTTTCTGGCAAAATAGAAAAATAATTAAATCATCTGTATGAACTTATGATTTTCTCAAGGTGTTAGATCAATGTAATAACATTTACATGAACTAAAATTGTATGTGTTATATTAACATTTATTATTTCTCGAGGATATATATATTTGTAAATATGAAACTCAAATATTGATTTAAGCACATGTCTTGCATGTGCTTCAAAAACTAGTATTTATGAAAACTCGAGGATCAAATAATTTAATAGCATGTGTCATGCATAAATGTGACATTTTGTGATAACTTATGGAGCAAAAAATATGTACCTAGGCGACGTTTTCTTTTATATAAAGTCTTATAAAGCCTTAATTTGTTAGGTATATTAATAAGTCTTATAAATTAAGATATTATGATATGCTTGTTTTTCCTTGTTGATGATTTATTACAAATATAAAAATTGTAACTTTTTCTATTAATAACCTTTCAAATATCCTTTTATATTTGTAACAAAATAATTTTAATTTTTAAAAATTGATAATAAAAATAAATAAATAAATGGGAGTATGGTGGTCGGCCTCCTCCGGTCCCAAGAGGCGGCGTCACCGTCGCTCCCTTGAGTTGGTTATGTTGTGTTAGGGCTTCTTTAAAATTGGGAATTTTTTAAAAAATTGATTTATAGGGTTTTATCATATGTAGATAAAATTGTAAATATATGAATTGTTGTAGGACATTTGTGAAAATTTGCTAAAAAAAACTCTACTGTAAAACTTTTTTAATAAGATAAAAGTCAAAATTTCTTATTTTTTCTAAGAGACATATATATTTAAAAAAAAAATATAAGTTGAAAAAACAAAAAACTGATTCATCTTAATTTAAGATATAAGAAACTATAAGGCTTCGTTTGATTTTTTGTCTGAAGACTGAACAATGCTGAATGTTATTGTAGACTGAATAGTGACTAAAAACTGAAAAATGAAAACTGAAAAACTTGTTTGCTTTTTTTCACTGAAAACTGAATATAAGTGATAAGTTGTTTGTTTTTTTAAGTTATAAATATCTTAAAATAAATACTTTTACATCTATACCCTTCTAACTATTATTTGTTATATATTTACATTTTAATATATTAAGGACAACTCTAACATGTAAATTAATTATAAAATAAATTAATATAGTTATTAATAATATTTCAACAATGATAAGGTTAAGTTTGCAGACAACAGCATAACATTTGGGAAGTGGATCATTCGGCTAAATCACTGCCATGGAGGGAGAGAGATAACTAGCACCTTGGTAAGTGCCTCATATATAGCAGGCTTTTCTTAGGGTTCTACAGGACAGGTGTGTGTTAGTGTGTATGAGTTACATGTTCTTGTTGTCAAAACGTACAAGAAAAAGTGTGCAAGTTTGTCAAATTCAAGTGGTTTGAGTTTGTATCTCTAGAGTTTACAAATCCTCGACTCTTCGTAAGAAAAAAAAAAAAAAAGTATAAATACAGTTAGGGCTTTAATAAAAGATAAAATTGGAAATATATTAAATTAGTAAGAATAGTTTTGAAAATAAAACTTTGTATTAAATTCTCTTTAATTTGTGTAAAATAAAAAGTAAAAATTTTTCACTTTTCAAAACAAGTGGTTTTAGGAACACTCAAAAAATCAAATAAAATAACTGAATGAAACACATTAAGTGTCATTCGGTGTTAAGTGGAAAAATCAAATAGGGCCTAAGGCCCCATTTGATTTTTTGTCTGAAGACTAAATAGTGTTGAATGTTACTGAAAACTAAATAGTGACTGAAAACTGAAAACTAAAAAATATGTTTGTTTTTTTTTAGTGAATATGTTTGTTTTCTTGTGCTTGGGAGAGTGATGATGGGTGTGGTTAATGGATGTGGTGGATGTGTATGATTTTAGGGAAATGTGGTATCTTGGTAGTTTTCTTGGGAAAGGAATGGTGATGTAAGAGGAATATGTAAAGATGATATCTTGGTGAATATTCTTGGGTTGAGATTGGTTGCTAGGTCTGAAAATAGCAAAGGGTAATGAGTTAGGTCAAGGGCAAGGAGGTAAATTCTTGAAATTATACCTTTTCTGGGCAAAATAGCGACCTTAGGGCGACTTGGTTGAGGTCGCTATGCTCTCTGATCGAAAAAAAAAAGTTGCAAACCCAAGAGGAAAGCGACCTTAAGGTGACTTTGTTGAGGTCACACTAAGGTCGCTTTTCCTTTTAGCATCTCGTATTGTTACAAAAACGGACATAACTTCCTCTAGAGAACTCGGAATCGCAATTTGTAATAAGCATTGGAATTTTTCCAAAAATAGGTTACACGAAACGCAGTTCAATGTGAGGAGGAAGATATGGCCTTTGAAAGTTGAATGTTCTGTACGAAGATTTCCAATTTCAACCCTTTAACCTCCGAAACTTTTCAATTGAGTTTGAACACCTTATTTATGGATTATCACGTACATAAAGCCTTATTTATTGAACTTTTCAAAAAATATGTTTTCTTGTGCTTGGGTGAGTGGAAATGTTTCTTCTTTTTAGGCTTACAGGTACACATGTCTACAGACTTGCACTTGATGTTCTTGGAAGGTTGTTTGCACTGTGAATCGTACATTTTTCCTTCTATAAGCATATTGGAGAAGACTCTCTGTGTAGCACAAAGCTTTTTGAAAGCACCTAAGGTATACATGTGGATTTTGCTTAAAGTTATGTCACTTATGAACCTACCAGAAGTATCAATCCGTCGTTGGAGGTCGCCTTTGAGTTCATCAGGAAGGGAGTTTAGGTGGACGTGCTTGAGACTTTGATCATTAATACCACCACGAATGTGGTATCGGCTTGACATCCGTTTGTAGTGGAACTCGATGTCTTTCTTACGGAGAGAACAATAACGCATCTCAAAGAACTCTTGTCTAGCCTGTTTATAGAACTGGTCGAGATCACCAAGAAATTCTCTGAATATAAGACCTATAACCTGTGAGGCAGAGGGTGATCTGACAAATTATAGTTGTCTGTATTCTCCAAGGGCTTGATACCAATCTCTGAGAGAACAGGTGAATCGAGAGACAAACTCTCTTATGATTGTTTCTAGATTCTGTTCCGATTTGGCTAGTTGTAGGTCAAGCCATGCACTCATCTCAGAATTTTTTTTCTTTAGGAAGTGGGAAAAGAATCATCTAGATTGAACCATGGACCATTGGTAGGTTTGGAACTATGAGGCTGACCCGGGGATGGGGTCATCTTGAGGTTCTTCAACAAAAGGTGTTGGACCAGTGGAAGCTTCATCAAAAGATTCATATATTTGGGCAGACGGTTGCGGGTCTGTTCGGGATGCCATGAAGACCTGGGTGAGGTTTACAACGTTTTTTTCAACCGAATGGGTTGAAGATATGTGAGGAATTGTATTCCAGGAGGATTGGGAAGAGTCATTGGAGACGAACTCCGAATCATGGTCGAATGAAGGAGGAGTCTATTGAGAGATATACAAGGCCAGCTTGTAATGATCTGGAACTAGTTTTTTTGTCTTTTCTCAAGGCAGAATGCCTTTTGGTCGTCTGTTTTGGAGGAGAAGACAGATGAGGGTATTTTCTAAAAAGTTCTCCTGTTGATTTGAAAAATTGAGAGTCATGATATTTGGAGGACGAAGGACGGAGTGGTGAGGTAGGAAAGAATAAGGAATGAGCAAAATGGTACAAGTTTGGGACCCAAGGATGAGGTATGGGTGTAGAATGGTCTCTTTTCATCTATGCTTTGTTCTTTGAGTTGTTTGATCTCTCTTTCTTTTCGATCAAAATCAGTGCCGGAATAACCATGAGCGATATAAGAATGGAGGTCAGAATCTAGTTTGGGGATTCTAGATTGGAGATCACTGAACATGTCTCTAAAGATAGTATCGAAACGATGAAGTTGGTTCTCTTGCTGAGAAACATGATGAAAGACACGGTCAATCTTCTGATCAATAGAACTAAGAACTCTATTCTGAATTCTAGCATTGTGAGACTGCCAGTTAAGAACTTGTTCAGTCTGGGAGGGCTGTTTTAATGATCCGTCGAGAAGGACTTCTGTAGATTGAATAAAGGGTCTGGAAGGTAATTTATAATAATGAATTATTTATATGTTGCTATGGTTAAATGGTAAATAAGCATAAAGTTATTTCTAAATTATGGATTTAGTCTTGAATGGTTGAATAATAATAGGTTATAGAGTGGGAAAAAAAACATGCAAATTTGATATTATATTTTTCTTTGTTAACATTTTCAGTTAATCCATTAGATGCGTTTCCAGTAAAAATACGTTTTTACTGAAGGTATATCAAAAGGAACTGTATTAATCGTCAATCTTGTACCAATAAGACCAACAATTCATTTCCACTTCCAATAAACATTTTGATATATTTTTTTCCCCTCTATAAAAGGTCCAGTCAACAAACATAAGAAAAAGAAAAATGTTTCTTGCTTGACCCTTCTTTTCAAATATAAAAAAAAAAGGGTTAATGTTACTTGTAACTCATAAATGTTACATTTTTTTTTTTTTTTTTTTTGTTGAAAGAACTCATAAATGTTATTTGAAACTCATAAATCTGGGAATTCTATATCTGCAAAGTGAATCGTTGTTTTTGTTTGTATTTTCTAAAAGTTTTGTTCTTTAATGTTTTTTTTTAAAAAATAAAGTATCGTCAAAAGATAAAAATTATAATTTTGGAATAAAATAAATTGTCTTTAGATTTAGATTTAGATTTAGATTTTTATTTTTAATTTTAAGTTTTTAGAATAAAGTATCTTTAGAAAATGAGTGTAAGGAGAAAAATTCAAAGTTAATGGTCCAATAATATTTTCATTTAATTATTTTAAACCAAGGGCAAAAAAATATTTTTGACCATTCTACAATGTTTGACTGTTAAATTTTTTTATGACATGGACCATTTTGATATATTTATAAAAACTTGAGGACCAAATAATTTAATATCCATAGTCATGTTCATGAATTATATAACATTTCTTGATTTTTTTTTTTTTTTTGAAGTATTACTGTAACATAGGGAACAAAATGCATTCCTCCCATATTACATTATAAAAACTGTAAGAATATATTAGTTAGTTTTTGTTTATATCTAAAGGCAACATAGATTTTTATTTTTATTTTTTTTACTTGTAAATTTATAAGGCAATTCATACCATGTTATTGAAGTTGTAGGTTCAAATTTTAGTTTATGATTGATTGAGTACCAAAATCCTCATACAATAGGTCTAAAATTAAAATTAGAGGGCTGATTTTGAAAACCTGTCAAACTTCATTGGGGGGTCTTAAAAACAAATAAAAGAAGAGGAAATATAGAAATATTATAAAGTAGAGGGTCAATAATAAATAGAAATGTAAACAAAAGGGGCCAAATATAGAATATTTGAAAGTACAGGGTAATACCGTAATAATTGTAAATACAAATACAGAACAATCCGAAGTCAGTAAGAAATAGGATTCCCATTCCTAATCTGACAGGAAGCAGAAGATCGAAGAAAGCAGTTTGAGATAGTTTTCAAAAACTATCATCATCACCAACAAAAGCATCAAATTTGAAGCTGGTATTTTCCATTCTCTAAAAATCTAAAATCTATTGCTTTCCTTCTTGTTAATTACATAGTTTTCAATTACATAATCAATCCAATTTCGTCAATTTTTCAGAGTTGATGATGAAGAGAAGGCGCCTAAACTCTCCACCTCTCAAAGACAAGGTTTTTATTCTTATTTCTATACCCTTTTTTTTTTTTTTGTTTTTTTTTTTTGTTTTTTTGTTTTTTTGTTTTTGTGTTTGTGTTAGTTTCTTAAAAGCATGAAACATTATCAGTACCATTATTATTCTAAAGATCACTTCTTTTCAATAACATCATCATTGCTTGAGTTGAGCTTTTAGAATTCCATTCTGGGTTCTGACTGATATTGTTATATGTAGTCACTGACCAAAAGGAAAATAAGTTGAAGGACTTGGAAGAAAGGATATTGAAGAAGAGATTTAACAATTTAGCCATGTTGCTTTTGCATCTAGTCAGAAATCACTCTGTTTGTTTCCATAGCCAACTGAAAACTAATCAGGATTGAAGTGAAGAAATAGTTTCTGGAAAATAGGATTATTTTCTCTGCACAGAACTACTGTTATTCTCATTGCTATTGTCATCTATTTCCTATTTATGAATATTGAGTGATTGAATTGTTTTTGTTTTATTCTATCTTTTGCCATCAGGTTTCAAAAACTGAGAATGTTGAACTTTCTGAGTGTTGTGTTAGTAGACTTCTAGACGATATTATTATTAATATATTCTCACGATTAACTCTTTTAGAAGCTGCCATGACTAGTGTTGTTTCAAGTAAATGGAGATATTTTCTCTACACATAACTACTGTTATTGGGATTGGTATTGTCATCTATTTCCTATTTATGAATATTGAATGATTGAATTGTTTTTGTTGAATTTTATTCTATTTTTTTCCATCAGGTTTCAATTACTGAGAATGTTGAACTTCCTGAGTGTTGTGTTAGTAGACTTCTGGACGATATTATTGTTAATATATTCTCACGGTTAACTCTTTTAGAAGCTGCTAGGACTAGTGTTGTTTCAAGTAGGTGGAGATATCTGTGGACTTTTACTGCTAATCTTGATTTTCAAGCTCCAAAAACAATGTGGGATATTAATACAAAAATTGGTGAAAGGCCAAACGAATCAGAAATAGAAGAAAAAAGGTCCAAGTATATCAACTGGGTGGACAAGGTTTTGGAATTGCATAGAGGCGGATATATTAACGAGTTTAGAATACATTTTGATTTGGGTGATAACCAGAAAAGTTACATCACAAATTGGATCCACACAGCTTTAGCTAAGGGAGTTCAAAAGTTGGAATTGAATTTTGATCGGTTTGTTGGAATTATTTGGAAGGAATATAGATTTCCAGTTGAATGTTATAACACTATTAAAAGTTCCCATGGTTTATCTATTATCAAATCTTTAAGGTCTCTATCTTTAAAATTTGTGGATGTTAACACAGAGATTGTTGAGTTTTTTATATACAATTGTCCTCATCTTGAACGATTGAGTGTGTTTGGTTCAAAGACTTTGTTAAGCTTAAAGGTTACTGGTTCTTCAATCCAATTGAAGCACCTTGACATTAACTGCTGCCATTACATCAAAGAAGTTGAAATATCGGCCTCAAATCTTTTGTCGTTTAAATATCATGGGCCACAAATCAAGTTACATGTTCAGAATGCTCCTTTACTCCTTGATGTATCAATTGGTGGAAGACACGATGTTCAACTAAGGAATCTTATTGACCCAATTATTCAATATCTTCCCCAGTTGGAGACTCTTGAGTTGCTCTTAGACTTAAAAAAGGTTAGTATTCAAAACTTCATGGATGTGTGTTTTTGACTAAAATTTCAATTGTTTTATCTTGTTTTTGTGTTCTGCTTTTTCAGGATAGGATACGATTTCTACATTTTGAATTACCTAAACTAAGACACTTAATTTTTAGAGTTATTGCGGATGCTCACCACAATCTCCTTGATTTGACTCAAATAATAAAGATGTGTCCTTTCTTGCACAAATTTACATTAAAGGTAACTAACGCATGTTAGAAAAAGCTTATCTTACATTTCAAATATTGTATTATTGATTGTAGTTTGACAATGGTTTCCTCTTTGATTTGAAGTTGTATAATGACCGGTTATCTAGCATTTTGTAAATGACATGTTATTTTATTTAATTTTTGCAGTTAATATGCGACGGTAGCAAAAGAAAACTACGTGAGTTTCCTAAATGTCCTCTTGAACACCTCAAGGTGGTGGAATTCATTGGATTTGCTGGGCGTCCAATTGATCTTGAACTTGCATTCTACTTTCTTGAAAATGCCCCCATGCTCGAGAAAATGATTGTCAATCCTACAAGTCCATATTCAGTGGGATCATATTTCGAGTTTGAGGATGGCGAGAGCGAACAAGCCGCTAGAAAACGTGTCAAGCAATTGAAGAAAAGAGTACCTCAAGGGGTTCAATTGGTAGTATGTTAACTTTCTTGTAACCATTATTCTTTCTATTATCTTAACTGGATTTTGTGTAGAATAAAAGGTTACAGTTTTAAAATGTGTGTTTAATCAATTTCTGTTATGTTAAATTTATCTGTACTTGGCAAGCCTCAAGCCACGTTTAGCTGGTTAAGACTAATACCGTCTTAGCTTCTTTATAGCTGGACAATTGGATTATTCAGTTGCCGTCTGTCTCATCATCAAATTACACAAGATTTTGTAGATTTCAACGAACGTAGGAAAAAAAAAAAAAGCCAGTGGTGTTAAAAATTGATGAGAAAGCAGGTGCATAAAAGAACAAAACTTGTGAACTTAAAGGCAGTCAAATATCCATCTACTACTATCTTTATGGTTTGAAATACACAGCTATGATGGATCTCATGTTGCAATATAGAGGCATTCCTTGCCTTTGCAATTTGTCCCACAAACACATCACCTACCTTGGAGACTGATAATGAGCTGTACAATAATTTAGGATGTATAGTATACTTGGCAGATAGTTTGCGATAATGTGAACAGCCAAACCCAATGAATGTCATATCTGAAGATCATTAACATGGTACGGTATTTACCTAAGTTTGAGATGGCAACACTTTTCAACACCACAAGATCATAGTTATCCAAGTAAGGAATGATCACAATGTCGCCAAAAAACTATACTTCTTGCAAGCATCAAATTTGAAGCTGGTATTTTCCAAATTTTAGTCGAGATCAATATTTCATCGTCATTTGATTCTCACTAACAGAAGCATCAACTTTTACCGGTCAAGCAAGTTGGGTTGATTGAGAGAGTACAAGATCGTACAAATTTTACCGGTCAAATACTTAGGATTCTTAAGATAGTAAAAAAATCATACAAATTGTACAATTGGTGAGAATGAAAATCATGTGAAGATCATGCAAATTATGCTTCTTGCAAGCATCAAATTTGAAGCTGGTATTTACCGAATATCAAAATTTTGACTGGTCAAATTAGTCGAGATCAAAATTTCATCATCATTCGATTCTCTCTAACAGAAGCATCAACTTTTACTAATTAAACAAGGTGGGTTGATTAAGAGAGTACAAGATCATGCAAATTTTACCGGTCAAATAAATTAGGATTCTTGAGATAGTAAAAAAATCATGCAAATTGTACAATTGGTAAGAATGAAAATCATCTAAACATCAAAAAATTGTGAACCAAGTTTGACTGTGACACAAGTCTATATATAATTACATCTCCCATCAATATTAGTGTTTCACTCAAAACTTAAAAAAACACTAGTGTTTAAAAAAAAACATGGCTTCTACCGCAAAGCCCAAAGAGTTCAAGAAGTACATCAATCTAAAGCTTCGGGAAAATGAGGGAGAGAATGTGGTTGAAATGTTGGAGCAAGTCAGACTTGCTCTAGTAAGGAAGCGTTTCTTACAGGCTTCTACAAGGGAAGAAATCGATATTGCTTTTGATTTCAAGGAGAGACATAATCAGTGGAAAGGTAAGATATTTCCAGCATTTAAACTAGCATTGAGAAAGAAGAGAGAATTAGATGATCATGCTTTCGATAGGTATGATACACATATCACATTCATACCCGAGGAAGAGGAAGATGAGGGAGAGGTGGATGAAAACAAGGATGAGGATGAAAAAGATGGGGGAGAGGTGGATGAAAACAAGGATAAGGATGAAAAAGAAAATGAAGATGGGGAGGGTGAAAAAGAAGATTCGGAAGAGGAAGAGAATGAGGGGGAGAGCATAGGGAAAGGTGATGCTGGAGAGGAAAATAAAGATTTAGAAGCTGAGAAAGATGAGGATGAAACAAGTTCCGAGGAAAAAACAGGAGAGGGAGAGGAGAAGACAAGTGACAAGAATGAGGATGACACAAGTTCTGAGGAAGAGACAGAAGAGGGAGATGAGGAGACAAGTGACAAGGATGAGGAAGGAGGTGATGAGAACGCAGAAGAAGATAAAGATGGAGAGGAAGAGGAAGAAGAAGAGGAAGAGGATTAAACTATAATGATTTTAATTAAATAATTTTCTAATCTTAATGTTTTTAATTATGTTTCAGTCGTAGTGTATTAATGTTAAGTTTGAGGAGTTAATTATGCTTCAGTTGTAGTGTACTAATGTTAAGTTTGAGGAGTTAATTATGTTTCAGTTGTTGTTGGGTGGTGAATACTTTAAATAATCTAATGACTACTTTAAATATCATGTAAAACTTATACTAAATAAGCTTATCTTTTTGTCTTGGAAAAATATTTGAAAGTAAAATGGTTGAGATATTAATTGTTGAAATTTAGAAATTGTGAAGTGTAGTTTGGAGATAGATTACAATTTACAAACAATTCATTTATATCCATCCTAATATTGTTATTTGGCATGTTGATTGACGCACCGGAATTTGCTAGAAAAGTTGTGTTTGATTTACATTCAAAGTACAAATATATAAATCAAAAGATATAATCAATTACCGACTTACCTAATTTCAATCAAATTTAGAACATCATATGTTTTTGATAAATTTTAGTTTTCACTCTTTGTGTGATTGAACAACATGATCTATACAGGAGAGTTGTAACTTGTAAGTAGATGTTAATCTGTTATAGGGACTATATGATTCATGGTAGTTGGAATGAAGGTGTCTACTGGAACACCTTCACTTTACAAGAGAAATGAGAATGATGTTCAATAATTAATAATAAAGGTGTAAAATCATTATATTAAATTATTTACATGGTGATCAAAACAATAATTTTTAGATATTGTTATTTTATTAAATTTAATAATATAAATGGTAATTTTGTAATAATGAACTATTTTTTATGGGTATTTAAGTCTTTTTTTGGCTATGGTTAAATAGTGAGTGAGCATAAATTTGTTGGTCAAATAGTATTTTTCAGTCAATTATGCAGGAAGGGGTGCTCCTAGGTGTGTCAGTGTTTGTTGGCGAGGAAATTACTGTTTGCGGATAAGTAAACAAGGGCAAAATAGTTTTCTTTGTTAGAAGACCGATTTGATATACTGTATTTATGAAAATTCGAGGATCAAATAATTTAACACACATGTGTCATGCATAAATGTGAAATTTCGTGATAACTTAGGGAGCAAATTGTACTTACTCTTTATTATATGTGATAATATAATATAATTCACACCCATATCAAGTTGTAGATTTTCGGTTATTTTTTTACATTTCGGAAAAAAAAAAAAAAAAAAAAAAAGATTGATCATATCTCTATAACTTCAAATTTTAGTTTAAAACCCCTAATTGAGTATCAAAATTCAAAAGTCTCTTGCAAAAGGTTTTATCTAAATTTAAAATTAGAGGGCTGTTTTTGTAAAACCGTCAAACGTTAGGGGAATCTTTAAAAAGAAAAAACAAAAACGGGGAAGGCAATGTATAAATATTTGAAAGTAGAGGGTGATAATAATAAATAGAAGGGTTAATATTATAAATCTCCTCTCACCTTTGAATTATTATTGGATGTATGGTTACAAATGCTTTTATTTTCAAAACCTCCCCTATAGACTAACAACGACGCCGTTAGCATTCTGTTTGTGTTGACCGAGTTTGACCGTTAAAAAGTCCAAAATGTCTCTATTTAAGCTTCAATTGTATGAATTGACCATTATACATTTATACTTTTACCAAATAAATTAATAAACTGAGTCAAAATGCAATAATGTTAACTTGCAAATGAAAAGTTATTTTATGAATAATTTTATCTCTAAAAATAACAAAATTACAAATTATCAAAAACATTGAAAATAAGCCAAAATATGTATTTATTTATTTGTCTTTTTATATATATATATATATATATATATATATAAATTCAAACAAATACTCATTTTTAATAATTTTTGTTCATTTGTAATTTTATTATTTTTAGGGATAAAATTATCTACAAAATAACTTCTCTTTTACAAGTTAACATTTCCGCCTTTGTATTATTTTATTAATTTATTTAGTAAAAGTATGAGGGTATAATTGTCAATTCATCCAATTGAAGCTTAAATATGGACATTTTAGATTTATGGGAGGTTTTTAAAATAAAAGTATTTCTAACTATATATCCAATAATAGTTTAAAGGTAAGGAGAGGTTTAAAATATTAATCCTAAATAGAAATACAAAACAATTCGAAGTCAGTAAGGAATAGGTAGAATTCAAGCAGTTTAAGATTGTTTTCAAACATTATCACCATTGCCAACACAAACATCAAATTTGAAGTTGGTATTTTTCATTCTCTAAAATCTCTTGCTTTTCTTCTTGTTACAGTAGAAACCCATTAAATTAATATTTATGGGACCCACAATTGACTATTAATTTAGAGGGATTATTAATTTGAAGGGTTTTACCTTATAAAGTGTTGTCTACTTATTTTGTTTTAGAAAATGTATGGAAGACGGTTTTCCTATTTAGAGAAGATTCTTTTTTGGGATTCATTGTTTAGTTCGTTTTCTTCTTTATGGAAAGTTCCATTTTTTTTTTTATAAAAAAAAATTTCTTGTTAAGGAAATTTTCAAACATATGGAAATCGATTTTCTTGTTTAGAGAAGATTCTTTTTTTGGGATTCATTGTTTAGTCATTTTTCTTCTTTTAAGGAAAGTTTTTATTTTTTTATTTTTAGGATTTCATGTTTAGGAAAATTTTGTTAAGGAAATTTCTTGTTGAAATGCTAAATTTAGTTAAAACCTTTTGGTTACAACAAGAAGGTGATCACAATAACTATTTAAGGACAATTTAAAAAATAAATGATGAAGTTAAAAACATCAAATATTGTAGCTTTATACAAACAAGCATCTTGAAGTATTTTTATTTTTCTAGTTCTTAAATATTATGTAATATATTTTGTATTTTTATGAAATTATTAATTAAACGATAGCCGGAACCGAAATTTTACACCAGATTTCAATAAGACATTATTAATTATGGAAATTGTTTGGGTACTGATTGGTTAGTACCCAAGGTGCTGACCACACCACTCAGGTGTTGCCACATGACTTTTTTTCTTTCATTTTTTACATTTATTTTCTTACATTCTAAGAAAAAAACCATGTGGCAACACCTGAGTGGTGTGGTCAGCACCTTGAGTATTCTTTAATTATTTCGATAAAAGAGTTTATTAATATTTTACGCTAGCCCGAGTTGGGAGCAGAAGATTTTATTAATACAGAGAGGTTATTATTTTATAGGAAATTAATTCACGGGGTTCTACTGTATTTACTTGCTTTTCTTCTTGTTACTTACATGGTTTTCAATTACATAATCAATCCAATTTCGTCGATTTTCAGAATTGATAATGAAGAGAAGGCGCCTAAAGGCCCTAAACTCTCCATCTCCCAAAGACAAGGTTTTTATTCTTATTTCTCAACCCTTTTTTTTTTTTTTGTTTTTTTTGTTTTTGTTTTTGTGTTTGTGTTAGTTTCTTAAAAGCATGAAACATCATCAGTAGCATTATTATTCTAAAGATCACTTATTTTCAATAACATCATCACTGCTTGAGTTGAGCTTTTAGAAATCCATTCTGGGTTTGGCCTGATATTGTTATTATGTTAATGAATATGATTATTCTAATTAAATCATGATTTTCCTTACGCAAAACTACTGGTATTGTGATTGCTATTGTCAATTTGTCATCTATTTCTTATTCATGAATATTGAATGATTTAATTGTTTCTGTTGATTTTTATTCTTTTCTTTTCTTTTTCAATAAGGTATCAATTAATACCAAGAATGATGAACTTCCTGAGTGTTGTGTTAGTAGACTTCCTGACGATATTATTGTTAATATATTCTCACGGTTAACTCTTTTAGAAGCTGCTAGGACTACTGTTGTTTCAAGTAGATGGAGATATTTGTGGACTTTTACTGCTAATCTTGATTTTCAAGCTCCAAAAACAATGTGGGATATTAATACAAAAATTGGGGAAAGGCCAAACGAATCAGAAATAGAAGAAAAAAGGTCCAAGTATATCAACTGGGTGGGCAAGGTTTTGGAATTGCATAGAGGTAGATATATTAATGAGTTTAGAATACATTTTGATTTGGGTGATAACCAGAAAAGTTACATCACAAATTGGATCCACACAGCTTTAGCTAAGGGAGTTCAAAAGTTGGAATTGAATTTTGATCGGTTTGTTGGAATTATTTGGAAGGAATATAGATTTCCAGTTGAATGTTATAACTCTCTCAAAAGTCCCCATGGTTTATCTATTATCAAATCTTTAAGGTCTCTATCTTTAAAATTTGTGGATGTTAACACAGAGATTGTTGAGTTTTTTATATACAATTGTCCTCATCTTGAACGATTGAGTATGTTTAGTTCAAAGACTTTATTAAGCTTAAAGGTTGTTGGTTCTTCAATCCAATTGAAACACCTTGACATTAGCTGCAGCCAATACATCAAAGAAGTCGAAATATCGACCTCAAGTCTTTTGTCGTTTAAATATCATGGGCCACAAATCAAGTTACATGTTCAGAATGTTCCTTTACTCCTTGATATATCCATTGATGGAAGATACGATGTTCAACTAAGGAATCTTATTGACCCAATTATTCCATATCTTCCCCGGTTGGAGACTCTTGAGTTGCTCTTAAACTTAAAAAAGGTTAGTATTCAAAACTTCATGTATGTGTGTTCTTGATTAAAATTTTTAATTTTATTATCTTGTTTTTTTGTTTTTCTTTCCATATTTTGAACTACCTAAACTAAGGCACTTAATTTTTTAAGTTATTACGGACGATCACCACAATCTCTTTCATTTGACTTAAATGATAAAGGCATGCCCCTTTTTACACAAGTTTACACTAAAGGTAAGTACATAATAATAGAAGAAGCTTGTACTATGTTCCGAATATTGTATATTGTTAATTGTAGGTAGACAATGGTTGCCACTTTGATTTGAAGTTGTATATGACTAGTTATCTAGCATTTTCTAAATGATATGTTGTTTTCTTGGTCAATTTTGCAGTTAATATGTGATGCTGGCAACAGAAAACTACATCAGTTTCCTAACTGTTCTCTTGAACACGTCAAGGAGGTTGAATTCATTGGGTTTGTTGGATATCCAATTGATCTTGAACTTGCATTCTACTTTCTTGAAAATGCTCCCATGCTCAAGAAAATGATTGTCAATCCTACAAATCCATATTTAATGGGATCCTATTTCGAGTTTGAGAATAGCAAGAGCAAACAAGCTGCTAGAAAACGAGTCAAGCCATTGAAGAGAAGAGTACCTCAATGGGTTGAATTGGTAGTATGTTAACTTTCTTTTAAGTTGTAACCATTATTCTTTCAATTATCTTAACTGGATTTTGTGTTTAATCATGTTCTGTTATGTTAAATTAATCAGTACTTAACAAGCCACGTTCAGCCGGTTAAGACTGTAATACAAAACTCAGCTTCTTTATAGCTTTGCCATGGACAAATGACTTACTCGGTATCGCGGGTGTTAAAAAATCATGAGAAGGCAGGTGACATAAAAGAACAAAACTTGTAAACCATCTACTGCTATTTTTATGGTGTAAATTACAGAACTATGATGGGGTATGGAAGAGTTCCCTGCACTATTATCCACCGAAGAAGAAATATAATGAAAGAATTACAAGGGAAATTTTTGTAGAGGCTAGATACAACTGAGCACAGAATATACAAATAAATGATGCTACTAGCTATGACTGCAAAAATTTGTTAACAAAGTTTTTAGGCATCATCTCATGTTGCAACACACAGGTTTTCCCAGCATTTGCAATCTGTCCCACAAGCACATCATCTGCCTTGGTGACTGATAATGAGCAGTATAATAATCTAGGATGCACCCGAACTGGCAAAACTTTAAGCTGTGTAGGTACTCCACTGGTTTAGTGCTGTTGAACTTCTCCACCCACATTCCCATACTCACGTCTTCCATCTTGAACAACTGCACAGAGAAAATATTATTTCAACAGTCGGTCAAGGTTACACCAACCACCAAGACCTACACACTTGAGGGCACGCACAGAGACAGGCAAGCATAGATTCATAGATGCATGCCTGCCCATCACCTACACATGACACAGCCCCTACAAACAAGAGCGAAGCCATCACTTACTCTTAATTTATGGTTTTCAAACTCATTCACGATGGAATTTGCAACGTCAGATGACAAAATGTAGCCTGGACCATTTGCATAGGGTGGATAATCTTCCTCTGGCCACTCCTGAAACGCCCAAAAACAAAGATGCATCCACTCTTACAAATGTGTCATCAAGAATGTACAAAAACAAAGCAGAAGAACAAAGAATGCATAAACATAGAAACAACGAAATCATGAAGTCTATCAATACCTCATATGTCACTGCCCATTTACCGTAACGCAAGGGCTTATGGTAGTAGTTAATGTTCCCAATGTACAAGCTTCTGCCCTCGGGTACTTTCTTTGCTTCATCAATAACTGCATCCACTCTTACAAATGTGTCATCATCACACTTCATAACATACTTGGCAGATAGTTTGCGAGCCTGTGAACAACAAAACCCAATGAATGTCATGCCTGAAAATTATTAACACATTACTTAAGTTTGTGATTGTAACTATTACACTACTCACCCCATATTCGCAGATGGCAACAGTTTTCAACACAACAAGATCATAGTTATCCAAGTAAGGAACGATCACAATGTCACCAAAAAATTCTGCTTCTTTCTTTAACTCCACATTCACTTCCTTCCTTGCGCTCTGTTCACATATTAAATTGGAAAAGCGAAGGTATTTAGATCCTCCGACATAAAATTTACATGCTAAACAATTAACATTTTAAGAGCTCATGCTTAGACGGTTTTTGCTTACCAGTGCTACAAAGAAGCGAGCTACTACATTTGAAGATTTAACAAGATTATGCTGCATCCAAGATTTCCTCACAGCCATGCGCTCTGTGAAATGGTTACCTGCCGAAAGGATACCAATAAAAAGCTCCACAGGCATTTCAAGAAGAGGTGGAGCCTGCCATCTGCTTGACATCTCTAGATGTCTCTGAGGAGCAAAACTAGGATGTGATGTAGGCAAAGAAGCAGCAAATATCGAGTGGATATCAATGTCCCCGCTCAGAGTTAGTCCAGTGGCATCCTCAAGTGTAAATCCCTGTCAACATTATCACATAACCTTAAGAGCCACCAACATTCATCATGAGATCAACAAATTGTGGGACATTACTCACAGTGCGATAAGGGAAGGAGGTGATATGCTTCCCATCAACAGTAACATGATAACCCTCCAAACCAGCACTAAGAGTCAGAACAAAAAGGTTGTCCTCGGCAAATGGGAATGGCCAGTCAACAGTCACTTTCTTTGTTCGGCCTATTAGCCGCTTCAGCCACCATGTAGATTTAGACTGCTCTGACTGCTCATCATCATCACGGATCCACTTCTCACACTTCACCTGACCATCAACTGTAGGCAGTTTAATAGAATTACCCAATTAGGTGATAACTATAAAGATAAGTGAAGTTATAGAGCCAAGGGCAATTAGTTACTCTTAAGAAGTCTTTTAATGAAGATGAGCATGCAACTGCAAGGATATTATGGCCTCTGCTTCAAGTTACAAGCAAAAGAAGACGTCTCATATTGATAAAACAAAGTAGTTACATAAACACAGGCCATATTTTAATGAAGCATAAGATAAACTTGTTGCATTTTTTATTTTCTATCAGCACACTTGCATATTATAAGGCACAATCAAAATCACAGCCAAATGCTACATATACATCACCCACACGCAAACTTTCCAAAAAAAGAAAAGAAAAAAGAAAGTAAAATGTAAATAATCTATTTAACATTAAAATTTGTGCAAGTGTCATCTAAGAGTCTAACCAAGAAACCAAATTTCATTGTAATCAACTGAAATTTCTCCCTGTCACAATTTAAACTCCAATCTCAGCTAAGATTTATGTGTTCTATAGTCCAAAACCCGGGCAGTCACACATAAAGCACCCAATTGAACATTTCTCTACCTGATTAAATACATAGAGATTCAATAAATCACATATATATAATAAAAACCAGCAAACCACACTTCCATTCTACTTGGTTGATTGCTCTATTCTCTACCTAATATGTAACATCTAAGAGACTTCAATTTTTACCAATCACATAAACATACAGTCACCCAAAAAAAAGTACAAAAATCAACTTTCGATGCCCATGATAGGCTGCACAAAATGATTGCTTCCTCATTTTCATTGAAACAAAAAAACAAAATATGCAACACTAATCTTCTCCTTTACATGCAGACATCATATTCTAAGCAATCATTCTTTTCACAGTTACAATCAACCCAAAATCAGTCAATCCATAACTTTCCAGTCACTTCGCTATCCGAATTGAACCAGCAACAAAATGCTTTTTAACACTCAAATCGCCCTAAAAAACCATCACAAACTCTAACAAGACCAATGAAATCAATCCTATGAAAAATATAAGTATAATCATAACAAACACATTTTATCAGCGGGGCTACTCACCAGTCTCCTCATCAGCCTTGGACTTCCATCCCTCGCACCGCAAAGCCAAACCCCACTGCATCCTATAACAGGTGTTCTGTTCAATAACCGGCTTCCCGCTCCAATCCCCTTTCAACCTCGGATTGAAATGAAGAATCCGGGGCGGGTCCTCCCCTTCTACCGCCTTCAACCCCTGCAACTCCATCTTGAACTGCGAAACCATCGATTCGTCTCCGTCCTTCACCAACGCAATGTTGGAATCACCCTCCAGGTGCGCCGGTCTCGGCTTGCCCACCACAGTTATATGCGAACCCAGCGTGAGACCACACGGCAATATCATGACACTCCCATTGCTCAGAAAATCCGACCCGGATAGCGAAATCGAGTGTACACACGATTCGGATATGTTTTTGGATCTTTTCAAATCCAATACAAGCTTTCCTGATTCAAGTTCTCGCCACAACTTCCTTCCCACTCTATACGCAATTTTGGCCATCTTGTGGAGCTCCACGAACCCGGATTCACTACCAGGTTCGAAAGTCTTAGCGTCAAACGAAAGACCCGAAAGATATGTACTTTTTCTGTTGGACACGATGTTGGTGGGAGCGGTGATTTGGGTCTGAGTCGTCGGCGAGTCCGAATTCTGAAAAACCCAGTTCTTCAAAGGCCGAGACGGGGCTTTAAGGACTTGAAAATCTTCTTCTTTGGAGTCGAGTTCATGAGGACGACTCATAGTCGTCTCTTGCGAGACAGAACTGAAACCAGTTTTGAAAACTAATGGAATCTCTAAACCGACCATAAACAAGTACAACAAAACACCCACAAAGATCATAACTTGAATCGATCTTTTCCTGCTCAGAGAAACAAACATCTCCAATTTGTCTCTCTTGTATGATTTCGACAGAAATTTCGGCTTCTTCATTTTACAAAAACCAATCTTTTTTTTTCTGGTTGAAATCAGAACCCAAAAGAATTCTCTCAAAACTGAACAAGTTATTACAGGTTCTGGATATTCGAAATGAGTGAAGAAGAAATAGAGATTTATTGGGATTTTAAGAGAAAGTTAGGTGATCAAAAACTGAACACACAACACGTCAACACAAAACAACAACAAAGAGAGCTCGTGGAGAGGAGGAAGAAAGAGAGAGGAAATAGAGAGGGTTATTGTTGTTGTCGGTCCTTAATTATTTATAATTATATATTCTGTTTCCAAACTATTATTATTTTTCCTCTCAACGGTATACTTTTTGTAAGAAAAAAAATTAAAATCTTAATTAATCTCTCATTTAGAAATTAATAATATAATTTGTAATTAAAAGAAGTAAAAATGTATCGAAATTGGAAAAATCGAGTGCGTGTCAGCGTAAAAATTTCCGGCGCGAGATATTAAGTGAGGTGTCCACCAGTGACAGCATCTTCACTTAACATCTGGATTCTTTGATACCTTTATATTTTTAATTTTTATTTACAGTTACATCTAATTAATTTCATTCATTTAATTTAATTACCAATAAAGAAGTAAATATATAATAAAATTGACATAAGTTGAAATTATTGACTTCAATTATTGGATATTCCAAAATGAGTAATAGATTGCACGATTTAAATTAAATATGAAAAAAAGTGTCAACCTTAAAAAGGATAAATATTTGATATTTTAATAGATTAATGGTGATTTTTGCATTTTATGAAAATAAAAATAATAAATAAACTAATGGAAGTTAATGGGATTTGATTGCAATTTAATCTAAACCTTGAAAGGAAATATATAAAATTATTTTTGTATGGTTTCACTGTAACACTGTAAAAGGGTGGACTGAATCCAATAGAATAATTAATTTTCAAATCTAATTCTAACCTATTGACTGCTGACTTAGAATTAGAAAAATGTGAGGCATTAATGATTATGACCGTGAAAAATTGGTTTTGGTCTATTTTATGTGGTTAATGACTCGTCTTCACTATTTATTTCATTTATTTCTTGATTAAATGTTCCATTTGACAATTCAACGACGTACTTGAATTTAAAAACTGTGACCCACATTGATTTTCACTTTTAGAAGATGGATACACGGTTTTTGGATTATTTTGGAATTTCTGGTCCCAATGGTTTATTTGTAACGGGAAGAATTTTCTTGAACCACAACGAACCATAGCTTTTGAATTTTTTTTTTTTTTTAATTATTTTTTTAATTTTACGGTAAATTTTGATATTAAATAGTTAGATTAGGAATCTATTGGAAATTAATCTAGATCAAAAAATACGTATTTCTCCAAACATGTTGAATTCGAACCCTCAACCATTAATATGAAAGGTGAGCTGTACAATTAATTATGTTGTGACGTTATATGTATGAAACTTTGTATATATATATATATATATTTTTTTTCACAATATTTATTAATTTGAGATTTTTTATTTTTTTATTTTTTTTTTTATTTTAAGCTTTCACTATTATTAGGATTCAAACAGTTAACCTTGGAATCATTTACCCAAGTCTCAAACTCGTCAATCTATCGGTTGGCTTGAAACTTTGTAGTTATAAACTTATAACAAAACTTTATGGAATTTTTATTGAATTCTCTAATTGAAAGCCACACACACTAGTAGCTTTCAATTCAATCTAATTAAATATACAGGATTATTGAGGTTGGATTAATGAACTCACTGATACTTGTATTATTATTTTCAAGTTTTAGATAGATTCCACCAATTAGAATTGGAAAAAACAAATATTTTATATGATCGAGTGACAATTTTATAAGTATTTGAACATATGTTCTAAAATATATACGACTAAGACGAGTTAGACTTAGATGATACCAATGAAGCACCTCCATAAAAAATTAAACAAAATTGTTTTAGACACCAATATCAATACTTAATCAAATCTGTATTAAACCATAATTTAAAATATATTATTAATCAAATTTAATAATTTATGCTTGATGGCATGTTGAACTTATCATTAGAAATGACATAAAATTATGGTTTAGTCGGCTTATATATGTCTCTTACTCTGGAAAGTAAGTACCAAGCTTGAATTAGCTGTTTGCCACATGTGACACAGAAAAAATAATTGCAAGAATCATTCTAGCTTTCTCTTAATTAACTTTAATATGACCTAAAATGGTTCCTCTAGTTGGCATTTGTCACCACTTACCAGACACTTAGCAGCATTAATTGGTTGGAATATGAAAATTATGTGTTATTCATTGTCACTGATTGGTATAATTTGGAGTTTAGGACCCATGTTTTGCTTCTTTTGGGTTTTAAATTTTTAAATCTTTCGTGGGATGGTCTCACCGCCGTCTAATCAAGTTTCTCAATTTTATACAACTTCAATCAGTTTTTCTATGGTCAGTTCGTCCAGATGTAAAATATATCATGACGAAAAATGTGGACCATAGATTATGAAGAATTTTATATCAGGACGAAGAATGTGGACCATAGATTATGAAGAAGTTTTGATAAGTTCATACGCTTTGAGTCAAAGTATGTAAATCTAATGGTCCACATTTTTCGTCATGATCTATTTTATATCAGAACGAATTGACAATAGAAAAATTACAACTTTAATATTAATTGGTCAACTTGATTGGACGGTCTCACCACCTGGAGGTGAGACCATCCCACACAAGTTTTTCTCCTTTCTAAATGTAACTTGCCTTGGAAATAATAATTTCTTCAGCAAGACATCTGATTTGGTATTCTGAGGATGTCAATATGACTTAAAAGACAATCCACTTTATGCTGATGTCCAAAAATATGGTCTATTAAATGTCAGTTCCCAACAAGTTAGAGGAAACAAAAAAAGGGAATATCTGGACTTACATGGTTTTAGGGAGAGTTATGCCTTTGTCCAATCCTTCTTGTGATATGTTTGCATGAACATTAGGACATAGAAAGTACATATGAAGATAACCACCGCCCAGTGTAAATTGGTGGTCAAAGATACTCATTTACCCGGAGAAACTACTAGGGGTTCATGTAGCCCGTTCTGAATTAATCGTATTCTGGACTGGAGCAATGAACCTATTTGAAATGACTCATTTCGTAACAGAAAAGCTATGAAATTGAATTCTTACTGAGGCCTCTTCCTCATAAATTAACTATTCTTTTCTTATAAAAGGAAAAAGTACTGGGAATTGACTGAAGTAGTGACTCTCCATGATTCCATAATTGATTCCGGTTCAAAACTAGAAAAATGCTATGGTAAAACTGTTCAAGTTGCCGCATTTTCATATACAGTTTGGACCGTTTGTGTTTTACTTATATGAAATGGGGTTTGATGCTTTATAATGTCTGAAAAACCAGAATTTCAGACCATTATACAATGTATATATTCTCGTGTTATGCCATAGTATTCAGGTTTGATTTGCTTTGCAAATACACAGACTTAAGTGTTGTATATCATGAATTTCAGACCATTATAAAATGTATAGATGCACAACAGTTTTCACAGCTACATACATCATGCAGATATGGTGATTGCAGCTTGCAAGTACACCCACATAAGTGTTGTATAATATTTCTTCATTTATTAACTCACATTTCTTGTTTAAAATAGTTGTTAATTCTCATCTAACTTGTGATTGTCAGGAGTGTACGAGTATGGTGTGATTAGATAGCAAATGAAAAATTCATAGCAAACACGAAGATGCCATTCATCATGCAAGTTTAGGTTAAATGGGAGCAAGTTCACATGCTTTTCTTGCCTCCACACTTGTTAATTGTTATACCTTAAAACCACACATCTTTTAACTCCTCTCAAAGGGCATTAATTGCCAAGCAAGTTTCAATTTCCTTAACTATTATTATCATAAACTTGTTTCTCTCTTTTATTTTCTGTTTTTGTTTTTGTTTTCCATCTATGTTTTTATCAAATTTGGATCAAAAGGATAAGATGGAGAGACCTCCATGTGATGACAAGTTGAATGTGAAAAAGGGTATTTGGACTGCAGAGGAAGATGCAAAGATACTTGCATACGTATCGAAACATGGAGCTGGTAACTGGACTGCTGTTTCGAAAAAAGCAGGTTAATTTGGATGTTCTGTGATGTTTGATTTGAGTAGTACTTATAGTAGTAGTAGTATTGTTATTATACACTCCCAATTCTGAAATTCATGTCGTCAGACTAACTAATTTGATTTTGTGTACGAAAATTCAACGCCATATGGGAACGCGTTTTCCAGGACTTAGGAGGAGTGGGAAGTGTTGCGGACTTAGGTGGACTAATTACCTCAGGCCAGATCTCAAGCATGACAGCTTCACACCCCAAGAAGAGGAAATAATTATCAGGCTTCATGCAGCCAGTGGTGGCAGGTCAGTTCTGTGTTACATTTTGATCATTTTTGTTACATTTTGAAGCCAAAGCCTTGTTTTTCCATGCCTGTCCTGAATTCATATATATATATATATATATATATATATTTTTTTTTTTTTAAACCGGGACATTGCCGGACTGAATGATCCAATGAATTGTGTGGACTCAGGTGGGCTATCATAGCGCAACAGCTTCAGGGAAAACAAACAATGATGTGAAGAATTACTGGAACACCAAGCTGAGAAAGACCCTGTCACTCACAAAACTTACTCTCAAATCCTGATTGATTCTGGCTGCAAGTCAAATCAACAATGAGAATAATAGTACTACACAGATAAAAGAATGGATTGTGGAGCAGTCCCAAGCTATGAGTTTCCTGACCTTTTGGAAGATCAATGCTTCTACAATTGAAATTTTCTCAAAGCCAATCTAGAAAAATAATAAAAATAATAATTCAGATTTGTATCAAGAGTTTTCCATGCTTTTCTGGATTTGTAATAGGAAAGTTTTCAGTATGTTTGCAGCAAATGTAATATTGCTGGATGATTAATTAATACTTTCAAAATCCCTAATCTTTACAGTTTACTGGTCTTATCATTTTCATTTTATGAAATACACATCAAACTTTTGGGTTACTTGCAATGCTATTTTCAATTTCTCCAATCATGGCAAGTTAAAAAAAAAAATAATACTAATTTTTGTGTGATGCATTAATTTAAATTTACAATGTTCCACACACAAATGCTAATGTTACCCTGGACTCAATGCTTCTAAAACCAGACCAAACATTAATAATCAACAAATGCGCATCAAAATAACTGAACTACAATAATCCATAACATATATTTCCTGATCTGCAATTCATGTCGTCAGACTAACTAATTTGATCTTGTATATGCGTTAAGGGAGCACGTTTTCCAGAACTTGGGAGATCTGGGAAGAGTTGCAGACTCAGATGGACTAATTAGATCAGGCATGACATCTGAAAATCAACCAGACGATTAATTTTTAACTTTAAAATGTGCCAAAATGGTTCCTCTAGTTGGCATTTGTCATCAGCCACTTGCAGCATTGGCTGGAATATGAAAAATCTGTGTTGTTCATTGTCACAGATTGGTAGTTTGCTATGTATAATGATTTTTTTTCCCAGCAACCAGACAGATTCTAACTGGAATTCAGAGATTCTTGCTTTTACTATTTATAAAAATATGGAGAGAAATCGCTTGGGAGACTGCTTTTACTGTTTTCTTTTTTCAAATTGGGACTTTCGAAGTGTAACTTGCCTTGGAAATAATAATTTCTTCAGCAAGAAATCTGGTTTGGTATTCTGAGGATCTCAATATGACTTAAAAGACAAGCCACTTAATGTTAATGTTTAAAAATATGATCTATTAAAGGTCAGGTTTCCAATAAGTTAGAAGAAACAAAAAAGGGGAAAATCTTGTCTTCCATGGGGCATGGCCTGCAGGGAGAGTTATGCTTATATCCAATCTTTCTTGTGATCTGTTTGCATGAACATTAGGACATAGAAAGTACATATGAAGTTAAATACCGTTCAATGTGACTTGGTGGTAAAGGGCACTCATTTAGCCTGGGAAACTGGAAGATCATGTAGCCCATGCTGGATTAATCGTATTCTGAGCCGAAGCAATGAACCTATTTGAAATGACTCATTTTGTACCAGAAAAGCTGTGAGGTTAAATTCTTACTAAGGCTTCTTCCTCATAAACTAATTATTCCTTTCATATCTATGGAAAAAATACTGAGTATTGACCGAAGTAATGACTATTCCTGATTCCATAATTGAATCGTATCTGGCTGCATCCCATTTGCCCCTATTGAGACTCCTCCTGGAAGAGTGGTATTTTCATACACTATGAAATGGGGTTCGATGCTATATAATGTCTGAAAAACCAGAATTTCAGACTACTATACAATGTATATATTCTTATGTTATGTCCATAGTATTCTGGTTTGATTTGCTTTCAGAGATACTTACTAACATGATGCATAACAGTTTTCACAGCTACAGATATCATGCAGATATGGTGATTGCAGCTTGCAAGTACACACACATAAGTGTTGTGTAATATTTCTTCATTTATTAACTCACATTTCTTGTTTAAAATAGTTGTTAATTCTCATCTAATTTGTGATTGTCATGAACTTAAACTTGAAGTCATTTTCTTTTGCAGAAGCAACTAATTAATCAATCTAATCAATAGTTTAGGTTAGTTTTTTTATTCTATGTTTAACCAAAAAATTCACCCGATTCGAACCTGACTCGAATGCTCTTCTAGAGCCAAAGTGTATGAGTATTGTATGGTTAGAGCTGCAAATGAAAAAATTCATCGTAAACACGAAGATGCCATTCATCGAGCAAGCCCACATGCTTTTCTTGCCTCCACACTTGTTATACCTTAAAACCACACATCTTTTTACTTCCTCTCCTTCTCTCTATCTCTCAAAGAGCATTAATTGCCAAACAAGTTTCAATTTTCTTAACTATTATTTCATAAACTTTTGTTTTCTATTTTTCTGTTTTTGTTTTGTATTTATATTCTTGTCAAATTTGGATAAAAAAGATAAGATGGTGAGACCTCCATGTTGTGACAAGCTGAATGTGAAAAGGGGTATTTGGACTGCAGAGGAAGATGCAAAGATACTTGCATACGTATCGAAACATGGAGCTGGTAACTGGACTGCTGTTCCGAAAAAAGCAGGTTGTTTTGGAGGTTCTGTGATGTTGTTGATTTGAGTAGTACTAGTAGCTAGTAGCGTTATTATTGTTATTATAAACTCCTGATTCTGCAATTGTTGTCAGACTAACTAATTTGATTTTGTGTATGGAAATTCAACGCGTTTTTGGGAGCGTGTTTTCCAGGACTTAGGAGATGTGGGAAAAGTTGCAGACTCAGGTGGACTAATTATCTAAGGCCAGATCTCAAGCATGACAGCTTCACACCCCAAGAAGAGGAAATGATAATCAGGCTTCATGCAGCCATTGGCAGCAGGTCAGTTCTGTATCACATTTTGATCATTTTCATTACATTTTGAAGCCAAAGTCTTGTTTTTTTTTTTTCATGCCTGTCCTGAATTCATATATATATATATTGAAACCAGGACATTGTCGAGTTGAATACTTGAATGGTTCTGAATTCCTATCTTGAACATGTAAACATTTGATCTGATGAATTGTGTGGTATGATCAGGTGGGCTATCATAGCGCAACAGCTTCCAGGAAGAACAGACAATGATGTGAAGAATTACTGGAACACCAAGCTGAGAAAAAAGCTTTCTGACATGGGAATAGACCCTGTCACTCACAAACCTTTCTCTCAAATCCTGGTTGATTATGGCAACATTGGTGGACTCTACAAATGCGGAAACCGAATAGGATCTCTTAACAGAGACATGATCAAGAATGCATTCATGTCAAAATCACAGCACTTGTATCAGCCATCACCACCTCCTCCAGGATTCTCAAACATCAATAGTCATCTGATGATGTCAACAACAATGGCAGTTTCATCGCAAGCTGAGTCAATAATCCCAGGTGGCCTCTTGAACAACACCAGTGACAACATGATCATGAATAGCCTTGGTAATTACAGCATGAATTCTTCTGTCGATCTTCTCACTCAGCTTCAAGCCATAAAACTGGTGACAGAAGCCTCTAATTGTGCTAATAATATGTCAGCCCAATTCTACCACGAAGGCTCGTTGTTGTCGTCATCATCATTGTCATTACCTTCTTCTTCTTCTTCTTCTTCTTCATCATCATCAACTTGTTCCACAGCAGGACAAGAGAAGTCACCACTAAATTTCAGTTGGCAAGATTTTCTTCTCGACGAAGATGCCCTTCTATCTACTGATCCACAAGAGCGAAACAACATAGTAGAGCAGTCTCAAAATGTGATATTTCTGCCAAATCAGATCAACAATGAGAATTATAATACTACACAGACAAATAACACAGTTCAAAGAATGGATTATGGAGCAGTCCCAAGCTATGAATTTCCTGCTACATCATCCGGTGCAAGTTCATTTGTCGAAGCCATGGTAGACCGAGAAAATGAGATGTTCCTGGAGTTTCCTGACCTTTTGGAAGATCCATGCTTCTACAATTGATTTTTTTTTTCTCAGAGCAAAAAAAAAAAAAAAAAACAGACACTATTAATAATTCACATTTGTATCAAGAGTTTTCCATGCTTTCCTGGATTTATACTATGAAACTTTTCAGTAAGTTTGCAGCAAATGTAATGATGCTGGATGATTAATACTTTCAAAATCCCTAATCTTTACTGTCTACTGATATTATCATGTTCAATTTATGAAATACACATCAAACTTTTGGGTTACTTTCAATGCTATTTTCAATTTCTACAATCATAGCAAGGAAAAAAAAAATACGAATATGTTCATTTCATTGTATGATGTATCACATTAATTTAAATTAGGGTAATTTCACTAAAGTCCCTACTCTTTGTATGAGATCAATTGCTATTTATTTTTTGGTTTTAACATTTAATTTGATTTGTTTTTCTTTAAAAAATATATATATTTAAATTGTTTTGGTTGGCTTTTAATATTTAATTAACAGTTATCAAACAATTAAAAAATTAAAAAAATTATAATATTGAGGGGTGATTTAGATATTTTGTAATATTTGACTTCTAAATTTTATATCTTTAATTAATTAGTTTTTAATTATTTTAATATTTACAGCATTTTTAAAAAATAAAAATTAATAAAACATTGAAGAAGGGCATTTTGGTCATTTTATCATTTAGTATGGTCAACTGTCAGTCAAAGGTTAGTCAAAGGTATTTTCTTGTAATTTTGGCAAAAATGGATTATACCTCATATATGTGTTAAAGTCGGGGTATGTTTGTGCAATTTTTCCAAAAAATACTAATATTTTCATTTCATTGTATGATGTATCACATTAATTTAAATCAGGGTAATTTCACTAAAATCCCTGCTCTTTGTAAAATATCACCTATTTATACATCTTTGTCATATTAGTAACTTTAGTCCCTTATTTTTCTAAAATACATCACTTTAGCTTATTTGATCAAAATACTAGCAGTCAACTCTAACTATATATAAAAAAGTACAATTTTACCCAACTAGATTGAAACCCTTGAGAGAAAAATATTTTATTGAAAAAAAAAAAATACAATCGAAATATAGGAACAAGAACCGAACCCCAAAAATAAATCTTTAAAAACAAAGTAATTACGAAAAGACGGAGAAGTAAACCACCAAGTTTTATAAGCAAGAGAAAAACTATGAGAGACTAATCCATTGACAACTCAATTGTAGATCTAGCGGTCTACAATCGTTAGGAAATAAATTTTACATTATGATTATTAAGAGTTAAAGCTTGTACGTGATTAAAAACGAAATTTATTTAATTTTTGCTGTTATTATTGACAATTTTCACATCTATTTTTTCTTTTTAATGTACTCACATTTCGCTTTTATTTTTGTCAATGTTAATAGGTTTTGAACAAATCATATAACAATCTATAACTACAATTTATGAAATTTATTACAATTTCCTTTTTATTGTTTTGAACACGAATCATGTATTTAACTCAAACACCATCGTCTAATGTGCTTTAATGTTAAAAAATATTCATTCAGTCTAGCAATATTTAAATTTGAGTTGTTATACCCTAATGTTAAAAAATATTCATTCAGTCTAGTAATATCTAAATTTGAGTCGTTATACCCGGTTATATATATATATATATATATAGATTTTTCAAACAAGAATATCGTTAGCTTTTTTCTTTAAATTTTTTTTTTAACTATATAGTATATAGTATATACCATGTACCTTACTTTTTGTTCAGCGAGAACGACAAGTCGTT
Organism: Acer negundo; assembly: GCA_035582765.1. Lineage (NCBI taxonomy): Eukaryota > Viridiplantae > Streptophyta > Magnoliopsida > Sapindales > Sapindaceae > Acer > Acer negundo. The sequence goes on from CM069238.1 coordinate 32,300,002, forward strand.
TTCATTTGACCAGAAATAACCAGAAAAAACGAACCCCGTGTTGTTTAGAGACAAAGATGTAAAAACGGCGTCGTAATGCAACACTGATAATGAATATATTATTCTAATAACCAGAGAACCGAAAAAACACAGAGAAGAGAAGAGAAGATCAAAGAATCGAAAACGATGGTGGCGATATCTCTGTACAGAGGAAATCTCCACAGGGTCCCAGACGTGCCTCGTCGATGGCTCATGCCGACCCCCAAAATATCTCTTAAAGACTTCAAAACCCTCTTATGCCGTCGTAACCGAGCCCTCTCTCGCGTTCGCTCCACCGCCCCTGCTGAGATTACTGTAAACCCTAACCCTAATCCTAAACCTAATTCGAACTCTAAACCACAACCTGAACCAGAGAAACCCAGCCTGCCTCCTCCTCAGCCCCAATCGGAGTCCAAGAAGGCTGATGATGGTGAAGTAAAAGATGACAACGCTAAAATTGAAGATGCCAATTGTTTGGTGAAACGGGTTGCTGAAGCTTCGGTTTCACCGGAAAAAGCGGTTTGTTCTGAGGATGTCGATGGGAGATTGCAGGCCGTGAAGGTGGAGGAGGAACAGACTGAGCCGATGAACCCTAAGCAGGTATTGAAAATTCCCATTTTCGAATTTCTTTCTGATTATTTTTTTTACTGTTAAGTTGCATTAATGTGTATTTAGCTTCTTTTAAAATGTAAATTCTGTAACTGGAACTGGGTATGTTTATAATGGATGATCAAGATATTGGTATGCATCACTATATTGAGAGCGAGATCATTTGGGAAAATATTTTTGAGAAGCATAACAGTATAGAGGAGTAGTTTAAGAAATTTCATCATTTTCTGAATATAAATTGAATTGTAATGAAAAAAAAATGTTAATCGGATTGATACATAAATATTTGAATGTCCAAGTGTTGTGAATCTTTTTTTGAAATTGGAGCATGGTTGAATTAAGATTATCAAGATATTAGTTTTATATGAGGCGGTATTAGAATATGTTCTGTCCGAGTGATCTTGAGGCATAACTTCAAATTGTAATAAGTGGGTTGTGTACCAACTAATTTTAAAGTCTTGAGTTTATCTCTTTCTGAGCAATCTTTTGTTATTTGTTTGTTTATGTTTACTTGCTAGACAAGTGAGAAGGTGGAAATGTTAGATGAGAAAGAGAAAAGGAAAAAGGAAGTTGAGGAGAGGCTTCAAACTTTGAATGCAAAAAAGCATGATCTAGTTCAAGCTCTGAAGCAAGTAAGCTTTGATTTCTCTCCTTATCTTGATTTAGGCAATAGAGATGTGGATATTATGACCTAGTTCATTCTCATTTAGAGTGGAAGTTCAGTGCTTGAGGAAGTAATTGGTGGTTCTTGACAGATATTGAAAGCTGAGGAGGAATTAAAGAGACGGAGTGTGCAAGGAATGGCGACTCGCACACCTGGTCCACTTCAAGTGGATACCACAAATGACTCTGGATTGATGACTAGGCTTGCTAATACACCTAGGACTGGCTCAGAGGCAAATCTTGGTGGTGATGTGGAAGGGGTAGAGAATGAAGATGCTTCAAACCAAAATACTCAATCTCGCCATATGCTTAGAATGAGCAGCATGTCACCATCTTCAGAGTCTCCTCTTAGAAGGCCTGCCTTTTTTCAACACAATGTGGTAATAGAGCTCTATTACTAACTTTTTACCCAATTACTCAAGTGCCCAAGCATGTTGCAGCTTATCTTTATGAATTTTCTTTTGTTTCTTCAATATTATATGATTACTTTAGAACCATGGTTTAACTTTAATATCCTGAATGGATTTTTCATCGTTCAAACTTTTTGAGTTTTTCAATAATTCATATGATTGAGAAGAAGTGTATTCTGAACTACACATATACTCAATTGGCTCTCATTTTGTTTACATTTATGGGCCTGCTTACTAGAAAACGTAAATCATTGATATTTGTATTGCATAAACTAATCTGCTCTTTTTAATTCTGGTAAAGAGTAAGCGCTTTCACCTGGTAATTGCTAGATTGTAAAACATCTTCTGCTGATATTAGTTGCTTGGAGGTTATTACTTATCGGTGATTATATGAATTATGCCCTGGCTATTTGACTCCAGACTTTTTAATGCATGCTACTACACCTAGGAGTCTAGGACTGGCTTGAAAGGTTCTCATTGCTTGTGTCTGCAGTTGTGTGATTACCTTTATACCTTTAGCAATTCATATAACAAGGTCAGTGCTGAGCTCAGCTAGAGTCGCAAATATGTAGCTTTTATGTTTTTCTTTGAGGGTGGGATGCATTGTTGTGTTTATAAAGTTAGGACGTTGTTGGAGAAGATTGTCAACATTACTTTCCAAGGTATGGCCAATCCAGTTAGTTAAATGTTGCACTAGATGCTATTAAGTAATATGCGCAATGCTACCAGCAGTCGCCTAGGCGACTGCTGGAGGACAGTCACTCCTCTCGGAGCGTCGCATGTCCATTTTTTTTTTAATTTTGTTTTACTGGAAACTCTCAAATTTTACTTTTGGAAGCCTATGTAATGGACAAACGATCTCAGATTTGAACTCATAATATATCGTTGGAATTGTCTCAACAAATTCTACTATTTTCACAACATTAAAATAGTTTTTCCACATTTTTTTTTCTTTTATGTGTCTTTCAATGCAATCTATAGATTACAAATTGATTTTATTTGATTAACTTGAAATTAGGATGTTGGACACTTTTGGAACGTAATGGGCAAACGATCTCAGATTTGAGCCCATAACATATCGTTGACATCGTCTTGGCGGAAATTTCTTAAATGAACTCATCATAACAAACCGTACTAAAAAAGAAAATGGACATTTAAACGTTATTAATATCAAAAAATACTGCCTAAAAATGAAAAGAAAAAAAATCAAAAATGAAGGCCGAAACGACTTAATTTGGGAAAACAGTTGTGCATCACAAAAGTTTCCTTAATGAAAATAGTAGTGTTCGTCGAGACGATTCTAGTGATATATTATAGGCTCAAATCCGAAATCATTTACTTATTAGTTAGTACGCAGGCTCCCAAAAGTAAAATTTGAGATTTGCCGTTTTGAAAAAAGAAAAAGAAAATTGGACACATGTTGCTTCAAGGGGAGCGACTGTCCTCCAGCAGTTGCCTAGGTGACTGCTTGTAACATTGCTCTTAGTAATATTCTTTTTACTTATCATTTTGTTTAATTGTAGAAGTGTAAACTGTTTAGTTCAGAGACTAGCAACATATCTGATTTGATCAAATCTTTCATTTCTATCCCTTCAAAACTGCCTTTCTTATTACACACATGTATTCATTTCAATGCAGATTTACTTCTTGTGAAGCTGTGTCTCTAAATTGGATGAATGCATAGATTTACATTGATACCAACTTTGTATATGATTTGTTGCCTGTATCCATCAATGATTGTGAGGCCTGTTATTAATTTTTCAGTTATTGCTCTTGCATTTAGGTTCCACACCCTTCTCGAGCAAGTTTGGGGGCCATTGGCAGTCCATCACGCTTTGCTCCTACAAGCCATCAAGGGCATCCTGGAAATCTACCTGCAGTATCTGTATCAGGAACAAACTATATTGCATCGTCCCCTTCCCCTGCAGCATCCGGTGGAACATCTGTATTTAGAGAAGCTCGGCAGCCCAGTCCATGGAATTAGAAACCTACATGCATCTGCGTTCATGAATCCTCCTCTATTTCTGTATCAGAGGTTAATATCTAATCATGCAGTTGTCGTCCTGATAAGCATATCCAGTGTACAGTGGTATGAATCCTGTGGTTAACATATCCTGCTAATTTTCCCTGCCATTTCCATAATCTTTGTGTGAAGGAATCAGAATGTCCTGTTTCCAGTGGCATGTTAGTTCATCAGGTCAAGAATAGCCGGAAACCTGTCTTTGGTGTATCTTGTATCCTGTACCTAAAGCCTAAACAGAGCAACACCGGGATTGTGACGTTGTAAATTCAAATTTGTCTAAATCCTTACATAGATTTAAGATTTTTCATAGTTGCATTCTAGAAAAACTATCTTGCTGTCAATATCTGAAACTCTCAGAAGTGAATCTATTAGAGAAATTTATGAATCAACTCTGTGTTTCCCATCATGAGAGTAGTTAACAGGAACTGAGAATGAGCAACATCATTTACAGTATTTGAATTCAAATTTTAGCTGCATCCTGAACATCTCTGTGATCATTGGAATCTTATTATTCATGTGATTTGGATGCTGTGCAGGCATGTGCCTACATGATTTTTATAGATTGGAAAAGGAAAATATTCAATTTCTGTCCCTTTCTTTTCATGTGATTTTTGTTTGTATTTGCTCAATGTATGCAGGAAATGTCTTGAAGCAATGCACCAAAATTTGTGTGAAATTGAAATAAACAAATAAACCATTGTAAACGAGGTCAAAGATATGAGAAGACCCCTCATTTTAATGCCAATTACGGTTATTATTATTATTATTATTTTTTTTTTTTGTTCTTAATGACATGGAAGAAATTTTGAAACTTAATTTGATCTCCATTTTTTTAAGAAGGTTGGACACGGATTCTTAACAGGTAAAAAGAAGGTTTGGTTGTTGTCTCCAAACGGCTTTTCCCTCTTTTTGGGTCTGTATCACTTTGTGTAAGCAAATGACCCCACTTTTATTTTTGGCCATTTTTGTCTTTTGGTCTCTCACTTTTATGACGCCCCTAGATTGTTAGGTTAGTGTGGTGTGGTATCTAATATCTTCCTTAGATTAACAGTACTCTCTGAAGCACGTGATTATTTCTCCAAACAGATCAAGTCAACGGTCAAACCTCATCACATACCCCCATTACCTTCCAACTCTTCCTATGCATGTTACAACAAAACAGCCCTAGATCTCACCACACCAGTCCCAAATCCCAATCCAATCAACCCCCACACACTCAAAACCAAACAAAACAAACACAAACTGAAAAAAACAATTTCCTTCTTCATTCATTTCCTTTCCTCATCTCCTCCTCCACCTCCATGGAACACCATAGGCGCACCATAGCAGCACCAGACCCTAACCCATCTTCCACCATGGATCCCACCCTCAAAAACCAAACCTTTAAGCCTCACAACACCTCCAAAACAAGCCACCACCACCCAACAGCAGAAGCAAACCCAGATTCCTCAAAACCATCAAAGACAAAACCCTTTTATTACATGACCAACAACAGGTTATCAAGATTGAGCCTTTATAACAACAGCAGAATCAATTCATCACAGAAACACATCACTAACCCACATAGTACTACTGTAGACATCCGTTTGCAAGCCAAAGCTATGACTCTTTCTGCTGATGCTGCTGATTCTTCTTCCAAGTTTTCTCTACAACCCCAGAAAAGAGCTGTTCAGAGCAAAACAACAACAAAGGAAGCATCTAAAGAGATGGTCAAGAAATCTTCAAAAGGAGGGTCTTTTAAGAGTAAAAAGAAGGAGGCTCCTGGAGAGGAAATTGATAGTAAGAAACTGTTGTTTGTGAAAGATAAAGATGTGAAGGATCTGTTTCATGAAAAAAATAATGTTAAGAGATTTTCGGTTTCATTGGGCAGAAGAAGATCCTTAAGTGGTGCACAAGTGGAGTTGTCAGATGTTCTTGCAAGTTGTGGAGTGAAAATTGTTTCAGTTGATATGCCACCGTTTATGCAGATCCATGCTGTTGATTTTGCAAGAAAGACTTTTGATAGCTTAGAGAAATTCACTGCCAAAACACTTGCACTCACTCTCAAGAGGGTATAATTACTGATTACTGATTACTGATTACTAATTGCAAAGTCATCTTTTTTATTGATTGGTTTTTGGTAATTGAAATTGATGATTGTTTACTAATTGAGCTTGTGGGGTTGTGGTTCTTTTTTGCAGGAGTTTGATGGGGTATATGGACCGGCGTGGCACTGTATTGTGGGGACAAGTTTTGGGTCTTTTGTCACACATTCAGTTGGTGGGTTTCTTTATTTCTCAATGGATCAAAAGATGTATATCCTCTTGTTTAAGACCACTGTACAAAAAGCAGATTGAAATTGATGAATTCTAAGCTAAAGCATTTCTGCTTTCTTTTCTAGTCTAGTAGTATAGAAAGTTTTTACAAAGTTCAAAGCATTGTTGTATTCTCTCATTTATTAGTATCTTTTGTACATTGGCTTGGCTCAGGAAACAATATAGCCATATAGGATATGAAGAATTTTATCTTATACTTCAGTTTACATTTATTTGGCAGATTCTATGAGACATTTACATATATATTACTTTGATGATTATTAAAGTTAGAAATAGTGAACCCATTTACTAGTTAGTCATCATAACTTGTTTAGTTCTGTCTTAGTTGAACTATAATGTTGTTTTCTCTGCTTTTAAAAGTCCATTCAAGTTGCCTTAACTGTTGGAACAATCTGCAAATCTACTAGCAACATCATAGAATCATATGCATTTAAATTTTAAAGGGCATGAATTGAAGTTGCTTAGTAGTGTGTTATTGACATATAGACTATATAGTAGCTTCAAGAGTGTGAAGTTTGATTACTTTTTTGTTGATTAAAAATGGCAGAGTGTTGCTTTGATTGAGTTTGCCACCAACCCATCCATTGTAATGAAGATGTGGCGTGTGTTGTGGTTGATCAAACTTGACTATGACTGAGAGAAATAATTCACAAAGTCAATAATTTCACGTTTTTCACTTATGAGACTGAGAGTAATAATGGGTCATGTCCTGGAAAGGCATTTATTTTGGAATTATGACGACGATGAATCGTTGATGATTGTCAGATTTTGTTTCTTACTAGTTACTACTACTAACAGCTCTATAGTCTTTAACTTGATATTGGCAGCAAATTTTAGTAGATATTGTTCATGGTATGGATTTCCAGTTTGTGATTATCCAGAAGCAGGTCCAATGAGATTATTTGAAGAAAATCTGAAAATTTTCACTGATCTTTTTGACGGTCAGAAAAGCTGGCTTGGCAGGATGACGCTCATTCAATCTGGTAATGACCCACGAAAAGAAATACAGACAAGCAAATAAAAGGAATAGTAGATTCAAACAATTTTGACAGGTCTGGTCCTGGCAAATTATTTATTTAGCATGAATGATGGGGGTCCTCCATTCAATCATGAAGTGGGACATTTTCTTCTCTCAAAATGTCTAGAGAAAGTAGCTATAAACCATTAACCCAAGTAGAGTAGGTTATAATTTTATTGCCCAACTCAAAGGGTTTACAAAAACTAAACTTGATAATCAGTCTTGCATCAAACTTGATTGGTTTCTCATTCTCTTTGTCTTGTTGTCTATTTGGTTAGGTTTATTTTTTGAGTAAATAATAATCATGACTTTGGTTTGATTTGTATGAGTTACAAGGATTTGTCTATTTGGTTTGGTTTGGTTTGATTTGATTTGACTGGAACTGCATAATAGTGTTAGTAGCTTTCATTGCAACATCCCTTCTGCTAGTACTTTAAAAATTAAAAAATAAGCAATAATGGCCAAAGTCATTGTTTCTGAGGGAAATTCCTATTTGTTTGATTCGACAATTATCATCTTTTGCTTTGATAAATAGTGTGTTAGGTTATTTTTGTTTTGAATTTGAAAGGATTTGGTTTTTCGTATTTGTCATATTTTAATTAATAGTTCCTACTATTAAGTGATCTCAACTTTTGCTAATTGAAATCCTACTATTTATATATATATATATATATATAGTAGGATTTGTTTTTTTTTTCCCAGTTTGTATATTTATTTGTTATTATTTAACTTGAACGCTTTTCAGAACAATACCAAAATAAGATTGTGTAGTTTTGTAACTTATAAAACCAATTTGTTACAACATATATCATATGTGTTGTACATATGAAATATAGATGGTGAGATATGTTGTTATAATTTATAAATAAATTATGTATATGTTATGTTTACCAAAACAAAACTAACAATAATAAAAATAAAGTTAATATGATTAAACAAGACTTTAACATCCGAATTCGACTAGATTCTTATAATACTGGAGTCATTTGTTTTATATTAATTCTTGTTTCGTACGTGTTTACTAATCGGGATATAAATTAAAAAGGAATCAAATCTGTTGGATATGGCTCGTATTTTCCAATGGTTACAGAACAATGATTCAACCAATGAAGAGGTGAGAACATTTGGAAGTAAGAGATCTTGTTTGAGGGAGGCTTGAAGACTGAAGAAAAACTAAAGAATCGGATTTTAGAAAAAATCACGGCGTAGACCGCGGTACGGACAGAAGTGCGCAGACAACGGTATGAACTACGACACATTCTAGTGTGATCACATGGTTTAGACAGCGGCATAGGCAAAAGGCACCAACCTTGATATTATGAGCGATGGATTCCGCGGTGTAGGGTACGGGTTGCAAACCGTAACCCAAACCGCGGTAATAACAGATTTTACCTAGATCATGAATGCCATAGCTTCTTTTCCTATCATTAAAGGCCCAGAGCTCGCACAATAACTTGGCCCAGTTTTAGTCCCATAATCAGTTAAACCATAAGGCCCCATTTCCTCAACTGGACAGATAGAGTCTACTATTTGATGGCCAAGTCTTCCTGTTGACCACTCAACTTAATCTTTTGGATCTCACAGGTAATTGGATTAGGCCCACCACATATATTAAGATCCTGGTTTCTAGGACAAGACCCGTATCTTGGTCATTTAATATTTTAATGGCGGATCCATACTTAGAGATGTACATTTTTTCCTGGGCTCCAATTCCGCGCATCCTCATCCCCATTTAGAGATTTTTTTTTTTTTTAAAAAAAAATGGAGAAATGGGGGGGCATGGGGATGAAAATCATCCTCAAATTGAAATGGGGATGGGGATGGGGGACCCCTCCCCATCCCCATTTCCCCATTTTCCCCACAATTATGTTGAAATGGGGATGAGGATGGGGGGAGGTCCCCTATCCCCTATCCTCATTTCCCCTAAACATATATAAATATAATTATAATATATATTTTTAATTTTTTTATTTATTCTTTGAAAACCTTAACTCCCTAAGTATATATATACATTTTTTATAAAATGCAATAATGAATTTTATTTTGTATTTGTAATGGAATGTTTGTTTTTTTAATTTAATTTATAAATTTTAGTCAAATGTGAAAATGAGGGGACGGGGAAATAGATAAACGAAGAAAAGCAGGGAAAATAAGGAATTGGGGATGGGGATGGATATAGATCCCCCCAAAATTCCCCATCATCGGGGGGTATGTGAAGTGGAGATGGGGATGGGGGAACTTATATCCATCCCCATTCCCCAAATGTGCATCACTATCCATACTTAAATCAGTGTCCGCCAAGATGACTTCTTTAGCAGTCTCTTTTATGTTTCTTCCAGGTTCTCCTCGATCATTGGTTCAAAGCTCTTAAGATTTGCGTCACCTTTCTCTCTGGCGCCCAAATTCCTCAGCCTAGTAGACCCTGACTTCCCAGTTGAGCGTAGGAATTACTGTTGCCACCTCCTTTGCCGAAAATTTCTGAAACTGTTGAGTCCTCCAGCTTCCTTCAGCTGCCGTCGACCCCGATCGATTCCTTCCAGATGATGCCACCCCCCTCTCACGGTTTTTGTATTTGCTAAAAGGGGTTGATGCTCTCATCCAAATCCCGAACTGCAGACTCTCCACCCCATTAATTGCCGGACTTTGCTCCGTCGAGGGACATTCATACGTGCTATGATCCACCATAACACACTTAAAACAATGGTTTGGAAGCCTTTCATATCTGAGTAGCATAACAGACTCAACACCATCACCCAAACTCAACACCATCACCCAAAATATCTATCCGTAAACACCTTTTCAAAGGTTTTTTGATCTCGATTTTAACCCTTACCCGCATGAACTTATCTCCTGAGTCCTGCCTCTCCTGCATTCCCCCCATCAACTTCAATCATGCTTCCAAGGAAATAGCCTATCTTCTTTGTCATACGTAAAACAGTAACCTGATGGATTTGCACCCAGAACTTTGCCAAATGGAACTGTATTGACTCTATTGTACCCTTCCCCTCGGGTTTCGCCAATACCATTAGAGCATTATTGAAGCTCCAAGGGGCCCAGAGATAACTCTCTGACAATCTTCCTCGCTCTTGAAATGGAATGTGAAAACATTCCCGATCTCAAAACCTTCCTTGACATGCCAAATTTTTCCGATAACTCTCATAAATGCATCTCTATTTACTGTTTTATTGGATAGGATCTTTCCAGTAAGACAGAGAGACATTCTATAAAGTATTAACTACGTCATTCCTGAGACTCCTCCAGTATACGAACTAGACCATCCCTCTTCAAAAAAGAGAGCGAAGCACAAAGGCGAGCAATATCTTCCGGTTCCATCTTACTGTCAAAACTAACCACGTCGAACTGTAAAACTATGATCTCAGTATTGATTCTACCAGGCTACTTTTACTCAGCTATTCAGAGAAAGCTAGAGAAAAGAATTTTTTTCATATGAATACGATAACTTAGATGAATTGATATGGGTAGGGGATCTCAATCCTATCTTACATATCTTTTTTTTTTTCTATTCTATTTTATTATTTTTTTGAACACCTACTCACACATGCACTTGGCAGCCACCTATCACACCACTTTCCACCATACTTCATCATACCCATTTTTTTAAAATATTTTTTTAATAAAGTAGTTAGTAGCTAAAGCGATTTTCAAAGAAACTTCCATCTAGCGTAATATGAAATTTCCAAGAACATAGATGGAATTACTTGTGAAATGTGAAAGACACATTAATTATTTTCTTGTCCTGCTCTCCATCCATTGCCATGGTTGACTGTGGTTCTTGCTGGGTTTACTCTGCTTGTTGCTAACCAAACTCCTAACTATCTCAAAAAAAAAAAAAAAAAAAAAAAAAAAAAAAATATTCCAAATATGGCTTCGTTTTCTTCTTCGATTTCTGGTTCCATCCCTTCCAAGTATAATGTCTTTCTAAGCTTTAGAGGTATGGACACTCGCAAAACCTTTACGGGTCATCTCTATGTTGCCTTGACTCGGAGTGGCATCGTAACTTTCATTGATAACCGTGGAGTTGAAACGGGAGAAGAGATTTCTTTAGCACTCTCAGATACAATTCAAAATTCAGATATTTCGATCATCATTTTCTCTAAAAACTATGCTTCTTCTCCATGGTGTTTGTACGAACTTTTGGAGATTCTCGAGTGCCATAAAACAGGGGGACAGATCATTTTACCGATATTCTACCATGTAAGTCCATCAGATGTAAGGTGTCAAAAGAACGCTTACGAAGAAGCATTTGCTAAACATGAAGAACGCTTCAAGGTGATGAAAGACCAGGTTCAAAAATGGAGGGCTGCTTTGGCACAAGTAGCTGGACTATCTGGCAAGGAATTAATGCCAGATGATAAGCAGTAACTTATTTCTTTTTCTCTCTTTTATATATATTTCTCCCTTTAGTACATAGTTGATCTCTTAATAGCATTAATTGTTCCCATATCTTAAAATAAAATAAAAAAAAATAAAAAATAAAAAAAAAATTCATTTCTAGTACAGAAGTTGATCGTATTTGAAATTTTATAATTTAAGAGTATTAATTACGCTACGCACGCTTTAATATTATAATTTGTGTTCAAGAGCATGTATTTTGGTTTTCAATTTCTTGAAATCTAGTTTTTTATTGGAAAGAAATTTTTTGAAATATAGTTAAGGCTGTGTGGTTGGACTGTATAATATATTCTTGTTTATTAGCAAATTTCTAGTAATTTGTTTCTTTATGAGAGTATTTACATTACTTTGTTGAAAATTTTATTCTTGATTCACAGGCCTGATGCTGAATTTATTGAAAAAATTGTTAAAGACGTATTAGCTAAATTGAATCGTATATCATACGAAGATCATTTGGATCCTGGCTTGGATGAAATAACATTGCGTATAGAAAGAGTTGGAATAAGCAGCAGTAGCAGTATCTACGTCCGCTTCCGCAGCAAAAGCCACGACCGTGACCGCAGCTGCGACTGCAAAGGCAGCAAAAGCCGCGACCGTGGCTGCAGCTGCGACCGCAAAGGAGACCGTGGCCGCGAAGGCAGCCGTGGCCGCAACTGTGACCGCAAAGGCCACCGTAGCAGCAAAGGCAGCCGTGGCCGCAGCTGTGACCGTGGTCGCGAAGGCAGATCTCTATTAAGGCCCCGCTCTTTATCAAGATCTCGCAGCCGTGGCTGCGAAGGCAGATCTCGATCAAGGCCCCGCTCATTATCAAGATCTTGCAGCCGTGGCTGCGAAGGCAGATCTCGATCAAGGCCCTGCTCACTATCAAGGTCTCGCAGTCGTGGCTGCGAAGGCCGATCTCTATCAAGGCCCCGCTCTTTATCAAAATCTCGATCAAGATCCAGATCTCTATTACCTGCTAAACGAATGAGTAAGCGCAAGAGTAAGAGCAAGAGTAAGCGCAGGAGTAAGAGCAAGAGTAAGAATTCGAAAAAGTGCAGTGTCAGCAGAAGTCCTAGTGGAAGCCAACGTGGCCGCAACTGTGACCGCAAAGGCGACCGTAGCCGCAAAGGCAGTTGTGGCCGCGAAGGCAGATCTCTATCAAGGCCCCGCTCATTATCAAGATCTTGCAGCCGTGGCTGCGAAGGCAGATCTCGATCAAGGCCCTGCTCACTATTAAGGTCTCGCAGCCGTGGCTGCGAAGGCCGATCTCTATCAAGGCCCCGCTCTTTATCAAGATCCAGATCTCTACTACCTGCTAAAAGAATGAGTAAGCGCAAGAGAAAGAGTCCGAAAAAGTGCAGTGTCAGCAGAAGTCCTAGTGGAAGCCAACGTGGCCGCAACTGTAACCGCAAAGGCGACCGTAGCCGCAAAGGCAGCCGTGGCCGCGAAGGCAGATCTCTATCAAGGCCACGCTCATTATCAAGATCTTGCAGCCGTGGCTGCGAAGGCCGATCTCGATCAAGGCCCTGCTCACTATCAAAGTCTCGCAGCCGTGGCTGCGAAGGCCGATCTCTATCAAGGCCCCGCTCTTTATCAAGATCTCGATCAAGATCCAGATCTCTACTACCTGCTAAACGAATGAGTAAGGACAAGCGTAAGAATCCGAAAAAGTGCAGTGTCAGCAGAAATCCTAGTGGAAGCCAAAGCAGATGCAAGAGTTTATACCGATGAGGGTTTGATTGTTGGTGACATGTGACTTGATGCTGGCAACGTCGTTGGAATTTCATTATGCCTAATATAATGTCTGTTTTGAATTTGGAATTTGCAATTCATATTAGATGAGACTTATCTGTACTGGAGTTAATTAATTTATTAATCTCTAATACTTATGTGGATGTTGAGAATTTGATTGAATTGAGATCTAGAAATGGACTGAATCTTACATAGTTATGATTCAGTGTTGAGTCTGATGGAGTGATGGACATATAAACATATAGTAAAAAAATCATTTATTTTGATTCTAACTTAGATACACAAAAGGCTATTGGAAATTTAATCTACACAAACATATTTCATTACTGTCCATTTCAAAACCAATTGCATTCTCCAAAACTTTGAATAAAGAGAGACAAAGCAAAAGATATTACAACTTCATTACATAATCGAGATTAACCTTCCCCCAGGCCCCAACGATGCATATAATACGTACCTCAACAAGCTTCATGTAAAGTATTTTCAGTGTTGCATAACCACCTAAAACTAAAGCTGCATCGATTAAGACATCCGCAATAGCTAGCAACATCACAGATTCCGTTAGCGTCGAAGAAGTGCTATATGCCAGGTCTCATCAAGATGAAAATATAAAAGAGGTAGATGCAACAACCTTCACATTCAAAAGATAAATGTGACTAAATCATATAGAATAAGAGATAAGATACATAAATAATTTACATGGGGAAACATATCACCCGGTTGACTAAGACAAGATAACCAAGAAGAAGCAGTGTTGGAGCGCTGTGAAGAAGAAGAAGAAGAAGAAACCGCTGTCTTTAGCGATGTGACTTAGATAGCGGTCAAGGGAGCGGTTCCTTTAATGAAGAAACCGTTGTGCCTTGCGCTATGCATTGCACAACGGTAAGGACGACAAAGGTTCAATTCTACAGATTCATGTTGTGGGAAACGTTGTGCTGTAAATATCGGTACACATGGCGGTTTGGTGGAAATTTATGCGGGACTAGAAATCTTCAACGGAAAAGAAAAGTAATTCTTTTAGAAATTCTTGTGCTTGAAGGAAAAATATTTCTCTTTACAAGAAGACTTGTGCATAAAAGGACATAGTATTTATGTAGAGTAAGAAAGTCTTGTATGTCTAGGAGATGGATTTCCTTGTTGGTCTAAGCTCCTTGTAACTAGTATAAATAGAAACTTGTAACTAGGTTATTTTGTGTGGACTTAAAGAAACACCTGTAATATCAGAGAGTGATGAGATTCGGGGAAGACCCTAGGGAATATTCGGGTAAGGATCCTGGGTATATTAGTAGATTAAGTTAAAGATCCGTGGGTGATATTCATGAGAGACCTGTGGGATATTTGGGGGTTCTTAGTGAGGATCTTGTAAGCTGAGAGTGAAGATGTAAAGCTCAGTTGTGAGATTGTGTACTTGGCAAGGCTCTATGGTTTAGGATTGAGGTTAGAGAGAGAATCCTGAAGTATATGGTTGTAACAATTTATCATGTAGTGGAACTTTCTCTATCGTCCTAACAGCCTGTGGTTTTTTACCCAATTTGAGTTTTCCACGTATATCTTGTATTGTGATTGGTTTATTTTTTCTCAACTATTTTCTGCTAGTAGACGTTAATTGCTATGAGTTATTGGTGAATATTAGACAATGCATTTCCGCATTCATCGGTTCAAATTCCCACCAATTGGTATTAAAGCCCTCTGTTGGCGATGGTTGTTTTTTTTCAAGTCTTTACGGGAGATCTTATGGAGGATTTAGGGGCATTTGGATAATGATAATGGTTGCCTAGTATGGGTTTAGCAATAGAGATACTTCTTAAAAACGGTTTTAAACTCAATAGGATTTGATGAAAATAAGGATATTGATTGAGGAGAATTTGGCTTGTGGTGGCAAGTACAAGTCATGAAGATCCAATCTAGGTTACACAAGGCACTGATTGAATATAAAAAATAAAATAAAAATTGAACGCTCAAAGTCTCTAGTGTGATGTGGGGCTTATCCGGTAAAGCACTCCCCATAATAATAGCAAGTCTTTCACCGGGTTGGATGATGTAAAGGCATGTTTATTCTTTTGATAGGTTTCTCCACTAGCCATGGAAGGGAATATGTTGATGTTAGTGGTCCATAATTATGCACAAGACATTAGTCAAAAGGTGATGCAAGGTGTATGGTAGACAAGGATGTCGATGGCTGACGAACTCCCTGGAAATCTGACGTGAGGAGTTGCACCACAATTTCAGCAGGTTATTTTCGACTTGGTGCCAGAACAACGAATACAAAAAAAGAAATCTTAAGATGGTTCGTTCCTAAATGGTTATGCCTTGTGGTTGGGTCTGGTGATTCTCGGTATGAAGAGTCGAGACTGTGGACAAAGGTCTTGAGAATTCAAGCCAAAGAGGAGAATTGTTAGTTTGGCTTGTATTCTTAAGTGAATCCAAGTAGTCAATTTATCGTATGAGCTTCTTGCTATAGATTTTTTTGGAGAAGCTTTATTTGGTAGAATCAGCAGGAAAATTGTTGGTGGTTACTCGAAACGGAGTGATAGGTGGAGAAGTTTTCTCCAACTCTTATGAAACATATGCATTTTAAGTTCTCCAAGTAGATTTGAGCATTAATAAATGTCAAAAGTCAAGAATTTGGTTAATAGGACATTATTTTTGGGTGATAATTCTTCATTATCGGTTGAAGTATCAGATGGTTCCATTTGTAAACCAAACTGTATGTACTTTACTGATGATTGTCGAGACTCTTATTTTCTTGAAGTTAATGGAGGTGGGAAAGACATGGTAATTTATAATCTACGGGATGAAAGAATTGAGCTATTTTTCAAGGGATGCAACATATACGACCATATTACACCACCTATGTGGGTTGAACATAGTCTCTGATAGTTATGTGAAATCCAATTACAATTTAATTATTTTGTTATCGGCTTGTTTTTATTTATTTGAAATGTGTTTTCTTTTTCTTAATTCATGATGTAGGTTTGAATAGTTTTGTGAAATTAGATTATAATTTAATTATTTTGTTATTTGTTTGTTTTGATTTATTTGGAATCTATTTTCTTTTCTCAATTCATATGTTGGTTGTTGAAAAGAGTTTCTAATAGTTTTGTGAAATTCAATTACAATTCTATTGTGTTGATATTATTTTTCATATTTATTTTATGCAATTACTTGATCCTACGACAATATGAGATTAACCTACTATGAGGTTGAGGAGGTTCAAGTTGTGTCTTTTCTCTAAACTTCGAATTATTGTAACTTTTTTTTTTTTTATAAAGAAAAGTTAACTGGGACCATTCTCATAATATTAATTCCAGCCAATTTATAACTCAAACTAGCCCAATTTATATTAGAATTCAAATTGAAATGCAAAAAACAAAATATCAAATTCTTAAGAGAAAAAAATAATAATACTACTGTACATGTTCACTCTAGAATCCCTTCAATTTTTTGTGGAAAATGATTTGAGAGTCTACAATCATTCAATTTGAAACTTTTAAGTAGAGATGGGACCTTTCCTTTCTATCAAAGATTATTATTAGGTTTGTAAGTTATTTATATGTGAGACAATCTTACTTGGCATCTCACCATCCTTTATCTGTATTTGGCAAATTTTTATCACTAAACAACTTTGTCCTTCCAATTAAAGACACTTTTAATTTTTCCCTAGGACTCACCACTTTCATCTAAAGTCACTACTTCAAATCACTAGAGCTGGAAAATCAATATTACTTTTATTCTAATAAATGATTCGATAAACGATACTAAAAATGAATTCAATATCTCCGAGATTGGTCACTAGGAAAAAAGTTAGTTCTAATAGTAAAATGGTTTATTTTTAAATGTATATTCTACTATTTTATTTTCGTACAAATTCATATCGCATGACTAGTTGTTTTGTTTTTTAAATTTATTGTTTTAGTATAAATTACAAACCCAATTTATTTAATCATCCGGTTAAAATCGAACATACATTGTGTACTCGATATAAATTACAAATAAACCGATTTTAACAATATATAAATTTGTTTGCATGGAACATTCTAATTTTCAATTTGATGATCATGAGATCATCATCACTTTTTCTTTTCTTAATAAATCATAAACAGATATGACGGTTCAAATATTTTATGTTGTTAGAGCATCTCTAACTCAATACACTATCATAAAAAGAGTATTTTTTTTACATTAAATTTTTTTCATTTCCAATGTATAAATACCAAATTTTACACCAAAAGAGTATTTTTACAAAATATTCTCCCAATATATAATTAAATTTAATAAATTAAAAATGTATATCAATATTGGTATCATTTTAAAATTACTAACGAAATCTTTCTAATAATATATTTTTTTAACGTTTTATTTATTAAGAATACATATTATTATAATTAAATATTAAAGAGTTAAATTAATAATTTTAATAAAGATTAATTATTGATGTGACATTTTTGCTACAGTATACACTAGATTTAGCGTGCACCGTAGCTCCACCAAATAAAATTGGTGAGTTTAGTGTATCGGTTGGAAATGGTTTTTAGTGTTTTTGGTGTAATTGGTGTTTTTGGTGAGTTAATCAGAGATGCTATTTGACCGAATAAACGTTTGTGATGATCGATTGATCATCATCAATTGAGGGTTGCCCTTTTGCTTGCAATTTTTTTGGGCACTAAAGTTTATGAGACGTGCCACATAAAGTAGCCATCGAAATCCATTGACGCAACAGTGACAAAATAAACACATCACTTTTGATGTTAAAGCAATAAGCTTGTGCCAAAATTTATGAGGTGGGCTAGACGTGACACTCAGTGTATATGATGGATGAGGAAGTAAAATTTCAGTACAAAACTTCAATTTTCTTTATTAGAACACGTGTTGAAAACCCAGTTAAGACAGCTGAGTTCAAGTTTGAGTTTGAGACCCGTCTCTCAATTGGGCATGTTGAAAAGAGGCTTTTTGTTGATTAACTATAGTTGCTTAGTTGTGTGTGCATTTTTTTTTGTTAGGCAAAGCTAGGTGTCGTGAAAACACGATCAGATTGACGAGATTGGTTGAGTGATATAATCTTTACTCCTATATTATTGAAGTCATGACACTAATTTTATTTGATTTAATTTAAAAAATAATGTAAAAACTTTACATAATTTAGAAGGTGTTTGTGTTTGTCATTGCTACCGACTCTTGTCTACATTCCTCTATTGTTCTTCTTTGAAGCATCTCTTTATCGAATTGAGATCCTCAACTGATTTGATCTTTTTCCTAATCTTACATAATCTCATGATTTATAAACATTACAAATGAATGATTGGTTAGGATGTGATTGGTTTTCACAACTACTTCATCAACAATCAATCACATACATTTAAAAAATCAAAAAAAAAAGATCAGATCAGTAGAGTCCCTCTCTATCTCTCCAAAGAATACAATTGGGTATTTGAAAACTATTTTTTCCAATCATGATATGATTCAAACTTTGAGAAACCATTTATATATTCTATGCTTTTAAGTTTTGAATTAATATTATGAGAGAATTCAAAAAATCTCTTAAATTTAATAAAAGTCAGAAGAATAACTATATTTCAGAATTAGATAAAAACTCTTTATTTATATGTTTCTATATGAGTTTTAAGGGTCAGATTTAAGGTATAAAAATGGCATATTTGTTATAATCTATTAAAGCTATAAGCTATTATCTATCATTTTCATCAAAAGCCATTTTTAGACTATTATTATTGATAAGTGATAACTGTTGTAAAATAAAAGAAGAATTGATAGATGAAGAATAATTAATTAATAATTGAGAGAGAGAGATGAGAGAAAAATGTAAACAAGAGAGGCGAGGGAGAGCAGTGCATTACATGTATTGATCTTGGATAATTTTTCTAACCAACAATTTACATGATAGACAAACATATATATAGGTAAAGCTAGTTGAACAAAAAGGGTGGCATCAGGTGAGAGGGACGGTGGAGTGGAGGTTTAAATGAAGATATTTTGTGGTGATATTTTGTGATGATATTTTGTATGTGTAAGAGAAGATATTTTGTGGTGATATTTTGCATGTGTAAGAGGAGATATTTTGTGGTGATATTTTACTTGTTATCACATGTGGTAAAAACCACATATTATAACACTCCCCCTTGGATTTATACCACATGTATTAATCTTTTAGGGAAAAACTCAATGGGATAAAATCTAAGTAAAATATATACAATGATCTCCTGGATTTAACAGGGTTGGACATTACAAACTATCTCATTAAAAACCTTGTCAGGAAAACCCAGTGGGACAAAACCTGATCGAAGGGAAAAAGAGTATAGTGCACAAATGTCCATTCAAAACTTTGCTCCCCCTGATTGAACGCTCCCCCTCATAAAACTTTAGCATCAATTTTGTAATTTAGAAAGTCGACGCATGCCTATTCCATATACCAGCTTCTCAAAAGTTGATGTAGGCAATGATTTGGTAAACAGATCTGCAAAATTATCTAAGGACCGTATTTGCTGAACATCAATTTGTCAACTCTGTTGAAGCTCGTGAGTATAGAAAAATTTAGGAGAAATATGTTTGGTTTTATCTCCTTTGATATACCCCCCTCTGATTTGAGCAATACATGCCGCATTATCTTAAAATATCTGTGTTGGCATTTCTGTAGATAATGAAAATCCACAAGTACTCTGAATATGATGAATAACTGATCTCAGCCAAACACATTCTCGACTGGCTTCGTGAAGAGCAACGATTTCAGAATGATTGGATGATGTAGCAACCAAAGTCTGTTTTGTGGAACGCCAGGATATTGCTGTGCCATTATATGTAAAAACATATCCCGTTTGTGAACGAGCTTTGTGGGGATCAGACAGATACCCGGCATCAGCATAACCAAGTAAACCTGAAAAATTGTTAGACTTTGTATAAAATAATCCTAAATCTTTCGTTCCACTAAGGTAACGTAAAAGATGTTTGATTCCATTCCAATGCCTTCGAGTTGGTGCTGAGCTAAATCTAGCCAGTACATTCACAGAGAATGCAATATCTGGCCTAGTACATTGAGCCAGATATAATAATGCACCAATAGCATTAAGATATGGTACCTCAGTACCAAGTATCTTTTCATCATTTTCTTTTGGACGGAATGGATCCCTTTTAGGATCAAGAGTCCTAACAACCATAGGAGTACTTAATGGATGAGCATTATCCATATGAAATCTTTTTAAAATCTTTTCAATATATGCTGATTGGTGGATAAGTACACCATTTGATCTATGCTCGATCTCGAGACCGAGACAATACCTTGTCTTTCCCAGATCTTTCATTTCGAACTCCCTTTTTAAATATTCAGCAGTTTTTAGAAGTTCTCCAGGAGTTCCAATTAAATTCATATCATCAACATAAACTGCTATGATAGCAAATCCAGATTCTGATTTCTTAATGAAAACACATGGACATATAGGATTATTAATATATCCTTCTTTTATCAGATATTCACTGAGACGGTTGTACCACATCCGTCCAGATTGTTTTAATCCATACAATGATCTTTGTAATTTTATCGAATACAAATTACGAGATCTTGAGTTACATGATTCTGGCATTTTAAACCCTTCAGGGATTTTCATGTAAATATCTGAATCCAGTGAACCATATAGATAAGCGGTCACTACGTCCATCAGACGCATTTCAAGTCTTTCCAAGACAACCATGTTTATCAGAAATCGAAACGTAATTGTATCCATCACTGGTGAATATGTTTCATCGAAATCGATGCCAGGTCTCTGCGAGAAACCCTGTGCTACGAGTCGTGCCTTATACCTTACGACCTCGTTTTTCTCTTTACGTTTCCGTACAAAAACCCATTTGTATCCAACAGGTTTGACGTTTTCAGGCGTCTGGATTATAGATCCAAATACTTCACGTTTGGCTAATGAAGTCAATTCTGTTTGAATTGCTTCTTTCCATTTATGCCAATCAGACCTCTGCCTACAATCATCGAGATTATGAGGTTCATGATCATCATTAATAATTTCAGTTGCCACTGTGTATGAGAATATATCATCGATAATTGTTTCTTCACGATTCCACAATTCTCTTGTATAATTTATAGAAATTTCCTCATTTCTATATTCTTGTATCTCCTCAGAGATTCCTTCCCCTACAGAGGATTTAACTTGTGTCCCTGAAGGGACACTTAACTCTTCTGGAGTTAACTTAGAGAAAGTGGATTTATTTAATTTCCTTTTCCGAGGAACATTATCCTTTGAACCAAACGGTCTACCACGCTTCTGGCGTGCAAAAGATGATTCTTTTGCTATTATTTGTTTAGAATGTTTTTCTGGAACAATCACCTGTGCTGGTACATTAACAGCTGGGATGTATGATTTTGTTACCTTAGTAGCATCTGTAAATGCATCTGGTAACTGATTTGCTATTGCTTGAAGATGTACTATCTTACGTACTTCACTCTCACATTGAGATGTGTACGGGTCTAAATGAATTAGACTCGGAACTTTCCAGGAAAGTTCACGTTTCTCTTCAAAAGAAGTTTTTCCTTCCCCTAATGATGGAAAATTTGTTTCATCAAAATGACAATCTGCAAACCGTGCTGTGAAAAGATCACCAGTCAAAGGTTCCAGATATCTAATAATTGATGGTGAATCAAGACCAACATATATTCCCAAACGCCTTTGGGGTCCCATTTTAGTTCTTTTCGTTGGTACAATTGGGACATATACCGCACACCCAAATGTACGTAAATGAGATATATCTGGTTGGTGACCAAGTACTAGTTGTATTGGTGAATACTGATGGTAAGCAGTAGGCCGAAGCCGGATTAATGCAGCAGCATGTAAAACAGCATGCCCCCATACAGTAATTGGTAATTGCGTTCGTAATAATAAAGTCCTTGCAATTATCTGGACACGTTTAATAAGTGATTCCGCTAATCCATTCTGAGTATGAACATGTGGAACTGGATGTTCAACATCAATCCCAGCCACTTTGCAATATTCATCAAATGTCTTGGAAGTAAATTCTCCAGCATTATCAAGGCGTATGGATTTAATTGAGTAATCGGGAAAGTGAGCCCGAAGCCTGATAATTTGTGCAAGTAATCTTGCAAAAGCAGCATTACGTGTTGATAATAAGCATACATGTGACCATCTGACGGATGCGTCAACTAGAACCATAAAATAACGAAATGGTCAACTTGGTGGATGAATAGGTCCACATATATCCCCTTGAATTCTTTGTAAAAATGATGGGGATTCAAGACCAACTTTAGAAAAAGATGGTTTTATTGTTAATTTCCCTTGGGAACATGCAGTACAAAAATTTTCATGCGACAAAAGAATCTTCTGGTTCTTTAATGGATGCCCATGAGAATTCTCAATGATTCTACGCATCATTGTAGATCCTGGGTGACCGAGACGGTCATGCCAGAGTACAAACATTTTTGGATCTGAAAACTTCTGATTCATAACTGCATAAATTTCAACACTTTTGATAATAGTGTAATATAATCCAGAAGATAAAGCACGCAACTTTTCTTTAATGATTTTCTGGCCTGAATCATAAGAAGTGATGCATAGATATTCAACATTCTCTGTATTCATAGTTTCAATGTGATATCCATTTCTTCGTATATCTTTGAAACTAAGCAGATCCCTTCTGGATTTGCTTGAATATAATGCATCATCGATACATAGTTTAGTATTGTTTGATAACAATATCATGGCTCTTCCAGAGCCTTCTATCAGGTCCGTTGGACCTGATACAGTATTAACCCTTGCCTTGAGCAATGTTAAATTTATAAAATATTTCTGACTACGCAGAATTGTATGAGTTGTTGCACTGTCGGCTAAACATATATCTCCAGCTTCTAGCTTTTCAATAACCCCCAATTTATCGTTTAGATTCATTTTGTATGCTTCATAAAGAAAAATAAAATAAAATGCATATCAGACAAAGTGATCCAAAAAGTATATATTACATTGAGAAATATTTTACATAAACAAAATAACAAAATAATACTACTGTAAGTAGTATTTAATTGGTATGGACATTCCCATCACCAATTGAAGCATTGACAAAATAATACTACTGAAGTAGTATTTAATTGGTATGGACATTCCCATCACCAATTGAAGCAGTCAACTTGTCCTTAGGATCCTCAAAAAAGTCAGTCACATTGAGATGTGTAATATCCATAGGGTATGGATTTTCAATGAGATGTGTCTCAGATATCTTCCCCTTTTCTTTTATTGATGCTTGATAAAGCTCAACAAGATGTTTAGGTGTGCTACATTCATTTGACCAGTGATTGTAACAGCCACACCTATAACACACACCCTCTTTTGCATTCGGCATATTCTGAATACCTTTTCTTTTATATTCACTAGGTCCGGAATAACCACGTCCTCTTCTGGAACTACGTCCATGGCCCCGACCCGGATTACGACCCGGATTACGACCATTACCACGGCCACGATTAGTGTTACGACCATAACCACGTCCATAACCACGACCACGATTACGACCACGACCATGGTATCCAACGGTATTAGCATTCACTTCTGGGAATGCTTTAGAACCAGTCGGGTGTGATTCGTGATTTTTTATCAGTAGCTCATTATTCTTTTCTGCTACTAGTAGGCATGAGATCAATTCTGAATACTTAGAGAATCTACGTTCTCGATATTGCTGTTGCAATATTATATTCGAGGCATGAAAAGTTGTGAATGTTTTTTCTAACATTTCCTTTTCAGATACCTCCTCACCACACAATTTCATCATTGTGGTGATCCTGAACAAATCAGAATTATAATCAGAGACTGATTTGTGGTCTTGGAACCGTAAATTCAGCCATTCATACCTTGCAATTGGTAACGTAACATTCTGCTGATGATCATAGCGATCTTTTAGCTCCCGCCACAGATCTTCAGGTTCTGTGACGGTAAGATATTGAGCCTTCAAATCCTCATGTAGATGATGACGGATTATGACCATGGCAGTGGATCTATCCTGTTCATTAGCCTGGTTATCATAAATGGTGTAGTATAGGCCTTGGGATTTTAGGTATAATCCGGCATCGATAACCCATGACATGTAATTTTCTCCTGACACTTTGAGTGCATCGAACTTCAAGTTTGAAAGTTTAGACATGCTTACAACTTCTTTTTCTGTAAATTAAATTGTAAATTTGATTTAGTTTGAATATAATTAAAGAGTATAATAAACAATTCCAGGAGGCTGAGCTCACCTGTTATGTGCATAAAAATAAATAATTTCAGGAGGCTCAGCCTACCTTTTATGTGTATAAAAATAAACAATTCCAGGAGGCTGAGCTCACCTGTTATGTGCATAAACATAAATAATTTCAGGAGGCTCAGCCTACCTTTTATGTGTATAAAAATAAACAATTCCAGGAGGCTGAGCTCACCTGTTATGTGCATAAACATAAATAATTTCAGGAGGCTCAGCCTACCTTTTATGTGTATAAAAATAAACAATTCCAGGAGGCTGAGCTCACCTGTTATGTGCATAAACATAAATAATTTCAGGAGGCTCAGCCTACCTTTTATGTGTATAAAAATAAACAATTCCAGGAGGCTGAGCTCACCTGTTATGTGCGTAAATAAATAGATGATCCATTGTCGGCATAAGCCAGTTTATACGGAATATATACAGATTTAGAATATTGAGATTTTAGAGAGAATAAATTCAGAACTGTATATATATGTTCCGTTGTCGGCAAAAGCCAGTTTATACGGAATATATACAGATTCAGAATATTGAGATTTTAGAGAGAATAAATTCAGAACTGTATATATATGTTCCGTTGTCGGAAAAGCCAGTTTATACGGAATATATACAGATTCAGAATATTGAGATTTTAGAGAGAATAAATTCAGAACTGTATATATATGTTCCGTTGTCGGCAAAAGCCAGTTTATACGGAATATATACAGATTCAGAATATTGAGATTTTAGAGAGAATAAATTCAGAACTGTATATATATGTTCCGTTGTCGGCAAAAGCCAGTTTATACGGAATATATACAGATTCAGAATATTGAGATGTAATCTAATCACCCATCAGGGATCATTTTTATTTACATACGATCGTGCTGATAACGTGTTGTAAAATAAAAGAAGAATTGATAGATGAAGAATAATTAATTAATAATTGAGAGAGAGAGATGAGAGAAAAATGTAAACAAGAGAGGCGAGGGAGAGCAGTGCATTACATGTATTGATCTTGGATAATTTTTCTAACCAACAATTTACGTGATAGACAAACATATATATAGGTAAAGCTAGTTGAACAAAAAGGGTGGCATCAGGTGAGAGGGACGGTGGAGTGGAGGTTTAAATGAAGATATTTTGTGGTGATATTTTGTGATGATATTTTGTATGTGTAAGAGAAGATATTTTGTGGTGATATTTGTGGTGATATTTTGCATGTGTAAGAGGAGATATTTTGTAGTGATATTTTACTTGTTATCACATGCGGTAAAAACCACATATTATAACAATAACTAATGTCCCAACTGATAAAAGGTCCTACTATGTTCAGAGAGAAGACAATGAAAAATGATTGAACCAACCTACCAATTACAAAACAATCATTACAGATAAAATTGCTCCAATTAGAAAATTCCCTTGTACTAACATCAATCATTTTCTTAATCACAAATATAGTATTACTTTTTATTAGAAATAAAGTTATTAATTAACATAATAAATAAAGAGGTTAACCCAATTGTATTTTCAGTTCTTAGTTTTTTTTTTTTTTTTTGGAGATGATTGGATTTCCACTTTCTTTAAAAAAAAATTTTGTTTTTTAAAATTAAAAAATAAGATGATTAATTTTTTTTTATTTAATTTATAAGTATTTTAATATTACTTTTTAATTATGGTGGTGTATGTTTCACCGGTGTTAATTCATCGGTGACATTCGGTTCACTAATTATAATTATAATTTGTTTTATTTTTAATTTTAATTAATTATAAATTTAATTAGTTTTATTTATTTTTTTCATTTGATGATGATTTATGGATATGGTGTGGTGGTGTTAATGATAGAAAGAATTTGAGGATTATGTGAGAAAATGATAGAAAACTTTTTATATTCTTAAAAAAATTTAAGTAATTTTTTATATAAATTTAAATTTTGGGTTTGAAGGTGATGTATTAATAATTTAATGTATTATTGATTTAATATTTTTTTTAAACTAATTTTGTTTAATTGAAAATATGGGCAGTTTAATTGTTATTATTTAAAAAAAATATATTAACATTATTATTATTATTATTATTTATAGACATTAGTCAAACAAGTCAAAGGGTATTTGTGTGATATTATTATATTTTTCCAGTTTTAATACAATTATACGTATAATCAAGCGTGTAAATGTAATTTGCATTTGACGTCTGTCCCTCTTCCGTCCATTTTTGCCTATTTATGGAAGTTTGGAGGGTTTAATGCCAGGAAAAAAAATCTACTGGGCACTATACGATTTCACTATATGTTCAGGGGGTACTGGTACTATTAACCCTAAATTAAAATACAATTCATTCGATTAATTTAATTAGAATCCACCATGTCCTTAATATACTAAGTTTGCTTCACATTTGTGTTTTATCACAAGTTATACTACTTTTGCTCAAAAACATCTTTCAAAATCTTAAATGATTTGTTGTAGTATCAATTGATAATCAGAATCATTATAATTTTGGATTTTAAAAAAATAAAAAATAAATAATAATAATAAAAAATAAAAACCTGAGATCATACTTATTTGATTTGAGCCATTGTCTGGCTATCGGATTTGTTTTTAGCTCCTCCGGTGTTTCAAACATCAGCGTCATTTCCAAGTCATATTGGACGGTGGTGAATTGAACATAGTTTTTAATGGTATCGGCTTGTTTTGAATTTGAAAGAATTATGTATCATATTTTAATTATTAGTTATTCTTACTATTAATTGATCAACTTTTCAGTCCTTATTTAGTACTAACTTCAATCCTTCAAGGAAAACATTATGAGTCATGAGTCATTACAGAGTCTGATAAATAAAATAAAATAAAACTATTGATCACTTTGCTTTTGATACATTATTTGTCTTGAATCTCATGATACAATTTGATAAATATATATAAGGTTTGTATCTTTACTTGTCATTATTTAACTTGATCGATTTTTAGAACAATACCAAAACAAGATTGTGTGGTTTTGTACCATATAAAACCAATTTGTTACAAGATATATGACATATCATAGATGTTGTACATTTGAAATATAGATGGTGAGATATGTTATTATAATTTATAAATAAATTATGTATATATTATGTTTACCAAAAAAAACTAACGATAATAAAAATAAAGTTAATATGATTAAACAAGACTATAACATCCGAATTCGACTGGACATGTATATTAGTGGAGTCATTCTTCGTTTTATATTAATTCTTATTTCATAAACGTTTACTAATTGAGAAGGAAAATTTCATTGGAAAAATAATCAATAAAGAGAAAATGAATCAAGTTTTGTAGGGAAAAATAATCAAAAAACTTGATTCCTTAGGTGAGAAGTAGGGGTTAAGTTCCGTTCCTGAAAAAATTTAATTCTTGATTTGTGTTCATGGAATCGGATAATAATGGAGTATTCTTTCTAAACTTAATATTTGATTTGGTTTGGTTAGTTTGATTAAACAAGACTTTATCATGGCATCCGAATTTGATAGGAACTGTATAACAGTATAATAGTGTCACTGTGTCGGTGCACCTCCCTTCCGCTTAATATTTCAAAAATTAATAACTTTAAAATTAAAAAAAAATATAGAAAAATAATAATTGATAATTATACCGAGGTTACAATAATTTAATAAAACTAATTAATCATAATACAACCCAAATACAACCTTCCTAGAAGGGCAAAAACAACTTAACAGATTCTAATAAACAAAAACAATTAAACAGGTTTTAATAAAAAAGGAAAATTAAAAAATAAACTAGAATGGAAATTCTCCAAATATGTTAATAGGCATCATAATACGACCCGAATAAGAATTTCTTAGAAAGTCAAAAACAGCTAAACATATCTTAACAGACGATATAAGGTTGGTCCGATGGTAAAACCCTTCACACCTGCATTACGAGATTGCAACTGCTTGTTCATATAACAATATAAGGTTAGCCCACTATGAGGTCATGAAGGTTCAAGTCGTGTCTTCTCCATAAACCTCAAATTATTGTAATATATAGATATATATATATATATATATTTTTTTTTTTCTATAAGTTAACTTGGGCCATAAGGCCATTCTCATAATATTAATTCCAGCCCAATTTATAACCCAAACTAGCCCAATTTATATTAGAATTCAAATTGAAATGCAAAAAACAAAATATCAAATTCTTAAAGAGAGAATAAATAAATAAATAAAAATACATGTTCAATCTAGAATCCCTACAATTTTTTTTTGTAGAAAATGATTGAGGGTTTACAATCATTGTTTTTGAAACTTTTGAGTAGAGATGGGACCTTTCCTTTCGATCAAAGATTATTATTAGGCTTGTAAGTTATTTATATGTGAGACATCTTACTTGGCATCTCACCATCCTTTTTCTGTATTTGGCAAGTTTTTATCAGTAAACTACTATCCACTTCCAATTAAAGACACTTTTAATTTTGCCCTAGGTCTCACCACTTTCATCTAAAGTCTCCACTTCAAATCACTAGAGCTGGAAAATCAATATCACTTTTATTCTAATAAATGATCCGATAAAGATACTAAAAATAAATTCAATATCTACATGATTGATTACTATGGAAAAAAGTTCTTTCTAGTAGTAAAATGGTTCGTTTTTAAATGTATATTCTATTATTTTATTTTTGTACAAATTCATAGCGCATGATTAGTTGTTTTGTTGTTAAATTTATTGTTTTAGTATAAATTACAAACCCAACTTCTTTAATTATCCGATTAAATCGAACATACAGTGTGTACTCGGTATAAATTACAATAAACCGATTTTAACAATATATATATATTTGTTCGCACGGAACATTCTAATTTTCAATTTAATGATCGTTGTCACTTTTTTTTTTTAATAAATCATATACAGGTATAACGACTTGAACATTTTACATTGTTAGAGTGAATAAACGTTTTTATTCCTATGCAATTTGTTGTGATGATCATCATCAATTGAGAGTTGTTTTACTTGCAATTTTTTTTTTTTTTTTTTCTTGACACTAAAGTTTATGAGACGTGCCACATAAATTAGCCATCGAAATCCATTGACGCAACAGTGACAAAATACACATCACTTTTGATGTTAAAGAAATAAGCATGTGCCAAAATTTATGAGGTGGGCTAGATGTGACACTGTGTATATGATGGATGAGGAAGGAAAATTTCAAAATACAAAACTTCAATTTTCTTTATTAGAACACATGTTGAAAACCCAATTAAGACAGCTGAGTTCAAGTTTAAGTTTGAGACCCTTCTCTCAACTGGGCATGTTGAAAAGAGGTTTTTTGTTGATTAATTGTAGTTGCTTAGTTGTGTGTACACTTTTTTCTTAGGCAAAGCTAGTTGTCGTGAAAACACAACCAGATTGACGAGATTAGTCGAGTGATATAATCCTTATTTCTATATTATTGAATTTATGGCGACACTAATTTAATTTTAAAAAATAATAATGAAATGGTTAGAAAATGTGATTGGATGATTCGATAGTGTTTGAGCCAAAAGCTTCATACAAGTTTTATGTAAAAACTTTGTATAATTCAGGAGCTGATAGTGCCCGTCGATTCGCATAGCAGCTGACGAGTCAACGAACCCTAAAGAGTTAGGTCTCACACCGAAAGCTCATGACTCGATGTTAGATGATACTTTCACCACATGCAAACACGTATCTATAAATGCTTTTGATACATGCAATGAAACCCCCCACCATCTACTTTGTAAAGCTATCCATATATACACCACTAATGTGATAATAGGCCCGCAGGTCTACCTGTACTACACACATGCTTTGTTATATGCTTTTAAAAGATCAGATCAATAGAGTCTTTCTCCATCTCTCGAAACTATACAATTGGATATTTGAAAACTATTTTAACAATACAATTGGATATTTGAAAACTATTTTTTCCAATCATGATATGATTCAAACTTTGAGAAACCATTTATATATTCTATGCTTTTAAGTTCTGAATTAATATTATGAGAGAATTCAAAAAAATCCCTTAAATTTAATCAAAGTAAGAAGAATAACTATATTTCAGAATTAGATAAAAAAAAAACTCTTTATTTATGTGTTTCTATATGAGTTTTAAGGGTCAGATTTAAGGTATAAAAATGGCATATTTGTTATAATCTATTAAAAGCTGTAAGCTATTATATATCATTTTCATCAAAAGCCATTTTTAGACTATTATTATTGATAAGTGACAACTAATGTCCCAACTAATAAAAGGTCTTACTATGTTTAGAGAGAAGGCAAGGAAAAATGATTGTACCAACTTACCAATTACAAAACAATCATTACACATAAAATTGCTCCAATTAGAAAATTCCCTTGTACTAACATCAATCATTTTCTTAATCACAAATATAGTATTACTTTTCATTAGAAATAAAGTTATTAATTAACATCAGTTAACCCAGTTGTATATCCCCTTACATATACCCTATTAAGTTTATTAGTTCATGTCCCACAAATCTCAAAAAACAAATTGTTGTAATATTATATAAACTCATGGTATTTCTAGAGAACGGGAAGGACTTAAATCAACAACCTTACAGTGTAGCTACGTGGGATATATCATTATACCAATTTCATCACGTCTAAAAATAAAAATATATATATGTTTTTTCAAAAAGAAGAAATTAATTTTAATAGATAAGATACATAACTAATTTTATACTTGGTTAAATAAATAAATAAAATTAAATTAAATTAAATGATACTTAAAAAAGAAATAAAATAAAGGAAAGCTGAACTGTGTGTCTGGGTGTGCATCCCAGGCGCGTGATCCCATGACTCCCACAAAGCTACGTACTATACGTATTCGAGTATGGAAAAGTCACCTACTCGCTCCAAATGAGCTCAATAAATATACTTAATTTTACGTGTGATTAATATGTAGCGAGTATATAATGTTTATGTACTTTAGTAGGTATCTCTAATCTAAATCCATTAGATCCTCCGAGAAAACTTCACTCTACTTTCCATGTCCTCAATTTCTTTGCAAGCCAAAGTACAGTGTGTGCGCATTGCGCACCACCATTTTCTTTTTGAGTTTTTTCATAATAAAACCTATAAATATATATTTAAAAGAAGATTTTTTTTTTTTTTTTCCTTCAAATTTTTTCTTCCAAGTTCTAATAATAAATAATCAACAAACACATGTGGAAGTGCACATCTTCCCTTTCACATGAATCGTGTAAGTTTGAATTACATATCACCTATTCTATTTAATTTGTTTTGATAGATTTTGAACGGATTATTAATTTAATAATTTAATAATTTAATATCAATATTTATTGTAATATATAATAATTAAAAATAATAATTAAAAAAAAATTAACGGTATTAAATTCAAATGTCAAAAGCATTTAAACATGGTTAATTTTTTTTAAAAGTTTGATAATATTTGGTTAAAATGATATATATATATATTTTTTATTGATTACATATAAAATAATATATTATTATAATCATTGTTTAGATAGATCATAGATCTATCATTATTTTAATATGATATTTAGCTCCTAAGAAGTAAGAACTCATATATATAAAAGCCACTTAAAAATAATAAATAAATAAATAAATAAAACCAGTTCTTTAGAACTCAAATTTTAATAGTATGAGAAATTTTTATTTTTATTTTTTATTTAAAAAAATAAAAATGAGAGACATATTGAGAAGGGTTGTTAACTAAAGTGCGCAGGGTGCACAGTGCGCACACTACTCCACACTCTGCTTCTCCAGCCTCTGTCTCTGTTTATGAACTTCATTTCTCTCTCAATCAAAAACTTGTTAAATAATCTATAAACTCAATCAACCTCACTCTCTCTTTGTCACAATTCAACCAAAAACATCCTCAAACAACACCAATTTCCAACTCAACTTCGGATCCAAATCACGTACCGGGTTGTCAACCCATTTCATGAACCCGGCTCCTTACAATGGATCCTCCACTGGTAAATGAGTCCTCCTTCTCTGCAGCCAACCCCTCCTCCTACAGTTTGGCAGAGATTTGGCCTTACCCAATCAACGGTGGCGGCGGTGGTGGTGAAGTGGGGCTCCGAATGGGGAACATGGGTCATGGGTTTGGGGAGAGTTCGGGTCACCGGGACGCGTCGGCGGAGGAATCAACAGTGACAGAGCAAAGTGGTGGTGGTGGGTGTGGAAGAAAGAGAAAGAATTTGAGCTCAGAAGATGAGTCTTCTAAGATTGTTTCTACTACAAGCAGTGTCAATGACTTGGTGTGTATAGTTTTTTGTTTTCTGAATTTAAGTGTTTTATTTTCTGTTTGGTTGATGAGAAAAAGGTGGAACTGTAGAGAATTTTGAGGGGCATGTTTTGTGCTGATTTGGATTTGAAATTATTACAAGTTTAAATAGTTAATTTTTAGCTCAATTTACAATAAAATTTCAATTTTTCCTCCCAATATATGCTGTAAATTTTTATTTATTATTTAGCTCTTTTGACAAGATTTAGAGTTGAACTAAATGAGACTCTTTTGTTTTGTTTTGTGATAATTGGTTTTTCTTTGATAAAGTTTTGACTTAATTAATAGAAAGGTTAATCAGCTGTGACTTAATTGGAGGATTATATACATATATGTATTTCTAAGACTTTTAAGATTTGACATTTTCTTGCTATTTGATTTCAAGCCAATCATGGAAATGGAAAGAAAAGAAAGTCATGCTTTTAAGCTTCAAATTTTGATTTATTTTGTTTTGTTGTTTTGTCACAACAAAACCTGAGTACTTGTATATTCTGGCCTTAGATATAAGAAGAATTTCTTAAAATTTAGGTTCGTTCTGTATTCCGAAACTCTTGAACCGGGAAGCAAACAAATGAAAGTTTATCATCTTCAAGCTTTCATCTATTTCATTTTGCCTCTATTTGTTACAATAGAACTGATTATTTAGTTGACTTCGCATTAGATATCAGACGAGTTTCTTATATCCCAATTGAGCGTTATCATATGGTGTTAAAATTTGGATAACACAAGCTAAATAAGATTATATTTGAGTGACTGAGGTTATATTTGAGTACATATTAATATGTTATGTGGTTTTGTATTTTGATTATGATGGTTGATCTTTTATCTTGTGACAGCACGATTCAAATGTTAAGCGGATGAAAGTATCGGGTTCTAAAAATGAAAGTGGTGGTTCTAAAGTTGAAGCTGAGACAAGTTCTGCTGCCGGTAGCAAGCTGGCTG
Source organism: Acer negundo (assembly GCA_035582765.1). Classification (NCBI taxonomy): domain Eukaryota; kingdom Viridiplantae; phylum Streptophyta; class Magnoliopsida; order Sapindales; family Sapindaceae; genus Acer; species Acer negundo. The sequence continues at coordinate 32,333,671 of CM069238.1, forward strand.
AACAAAGCAGTAAACCTGAGCCACCTAAAGATTATATTCACGTGAGAGCAAGAAGGGGCCAAGCTACCGATAGCCACAGTCTAGCGGAGAGAGTAATTCACTTCGATCGTCTTTCAGTTTTTAGTTTCCAATCATTTCCCAATGCCTAAAAAAATGAATAAGATTTCCTCGTGGTTAATAAACCATTGATCTTGATTCATATAAAATTGTTATCTTACATTTTTTTCCCATTTCGGAACATGGACAGTATAGCTGTATAATTTATCAAGTTTCTAAACATATTAGTTAATGGACTTATCTTTTTGGCAGGCAAGGAGAGAAAAAATAAGCGAGAGGATGAAGATTCTCCAAGATCTGGTCCCCGGATGTAATAAGGTAGCCAGTGTTAACTGCTTTTATGTTAGAATGTTTATTTGTGCAGTTAGTTTTACATGATTCAGCCTTGAGAAGAAATTATTATGAATCTAATGTTCTTTGTTATATATGTAGTGTAATTCCCCTTTACAATCTCCTTCGATTTAGTAGTTGTCTCTTCTAAACTTTTGTTATTTTCCCACCATCAGGTTATTGGAAAAGCACTTGTACTTGATGAAATTATTAATTACATACAGTCACTGCAGCGGCAAGTCGAGGTATGAATCTACCATCTCATGTGTTTAATACCACTTCATGGCATTTTGTCTTCCGTACACCATTAAACCCTTGACTTAATGACTTATGCTATGTCATTTCATTTGTAGTTCTTGTCTATGAAGTTAGAAGCTGTCAATTCAAGGGTGAGCATGAACCCTACCATTGAACCCTTTCATTCAAAAAATGTAAGTCTTGCCTATACTAGTTTCCTTAACATTTTCCTTCATTATAAAAGCTATTAACTGAAATAGTATGAAAGTGTTTTTGACCTTCGGTTTTTAGCATCATTACAAATAAAGATAGATTATTTAGAGAGAAAAAAAAAAAAAAAAACAGTTTTTCAAATAACCATTACATGGCCTCAATATGGTCGTACTCATACACGTTTTTGAAGCGTTAAAACACTTTAATCTTTTTCAATGTTGCCTCTTTGTATGGTAGGACTTGTACATGATAAGTTGTTCAGGTTCTGAACTGTGATTTTAGATATTTTTCTGTCGAAAGCCATATATTTCAAAATCGTCCCATATCCAAAAAATGAAGACTGTGACGCCTTTCTTCCTAATCTAAACAGATGTAGAGTAGTTGGGACTTCTCTGCTGTATGTATGACTTCTAACTACTTGTTGTGGTGTTTTAGCTTGGTGCACAGCCATTTGACACCGGAATGATATTTGGCTCACAAGCAGCAAGGGAATTTGCTGAAGGAACACAATCTGAATGGCTGCATATGCAGATTGGAAGTTTAGATAGATCAACATAATTGTAGATGACCCTTGTTGGTTTTAGTGGTCAGTTCTTCTGTTTGTCTATCTTCACCCAAAAGGGGAAAAATTTGTATTGGTTTCATCATTTAGTTCAGGAGGCATTTCCTGTATGTAAGACCGCTATTAAATTTGTATGATCATACATATCATTTGTTGAAAGGGCATCTCAATCGTTAACATGTATCATCTGATTGGATTTGCTACACTGTACTCTACCTATCAGTTTCTATTCAAAATTGTCTAGATTTGAATTCTATTCTCAAAACTCTTTCTTAAAGAAATTATGTGGTTCTGAGACAATGTTAATACGGCATGTTCGCCTAGTAAAGATTGCGAATTTCGGAAAATATGCTTGTAAACAACATATCTCATCTTTGCAATAAACCAGGAAGTTATTATTGAATCATATACGTTGAAACTGAATGGAATTTACATATACTTTTATTCCTTCAAAAGATATAATTCTTTTGGATAAATGAAATCAACCTGATACATGACTTAAAAATAAATTAGATATATTGGTTAAGAACCAAACTTGGATTTGATGGCATTGATCACATCATCTTCTACTTGGAATGCCTTGGTTAGCACTCCATTAGGAATTGCAGGTGTTGAAGCAAAGAGATTTAGGGGGAGAACCGCTGCGCCGGGTAAGTGACTGTTGAAAGCAGTGAAGGTAAGAGCTTTTCCTTCTCCAACATTAAGTTGGAAGTGAACAAGTCCTTTAGGAATCACAAACATCTGCCCAGCAGTCAAAACTTTTGAGTAGTACACATTGTTTGTTGATATAAATCCTACAAGCAGCTTCCCTTGAATCACAACACCAGACTCGGTTGCTCGAGGGTGCGAGTGAGGCGGGTTGAGTCCACCGGGGGCAAAGTCTACTCGGTTCATTGAAATTCCGAGAGTATTCAGCCCTGGAAACTCAAGAACACTCCCCGGAGTCACTTTGGATCCGAAGACATTCTTTGTGTCTCCCTCTTTGCTCAGTCCGTCGAAGAAAAAATCATGAAAGGTTACCTCCGTATCAGGTTTGCAAGGGAATCCATTAACAGATATAGTCGAATTCAAATTCGCAACACAGAAGTCCTGTAAGGAATCGGGATCGGATGAGAGGGAAGAGAAAGGAAGAATCAATAAAACTACCAGGCAACATTGCAGGTGAAAGGATGAGCCCGATGAAGAAATCATTGCTGGTAGTTTAAGATAGTATCAAATGTGTTTTTATGAGGTGCATGGTTATGAATCCTTTATCAATATATAATCTTTTCTTGTAGTGTGCATCAAAGATGGAAATTTAAAAGATTAAATTTGTAGAACGAGCTGGGTCAAGAAAATCACCCAGATGTTAATCTGCTTGGATTATGCCAGAAAAGATTAGTTTTATCTGCACTTGACATGGTCAAGAACAATTCTATAACATAAGCAGAGACTATTTCTTACCTAATCTTGATATAGAATGCTTAAATTTAGAAACTTAATGCCGCTTTTATGGACTCATGTATCGAATACTAAAGCCGATAGAGCATGCTGACTCCATAACCCTTTAAGCTTATTGGGAGGACAGTCAAAAAAAAAAAAAAAAACCAGTCCTCAATTTGAAATTGGAAACATACAGATATACATCCTTTGATTTTCCTACTAATCCAGATATGATTCTTTTTAGTATTAAAGAAGAAGCTAAACAGAAGAGAGGACTTGAACAAGTCCAGTGATTGTAAACAACTAGATCATAATAGAACTCCAGAAGCACAGTTGAATACTTCAGCAAATGACATATTGCACACTATCCATAAGAAGAAAAATTGGAAAAGACTGGGGAAAAAATGCTGCATTTATTGAGAAGAAGTCGCGATCAAAGTGATAACTTTTGTCAATTATGAAACAGTTTGAAATCATATTTCGTGGTTTCAATTACTATTCTAATATCTATAATGCCAAAGGTTGTGATCAGTGTCAACAATGGCATGCCAGAGCACTGCAAAAACGAAGCACATGGCCAAATATAGAACCAGTATGGCAGTATGTTCTATGTTCTAGTAGTTACTATATCCCTACATCAAACTCAATGCAAATAAATCAAGGAAAGTTTTTACATGGTTCGGTAAATATCCCTACATCCACAATATAAACAAAGGAGCGGATATTGACACTTATAAATATGATAAGTACACCACATTTATAAGTAGACCTATGTCTAAAATTTAAAATTAAATAATTATTATAAACACATATCTTAATGCCAATAGTACCGTTATTTAAATAAATATTTTCATTTTAATACAATTTATTTATAAATCCTCTTAAATTATTAACACATCCAATTTTACAATGATAAATTCTTAAGTTCTCTAGGCTTAAAAACACGGTTTGGAGAATTCTTAAACTTAAGTTGCTAACATCTATTACAACAGATTTCACATCCTCATACACCATTGATCCCCTGCATACACAACAATATTTAAAGTTTCCAATGCATACATCCTTGATTAAAAAAAAAAAATTGTCACATGCCATATTTTATTGGTATGGCGCTTCAATCACCGGTGCACCAAACAGCCATGGTGATAGGTGCATCGGATGCATTAAGTTTTTCTCGTTGTTGTTGTTCATTCATACTTAGAATTTTAGCAGTTCAGTTCAAACTGGCCGGACCTATTTATATTTATTATTTCAACTAGAGAAATGCTTGAACACGATATACATTTATAGTACATTCAACCATATTGTATTGAAATCAACACGATATTATACAAAAATATCTTATGATTAGTTATTCATTGAAATATGTTTGTTTTATTTAACCCAAATTTTATTAGAAATGCTTCAGTATACTAGATACAATTAATACATTCAACTATAAAAATCATATTATATCGAATTGAAAATTAATTAATTCTGATTGATTATTCATGTGATATGAAATACTTTCATAATATATATATATATATATTTTAAATTATCGAGTTAAATAGGCCGCAAAGTCTATTACCTAATAAACTAAGAAAATCGGTTCATAGGTCATGCAAAGTTTTTCTATATAATAATGAGAGATTTTGATATTTAAAACAGAATTAGAGTTTTGTTTTTGTTTTTTTTTTTTTTTAGTTTTTTTTTTATAAATTGATATAATTGAAGATGTGAATGTAATTAATGAGTATATTTAGTATTTAGTTTATTTTTAATTAAACTAATTTATCTTTACTAGTAAATTTTTATTAAAATATGTTTATAATTAAAGTTTTTATTAAAATATAGGTGTGTTTATCGAATTGAACCTACAAACAACCTCAAACTTCAGGAGTAACAAACAATTACTACCAAAAAAATCATTGCTACCCCACCGACAAGAGTGATACAACAACTATGTTTAAGAATTAATATCTGCACTTTTTTAGATTTAGAAATGACGGGTTCTGTACATCATAGTGTGATGGCTTTACTGGTGTGGCAATTATTGAACAAAAAGCCTGAATGGCAACCTAGCCAGTGGAGTAAAGCTTGTCTCAAAGGTTAAAAATACACATGTTTCTGTGATTGTGTGTGCATTATACCGTACAAATCAAATTACAAGACTGCAGAGGCTAACTAGTGTTAGAAAATATGATTCAAACCTTTTTTCTGTCGAAGTTCGAAATTATGCTGTGAACCAAATTGTTGTCTGTAGATACAAAAATCACTGCAATAATTATAAAATGCGGACTTCAATGCACATTACAGAAGTCACTTTCCTTAAGACACAATTTGTCTTCAACCAAACCGAGTGATGCACCAGGTTATGCAAATGTGCCTCCAACAAACAATGAAGCCTCAATTGTTTAATATCGTCATACACTAATAACTTAAACCACGAACACCGTTGATGACAAACCCATCATGAGACAATAGTCTGTTACTGCAGTTTAACAGGATATTGGTAATATTGGTGTGCATGGTTCAATTTATAGGGTTGGGCTCCTCTTCTTGACTGACCTTCTTTCTGACCTATCTCAAGATTCTGACACCTGGCAATGGAAACGTTGATGGCTGAGATTTTCGTGCTTTTTTTCTTTTTCTGTGTGCTGGCTGAGAAAACGATGTCTATTTCTTAACTTTTATTTCTGTTCTCTAATCACAACAACCACAACAAAATACTACAGATTCTCCTGCATCTCTGCTCTTTCTTTTGTTGCTATTATTGTCTCCAGTAGGTTGCTGTACATACATATCAATCACAAGTCCCCTGCAATTTCAACTGCCAGAGTTCTATACAATTCCTCTGAATTGCCATTGCCTGCTTCAATGGAAACTGATAAGCAGCCAATAAGGAAATTTGAAGAAGAAAAAATGGTTAAATTTGGTGCTGTCACAAGTTCACAACCACCAAATGTTAACCATTCAATTGTACCAGGATTTCAAAGAAGTGTAAATTGTGTAAGGCCTCCTCCAATATCTGATTTTGAAGATGCAGTTGTAGCCCAGAAAAGCAAAAGTTGTTTAGGTGGTGTTGGAAAAGTTGTTCTCACTTTGCTCAACCTGAAGCTCCTCCACCAAAGGGTGAATTGGGATCATCCTGTAATGGAGGACAATTCGGTCGAAAAGGGATTGGAAGTTTGACACAAGCAGAGATGAGGGAGTGTTCAATGATGACAGTTGGTTCAAGCCATTGTAGTAGCAATCAAGTTGCCATATGATCTTGATGTGAGCCGAGCCTCGAGCAATAACAATGGTATCAGGACTAGTACTGTCTCATGGAAATTTGAAGGATGATACCCGAAAAGTAATTTCTCATCAAGGTGAGAAGAAAGGTAATAAAACTGAGACACTTGAACCGACTGTGACTTCCGTCTTCCGGTGGATCTGGCAGTAGTTTTAACAGAACAAGCAAGCAATCTACTGGGGACAATAATAGCAACAAAAGAAAGAGCAGAGATGCAGGAGAATCTGCAGTATTTTGTTGTGATTAGAGAAGAGAAAATTCTAGGTCACATGGAAGAAAAACGGGAGCTCTGTTTTTTGTGAAGGAAGAGGATCGTTTGTCTGAGAAAGAGGAAAAAAAAAAAAAAAAGTTAAGAAAACGACATCGTTTTCTCAGCCAGCACACAGGAAAAAAAAAAAAAAAAAGCATGAAAATCTCAGCCATCACTGTTTCCATTGCCACGTGTCAAAATCTTGATATAGGTAAGGAAGAAGGTCTTCCAAGTAGACGTGCCCAATCCCAATGTATAGGGTGTTATGCACCCCTTCACCAAACATTACAACTTTTACTAATACAATGATTCATTAAAATAGTGTCCGTTAAATATAATACGACACAAAAACATATGTGAAAGTTACATTAATTTGAATAGTTGTGTCTTTTCATACAAAAGATACAATCAACACCACCTTTGGAAAATTACATTCTTTCCATTCAAATTTAATTTGAAAATTCTCTAACAATACTCCACCATTCTCTAAATAAATTTGAAAATGTCTTACGCAGACTTGGAAATCTTATGCATAAATGAAGGTGTCTTTCGATTGAACATTTCACTTAGTGATTCACATCAAAGTTAGTCAATGTGGTATGGTAGGCAAACTTTGAACTAGCGATCTTATCCGACTAACCGAAGCGATCTTATCCGACTAACCGAATATATCTCACACATAATCTTTCAATATCTCAGGTGTTCAAAAATTGTTGACGTGTGTAAAGGTCTTGCGTTTATATCTTGGATTTTCATGAACGCTTTAGTAATCAGTCAAATTACATAAAAGACGACACCATCCTCAACGCTCATATTGGTAGACGTTATCAGAAATGTCCCTTAAAAAACATCTCAACAAAAATCTGTTATAAGTCTATTAAAAGATTATCCTTCCTAGTATATATAGTTACCAAACACTTTTACTTGTAAGATGCACATACAAATTTTATAGTGCTTGCAATCAAAACATATGATGTACTTTTGCTTATTGAACCCAAGATCTTGATGTTTCAAGTGTTGGGTTAAGTTTCCATCATTGATGATATTTAAATGCTGGTTTCAGTCTCATCCCTCTTGAAGTTTTAGATACCAAGTCCCTTGTAAGTCCTTTTTGTAAGGAATAATGCTTGGGCACTAACTGACCCCACCAATGAAGAATTTAGATTCTCTGCTAAACTAATTTTTGTCCTATTCTAAATAAATCTGTTGACATGTGTAATCAATGACTGTCATTTATTTCTTTTATTTATTTCATTTAAATGCAAAAGTCCTATTCTCAAGTGTTTTAGATCAAAAAAAAAAAATTAGTATAGCAGAGGATCCTGATCCACTAATGAAAATGTAGCACGTGGCCCAATTTGTGATATTTTAAAAAATAAAAGAAAAAAGACAACGTGCTACACTCTCATTGGTGATGTTAGTATTTTGAGAGTACCCAAGCATTATTCTTTTGTAAGAGGGTCTACCGGATTTTGACATGATCCGACAAAATCAATGGTAGTAAGTAGCAACAATCTCACATAACTATGTCTTAGACCAATATGCCTAAACTCGCTATTGTACATCTTGCTATATGCCTATATGCTTTAGACAAAGTTGTCTCACTATCACAGTGGATATATATGATTTCGAATTTTGAAAAATATGCTTGTAAACAACATATCTCATCTTTGCAATAAACCTTGAAGATTACAATCGAGTCATATGTTGAAACCGAATGGAATTTACATGGACTTTTACTTCTTCAAAAGAAATAGTTCTTTTGGATAAATGAAACCAATCTGATACGTAACTTGAAAATAAATTAGATAAACTGGTTAAGAACCAAACTTGGATTTGATGGCATTGATCACATCATCTTCTACTTGGAAGGCCTTGGTTAGCACTCCATTAGGAATTGCAGGTGCTGAAGCAAAGAGATTTAGGGGGAGAACCGCTGCGCCGGGTAAGTGACTGTTGAAAGCAGTGAAGGCATGAGCCTTTCCTTCTCCAACATTAAGTTGGAAGTGTACAAGCCCTTTAGGAACCACAAACATCTGCCCAGCAGTCAAAACTTTTGAGTGGTACACATTGCCTGTTGTTATAAATCCTACAAGCAGCTTCCCTTGAATCACAACACCAGTCTCGCTTGCTCGAGGGTGTGAGTGAGGCGGGTTGAGTCCGCCAGGGGCAAAGTCCACTCGGTTCATCGAAATTCCGAGAGTATTCAGCCCCGGAAACGTAAGAACATTCCCCGGAGTCACTCTAGATCCGAAGACATTCGTTGTGTTTCCCTCTTTGCTAAACCCGTCGAAGAAAAAATCATGCGAGGTTACCTCCGCATCAGGTTTGCAAGGGAATCCATTAACAGATATAGACGAATTCAAATTCGCGACACAGAAGTCCTGTAAGGAATCGGGATCGGATGAGAGGGAAGAGAAAGGAAGAATCAATAAAACTACCAGGCAACATAGCAGGTAAAAGGATGAGCCTGATGAAGAAATCATTGCTGGTAGTTTTAAGATAGTATCAAAATGTGTTTTGATGAGGTGCATGATTATGAATCCTGTATCAATATATAATCTTTCTTGTAGTGTAAAATCAAAGATGGAAAAACTGGTTGAGGTTAGTTGACTTCTGATTCAGAATTGCATGAAAATAACAGCTTAACTGCTTGTGCGACGCCATAAAATATTAAATTTGTAGAACTAGAAGAACATAACCGGGTCAAGAAAATGACCATAAGTGTTTTCTGCAGTTGACATGGTCAAGAACAATTATATAACTTAAGTAGAGACTATTTCTTACCTAATCATGATATAGAATGCTGAAATTTAGAAACTTAAAACCGCGTTTTTCAACCAAATTTTCAAAGGACTCTGCGAATGTATTGAATACACACATTCTCACATTAAAGCCGATGATTCTGGTGGCTTGCGGTAGTTGCAATCTGCCTCCATAACCCTTCAAGCTTATTGGGAGGAAAGTCATTCTCATTGGAGTAATTACAAAATGAAAATTCAGTCCTCAGTTTGAAATTGGAAACCATAAAGATATACAGCCTTTGATTTTTCAACTAATCTAGATATGAATGTAAGAAGAAGCTACACAGAAGAGAGGACTTGACCAAGTCCAGTGATTGTAACTTGTAAGCAACTGGACCTTGCAAATTGTTTTGGCTCTTAATGGTGCAAATGGCCAAAAGTCATAGTTTGGCTAGCCATATCTAGGAAATCAGTGTATCAGAGCCAAAAAAATAGAATTCCATAAGCACAGTTGAATACTTCAGTAAATGACATTGTTTTGACATCATGGCCAGACACACCATCCATAAGAGAACAAAAATTGGACGACTGAGGAAAAATGCTGCACTTATCGCAAACACGTGCCACTATAGAGAAGAAGTTGCGAGTATAATGATAACTTTTGTCAATTATGAAACAGTTTGAAATCAGATTTTCGTCGTTTCAATTACTATACTAATATCTCAAACATATTGATCTCACTCACCTGAATACAATTATCCGGGACCAATTCTACAATGCCAAAGGTTGTGATCAGTGGACAGCCAGCCATGGCCTCTCAACAATGGCATGCCAGAGCTTCTGTTCCGTTCCTTTGATATCACACGCACACACCTCTTTCATCTCACGCATTCAACACCATATTATTCTCCTGACAGCTTTACAGGCCAAGCAGTTCACGGTTTTTTTTGGATTCTGTTGCAGGTAGCCTTTACCTTTGTTTTCTAAGTCCAATATCAAAGTTTCATTCTGCAGACGTCAAATTAGTTTATATGAGAAGAAAATGGAATCAAAACTTATCCAGAGAACACAAAAGAGAGTCACTCAGGTAGACCTGTCTAAGGCAGCTGGGGTAATGGGGATTATGCCGGATGCAGTTACAAGAGCATCCACCGGTACATCGTTTGGAGTCAGTGGTATAATTTCTTCATCCAAGATCTGCAGAGAATAAGACAAAGCAACTGCAAAACCGAAGCACACGGCCAAATAGAGAAACAATATCATCAAGTTAGCTGACCACAAAGGCACAGTGCTTGCTCTTCATATTACGAGGAAAAAAGAAACAGAAGTAATCCATACCAAAGAGAGGTTGCCTCCAATTCTTCTCCTTTGCAAGCTCTTGGTACTTTGTCAGGAGGGTATCATAGTAACTGCAGAGATTGTGAAACATATGTTAAAAACAAATATGCAGATTAAAGCGAGATACGATCGTCAATAATAAGGTTGTAGATTCAGAAAGAAAAATACAGTCCAGAAAGACTTGGGCATAATAAGTAAAAACCAAAGTAGAGAGGAAGTTAAGATAATCGTCTATGTTCTAGACTTCTAGTAGTTACTATAGGGATTATAACACATTATCAAACTCAATACAAACAAATCAAGGTAAGAATAAACATAACAACACCAAATTTACGTGGTTCGGTGTTATGTAATTAGTTTATCAGAGAGAAGTTGGAGGTTTAGAAGAAGGAAGAAACAATAGAAAGAGGATAATTGGGATTATAATTCACGATACTTTTTTCAAACAATGCATGGCTATTTATGCCTTACACCGAAGACGAATCACTCGTCCACTACAACTGGAAAACAGGAACAAACAAAGCACGTAAAGCAACAAAAGTGGAGCAGAAGCTAAACTAATGCAACGGTGGTGCGTTTTAAGAGGCACTCACTTATTGACCGGAACAACTGAAAACAACTAACTCTGACTCAGTCCTAAATCCCAAGTGTGCAAGGATGAATGTATGCATGTGGTACCAACGTACACATCATGCCAATATCCCTACATCCACAATACAAACAACCTCAAAACCTGCGTTATCATCGATAATATAAATTACAAGGAGAAAAAACTTGAGTTTTACACAGAACCTATCTTCAAGCAACCACAAATAATAAAACTATCACTATCAAAAAATCATTGCTACCCCAAAGCTCCTCTATGCCTACCGACAAGGCGACAAGAGTGATAAAACAACTAAGTTCAAGAATTAATATCTGTACTTCTTTAGATTTAGAAATGACAGCTTCTGTACATCGAATTGAGCATCCCGACCACAGATCCAGCAATCCGTAGTACTGGTCTTACTGTTAGCAATTACTGAACAAGAAGCTATAAAGGGGTGAAAGGAAACCTAGCCTGTGGACTAAAGCTTGTCTCAAAGGTTTAAAAAAAAATACACAAGTGCCTGTTTATGCATGTATCTGTGATTGTGTATTTGTGTGTGTACTATACCTCCATACAAATCAAATTACAGGACTGCAGGGGCTAACTAGTGCTCATGTGAGAGCAAGAGAATCATGAACCTTACCCTCCTCCACGTCCCAAGCGTCTTCCAGATTTGTCAAATGCAAGTCCTGGTAAAATCATAAAAGAAGGCGATAGACTATGGTTTTATTTCCAAATTCCAAAATGGTAACAACAAAAGAGAATAAAAAGAAAAAACAATTACCAGGTAAGAGGAATAAATCAACTGGTTCATTTGCCTGCATCACTGAGTCAAGGGAGAACTTTATAATTCACAACACTTAGACAAAAGAAAAGGAAGAAAAATGCAATTGCTTGTGAACCTTTTTTGTTTTTTTTGTTGTGTGTGAGTTAGTGCATGTATAATAGATAAACAGCTCCTGCAACATATTGAAATAACAACTTACGATCTTCACGTTCATGTCCATTGGCATCTACTGGAGCTGGTTCTAAAATTTCCATTGAGTTGGCAATGAGATCATCAATACTTGATATGTGGAACATTCGCATGTGACTATTCTTGTCCTCCACGCGCGGAACATAAAGCTTCTTCACCATATTCATATCACCACCTAAACACATTTGCAACTATGTTATCAGAATTTCCATAAACAGAAAAACACAGTAAGCAAACAAACTCTTACACATAACACACAACGATCACTACCTAGAAGGGAAAAGAACAACGATCATTGATTAACATCCACATCTTGAATTCTTAACATAAAATTTGATTAGGGTGACCCCGTATTCGTAAAAATTAATCTTTCATCTTCATATTCCACAGCAATACAGCATCAAACATGAAAGCACTCAAGACAGAAAACAGAACATACCATTGGCAGGAGTTTGAAGAATTTCAGACAACAATTTTGATGTGTCAACTTCTCGCAAAGCACTGCAGCTAATATAAGCACATAATCTCTGACTAGATTTAAACCATGGAGCTTCCAAAACATTGTTCTGAATTGCAATGTCTGAAACATGAAACCAATGCCAAAAAAAACAAATAAATGCAACATTTTTACTACATTACACCCACAAGAAAGCTGCACATGTGAAATTTCTACTGACATCAATCTAAAAACAAACCATCATATAAAAAAAACAATACAAATTTGATAAGATTTGGAGTGGAAAAAAAAAAAAGTGAAGACCTTCATGGGATCTAAGGGAGGGGTCCATGGACTTGAGGGTCTTGCGGACTTTGGATCGGAGGATCCGTTTCTGCTTGAAAACGGAGTCTAGAAGGTTCTGTTCTTCTGGGTTGGTGTTGATGTTGCTCATGGTGGTCACGAGAGAGAGATGGTGAGACTGAGGTTCGTACGTGATGTGCACGCTCGGGTATTCAGCTCCACCACCACTTTCACTTCTTGTCTCTTAGCCCACTTGTCCACATTCCTCTGTATATCACCATCTCTTTTTTGTTTTTTTAATTATTAGCACCACTCAAGTCTTTTGTTTTGTGTTTTAGATCCAAGAAAAGTGAGAATAATTATTTTGGTATGAAATATTGAATTATTTTCAATTGCTCTCCTTAAAATAATTATCAATTTAGATGAATTTTGAATAAAATATTTATCAATTACATTTTTACTGATTAAATTTCAATAAAAAATTTAACAAGTAATTTTTCATTAATCATTTACTATTTATTACTCTACTAAATTTTATAAATTATAACTATATATAAACTTTCAATTGAAGTTATAAATGAATGAGTAGTTAAATTTTTCTTTATAAAAATCGATATCAAAAATATAATTTACATTTTTTTTTTTTAAAGTTATTAATTTTTATATAAATAATGTATAGATTTTTTCTAATTAAAAAAATATAAATCAATTTTAGTATAAAACTTCATTTGATTATACAAACCTATTTAATTTTAACGGCACAATAAAAACTTTATAAAGATCGAGGAGAGACTTAAAAAACATATGACTTACGGGTTACAAGTGGTTAGAATTTAAAATGTGTTTAAAGAGGTAATAAGTAGAAAATCCTAAAAATGTAAGAAAAGATTGAAAAACCACAACAATTGAGGGACCGCCACGAAAATCCAACATTCAGATGACAAAATAATGCTCAACTGTAACCAACAACAGTACAACTGAGCTCGAGGACCAAATCCATCACGCTCTCTCTTTCTCTCTGTGCGAACCCTAACCCTAAAAAATGACCTGAAACTTCCACCTCTCGTTATACGGACTCACGCTCGAGCGTCGTCGGAGAATCGAAACCATCTAGGAAAAAGGTCGAACCGAGTCTCGAGAAACGATGCCGTCGCAGTCCGATCTGGACCATCAGATCGAGCACTTGATGCAGTGCAAGCCGTTGTCGGAGGCGGAGGTGAAGATTCTGTGCGAGCAAGCGAGAGCGATTCTGGTCGAGGAATGGAACGTGCAGCCGGTCAAGTGTCCGGTCACCGTCTGCGGTGATATTCACGGACAGTTCCATGATCTCGTCGAGCTCTTTCGCATTGGCGGAAAATCTCCCGACACCAATTATCTCTTCATGGGGGACTACGTCGGTCAGTTACTATAATACATTACATTGCATATAATTCATCCGCGTGTGAATTTTAACTGACCCTAGTTAGTCGATTTCATTTTATTTTTCAATGTCGTGAACATTTTTTGATTAGTTATAGCTATTGAATTTGTGCTGAGTGATGCTGATAGTTGCATTGCTAGATATGATAATGGAATGTTGGTAAGTAATTTATTGATGGGAGAAATTGGCGGGGATAGTGTTGCCTGTTGAAGTTGTATATTAATGTAACGGGATATGCATGAGAATTTTTTCATATGAAGCTAATTTAGAGTAGAAGCGTGATTGAAGCTGATGGTTACTAGATGAAATATTTTCTATGCGTATGTATAATTGATAGAAATGGAATGGTCTGGTATATTAATAAATCTTGTACTTGTACTTGATTTGGCAATGAAATGAATTGTATACCTTAGTGAAGATGCATTGTTTAGCAAGTTGTTCAAAGACTCATAAATCAACAGAACTTATTTAATTTTAAGAGAGGACTTTTATAGGAATTCTCTATTTCACAAACACTTTGCTCATGAGTGCCCTTGTTGAATGCCACAAACAAGAGTTACTACTATTAACAGGCGTTCATCTACCAAACTTACTACTATTTGTTATATACTTATATCACACATAAAATTTCATAAATTTTGTTTTTATCTTAACCCAAACTTGTTAGTGACTTCAACTAAATTAGACTGAGATTACCTTTCTTTGTAATTTTAGTATATGTTTAAGAGCCCTTATTTAAATGTAAATCTAGATGTTTAGTGGCTGAGTTCTTTTATTTGGTTATCGAAAAACCTCATAATTAAAGTATGGCACATTAATAACTATGTTTCTAAATTCTGTACATTTTAATATGAATGCTAGTCTTTACATTGTATCTATCCCATTTGAAATCCTTGTTTAAGAGAGAAATTAGAACTATTGGGGTTGAATTGGATTTAAAATATTTTTGATTTGTATTAAAATGGTTGAGAGCTCAAGTTACATGTTATGCAAAATCAAGGGCAGAAATAACTAGATGATATTGCAAGGCTGTCATTTTTTAACTACTTGATTTGGTTTTGAAAAATCTAAAAGAGGGGTCCCCAAGAGGATAGCCCAAATACCCAATTGATTAGAGCTCATGCAGTAGAAGAAAGACGTCTAGGGATCATTCTCCCTCAACTGACCTTTGAATTATTTAAATTTGTGTTGGAGCATATGTTAGGGTGTAGGGTGTGTTAAAGAAAAAAAAAATCATAAGAGGAAAATGCTGAAAAGGTTACCTAAAGAACTGGAGCTGTTTGAGAAGATGTTTAAACATTTTTGAGACCAAGTAAATTATCTTAGTCATTATCCCATCTAATGTAGAGCCAACATATCTTTTCCAATTCGGTTAGTTTTTCGTTGGCTTTCTGTTGTAATCCTTTTAACACTATTAGACCCATACATATAAGCAGCTTTCTTTTCTTAGATGTTGCCATTGATATATATTGTGCTCATATCATGCAGATCGCGGATACTACTCAGTAGAGACTGTCACTCTTTTAGTCGCTCTGAAAGTTCGTTATAGAGATAGAATAACAATTCTAAGGGGGAATCACGAGAGTCGTCAGATAACCCAAGTGTAAGAATATTTCTTCTGGATTTTACCCATTTAAATTCTGCAATTACTGTTTCATTGATAGTCAACAGAAAAATTATTTCTGCACAATTAATTAATGGATATTAACATTTAACTTAAACTTTAAGGGGGTGTTGGGAATCCACATAAAATAATTAACTTGGCTTGATTTAATATCTAATGGTTTGGGTTCTTGTATTTGTTTTATTTCTATATATTTCTAGATGCTTACTACTTTCTTACAATAAAAGGGTAGTTGTTACTCATGATGTGTGGTAAATTGTGAGAATTAGGTGATTGGCATTAGTTCTAATGGTGGTATTGCTGCATATATAGGCCTTTGAGATGGCCCTCACCTATATTTTTGTAACTTGTAACATCATTCTGACAAATTTGATCAGCTTTTAAAAATATTTCTCATACCAGGAGATTGGCAAATGACAAAGGTAATCAAGAGTTACAATATTTGCTTCATAATTTTGAAAATTACAAAATTTGGTGCTATTTTTGTGTTTTGCATTCAATCATTTTGTGAGGTTGGGTGTATATCAAAAACATAATGATTTTTCTTTTCAGGTATGGATTTTATGATGAATGCTTGAGAAAATATGGAAATGCTAATGTCTGGAAGCATTTTACCGACCTTTTTGATTATCTGCCTCTTACAGCCCTAATTGAGAGTCAGGTTTGAATTCTTTAATTTATCCTTTCTCAGTTTATTTCTATGCATCTTGACTGACATTGTCAGTACCTTGTAGGTTTTCTGCTTGCATGGTGGACTCTCCCCATCTTTGGATACATTAGATAACATCCGTGCCCTGGACCGTATACAGGAGGTACACCTACTGTTGCTGACATAATTTTGTTGCACATTTATGCTTCCGTATTTATCCTAACAGCATGTTGTTTTTCATGTTTAATTTATGCATGTTTGAAAGTTTAACTAGAAACGGTCACTTCTTGTCATGTCACTATTTTCATGATATGCATTACCTTCAGATGGTTTTAATCTATTTTCCTGATTTAGGTTTTCATGAGCATCCAGATTATGTTTGTTTGTTGCTGAGAAATATTCATCTTTGGAAAGTTGTTTAAAGTAAATACACAAATGGTCTTTATGTCTTATGTCTCAGCACTTATCTATCTAGGATATAAGATGTTAATGAGTTTATATATGGATTGCTTTATTATACATCATACACATTTGTTTTCCATGTATTGCGTTGTTGTTTGTTACTGGAGTCTGTTAATTTTGCAATACACGGGGCATACCAGCTTAGGTAATTTAATTTGAAGGCATCTTATCCTAAAGTTTAGTTAAACATATACTATGAGTACTACTTACCAAACAAACAAAAAGAAAAAGGGAAGGAAGAAAGATACCGATAACGACAGTAAATACTCATGGGGAAGATACCGATAACGACACTAAATACTCATGGGGAAACTAAGAGGATAATTAAAGTGATTAACCAATGAAATTACAGAAGCAACTTGTGAACTGACATGATCCTTGTCATCTCACACTGTCTGTTAGGAAAGATAAAAGCATAGTATCTCATAAAAATGCATTTTCCAACATCATTATGTTCCTTACTGTTCCTTTATTGTTTACATGGGTTTCGGGTTTAGCAAATGAAATTACAGATGCTACTTGTGAACTGACATGATCCTTGTCATCTCACACTGTTAGGAAAGATAAAAGCAAGTATCTCATCAAAATGCATTTTCCGATATAATTATGTTCCTTACTGTTCCTTTATTGTTTACATGGGAGTAGGTTCCTCACGAGGGCCCAATGTGTGATCTCTTGTGGTCTGATCCGGATGACCGGTGTGGATGGGGAATATCTCCTCGGGGTGCTGGATACACATTCGGACAGGATATTGCTGCACAGTTCAACCACACTAATGGGCTCACTCTTATTTCTAGAGCTCACCAGCTTGTTATGGAAGGATTCAATTGGTGCCAGGTATGATAAAAATCTCAAATGAGTGGAATTGGTTTTGGATTTGTTTCTGCCCAAGTTTTTACATTTGTTTGTGTATTACAATTCATTGTAGGACAAGAATGTGGTGACAGTTTTCAGTGCACCGAATTACTGCTACCGCTGTGGAAATATGGCTGCAATACTTGAAATTGGGGAGAATATGGAGCAAAATTTTCTTCAATTTGATCCCGCTCCTCGTCAGATTGAACCCGACACTACACGGAGGACTCCAGACTATTTTTTGTAATTCTCATAGCTTACATTAAACTGGGAAATTTTCTTATTTACTGTTGTGTTTTTGTAGATGTGTCTTTCAAAATCGAGTTCTGGTTTTTGGTCAAGGGGAGAGACAAAAGAAACCGTCATTGTTATCATTCTTTTGGTTGGAGTTATTCTGGGACTGTGTTCATGTGAGTTAATAGGTTTGATGTGTAGAAGAATTTTTTTGTTTTGTATTCTAAAATGGGAAGAAAATAGCAATAACAGAGGATCTTTTGCCTTGTGATTTTACATTGAACACTTTAGGTGAAGCACTTGAATTTCAACATCCCAATTTTGATTTTAAATGTGTAAAAGCTACGGTTTACAGCATTTTGTTATATTATTATTGCTTTGGAGAGACCCAATGTAGATAAAACCTCATGAGGTTTTTGTAATTTTTCGGGACGACAGTTCTATATATGAGCTTCTTCCTGAATTAAAATTTTAGAATTTAGATCAATTTAGATCAATGATGTTAAATTTTTCAAGATCCAGAATGTAAATTGATCGATCAACCAGGGATTTTTATAAATCTTCAAATTTAATGTATCTGTATGTTACAATTAAATGTAGTTTGGTGGTGATGTGTGGTGATGAGTGATCATTAAGTCTAACAATGTCCAGTTTGAGTCACCTGTCATTCCAAGCTCGTGTATATATATATATATATATATATATATAAATGTTTAAGTCAGTGCGTATCGGAAATGGACCATTAGATTTATATATTTAGATTCAAAATGTATGCACTTATCAAAGCTTCTCCATAATCAGTGGTCCACATGTATTGGTACTGATGTGAATGAGATCGTGTATATATATATATATTTATATGCTTAGCCGATGTTTAATTACAATATTGCCCACCATAAAATTCGAATAACTTGCTACTTGTGATGGAAGGGGAATTTTTTTTAGACTTGTAAACAACTTGTGATGGAAGGGGGATTTTAAGACTTGAAAACGACTTGTGGAAGAAGGGAACACACATAATACATTTGTTGGAATTCTATTTCAACTTCAAAAGGAAGGAGTGGGAGGCTATCGGACAACATGAACAGTGGAGTCAACCAAAATGGAAACATGGTAGGGTCTTCATTCTTCAACCACTTAGAGAAGAAGTTCTTTATCAACAACAACTTGACACATCATCACCCCATCACCTTGAACTCCAATCAATATTCAATAACCTTATAAATTAACAGTAGCATAACCATACGTAGATTCTAATCAGAACCATCCTCGAAATTTCATTGGAAATTTAGAGAGAGAGAGAGAGATGGAGAGAGTCAGAGAGATATGTGGTTTTAGATTCTATGTTGGGTCTATTTCTTGCTACTGTACTCGCTTTGTAGTAGTGGGGTTGAAAAGAATTCCCAAGACTTTTGACTCAAAGAAAAAGAAAAACAAAAAAAGAAATGGCTTTTTGTGAGAATATATATTCTACCATCATAGTATCATCCTCACACACCTCTTCTCCACTTTGCAAAGAAAAATTTTACTGCAGATAGCTACTAGTGTTTCTCACTTTCTCTCGCCCATTTCCTGCTGTGTTGAATGAGAAATATGGAAAAAATTGTGGGATTTGGGTTCCATCCAACTAATGAACAACTCGTTGGTCATTATCTGAGGAAGAAGAGACTTAACCCCGATTACTCTCATCCGGAAATTAGAGAGATGAATATCAATGATCACGAACCATCGGAGTTGCTTGGTCAGTTTATGTTATCAACCCATCTTTTAAATTCCATGTACAAATAGATTGTATAACAAGTTACAAAATTAAATAATTGTCTTTTGTGTTTTGTGTAGGGGATTCAGATGCATCAGAAAGGTACCTTTTTGTTGCGCCTAGATATACGAATAGCAAGCGTAAACTTGTCAATCGTAGAACCAGAGGTGGAACTTGGAAAGCCACCGGTAAAAAACCTGACGTCAAGGATAAGCGCAGCAAGGAAGTGATTGGTAGTAAAAGGAAACTGGTTTTTTATGAAGGTCCTAGTACTCGAAACAAGAATTCCAGGACTAATTATGTCATGGATGAGTTACATTGCAAGCCTGACCCTCTTTTTAAGGTACATTTTCGTCTTATGGATTGTGCTCTGCATAATATGTCTCAATGTATTTGCAATATGTCTCTGTTTTCTACTTGAATTGATCGATATATACGAGTGACTTGTGAGGAAATTCTGTAAAAATTACTAGTTATGTTCTCAACTTAAACCACAGATATTGGTTTACAAACCATTATTGTTGTGACTTGTGACTAGGGGAACTGAATTTGCTTATTAGTTATTTTTGATGAATGAGAATATGTTGTTTTGAAGTTAGGTGAGTAAATTTTTTCTAGATAGCAAGCTCATTTAAATTTATTTTGTTTTCAACTTTAATTTGTGTAGGCTGATTTTGTTGTGGTTCGCATCAAAATAAAACCGGATGATAGTTTCGATTCTTCGACAACTAGTGAAAGTGTAATAAGTCATCAACTGACTTCTGATTCCGGAGATCATATTGCAGAGGTTTCACCGGTGAGAAAGATTATCCTTTATGAGGGCTGTTTTGAATATTAACTGTTATTGATGTCTATGTCTTGCTTGACAAATGTATGCTGAATTAACGTTTTGCTTGTTTGTGATTCTGACTCTAGGTGGAATCTCAGCAGCTACCAAATAACTACGTGTCTTGTAATAATGAAGATTATAGCGCAGACATAATGTTTTCTAAGGTTAGAAAATGCTTACCTTGTGAAGATGTTTCAATATCGAGCTTGTACATATTGTTCTTGTTCATGAGAAATATATCTAAAACTAGCTAATGCATGTTCTCTTATGATTATTACTGATGTTTTGGAGATTAGAAAGGGCATGCCTAATGATTAATGAACGATTATATTAGTATAAGCATGTGCATTTGGTTAGGGAGAAACATATCTAAAGACTAATAATTGTTATTTTATGATTCTAATTTCAGCCTGAATCTTAGCTACTGTCAAATCATCATATGTTGCATATAGCAAAAACTATCTTTTATAAGATGAGAAAAAGCATGCCTTGTGGACATTTTTCAATATCAACTTGTAGATATGGTTCAAGGAAAATGTTTCTAAAGCTAATGTCTGTTTTTTTTTTTTATGATTTTTTACTTTAACAGGATTCTCAACCACTTCAGAATCACGATATCTCTCCTAATCGGATATCGCAGTCTCTATCCAATTATGATATCTCCCCTAATATAATATCTAAGCCACTATCACATCACCAAATCGTTAATAGAGAACCTGATTTGCTACCAAATCAGGACATCTCTTTTAATCGAGGAAATCAGCCGCTACCAAATAACACTACCTATTTTAATAGAGAAGTTCAGCCACTACCCCTTGATAATACCTCTTTTTATACAGAAGTTCAGCCACTATCAAATAACAATTTGTCTTCAATACTACCCCATCCAGTTACCTCTTTTAATAGAGATGTTCAGCCACTGTCAAATTACAATTTGCCTTCAATATTACCTCTTCATGAAATCTCTGCTAATAGAGAATTTCAGCCACTAAATTATGATAGCTCTTTTAATAGAGAATATCAACCACTACCACATGATATCTCCTCTAATGGAGAATCTCATGTAGTACCAAATTACAATTTGTCTTCAATATTACCACATCAAGATATCTCTTCTAATAGAGAATCGCAACCACCACTAAATCACAGTTTGTATCCTAATATTGAAGACCTTGTTACAAAAATTACTTCCACAGAGGTGAGTAGGCACATCTTACTAGCTGTTTTTCAATATCAACCTGTACAAGGTGTGTGAGAAACTTACTAAATTTATTTGTGTATTTAATTCTTTCTTCAGGTAGAACCTCCAGTCCCTGCAGTGTGGGATTCACCCATTGATTACAATGGGCTGGATCGCAACTCTTTTTACACACAGCAGCAGACGCAAATTTATCTGCAGCAGCAGCAGCAGGTATGGGATTCACTCATTGATTACAATGGGATGGATCAAAACTCTTCTTCCGCACAGCAGATGCAAATTCATCTGCAGCAGGGGTTCTCACATTCTTGCGACGTTAGTGATGACTCGAATGTGTTGAACACGCCATTAGGCAGTGAGCAGGAAAATTACTGGAGTAATTTACAAAGGGATGTCCAGTTCTCTGAAAAAGAAACTGGACACTCTCATACTCCTGATTTCCACTCAACAAAGCCGGCCACAGGAGCAGCTTGTGTCTACGTTAGCAGTGATGAAAGTGCGTTGCTAAATGGAGACTCTAGTGTGTCAAATTCGCCGTTGGGAAGTGAGCAGGAAAATAACTGGAGTAATTCACAATGGGATGTCCCGGATGAATTCTACGGTAAAGAACCTGTACACTATCCTCCTTCTGCTTTCAACTTATCAATGCCAGTCACAGAAACTTATGCCAGTCTACCACAATTATGTCCCAATGCGATATTAATTGATAATCCGTTGCTATATGGATTTTCTCCAACGACTTACGGAGAATATGGCTTCAATAGCATGTGTCAACCACAGTTATATCCCGCAATCGATGAAAATATTTCTACCCTTACAAATGGGTAATGCTTTTCTGCCCTTACATATATGGGTAATGCTACCCGGCGATAGATGAAAATATTCTACCCCAGGTAATGATGTTTAAGTTGTAACCAAATGTATGATATTATGTACATGATCAAACTGATCTTAGCTATGATTTCTGTACTTCATTGCACCTTTTCTTCTCTATTTTGTATTGTAATGCACGAGATCATTTTAATTCGAGTATTTGTCTGTTAAATTAATTCCTTCTTATCAAGTTATGTTTTCTTATAAGTCAGTAATGTGATCGAGTAAAAAAAAAAAAAAAAACAATATTTGGAATGGAAATTGATAATTTAATAAAACAAAATTTACAAATTAAATGACATAAAACTGTTGCTTGGACTCTCCAATTATAGTAAAAAATTTCAAGATCAATGAATGCTTCTTTAAAGATAACCAATTTCAATCGTGATTTGTAACTTACACTAACTTCACACATTTTACATTCAACTAGTAATGTAGTGTAAACGACTAATAGATCAAGAACTGAAATCATTGATTGTGATGAAATGAGATATACAACTGTATTCTAAAGTTAATTTTTAATAATTTTTTTAGGGCT
The DNA here is from genome assembly GCA_035582765.1 of Acer negundo. Classification (NCBI taxonomy): domain Eukaryota; kingdom Viridiplantae; phylum Streptophyta; class Magnoliopsida; order Sapindales; family Sapindaceae; genus Acer; species Acer negundo. Next base: position 32,356,846 of record CM069238.1, read on the forward strand.
GGACACTGTCTATTTTGATTCGGTTTCAACTAGAACTGGACCAAACCAAAAATTTCGATCTTTTGAAAAATAGGACTAGTTTGAACCATTCTTTTTTACGGTCTAGTTCGATCTAACGGTTTTTTACTTGAAATACAAATGCTTGATCATTTTTAAATATATATAGAATGATAAAGTGAGCAATTAACGAGACGTACAGGACGTACGGGTTATTGTTACGTACAGTTCATCAAGCTAAAAAAAAATACTAAAAGAGTAATAAAATAAAAAATAAAAATAGAGTTTCATGTAGAATTTCTGAAAGTAGAAAAAATAAAAATAAATAAAATCACTTACTATTGTTATAATTATGATAATGCAATTGAATGTATGAAGGTAAAAAAAAAAATTACAACTAAATCATGAAAATTAAACTAATTTAGTTTAATATTATTAATATTTTTGAAATCTTTTAAAAATATTTTTTTTATTAGGGTTTTTGAATCAAACTATATGGTTTTATTAAAATACATCCATATGGGTTTCTTTTTAAGTACAAAACCATACCAAACCAAACGGTTTGGTTTGGTTTGACCCGGTTTAAGGTGTATTTTTGCCCACCCCTGAAATTTTCTATTATAATAAAAGGGGTTTTTACAATTTGGTCCTATTCTAATTGAAAAAATACACTTTTTTATTTGCTAATTGGGATTTCAACAAATTGGTTATAATATAATTCAAAATACAAACAAATTGATCCTAAAATACAACAAATTAGTTATAATATAATTCAAAATACAATAAATTGGTCCTAATATTTTACTCACCTTATGACCAATTTGTTGTATTTTGAATTATATTAGTACCAATTTATTGAAAAATCAATTAGTAAGTAAAAAAAATATATTTTTCCAATTCGATTCGGACCAAATCGTAAAAAACCCATTATAAATTCATTTGAACACTTATCTATATTTTTTAAACAGATATAAATGATGTCACAAAGCATAAAAGAAGATACTAGAACTAGAATGGAAGAGTGACACCTGGCAAACTCACAAGGAAGTAGTAGCATTCTATTGGACAATTTCAGACGCGGTTTTGACTTATGGGGTCCACTTGCTACTACTTTAAACTGTACTCTCTAGTTTGCATTCAACATAAAGACATCACCCACCCGCTTCTCCCAGTCATCCTTCGATATAAACAAATTTTCTCATCAAACAAAAAATTGCAAGCTTGCTTCACTTTCTCTTTTCCTTGTGTGCTTTGTTGTGTGTGAGATATGGTTGAAATCGTGGGATACAGGTTCCACCCAACTCCTCAAGAACTCATTAGTCACTATCTGAGGAAGAAGAGACTTGACCCTGATTGGTCTGTCCAGAAAATCAAAGATTTTAATATCTACGATTTCGAACCATCCCAGTTACCTGGTAAGTTTGTTGAGATAGTTGATCACTTGATCTTTTAATTTCCTCTTCAAATTGAAAATCAGTTGATGCTTAGTTGTTCTGTTTTGGGTTTTGATGTAGGGTTTTTTTTGGATGATCAACTAGTTCAACACGATTGGCACTTTTTCTGTGAACCGGATTATAAATTCGGCAACAAAAATCGTGTTAATAGAAAAACCAGAGGAGGTAACTGGAAAGTCACTGGTAAAAAACGTGACATTAAGGACAAACGCAAGAATGTGATTGGTTGGAAAATTACTTTGGTTTTCTACCAGGGGAGCGGTAACTCCAAACATGCCAGAACTAATTGGGTCATGCATGAGTACCATATCAACCATGATTCTCATTTTAAGGTATATGATTGCACTCTCATCTTCCTTTTTGAATCGTTTTACTTCTGCATTTGTTTGGTCTTGTGTTGTCTTTCATTTCATAGTTTGAATTAAGATTGATTGTGTCAATGTTTGAAGATTGAAATGATTGGTTAGTCGCTAGAATTTTGATTTAAACAGAGTTAGTTTAACTACTGGAATTTATTTCAGTATATTTATCTTGTGTACTTGAATTTACCCTAACTCCATAAGTAATAATATTTGTGGAAATTATGTAATAAATTATGAGCGTTGCTTTTAGGATTAACAACATATATGGGTAAATATTCATCATTGATTTGTTGAATGAAATTCTGTTTTTTGTTTTCCCCTCCCTTGGAAAATAATAGTAAAACATTCTATATAAATGAGCTCTCATTTTGACATTTAATTTGTGTAGAGGGAGTTTGTAGTGGTTCGCATAAAGAAAAACCCAGATACCAACCCTTACATATCTTCAACCCCCAATGAAGGTATATCAAGTCATATGGTGGCTTCTAATTCGGGAAATAATGATCTAGAATCTGTTTTACAGGTAAATTGTCTTATGATGATAGAGTCACGATCAAATGGTGTATGTTATTAGAGAAACATATTTAGAATTGATGTTTGTTTGTGCTACAGGCAGAAACACAACTTCATCAAGAATCTCAAGCTATACTACTAAATCACATTGAAAAAGAACATGATATTTCTTTCGATAAGGAATCTCAGGCTATACTACTAAAAGAATCTCAGACTATTCTACCAAATCTCATTGAGCAAGCTGGGCAATCTCATCCTCCAAATCCCAATGAGCAAGCTGGGCAATCTCATACTCCGGATTTCAACTCATCAAATCTCATCAATGTCTGTGATGGCAATGACGCAGAGGGTGAAGAAGCTGGTCAATCTCATCCTCCAAATCCCATTGAGCAAGCTAGACAATCTCATACTCCGGATTTCAACTCATCAAATCTCATCAATGTCTGTGATGGCAATGACACAGAGGGTGAAGACATTGCTGCGTTGCTATATGGATTTTATGGAGAATGGAGAATGGACTGCAGTAGCGTGTGTCAACAACAATCATATCAGGCAGTAGATGAAAATATTCTGCCTGTACAAATGGGTGGTGTTGTTTAAGTTGTATCCTAATTTCTGATATTATTTACAACATCAAACTGTCTTCATTACACCTATTCTTCTCCTTCTCTTTGTTCAGTTTTTCCCTGTTACGCACAAGATCATTTTAATTAAAGCATTTGACAATTATAATTGATTACTTTTTTACCTTACTGAATATTAAGGTTGTTTAACTTTTTAACAAGCCAGTTCAACCATCGTCATAAATTATATTTGTACACTGCATACTGATTTATCAAAAATTCTCATTTTCAAGTAATGTTATCATATGTCTGTAATGTTATTGAACAAAGTGGATTATAATTTAGTTCTTGCAAAAACATTAACCATCTTCTTGTAGATTCTTTTCAATGATATTTCACTGTCTTTTCTTTGGTCACTATTATTCAAAATTAACGGTTCTAGGTTTACTTAGAGGTGTCAAAAGGGTCCGATGGATCCATCTCGACCGGTCTGATAGATCCGATCCAATCATGCTGAAAATTTGAGGTTGGACTTTTCAAAGTGATGCAATATTTTGGCCCGAGCCTACTCAATTCGGTTGTTTGATTAAAAGTTTGATCCGGCCCAATCTCTTGGAAAGCCTTATGAATTTTTATTTTTTTTAAATAATAAATAAATAAATAAACCAAAAGCAAACTGAAATATAAATATCAAACTATATAATATAATATAATGTAATAATATCAATTTAAATTTAAATTAAAAGTTGAAACACTGAAAGCTTATTTTAGACTTTTAGGCCGTGTTTAATTCATTTAATTTTATCCTTAAAAATATATAACTTCATAATCTCATTCTTAATTTATATGCATGCATGTTTGATTTGAAAATGTATAAATGTTGTTGTATGAGATTAATTTACTTTGTTATTTCAATAAATTGAATATGATGAACAAGTCTAAAAACAGATCTGGATTTTGTTTTTCCAATTTTGTTTTTTCAATAATATTTATTTTTATCAATTTTGTATTTTTTATTTACTTCACAATTGAAATGACCATTTTTCTTTGAGTAATGTTAGGCTATCCAAAATCATGTCCAAATGACGTGGTACGTTAATTGTTAAGATCATATCACTTACACTATAATTTCATGAGTTACAGGATCTCGGCAACTCAAATGCCACTTCATTTAAATATAATTTTAGGTAAATATTTTGGACAACTCACATACCATAAATAATATAGTTTGAGTAATAAATTTATAGAGATAAAATATTCACTGAAATGATGAAAATTTTAGAGAAAGGCTGGAGATTATATTCTTCAATAATGTTGGATATCCTATGATTTATGTGATAAGGATGACTTACTTGACATATAATTTGTGCTGAATTTTTTGTTAATTATTTGGGTTTATAGTATAAGTAGCATTAACCTATACCTTTAAAACACATGTTAAGAACATAAAAGTTTCTTTTATAGGAAACTCAATCATGTATTTATACGGCAGTTGATTTGTTATATGGTAATTTTTGTGTCATATATTAACACTATTCTTAGAGCCTGTTTGTTACACAATAAATGGGATGGGCGTACTAAATTAGTATTGTCCGGTGTCCGATGTTTGGAAAAAAATAACTTAACTAGACTAAGTAATCCGGCCCAAATTTTATCCTATTCTTGTAGTACTATTTATTCCAGCCCAAAGGGACCTGGTACAACCAGAATAAGCTCTTTTAATGCAGACCTAACTTTCCTTGCTTTTAATTCAGCCCAAATGAACAGGCTTTTTAATGAAACCTAATTTGGGCCAACAACTTTCAGTTTAATTTATAATTTTATATATAGGGTAAGACTATAATCGGAAATTTTCATATGAGGATATCCTAATAGAATTATATAAGGACATTAAATGTAAGCCACTCATTTTACATACTTTGACTTGATATATATGCACTTGTCAAATCACTTTTATAAATGAGTGGCTCACATTCAATATCCTGATAAAGTTATATAAGGATGCTCTGATAGGAACAGGACCATTGGATTAAATTTATAACTTTACTATCGCAACCATTGGATTAGATAGCACATGTACAAATTGGTGGTTGAGATATTGAAATCAGAAATTTGAGTTAATATAGCCTGACCCATATAATAATAATAATATATCCAATACATTAAAAATAAAAATAAAAATAAAAATAATTTGTGATATTTTTTTATTTTAAATTTTATAAAAAAAATTAAAAAAATCAATAATAAAATAAAATTAGTGTTTTGAAGAAAAACTAAAAGCCAAAAAAATATTATTAAATTAAATAATTAGATAAATAGATAGATATCGTAGAAATAGTGAGAAAAAAAAATGGACATTATTATTGTAGGATTTTTTTTAAAAAATTTTATGTTGTCTTTATTATATATGTTTTTTTTATAATTATTATCTCTTTTATAAAATTATATTTGATGAAGTATGACATTATGTCATTTTATTATATATACAAATACATATTATTACATTTTAAAAAGCAAATATTATGATTTTCAGATTTTTTTTAATAGCTATCGAATATATTGTATTCTAATTGTACATATAATTATCGTAATAGATGTGTAAAAATATCATACATGATCAAAATTTGTATTTAACAAAATTCATCTTGAATTATATGTTAAAAATATTATATATTTATCGAACAAAATATTTTTTAAATTATTAATAGTTGTATTATCTTTATGAATAATATTTTTTGTTTGGATGAATAAAATACTGTGTTAATATTAAATTCAATTAAACCATATTACAAAACAATTTTATACAATTTTATACTAAATATAGTAATAGCACAATACAGTCCATACAGTCCAGTACAATGTAGTGTTGCGCAATACCAAACATTGGACAATAATAAACATAATGCAGTACAGAACGGTGTACCAAATATGACCTTATAGTATTACTCAATACCGATGAAATGAGTAATAATGTCACAAAGGAAAAAGAAGGAGAAGTTTTTAGGTGCATCCGATGCGACATGCATTCTCTATCTAGGTGTTGTCATATACTCACACGTCAACATCTGGATGAGAAATGTATGGTGCATCCGCTGCACCCAAGTTTTTGTCGAAAAGAAGATACTAGAAGCAGCTGGACAGCGTAGAAACGTTTGGCGCAAGGGCCACACAACACAAGTTGAATTTCGGACAAACTCTCAAAGAAGGAGTTACATCCCATTGGACAGTTTCATTTTAGACATTTTATTTTTGGGTCCACTTTCAAGTGGGTGGGGTCACAAAGAAGACAAAACACTCTGCATCATGGACGGTGAGATGGTCCAATAAAATCCTGACAAATTAATTTACATTGAAAATATAAAATTATATTTTAAACAGTCTCAGGGAAAAGTTTTCTCCTAAATTAAGATAGATAGAGAAGAATAAAACGACTCAATGCTTTTTCCTTTATTTGTGTATATATTAAGATATCACCCACTTATTTCTTCTTCATACATACCAAAATTTTCCCATCAAACCAGAGATATCCAGATAATAAGCTTGATTCTCTCTTACTCTGTTTTGTGTTGCGTTGAATGAGATATGGGAAGAATTGTGGAACACTGGTTCCACCCGAATAATGAACAACTCATCATAAAGAGAAAAGATTTCTTGACCCTGATTCTTCTGTCCAAAAAATCAATGAGGTTAACTCCGTTGGTGGCCAACCGTACGAGTTACCGGGTAAGTAGTTGTTAGTCAATCTTTTATTTCTTCTGCAAATAACTGGTAGAAATTTGGTTTATTGTTGTTTTTGTTTGTTTTGGGGTTTGATTTAGGGATTTTTACCAGATAAATAGATCTGGCAATTTTTTCTCTGTAAATATCACTGCCCAGAAAATATTTCTTAAAGCAGATATTATTAAGAAAATAATTTGCTACCTATGATTCAAGGAAACTTATTTAGAGCTAGAATTTTTGGGGTTCGTAATTCTTAAATTTAGGAGGAATCTCAACTACTACCAAATTATCAGATAGCAGTCTAGCACAAGTCACTAAATATACTAATACTAATTTGGAGGTGATAAAGATCATACCTTATTGGACATTTTTCACTATCAATTTGTAAGTGTGGTGCACGGGAAATATATTAGCTAAAACTAATGCTTCTCTCTTTTGTGATTCTCATTTCAGCTGGAATCTCAGCTACTACCAAAAGAAAATATTCTTTGTAGAGGTAAGACTGAGCATGCCTTTGAGGATATTTTTCAATACCCGCTTGTACATGTGGCTAGGTAACATAGCTATAGCTAATGAATTTTTTTCTTAAATTTCGTTTGTTATTTTGCTTCAGCTGGAATCTCAGCTACTACCAAATGGCCATATAATGAATACGCCGAGAAACATTTATATGGAGGTGTGAAACATTTATATGGAGGTGAGAAGAACATGCCTTGTATAGATTATGAATATCAGCTTATTGTACACTTGTTTCAAGAGAAACATATATATATGTATACCTAAAGCTAATTCATTTTCTTGTGTGATTCTTACTTTAGCTGGAATCTCAGCTACTACCAAATTGGTATATATTACATATCACTAAAATTAATTTCAAAGAGGTGAGGTAGAGCATATGTCTTGATGGGAATTTTAAATTATCAGTTCATGGAAGACATATCTAGAACTAATGTTAAATTTTTTTGTGTTTACTACATCAGCTCGAATCTCAGCTACTACCAAATCAATTTATATCTATCAGAGGTGAGATAGAGCTTGCCTTATGGACAATTTTTAAATATCAGCCGTTACATGTGATGCATGAGAAACATATAGAAAACCAATGCTTGTTTGTCTTAGATTTACAGCTTTTGATCTACCAAATTTTTTATTTAGAACACGTTTGTGGTGGTTCTATATTATTAGATATCGTAATGAAATTGTGTGGTTCACATAAATAGAAACCAGATACCAAACTTACATTTCTTCTAACACCCAATAAAGGTATACCAAGTCATAACGTGGGTTTATATTATGTAAATCATTACACCAAATCTTGCTGTACAGGTAAAAAAGATTTTGTCTTATGATGGCAGATGTGTGTTACTTGCCAAACATATTTAGGACTAATGTTTGTTTATTCTACAGGTAGAACAATTGGAATCTCAGGCTATACTACCAAATCACATTGAGTAGGAAGATCATCATGATTTTTCTTTCATAGGAATCTCAGAGTATACTACCAAATCGCATTGAGTAGGAAGATCGTCGTGATTTTTCTTTCAATAGGGAGAGAATCTCGGGTTATATTACCAAATCACTTTGAATAGGAAGATCATCATGATTTTTCTAAATAACTATACTGTCGGATCACATTGAGCTTTATGAGCAGGAGAAGGAATAACTATACTGTCAGATCACATTGAGCTCTATGAGCAGGAGATGGAAGATCACGAGAGGTGTTCATTTTCATTTTTTTTTTTTTTCTTGGTTTTGAGTTGTAAACTAATGTATTGTCACTGTGTGTGTGATATTAATGTAAAAGACCATTAAAATCTATGATTTCTATGCTGTATGCTATTTGATTTGCTTAGCCTATTTTAATATTATTTCAAGAACCCACATATTTTTGTATCAATTGCAAATTCATGGAAGCCTGTCCTTTAATGAAGAACTCAAGTAATTAACATTTTTCTTGTACATTGAAGAGGCTTTAATACTGGTAAAATTACTTTTTCGGTATTTCAAATGGTTAATAATGAACTACAAGTCGACAACCCTCAATTGGATACTTCATCAAAAACTCAATATATACGGTTTTGTGGGTTATGGACTTGTTGGCGTTGAAATTTTATAAGATAATATGTTCCTCTTTATAATTTTCATATAATGTTAGGTGGCAGTAGTTTAATTTTCACAAGTATTCATTTAATTCTAACTATTTTTCAACTTTTATAAAAGTGGTCATATTTATCTCTAATTTTCTAAGCTAGTCTCTAAATTTAGAAGGAAAAAAAAAAAAAAACAAAAAGAATACTTTATCGTATTTTTCTATTCAGATTTCATTTCGAAAAAATAATCTGAACTACTCAAATTTCATACCCAAAAAACAAACAGAGCTACTCATATTTCATAATGAAAAAAAACATATGCTTTGATCGGTGGCAAATGTCAGCATCTCAGATATCTAACAATTAAAAAAGCAAAGCACAAATAAAATACTAGAACCATAACAACTTGTGAAGTAAGGGGAAATATAGATTTGAATTCTTCTTTGAACTTTTGTGTGAACCAAGGACAGAGGCAGTGGGTTATAATAACATAGACTTTAAAGCTAACTTTAGGATGGTGACCAAAGTGAAAAGAATTTTGATCATCAAAACATGTGGTGGGGGCCTAAAACCAACTTGAGGAGCAAGTTTCTGGATTTTAAGATTAATAAAAATAATTTTACTTATTTTTTATTAAATGATTTATATTTTTAGACATATTGACGATATATATATATATATATTATAAGGTAAAATTAACCGGTGTATACCTTTCACATCTACATCAATAGATTATAGGTTCGAATTATGTTTCCCCTTCTTTAAATTTCAAATTGCTATAGTTCACAACTATACATTTATCAAATGACTTTTGTATTTCAAAATTTTAGGAAAAAATATATATATATATATTTTTTTTTTCAGTTCATGATTAAATTATTCGATAATAACAACTTATTTTTTTAATCATTCAAATTTAAGAATTGAGGATAAGAATTATAGACTCTTGAAAATTCTATTGTTAATTGATTTTAAATTAAAATTTTAAAATTGGACAATTTGAACCACCTGTCGCTAAGACAATCCCACACAAATTTTTCTTTAATCCACTAATAAGCCTGATAATGCACCTCAAAGTATTCACTTAATTCAAACTAGAGGACCTAATAATGCACCCTTTTCAAAAAAAAAAATTATTTAATTATATAAAATTAAATTATTTAATTTTTTAAAAAAAAATTGATTTATTTTCAAAACTACCTTTTATATATTTTTCAAACTTAATACACCTCATCTCTCTCGATTATAAACAGCTCCATCAAAGATAGAAGCCAATTCTCCAATGTGATCATACTTTTTCTTCACAAAATTCAAATTTCCCTCATCTAGATAAGAATTCAGAGTACAAATTTCTACCATGGAACACAAGTTTTCAACATCTTTATTGATACTTTTTAGTCACAAAAATTTATCATCCCATTGCAGGTTTTACTTGTATGCTTTGTTACAACTTTCAAGCACTATTAACTACGGATCAAGCTACCTGATTTTTGAAGTAAACCTCAAGTCTAAGAAAACTTAGCACAAAACTTCATTTGTAACCATAAGAGTATCTCTAAGGGGCTCCCTAAATCCACTCCTTATCTAAAATAGGGAGCCAATTTAGCTTTAGAGCTCTCCAAAGAACTCCCTAAATAGCTCCCTATTTTAGAGAGTCTCTTGGTGGCTCTCCAAATATAGGGAGCTCCCTATCTTCTTTCTCTTGTTTTTTTTTTATTTTTTTTTATTTTTAACATTAATCTTTTCCTACATCATCTTCTCTCTTGTTTTTATTATTTAAAATGAAATAAATTTATTTATATTTTAAATTTAAAAAATATTAAAATATTAATGATTAGTTATAATATGGAAGATGATTGGAGTGATATCTAAAAAATTACCAACTAAAATAACTCAAATTTAATTAAAATTTAAAAAGCATGGTTGGACATAGGTTATAACTCTGAAAGCAGTGGTTTCAATAAGCGCCAGAAACAAAAACCAAAAAAGTGGGTCAAGTCAGTTGGTTGTCCCCTTGTCCCACAAACTTTATCTTTACTTTTCAATTTAATTTAATTTTTTATATAACTATTTTCATTAGATATAAATATCAAATGAGATGCCAAAAAAAAAAAAAATACAAACAATCACCTATTCAACGGACCAACACATTTATTAAAATTTTATTTGCAATATTTTTTCAATTTGAATTTTATAAGATAAAAATATATATAAAAGTGAAAAAAATAAACATAGTTATCATAGGATAATTTTATTTTTGTTTTTATTTTATTTTTATGTATTTTAATTATTATTTTTGTTGTAATAAGATTAAGTTTAATGTGTGAGATTATATCAATTTATTAAGTACAAAGATATTATGAATTTCAAATTTTTATTATATTGTATTTTAATTTGTATATATAATTTACATGATAGATGAATAAGAAATATATGACATGGTCGAAATATTGTAAAATATTTTATGTGTATATTATCTTTTATAAATAAAATACTTTACAATAATAATATTAATTTTTAATTTAAAATAATACAATCCAATTTAATATAATACAGTCTAGTACAATGAGACACTAAACATGGAATAGTACTGAACATAATCCAATTTAGTCCTATACGGTCCAATCAAATTACCAAATATGGGACAGTATTAAACATAATCTAATCATATACTATATAGTCTAGTCAAATTCAATAAATCCAGTCCAATACATTGTGCTAAACATGACCTAAATATCCTAATTAGATTAGTAATTGTTATTAGCAAAGTCATGATGGAGAAATAAACTTGGTTAGAAGACCTAAAGAAAAAAGACTTATCATCATTTAAAAAGAAATATCGAAAAAAAATTGACTTGTTCAAATTTTATACCGAAAATAAATTAGAACCGTTCATATTTCATATCGAAATTTTGTTTTTGACCTTTTCATATTCCATTCCGAAAAAACAATTAGAACTATCCATATTTCATGTCGATAAAACAATTGCTTTGATCGGTTGCAAATATCAGCATCTCAAATATCTAACAATTCAAAAAGCAAAGCACAAGGAAAATACTAGATTCTAGAACCATAACAACTTGCGAAGTAAGGGGAATATATGTTTCAATTTTCCTTTAAACTTTTGTGTGAACGCAGGACAGTGGCGGTGGGAATAATATCATAGACTTTAAAGCTAACTTTAGGATGGTGACCAAAGTGAACATCAATACATGTGGTGGGGGCATAAAACCAACTTGGGTAGCAAGTTTCTTGATTTTAAGATTAATAAAAATAATTTTACTTATTTTTTATTAAATGATTAATATTTTTACACATCATCTATCATCAACAACAAATATACGTTCATTTGACAATACAAAATTGACCGTATTCCTCTCACACTTATATCAATAGAATTGGAAGTTCGAATTATGTTTACCCTTTTTTAAATTTCAAATTGCTATAGTTCGAAAATATATATTTATCAAATGATTTTGATATTTTAAAATTTTGGGAAAAAATATATAATGTTTTTTATTTGTATTTTTTTTTTAATTTCAGTTCATATGATGATTAAATTACTTGAATAATAATAACTTCTTTTTTTAATTATTAAAATTTAAGAATTGAGGATAAAAAATATAGACTTATGAAAATTCTAACATTAATTGACTTCAAATAATTTTTTTTTTTTTTTTTAAATAATCGTATGTTCATTTAGATCACCACTTGGCACTAAGACCATCCCGTACAAGTTTGTCTCCTATTTAATAATAAGGTAGATATTTAGATATGAATAATGTTACGTTTTTCAAAAATTTTCCCAAAATCTTTTTCAAATTGGTGTGGCACATGAGTTGTCAACGTCACATCACTCACAATATAATCTTATAATCTTATAATTTATATGATGTTGATAACTTATAAACACACCAATTTGGGAACGATTTTGGAAATTTTTTTTGGAAAATCTAGCATTATCAAATTAGTTTTGACCTCATGGTTTCTTGAATTAAAACTGTTAATTATTATCTGTCAAAATTTATTTTTATTGAAAAAATTAAGTCAAAACTTGACTCGTCCTCATCCTGATCTATTGACAACTTAACATTCATCTTTAGAAGGAAGCTGAAGGATTTTATAATCAAAATTTTGTTATATATATATATATATACACATAGGATCTGGATGATTCAGAATTTAATCAATTGTAAACGTCTGTATCTAAAAGCATATAGCAAATAGCAATACAAAGGCATAAAGAAGATACTACATCGATTACATCTTGAGAAGGATGAGGGAAGATGTTTGAATACTCCTTAGGCAAGGAAGTTAGGAAGCATCGGTGAATTCCAGCTAGTAAATGGTAACTTTAGGAGGGTGACCAAAATCAAAAGGAATATTGAATAGAACATGATGGTGATTGGTGGGGTCTTAAACCAACTTCAGAAGCAAGTTTCTTAATTTTGAAATGATTAATAAATATTTTAACACATCATCAACCATCCATCATAAAATTTACATACCCAAATATATATTTATAAAATTTTATAAATATTTTTGACACATCATCAACCATCCATCTATCGTCAAATTTACATACCCAAATATATATTTATTAACTCCCCAAATTGAGATTTTTTTTTTTAGCTAGAGTTATAGATCAGGAGAAAGTGACACCATTCGAATTAATTATAGTACATAATTAATAATTATAGTACATAATTAATAACATTAGATTATTAGTAATAATATTTTTGTTTATAAAAGATTACAATAATTCAAGGTTTAAGGGTGAGAATACGATTATAACTCAAAATCTAAGTTAGGTACGAATGGTATACCACTTAGTTCGACTCAAACCATATATTAAAATATGTTATTTTAATTTGTGTCTAACTAATCATATTGAGATACGTGTCTGTCTAAATGTAGACATATGTCTCAATAGACGGACACCAAATCGAAACTCTTTTTTGGGACAGGTGATGTGTGTCCAACTTAGTCAACCACGACCTCCCTTATCATAATTTATGGCACTTCTATTCTACTTTATACAGTCCAATAGAAGAACATATTGACACGGTTATACAATATTGATATGTTTTTTTTTTTGTTTTTTTAATATTTTGTTTTGTTTTTTTTTTTTTTTACAGTCCAATAGAAGAACATATTGACACGGTTATACAATATTGGTATGTTTTTTTTTTTTTTTTTTTTTTTTGACTAAACAATATTGGTATGTTGGAACTTGGGTGGAATCTTCTTAGTACAGTGACTTTGATCAAAGGAGAGAGACTCTTGTGTCAAAATTGTGCTTTCATAAATTATAAGTGATCACTCACTCGCTGTCTTCTCCTCTTCTATTCATTTTGCAGAGCATAATTTTCCCATCAATCCAGAGACATCTCTAGCTGTTTTCTCGCCTTCTGCTGCGATATGTGTAGTCTTGTGGGTTACAGATTCCAGCCAACTCCTGAAGAATTGGTTAGTCATTTCCTGAAGAAGAAGAGTTGTGACCCTGCTTTCACCGATCCTACAATTAGGGAGGTTAATATTTACAAGCATCATCCCTGTGAATTGCCTGGTATGTATTTTATTTTGTATCAGTCAATCAGGTGCCACACACATCACCATCAGTCCATCATAATTATTTGACAATATGAATGGTTGTTTTTTTTTTTTTTTTGTGTGTGCAGGGCTTTCATCAATTCAATCTGATGAACAAGTTTGGTATTTTTTCTGTACACTTGACAATAAGTATGCCAAAAGTGATCGTGCCAGTAGAACAGCCAAGGGAGGATCTTGGAAAATCACCGGTACAAAGCGCGACGTCAAGGCCAAACACAGCAACAAACCGATTGGTTTTAAAAAGACTTTGGTTTTCTACAAGGGCAGAAATACTAGCAAAGAGAACAGGACCAACTGGGTCATGCATGAGTTCCATGAGTACCCTCGCAACAAAGACCCTCTTTTACAAGTATGTGCTTAGTGCTTTGATCATTTCCCTTTTTCTTTTTCTTTTTTTCCTTTTGAATTTTTGTTGGCTTTGAATTCTAGATAGGGAGCTCATTCAATTTTCTTTTCTGCTTTGAGTAGGGTAAAGTTGTTGTCTGTCGCATAGAGAGAAAATCAAATAAGAAGCATGAGCCCCCTTCTTCAGCCTTTGATGAAGGTGTCAATTTGGCTTGTAATTCTGGAAATAATGTAGCACAAGATATTGTTCCAGAGGTAAAAATGATCTTATCTTCTGACTCCAATTTTTGATATTGAACTTTTATATACATTCATAAGATGATGTTGGAATATTAGAACATATATAAAACTAATGTTTGTTTATATGTGATTTCTAATCCAGTTAGTTACTCAGCTACTACAATATGATCTCCACTTGCCTTCTAGTTCTGATGAGGTGAGAAAAAGAAAAGCATATGATTGGTATATGTGGTTTGAGGAAAACAGACCTAGAACTGATCTTTGGAATTTTGTATTCTTACTTCAGCCGGAAGCTCAGCTACTACCAAGTCAACCAATTTCTTCTAATGGAGAAGGTGTTAAAAAAATTATAACTTCTGAGGTGAGAAAGATCAATATCAGCTCTATGAGAAACATATATATAGAATACTAATTAATTAATGCTTGTTTTGTCTTTGATTAATTCTTCAGAGAGGATCTCAGCTACTACCAAATCAGCATTTGTCTTCTAATACCGAAGATGAAGTTGCTAAAGACATTTTTTCAGAGGTGAGAAGGCACATTTGTCTTAACTGCTAATGTGCCAGAAAAATATATAGAACTGATTTGTTAATTTGTCTATGATTCTTTCTTCAGGTCCAACCTCTGGTTCTTGCAGAGTGGGATGCACTCATTGGTTACAATGAGCTGCAGTCGCCATTTTCTAGTGGTGACTCGAATGTGTGGAATACGCCGTTAGAAAGTGAGCAGGAAGATGACTTTGAGAATCCGAAATGGGATATCCGGGGTGAATTTTTTGGTGAAGAAACTAGACATTTTCCTCTTCCTGATGTCAACTCATCAAAGACAGTCACAGAAGCTCATATACGCTATGGGAGTACTGACGAAGATGCCGAAACCATTGATGCTTTGCTAAATGAATTTTCTTCATCGACTAATGAAGAATATTAGCTCAATTGCAATGTGTCAACTACTGTTATATCTTGCAAGTGAATGAAAATTTACTAGCAGTAAAAATGGTAAGAGTTGTTTGAGTTGTAAACTAATGTGTGTGATATTCATGTAAAAGACCTTTAAAGCAAAAGCTATGATATTTCCATGCTTCATTTGATTTGTTATCCCTATTTTAATTTTAATTTCAAGAACTGAAAACCTGCATTTTTTTTGGGTGAAATTCATTTTAGTCCCTCTAGTTTGACCTATTATACAAAGTGGTCCTCCGATTTTTAGCTTTATCTTGACAGGTTCCGTTAGTTTCCAAAAATCCGTATTTCAATCCCTGCCGTCCAATTCCATTAGGGTTTGGTAAGATTCCATCCAAGGTTAGAAGGTAAAATCGTAAATTGACCTCTCGAGCTTCTAGAAACTATGGAACGAAGGGTAATGATGTAAATTGATTTATAAATAAAACAATTTAAAAATAAATTTAAAAAAAATGAAAAAAAAATCTTATCTCTCTCTCTCTCTCCCCTCTATCTCACGATCTCTCTTCTTTCTCTCTCACGATCCACACCTACACCATTCTTCTTCTTCTTATTTTTCTTCTTCTTCTTCTTCTTCTTCTTCTTCTTCTCTCTCTCTCTCTCTCTCTCTCTCTCTCACGATCCACACCCACACCATTCTTCTTCTTCTCATGGATCTTCTTCTTCTTCTTCGTCGGGGTGGTGGCAATCTAGGGGCTTGATTGATGGGTTTCTTAGTTTGGGTGTGTTGGGAATGGCGTTCGGCGTTTTAAAGTTGGGGGTCGTGGTTGTGGTTGCTCCGGTTTAGTGTGGTGGCCCTGGTCGGTGGTTGATTTTGATTTAGGTTTAGGTTTGGGTTTAGTGTGGTGGTGGCTGTGGCGGTGTGTGGTTGATTTGGGGGTGGTGGCTGAAGATCTAGGGTTTGAGAGTGGGTTTTTTGGGTTGTTTTTCTAGTAATTTGGGGCTGTTTTATGGCTGTTTTTGGGTTGTTTTGTAGCAGTTTATGGCGGTGGTGGCTCATTCTAGTAAATGCAAGAAACAAATGATGGTTGTGTACACTTGCTGAAACTTGTTGAGATGGATGTTGAGGGGGCTAAGAAGCTGCTGGAAAGTCTAGGCCGCAGTAAAATTTTGGGTGTTTTCGCCAGACCTTGATGACTAAAGAGGTCATCAATCAATAACATTATCATAAAGGAGTATGTGGATGATTCCTATATTTGTATTTACAATAGTTGTGTTTACTTTGATTCTTGATTTTCTTTTTGTTCATATTGTGTTAATTTGTCTACAAGGAAATGTTGACAGTGAAAACCTTCTGTGTAGAGACAATAATCATAGTTTGGAGACCTAATTGGATTGGAACTCAATTCTTTTTCCAAGAGTATGTTATATGATAAAAATTGTGATGTATTGCCTACTAGCTTCAACTTGTGCATTATATTTTCTTGTAGCTGACACTGGATAGTGTGTGTGTGATCAAGCCTATTTAATTATTTATATTATAAGGTTTATTGACTATGTCTTATAAGATGTCTCTTTCTTTGTTGACTAAGATTTTATTTTGTCCATCCTTTTCTAACGATTCTAAGAAGCTTGATAGATGAATACCATCAACCACCTAACGTCAGGAAATTTGTAAACTTTGATATCATTGGGGCTTCTATTGTGGATTTAATGTTTATTGCTATTTTTCTTTGTTTCTTTATTGATCATTGATGTTCAATTGTTTGTTCTGTTCTGCAAAAAGATTGGGAAATGTCATTTTTCTGGTTTGTGAGATTTTGTTAGTTTTTTTTTTTTTTTTCCTGTGAATTCAATGTGTATCGGTTGTAGGTGAATTTGTTGTTAATTTATTGTGTGATTTGAATCTGAATGTGATTTGAATCTGAAACTGGATGGTGGTAGGTTATGGTTTTGGAGATGGATGGGTTTGATTTGGCAGTGGGTGTTAGATTTGGGGTGGTTGGATTTCTGGAAAACCGATGGAGATGATGGTGGTGGGTTTGAATTTCTGGGTTGGGTTTAGTGTTTGGAAAGAAGAAGAAGATAAAGTTGGTAGAGAATAAGAAGATCTGTTGTTTAAAAATCAGGGGCAGCAGGGTCATTTGACCCTACCCCTGTCAGATTTCGTTTAATCAGGGGCAGTAGGGTCATTTGACCCTCTGACCCTGTCAGTTTGCACTTTTTTAACAGAATTGCTAACTGAAGGACTTAACGAGATAATACTGAAAACCGAGAGACCAGTTTATGTAATAGGTCAAACTAGAGGGACTAAAATGGATTTCACCCTTTTTTTTTTTTTCAATTGCAAATTCATGGAAGCCTGTTCTTTTAAAAAGAACTCAACTACTAATGACTAAAGTACTTTTTTGGTTTTGATTATTAGGATTCAGGGTCACTGTGGGTTTGACTTGTGGCGTTGCAATCCTATAAGATAACATGTTTCTATAATCTTCATCTAGGTAGTTGAATTTTCATGAGATGATTATTGTTTTTGACATAAGGAAATAACTAAATAAATCTCTAAGTATTCAGTTAATTATTACTATTTTCCGACATTTATAAAAATGTTCAACACAACACCCAATACTTCTAAGCTATATCATTTTAGTCACAAAATTTAAGAGAAAATGATAAGAAGAAAAAAAAAAACTAAAAAAGTACTTTATCATTAGTCTATATTACTCTTAACAGTTACTTTAACCATTAATGAAAAAAAATAATAATGATAACAATAATAATTCCACTGATGATGGTAGCTTGCTGCAATCTCTTCCATGAGCATGCTGCGATCTCCTCCCATGGAAGGGGTTTGCTACATCACCTCCGATCTAGGTGATTGCAATAGTCCACCACCACTAGGAATGGAGGTGGATCCCTTTTTTATATTCTTTTCAGTAATAATTTAGAATTATATTTTGTTATATAGGCATTTTTAGTTTTTAATATTATTGTATTAATTGTTTAAATTTAACTTTATTGATAAGACGAGGTTGATTTAGTGATAAGTCCATCATACCTACACTAAGAGGCTGTGGGTTCGAGTCTCCTCCTTCCCAAATTCGAACCCTAAATTATTGTCTGTTTCAAAAAAATAATAATTTTGTTGGTTATATTTGTTATAAGTACGGAACCCACATTCGTATGATATTGTCCGATTTAGACATAAATCCACATAATAGAGGTAGTGTCCACACTTATATGCTCATGATTATTCCCATGTCTAACCAATGTACTACTGCACACCCAACAAAATTGACTAACTAGAATCTAGTTGAAGAAAGAAACTGCTACAATTTTAAAAAATTAAGGAGAAATTTAATCACTTTTCTTTTAAAATTGTCAAAAAATAGAATTAAGTAAATACTTAGTGACTTATTTAAGAACCTTCCCTTTATGTATAAAGAATCAATTTAAATATGAAAATACAATAATAAATTTACAACTTATCACCGAAGAGGTTTACATGTACAAACAAATATATAGGAATTCAAAAAGCACAAAGAAGAATCTAGAACCATTACAAATATACAACTTATTAAAGAAGGGGAGAACATAGAATATGTTTGAACTCTTCTTTGAACTTTTGTGAATGGATAGAGACACCCATGGAAAATAATATAAAAAAAATTAAGTAAAAAAAGCAATTTATTAATAAAAAAATAGTAATATAAGAGAATAATATAACATTCTTTATTTGATAATGAAAATACATGGAAATAAACTAGCTCACACTACCATATTAATAAATGAGATTTGAGGATATTATGAGAGTAAATATTTAGAATATATATGTACTGTTTATAACGACAGCTAAACTTCTATTATATATTGATAATTTTTAAATAAAAACTATCTTATATGGGCGACGATATGAGGTTGATCCGGTGGTATACATTTTACACCAATATCACGAGGTTATAGGATCAAGTCTCTCTTTAAAAAAACTCCGAATTTATGTATTACTTAAAAATATATATTTTATTTTATTTTATTTTAAATAAAAACTATCCTATGTCCAAACGGAACCTAACATGACAAAATTTATATAAATTCTCATTAATTCGTATACTAATATATTACCAATGGATAATATCAAATAATAGTTGAAAAATGAAAGTACAATTATCATTACCATTATGAATCTTCTATCACCTGTCATAAATAATTTGTGATACTCTGTATTCTACTTTAGACACTACAACAGAAGAACATCATCGTATTACCGCATCGTATCATCGCATCGTATGAACACGGTTATACATAGTTTGGAAAATATCAGACAGACACGTTGCGCTGTTGGAATTCTGGAATCTTCTCGGTCCTGAGCTCATTCAATAGTAGGAATTGTGCGTCGAAGACAAGAGAAAGTCTTTTGACCAAAGGAGAGAGAATCCTGAATCAATTCGATCTTTTATAAATTACAAGTGTTCACACATACTTTACTCTTCATCTTGCAGAGCAGAGCAAAATTTTCCCATCAAACCAGAGACATCGAGCTGCTAATTTCTCTTCTTTCTCGTCGTCTTCTTCTGCGATATGGTCAAGCGTGTAGGGTACAGGTTCCAGCCAACTCCTGAAGAATTGGTTAATTATTTCCTCAAGGAGAAGATGCGTGACCCTGATTTTGCTGACCCGGATATTAAAGAGGTTAATATTTACAGGCATCATCCTTGTGAATTGCCTGGTATGTATGTTAATTATTTTGTATCAGTCAATCAGCTAGTAATTTGAATTCAATCTTGTCAAAAATCTAATACAGATAAATGGGTGTTTTGTTTTTTGGGGTTTGATTCAGGGCTTTCATCATATCAATCTGATGATCAAGTTTGGTATTTTTTCTGTTCACTTGACTATAAGTATGCCAAAAGTGATCGTGCCAGAAGAACAGCAAAGGGAGGATCTTGGAAAAAAACTGGTATAGATCGACCAGTTAAGGCCAAAGATAGCAACAAACCGATTGGTATTAAAAAGACTTTGGTTTTCTACAAGGGCCGTGATTTTAGAAAGGAGAACAAGACTAACTGGACCATGCATGAGTTCCATGAGTACTCCAGCAAAAAAAACCCTCTTTTCAAGGTATATGCTTTGCTTTGGTTTGAGTTTCTTAAAGAATGCTTGACTAATTAGTGATTTAGTTCTTGTTTAATTATTGAATGTATATATGTATGTCTAGGCAAGGATTAGAAAACTAGAAGTGTTCTTACGGGTTAATCTTTTTTATCTACTTGAAATTATGCAAATATATTAGTGCAAATTATTTAAGAAACTAAGAGCTTTGTTTAAAGATATGAATCTGTGTATAAGTTGTCTTGAAGATATGAATCTGTTGTTTTCTTTTCCTATGGAAGTTTGAATACTAGTATATATAGTTGCAATTTTAATGAAAATTTCCTTTTGCTTCACAAGTTGACGGTAAAATTAAATTCTCATTTTATTTTTTATTTATTTCTATAGGGTCAAGTTGTTGTCTGTCGTATAGAAAGAAAACCCGATAAGAAGCATGAGGCTTCATCAGCCCTTGATGAAGTGCAACCAAGTGACAGTGATTCTGGAAATAATGTTGCTCTAGATATTCCAGAGGTGAAAAGGATCATATCCCAAAATGGCAATTTTCAATATCAACTTTTATATACTTTCATGTGATGATGTTGTGTAAGAAATATATTTAGAATTGATGTTTGTTTGTGCTACAGATAGGAACTCAGGAATCTCAGACTATACAACCAAATTACATTAAAGAGGAATATGATATTTCTTTCGATAAGGAATTTCAAGCTATACTACCAAATCACATTGGGGAATCTCAGGCTATACTACCAAATCACATTGAGGAATCTCAGGCTAAAACAAATCACACTGGGGAATCTCAGGCTATGCTACCAAATCTCTTTGAGCAGGAAGATCGATGCAGGTATTCACCATGGGATATGCAGAATGAATTCTGTGGTAAAGAAAACTCATCAAATCTCGTCACAGGAGCTTATGTCTGTGATGGCAATGATGCAGAGGCTGAAGTAATTGCTGCGTTGCTATATGAATTTTGACAATGATGCAGAGGCTGAAGAAATTGCTGCGTGGCTATATGGATTTTTTTCGATGGCTTATGGAGAAAACGATTTCAGTAGCATTTGTGTTGACACATTGACACATGCAGTAGATGAAAATATTCTACCCGTACAAATGGGTGGTGTTGTCTAAGTTGTAACCTAATTTATGATATTATGTACGCCATCAAACTGTTTTCAGTTTAGACTGTTTGGTCATTACACCTATAATTCTCCTTTTATTTGTTCAGTTTTTCCCTGCTATGCACAAGATTATTTTAATATAAGTATTGACAATTATAATTAATTACTTTTTTTCCTTACTGAATATTAAGGCTGTTTAAATTTTTAACTTTTAACAACTGAATATTTCAAGACATCATCAACCATCATATAAATTATATATGTAACACTGCATACTGACTTATTAAAAATTCTCATTTTCAAGTAATATTATCATGCAAGTCTGTAATGTTATTGAACAAAGTGGATTATAATTTAGTTCTTGCAAAAACATTATCTTGTTGTAGATTCTTTTTGGATAATATTTCTTTGGTTTGTAAGATCGTCTTCTCATTAGAGATTATTTAGAGATGTCAAAATGGCTGAATGGATCCGGTTTGTAAGATCGTCTTCTCATTAGGGATTATTTAGAGGTGTCAAAAGGGCTGAATGGATCCATTTCGGCCTGAAATCTGATAGATCCAATCCAATCATACTAAAAATTTGATGTTATAGACTTTTCAAGAGGATTAGATATTTTGGCCTGAATATGAAGGAATCTCAACCTGATCCATTGAAAGTTAGATTCGGCTCAATTTGGTTGTTTCTTTAATAGTTTGATCCAGCCTGATCTCTTAGAAAGCCTATTGAATTTTTTTTGAAAAGAAAAAAAAAAAACTACTGTAATATAAATATCAACCTATATAATATAATATAGTAATATCAATTTATATTTAAATTGAAAGTTGAAACACTGCCAAAGCTTGTTTTAGGCGGTGTTTAATTCATTTTATTTTATCCTAATTTTAAAAATATAATTTCATTATCTCATTCTTAATTTATATGCATGCATGTTTAATTTGAAAATGTATAAATGTTGTTGTGTGAGATTAATTTACTTTGTTATTTCATTAAATTGTTTCTTATAATAACTAAAGTTTTTCACCCTATCAATTAATTTATATAAATAAATATATAAAATATTTATTAAAAAAAAACATATTTGACCATAAATCTGGTTAAGTGAAATCCGAAATTCAATTCGATCTTCTAATCCAATTATCAAAATTTTCAGTGTCTGAATTCTTTTGGGCCCAGCACTAATAGTGTTCGGACTATAATCCGATCTAGTCCAAATGGTGATCGGGTCTAAAAATTGCATGTTGGACCAGGTTGATTGACACCTACAGGTTTATTTATGTTTTCATACATTATGTGAATATACGGTGATGTATGTGAGTATGTCAATAAAATAAAGAAATAATTGAAAAAATTGATTTGTTTTTACGAATAAAATAATAAAAATATAACTTCATTATCTCATTCTTAATTTATATGCATGCATGTTTAATTTGAAAATGTATAAATGTTGTTGTGTGAGATTAATTTACTTTGTTATTTCAATAAATTGTCTCTTATATTAACTAAAGTTTTTCACCATATCAATTAATTTATATATATATATATATATATATATATATTTAAAAAAAAAAAAACATATTTGACCATAAATATGAAGTGAAATGCGAAATTTGATTCGATCTAATCAAATTATTGAATTTGTCAATGGTTTAATTCTTTTGGCCCCAGCCGGAATAGTGTTCGGACTATAATCCGATATAGTCCAAATGGTGATCAGGTCTAAAAATTGCAGGTTGGACCGGGTTGATTAACACCTCTAGGTTATTTATGTTTTCATGGAAGATGTTAATGAACGATAATGTATATGAATATGTCAATAAGTAAAGAAATAACTGGAAATTTTTTTATTTTTTTATTTTTTTATTTTTTTTTACAATTGAAAAAATAACATAGGCCATTTATTGATATCCAATGGAAATCGATGATTGATTGTATTGATTAATTTAGATACAATATTGCTCTTACATTTCAATGGAGATCAACGGTGGTTGAAGAATGGTTACCTCATAAGGATTAAGAGATTCCTTATCTTGATGAAATTGATTGATTTTAATGAATTTTGATCTGAATTTTTTTTTAAATAATAAGTTTACTGAAATTTTTTTAATAACCACAACTATTTTTTTTTTCTCGTTTTTATTGAATATGGAGCATTAGAAAACCTAAAGGATTGATATGTGATTACTTGGAATAGATTGAGTTTGTGTTGATTTGTGTTTTGGAAATTGATTGGGTTTGTGTTTATTTGTATTTTGTAAAATGACTGAATACGATGAACAAGTATGTATATATATATATATATTTTTTTTTCCAATTTTTTCATCATTTTTTTAAAGAGTGGTGCTATTGGCACACCCCCTCCCTGTCTATTTATGCCCTACTTTTTTAATTATACAATATTTTTTTTTCCTTTATCAAAATTACTTAAAGGGACATACAATTTAAGGAAAAAAAAATCTTCTATAAAGTAAACCTATTAAAACCCCACATTTTTTTTTTTCTTCTTAATTTCTTAACTCTGAAGCCCTAAATTTTGCTTCTTACACACATACAAAAATATTATGAAATAGTCTTTAAAAGATATCAAGCATATTGAAGAATCGTTCTTTAGAATGATATTAAACTATCGTTGTGTTGAAGCAACCATGTTATTTTTTTTTTTTTCTCTTCCACCATGAAATAAGAAGAAAAAAAAAAAACTCAAATCAAAATAAAATAAAATAATAAGAAGAAAGAATAAATCATTTAATGGAGATGAGAGAAAGATGTATACAGAGATCAAAGATGAGATGTATTAAGTTTAAAAAATAAGTAAATTAGGTAGTTTTAGAAATAAATTAAAACAATTAATAAAAACATTTAATTTTATTTTATTAAGTCAAAATTTTAAAAAGTGGGGTATATATAGATTGATAGGGGTGTATGTTTCATGTTTCATGTTTCATGTTTTAGTAATAAATAGAATTTATGTTTCATGTTCTAGTAATAAATAAAATTAAAGTGATATGCCGAAGTAATAAATTTTTAAAGATGAAATATTATTCGAATCCAATAAAATTTTGGAGAATGATAGAGATCAGAGATTATGTCACAAAGAGAAAAGAAGGTACTAGAAGCGGTATATTACAGCATAGAAACGTGTGGCGCAAGGGCGACACAACCCAACAACAAGTTGAATTTCGGACAAACTCTCAGAGAAGGAGTTGTATCTCATTAGACAGCTTCATTTTATACATTTGATTCTTTTGTCCACTTTCCAGTGGGTGGGGTCACAAAGAAGACAAAACACACTGTACAAAGGAAAAAACTTGTATGAAATGGTCATATTACTACTCGGTGAGAGATTGTCCAATGTATCATTACAAACTATCATGGACTGTGAGCTGGTTGGTCCAATAAAATCCTGACAAAATAAAGTAATTTACATTGAAAATATAAAAGTACATATATTTTAAACGGTCACAACTCACGAGTATCAACCAAGTTTTCTCCTAAATTAAGAAAGAAGAATATAACTACTCAAAATGCTTTTTCCTTCATTTGTTTATATATAAAGATATCACCCACTTACTTTTTCTTCATACTTACCAAAATTTTCCCATCAAACCAGAGATATCTAGCTAATAAGCTTGATTCTCTCTTACTCTGTTTTGTGTTGTGCTGAATGAGATATGGGAAGAATTATGGAACACTGGTTCCACCCAAATGATGAACAACTCATTATGAAGAGAAGAGACTTCTTGACCCTGATTCTTCTGTCCAAAAAATCAGTAAGGTTAACTTCGTCGGTCGCCAACCGTACGAGTTACCAGGTAAGTAGTTGTGTTATTCAATCTTTTATTTCTTCTGCAAATAACTTGTAGAAATTTGGTTTATATGTTTTTGTTTGTTTTGGGTTTGATTTAGGGATTTTAACCAGATAAATAGATCTGGCCATTTTTTCTCTGTAAATATCACTGCCTAGAAATTTTTTCTTAAAGTAGATATTAATAATGTAGAAAATAATTTGCTGCCTAGGATTCAAGGAAGCTTATTTAGAGCTAGAATTTGGGTTTTGTAATTCTTAAATTTAAGAGAAATCTCAACTACTACCGAATTACCATATAGCACAAGTCACAAAATATACTGATACTAATTTGGAGGTGATAAAGATCATACCTTAAGAGAATAAGAGGACATGTTTCATTATCAATTTTTAGATGTGGTGCAGGGGAAATATATTAGCTAAAACTAATGCTTCTCTTTTTTGTAATTCTCATTTCAGCTGGAATCTCAGCTGCCACCAAACGAAATTAGTTTTTGTAGAGGTAAGGATGAGCATGCCTTTGAAGATATTTTTCAATACTAGTTTGTACATGTGGCAAGGAAACATAGCTATAGCTAATGAATTTTTTCTTAAATTCTTTTGTTATTTTACTTCAGTTGGAATAAACATTTATATATAATTAATATTAATTTTTTTTATGATTCTTACTTCAGCTCGAATCTCAGCTACTACCAAATAAATTTAGAAGTTGGTGATACAAAAAATCTGTCTTCGGAGGTGAGATAGAACCTGCCTTATGGACAATTTTTAATATCAGCTTGTTACATGTGATGCATGAGAAACATATTGAAAACTGAAAACCAATGCTTGTTTGTCTTTGATTTACTGCTTTAGATAGAATCTAAGCTACCAAATTGTTTGTTTAGAACCACACTAGAACACAAGTGTGGTTCACATAAAATTAAACCAGATACCAAACAGTGCATCTCTTCAACACCTAATGAAGGAATACCAAGTCATAATGTGGATTTTAATTATGGAAATCATTACACAAAATGTTGCTTTACAGGTAAGAAAGAGTTTGTCTTATGATGGCAAACTACCAAACGTGTGTTTGTTACTTGCCAAACATTTTAGAACTAACGTTTGTTTGTTCTACAGGTAGATCGATAAGAATGTCAGACTATACTACCAAATCACATTGTGTAGGAATATAATCATGATTTTTCTTTCAAGGGAATTTCGGCTATACTACCAAATCACATTGAGTATGAATATCATAATTTTTTCTTTTAATAGGGGAGAAAATCATATGCTATACTACCAAATCACATTGAGTAGGAAAATCGTCATGATTTTTCGATTTTTCTTTTATTACTATAATCACATTGAGCAGAAACATCACAGGAGTTAACTTTCTTTTTTTTTTTTTTTAGTTGTTTGAGTTGTAAACTAATGTATTGTGCGTGTGATATTATGTAAAAGACCATTAAATTCTATGATATCTTTCATGTATACCATTTGATTTGTTAAGCCTATTTTAGTATTACTTACAAGAACCTACGTATTTTTGTTTCAATGGCAAATTCATGGACGCCTGTCCTTTAATGTAGAACTCAAATACTGACAATTTTCCTTGTACATTGAAGAGACTTTAATATTATTAAAATCACTTTTTGTATTTCAAATGGTTATTGATGAACTACAAGTCCCCTCGATTGGATACTTCGTCAAAAACTCCCTCGGTATATACGATTTGTGGGTTGTGGAATTGTGGTGTTGAAATCTTATAATATAATATGTTTCTATTTATAATTTTCTTCTAATGTTAGATGCCAGTAGTTTAATTTTCATAGGGAAATTACTAATTAAACCTCAAAGTATTCACTTAATTCAAATTAGAGTGTTTCTATTGGCACCCGAAACACCCCTATTGACCTAATACTGCACCCATTTCAAAAAATTTTGTTTAATTATATAAAATTAAGAGTGACGATATTTACGATTCTCAAAAACTGTAACTACACCCTAAATTCATATATTTTTACAATTTCAATATTACCCTCAAACTAAATTATTAAGATTTTAATCAAAATATATTATATTTTTAACAACAAATTTTTCCTTCTTTTTTTTGAATTTTTACTAACTAAATAATTGTTTGTTTATAATCCCTAAAATGAAGAGGCAAACTATTGCAGATAGATTTCAGAAAGCATTGGGTGCTACATTAGGCGATGGAGTTATGCTTGTGGTTGTATGCCTGCATCTAAATCGTCTGGGTGAATGATGAGGCTTGAGATTGAGGCTCCTCATGTCTTGAATCCTCAACACACTTGTCAATCCAAAACATATCTAAATTTTTTAAAAATCCCAGTTGGATGTATATTTTATAGATTATCACGACAAAGAGAAAGCTCAAACCCATAAAAAATAAAAAATAAAATTATAAGTAAAGAGATTTTAATGTGGTTTGTACTAGAAGAAACAGTATATAGATGAGTATTGGGATAGAAGAACTGAGTTAGAAAAAGAAAGGGAGGACGTGCGGCTCTCTCCTGCCATTTTTTTATTTATTATTTTATTAACTTTAGAGTTTATTTATTTATAATATTTTTTTCAAAATTACAAAAAGGGCATAGTTGGTAATGTGTGGGGGAGTGCTTACGAAATATGATTTTTTTTTTAAATTTTTTTATTTTGATGAGGTGTACATACAAAATGGGTGTACATACAGATTTTTCAGGGGTATAAATACCGCCATTGGTGTACATACAAAACGGGTGTATATACAGATTTTTCAGGGTATAAATACCGTCATTGGTGTACATACAAAACGGGTGTACATACAGATTTTTCAGGGATATAAATACCGTCATTCTAAAATTAATTGATTTTATTAATTTTTTTTTATTTCTAAAACTACATTTTTACTTATTTTTTAAACATAATACATTTCATCTCTGTAAATATGTTTTATGGTTCTCACGGTCTCACCTTCATTGCACCCATTCAGGAATTTTTTATTTTTTTTCTTTCTTATGATTTCATCGTGACAAATAAAAAATACAAATAAACAAGTCTCCCTCAATTATAAGCAACTCCATGCAAGATAGAAGTCAATTCTCCAAGGTGATCATATTTTTTCTTCACAAAATTCAAATTTCCCTCATCTAGATAAGAATTCTGAGTACAAATTTCTACCGTGGAACACAAGTTTTCATCATCCTTAATGATACTTTTTAGTCACATAAGTTTATCATTTCATTGTAGGTTTTACTTGTGTGCTTTGTTACAAGCTGTACCATTAACTACAGATTAATGACCATTCTAAGCTACTTGATTTGGGGAGAAAACCTCAAGTCTCAAGTGATATTAAATCTTCCACTAAGATAACTTGGCACAAAAATAGCAATCTACACTACTCTGATCAATCCCCACACAAAATATTGGCACAACTGCTTCTGATATATTGAGGACAAGCCTTCATTCCAGAACGGTAGATCTATATGTATTCTAATTAGATCGTAAATTGTTATCAGCAAAGTCATGGAGGATAAATAAACTGGGTTAGAAGACCTAAAAAGAAATATTATCCTTTAAAAAGAAGTGAATTTTTTTATTTTTTTTTTGGGAAATTGACGACACCCGCCGTTGTAGGTGCTGTCAAAAAATTGAATATTTAAGTTCGGCCTTGCTAGCGTGCAAGTCACATAGATTAGCGAAGCGACAAGTGAAGGTATAGTTCTACAGGGAGGTGAGATCCGTCGACCGTCATCAGTTCTAGCTATTATTACAACACGCCAAGAGAACTCATGTGTTGTGGGTGCGGAAAAGTGTAAATAATACTATAAATATACAAATTACATAAACTAGTATTTACAGGATAGAGTGGAATAGAGAGATGCATGAAATGTGGTTACATTAGAGAAACGATTCAACCGTAACAATCCTCCTAATTAAGTGTTAGACCCACTTAGTCCCTCAAATGTGCAAGTATATTATAGGCTCATGTCCCCTTAATTAATCTCTAATATCTCTCGAATCTTAGAAATCACATCCGCACAATGCATGGATTCATTAAGTACTTTAAGACACACACAAGCTCTGTATGCTAGCCTAGTGATCTCTCAATTTTCTGGTCATATACAGTGGTTATTTCATTAGACATGTAATGTGCAACCGCATGACCCATACTACAGCCAATAATTCATTCACAATGGCTAACCAAATATGGGATGACAACCAAGTAAAAGCATTAAGAATACGAGATACTCATACAACACGTATATTATATGCTCGTGTCCCTTTAATTAATCTCTAATCTCTCTCAATGTCTTAGAGATTACATCTATGCATAAATGTTTGAATTCATTAAGGGATGTGGGACACACATACGAGTTCTACACGCTAGCCTAGTGATCTCTCAACTTACTGGTCAAATGTATAAGATATCACGTTGGGCATGTTAATGCGAACCGCGCGATATATAACACACAGCCTAAATATCATCTATAAGGTGGTTAACCGAGTGAAAGTATTAAGCAATAAAATACCTCTATAACTACACGAGTATAAGAGGAATTCAGTGGTCTTTAATACTAGGTCAATGATTCGATTTTATCAATCTCCCTAGGATGGCTAAAAATGGGAACAAGCTTACCAAACAACTACATGCAACAAGATGATTGTTATTCATTAAGACAATTCAATTTAAGTTAGAGGTTTATTCTCTTGATTGAGGGATTAACCAAGATCAATTCATCACCCAACCCAAACCATGAGTAAGCAATTGTGCATTTGAAAACAAAGACCCATTAAGTACAAGAATATAGAACCAAAGTCTAATTTAGCAAGTACATGCATCAATCAAACTTCTCCCACTCTTTAGAGCTAATACTCAATACTCAAATCATTCTAAACATGGTATTTTGGATTATCCATCAATTAATCGACAATCATGGGATGCTAAATTACTCTACTCTTAAATTAAATTACACTACTCATAATACCATTCCTGGACACATCAATTTAGACCCATCATACATATGAATATCACAATAAGAGATTTAATCATAGATAAGCAAAGAGTAGAACAAAACTCAAAGAATATAAGAACAATCATACATATATTGCAATAAGTGTAGGTTTATAAAATTCCCAAATTGGTGAATACATCAAAAAAAAAAAAAAAAAACAAGATATACAAAGAAAAGAGTGAATAAGAAACAACCCTGGAAGAAAACTCCTCCAAAGATGCTCATTTACTTCCAAGCTCGAAATTGGTCCAAATACCTCTCTTTTCTCCTTGCAATCTATTCCAAGATGGTGGAGGAAGTGTAGGATGTTGTAGTAGTGATGTATGGTGAGCTCCCATAGAAGAAAAACCTCAATGGGAGGTTGGATCTCTCCTTATTTGGTGAAGAAGATGAAAGAGATGAAGAAAATGGAAGAGAGAAGGAGTTGGGCAAAAGAGAGAGAGAGGGAGTGAGAGCCTTTTTTAGGTTTCAGAAATTAAGATGTATTTATAGGCTTTCAAAATTTGGGCATAAGTGGCAAATTACAAAAATATTCCTTAAAAAACGATTAGATCCTGTCTGCCAAGTTGGAGGCCAGAAATCAGTGCTCTTGTCAACCGATTCTGTGCCCTTGCTCGCCAAATTCCAATTTGCCAACTTTCTGTCTATTTGTTGGCATCCTTAACCGGCGGTCGGTAACCGCCAAATGAGGGCACCGAATTTGTGTCGATGAGAATGGCGCCCTAGGTCGCCGAATGAGGGGGCCGAAATTGTGAGGAGAAATTCTACAAATTTTTTGTTTTGGCAAGAGGAAGAAGATGAAGTTGAGTCATGGGGTGCGTTTAGAAATCCATATGGGTGCATTGGGCTTGTGAGCTCACTTCACATGATTGTGCTACTGGACCTTTCCCTTGGATCCGTTTAGAAGTGGGCTAGGGCTCGATAAGAAGCCGTAAAGACCAACCACCCATAACTCACAGTTTCACTTAATGATGTGGCAAGGACTGTTGGTGAATTACGTTTAAGTCCCTATACCCTTCTAAAATATCAATAACTTCAATCTTGCTTCAAGTTTTACACTTGTGCCCTTAATTGACCAAAATTACTCTAATGACCCTAAAAGGTCATAAATACTTGAAACTCTTATTTTAATGTATTAAATACCCAATTTTACCCAGGAAACGACGTAAAAGATGGAAGTAAGAGGCTACACAACGTGTACAAATAAACACTATCAGAAATTATTAGGATTTAAAAGTTAAGAGATTGTTTTTTCCAAGAAAACAAAGTATAAGTGAATGAGGGGTGTTATTAGACTTTATTTTGTAAAATAATTTTCTTAATTGTATATTTGTTTAAGTAATTTTGACAAAGGATAAAAATGTAATACTCTAATTTTAAAGGAGAGCTTCTCCTTACAATCCTCAAATTATCTATTTACACTCCAATTTATTTATTTATATTAATGACTATTTTAACCGGAATTAAAATTACTAAACAAGACAAAACAATTCTAAAGACACTCCAAACTAATTAAACTCTATCTCCTAAATATGTTATTACCATATTAAACAACCTCTCTCTCTCTCTCTCTCTCTCTCTCTCTCTCTCTCTCTCTCTCTCTCCATTTTTCAAAAAAAAAAATTTATCTCCATGCTTTCTCAATCAATCTCTGATTAATAGTTAAAGAAAAAAAAACTTATAAATATTTTGGTTTTTTACTGATAGTAATATATATAAGTCAATTTTTTTTTATACAAAAATAAAATAGATATATAAAAACTTGATTTGTTGCAACTCGATTCTATTAAACTTAGAATTTCTAAGAAAAAAAAAAGTTTTCTAGGCAATCACCTACCTACAAAAGTAACAATAAACATTTTTATATTTCGATATTTTATATATAAAATAAACAAGGTACTTATTTTTTTTGAATTTTTTTTTTAATATATACATATATACGGTTCCTAAAAATCAAAATTATTCGTAATTTTTTTTCTTAACTATTAGTCTTGCTTGAGAAATAATGGAGATAGAAAATTAGAAATATGTATCGGAGGAGAGATAGTTTATTATGGTAACTAAAAATTTATGAGAGAGTTTTTAATATGTAATATTTAATCTAGTGATTTAGGAGTGATAATTTCTTTTTTTAATAATTTAATTAAAAAAAATTACTCTTCGAATGAATCCAAATGCTACGATGGTTCGTCCTAACTTTTATTAAAATAAAATTGAGTATTTTTATAAAATTATATTTTAAAAATAGGTGTCTTTAGAATAGAAGGGTTAAAAGATGAAAAAAGATAATTAACACTATACAACTCAAATAATTAACCCAAAATCTAATCCAAATGATGTGGCAAGTGAGTTGTCATCACTGCACAAATCATGGAATGATGTGATCAATGTACGAATCACTTGTCATAATATTTGGGTTGGTTTTTGGGCTAATTTTTTGGTTGTCTTGCATTAGTGAAAATAAAAACACACTTCATCCTTGATCTCTATATACAGTTTCTCACCTCCATTGTAAGATTTGTTTTTTCTTCTTATTTCATAGTGAAACCATCCTTCTTGGATGCAAACCATCTTTTTTTTTTTTTTTTTTTTTTCTTCATGTAGTTAATTGAATTGTTGATGGTTGGTTGAGAGTGTGCTATTGATAGTCTCTAATTGTTTTTTTTTTTTTTTTTAAGCGATTGAGTTAGGTTTTTGTTGTGATTTTGTTTTGCCGGAAATAAGGTTTTCTTGGTTGCAATTCTTGGTGTGATTTTGTTGTTTTGGTTGTTGTTGGTGTTTGTGGTGTCGTTTTCGTCTTGTTGTTCCAGATTTTTGATGTCATTCTCAGACAATTCTTCTAGATGTTTAATACCATTCTAGACAATTCATCCATATGCATGATATCATTCTCAGAATGACAATTCTTCCAGATGGTTGATATCATTGTCATACTCCTCCATAATATTTTGTATATGTGTAAAAAGCAAATTTTAGGGATTAAGGGTTGAGAAAAAAAAAATTAAAAAATTAAAAAAAAAACAAATTACTGGTGAATAGTGAATGTGGGGTTATTATTATTATTATCATTATTATTATTATTATTATTATTATTATTAAAAAAAGAAAGTTGGGTTTTATAAGATTTACTTTATAGAAGATTTAAAAAAAAAATTATTATATCACTTTTAGTAATTTCAAAAAAAGAAATAATATCACTCTGAATAATTTAAAAAGTGAGACATAAATAATTTAGTAGTACCACTCCTATCAAATTTGTCTCAAATTTTCTAAGCTTAGTTTCTGAAATGAAATGAAAAAAAAAAAAAAATTACTTTATCGTTCTTCTTTATTCAAATTTCATATTAAAAAATAAATAAAAAATCAATAAAAAATCATACCTATTCAAATTTCATACCCCAGAAAACAATCTGAACGACTCATATTTCATATCGAAAAAATAAATGCCAAGGACAGAAGCAGCGGGGAACAATAACATAGACTTTAAAGCTAACTTTAGGATGTTGACCAAAGTGAAAAGAATTTTGATCATCAAAACATGTGGTGGGGTCCTAAAACCTACTTGGAGAGCAAGTTTCTTGATTTTAAGATTAACAAAAATAATTTTACTTAAATTTTATTAAATGATTAATATTTTATACATCATCTATCTATTTTTTATTTTTTATTTTTTATTTTTTACAACAACTATTAGGACCTGACGAGATAAGTCTCTACTAGCACGATCCAGAATATAGCTCACATAGTCAGAGAGAAGACACCCTCACTTGGAGATAAGACCAAGAAGGGACAAATAATATATATATATATATATATATATATAAATATATGTACACACCAGACATTGAACGGTGATGTATACCTTTCATAAGTCATACCTTTCATAAGTCATACCTATATCAACTGTAGGTTTAAATTATGTTTCCCCTCCCATAAATTTCAAATTGCTATAGTTTAAAAATATACATTTATCAAATTACTTTTGTATTTCAAAATTTTGGGAAAAAATCTATAGTGTATTTAAGCATTGGGGCCCTAAATTACATTAATCTAAAAAAGTCTTGAATTATTATTATTTATCAAAAAAAGTCGAAATGGGTTGCACCGCACACTTCTACCCAAACAGAATCACATGATGGGTCAAACGTGATTCATCCATGACTTGCTCTATTGACAACTTAACATCCATCTTTGAAAGGCTACCGATGGATTTTATAATCACATTTTTGTTTTGGTGCTGATATTGACACCCATAAAACATATTAGTACATTTATATTTTATTAAAAAATTTAATTATAAAAAATATCTTAATAGAAAGTTACTAATAAGGACAAATTACTTAAATTAAAAATAAATCAAATACTATATACACTCATTAATTATTCTCATATCTTCAACTATATTTCTTTATTAAAAATAACTTAACTTTCAAAAAAAATAATAATAAATAAACTTATGATAAACTCTAATTTTTATGATAAACCTTAATTAAACTCTAATTTTATTTTAAGTATCAAACGTTCTCATATTGTTTTTGTCTTTCTTTTATGTATAGCTATAAATTCTATCAATAAACAAAATATCTTTTTTAACGATTACTGTAGATATCAGCAATTTTTTTTATTTTTTTTTATTTTAAAGATAGTTGTAGATATCAGTAAGATTTTTTTTTTTTTTTATATAATTTTTATAATTTTTTTTAAAAATATTTGTATAAATAAAGAATTTCATATTGAAAATCTCGACCTCATATATGGTTCCACATACACATATTCCTTTTTATAAGGCTCCTGCATTTTAGATATTTTCAAAAGTAAATTGGACCATCATTAAAAGAGGATTTGATTCCAAAAAAAAAAATGATTTTTTTTTTTTTATAAATTGGGTGTGATAATAATTTAAGAGTGTTATAAATAATATGTATTAAAATGAATATATATTTTCAGTACTATTAGCATTTGGATAGGTGTTTATAGTTATATTTATTTTTTAAATTTTAGACATAAATATACTTATAAAAATGAGTATATTAATAACTTTTATGAGTATCAATATCCGTAGCCTTTTGTTATATATATATATATATATACGGAAATTTTCATATGAGGATGCCCTGATAGAATTATATAAGAAAATTGGATATAAGTCAGTCGTTTTACATACTTTGACTTGGTATGTATGCACTTGTCAACTCACTTTTATAAATGAGTGGCTCATATTCAATATCATGATAAAGTTATATAAGGAAGTCCTGATAGGAACGGAACCGTATATATATATATATATATAGAGGATGATTCATATTTTGATCAATTGTAAACGAGTGTATCTAAAAATATATAAAAAATAGTAACACAGAAGCATGAAGAAGAAACTAGATCGATTACATCCTGTGAAGGAAGAGGGAATATGTTTGAATTCTCCTTTGAGCTGTAGAAGGAACCATCGGCGAATAACATATTAACCTACTAACATACCAGCTAAATGGTAACTTTAGGAGAATGACCAAAATCAAAAGGAATATTGAATATGTGGTGATTGGTGGGGTCTTAACCAACTTCAGAAGCAAGTTTCTTAATTTTGGAAATGATGAAACTTGATTTTACTTTACTTTTTTTTGTTTTTTTTACTAAATGATAAATATTTTGACACATCATCAACCATCCATCATAAAATTTACATACCCAAATATATATTTATAATTTATCGAAAATATATAGTTGGCACGTAATATCTTAGGTCCTCAAATTGAGATTTTTTTTTGGTAATTCGGTTATTATATGAATATAAGTTTTTTTTTTTTCTTCCTTAAAATATTACAGTAATTCAAATTTGGGGAAAGGATACTCAAACCCAAAACTTTATGGATAGGTGTGAAGATATACCGTTTGGTCAACCTCATAATATAAGTATTATTGGTCATAATTTCTGACACTTCTATTATTATACTTTACAGTCCAATAGAAGAACATATTGACACGATTATACAATCATAGTCTGTTGGAACTTGGCTGGAATCTTCTTAGTACAGTGACTTTGATCAAAGGAGAGAGACTCTTGAGTCAAGTGACCACTCACTTACTCTACGCTCCTCTCCATTTTGCAGATCAAAATTTTCTCCTTATTATCGTGAGACTAGATATTTAGACCATTCATATAATGGTTAATCTCTATAACCAGGGGCGGAGCTCTTAAGAAGATTGGGTGGGCTACAGCCCACCCAGGTTTTTTGATTTTTTGATTTTTTTTTATAAGTTTGACTTAATTTGAAAAGAAAATTAGTTAAAGTCAAAATGAAATAATTGTTGACAGTCCATCTGAATTTCAATCTTCAATTTTAATCTAACGGTCAAAGAAGAACTTTAAATATGATAAAATAAACCCAACAACCCAGTTAGCCCAAACAAATTATTATAAAATACTTTATTTCTTTTTTGTCACTTCCTTAGATCCCTTTCTTCAGCATCAGTCGTTAGATCATTTTCCCACTTTTTATTTTTTATTTATTATTATTATTATTTTTACTTTCCCAAATCTCAAATTCTAAACCCTAACTTGTCTTTTTCTTTTGAATCTCTCAAGTCACAAGTAAAGAATGTAATTTCCTTTACTTTATTATTTTCTTTTTATTTACTTATAATAAATTTAATTTTAGGTTTTATATTTTATTATTGATATTTAATTAAATCTTGTATTTCATGATTAAGATTTAGGTTTTATACACTAATGTAGCCTCCAATAAGCCTCTTTATGAGACAAAAAAGTTAGAAAATAGAGAAAAAAAATTAGGAAAAAAAAAATTATTTTAAGGATTTTTAGCAAAAATGCCCTATTTTAGGGGTTTAATAGCAAATCTACCCTAAAATCTAATTCAATTACAAATCTACCCTATTCTTCCCAAATACCCTCATTCATAACTCACCATATTTATTATCCTTATTTATTACTTTCACTAACTATTTACCGATCATTTACCAACCAACTTATCAAACAAATAAACTAAATACTATCTAATAATTCTACTACACTACAACACATTTGTTTCTCACACATTACTACTCTACACTAACTAATTAGGTTTTTAAAAAATTGGAGAAGATTATATCAAGTCATTTGAAGGTATGTATTACATTTAAAAAAAAAAATTCAACCACATTTGCATTATAATAAGAGTTTTGTAATATCTTTGAATTTTTTTCTTTTCATTTTTTGTAAACCGAGATTTTTTCAATGTTTGAAAAAAACCTCGGGACAGGGTGTCCCGACGTCAGGTCACCCCGTCCTGAGGATTTATTTCCTCGGGACGAGGTGACCCAACGTCGGGACGCCCTG
The DNA here is from genome assembly GCA_035582765.1 of Acer negundo. Classification (NCBI taxonomy): domain Eukaryota; kingdom Viridiplantae; phylum Streptophyta; class Magnoliopsida; order Sapindales; family Sapindaceae; genus Acer; species Acer negundo. Next base: position 32,395,013 of record CM069238.1, read on the forward strand.
TCCCGAGATTTTTTCAAATTTAAAAAAAAAAACTCAAGACAGGGCGTTCCGAGGATATTATCAAACATTGAAAAAAGTCTCGGGACAGGGTGTCCCGAGACTTTTTTCATGGCTATATTTATTTTTTTTTAATGGCTCATTTTCACTATGACTTCTAATTTCCTATGAACAATAAGGTGTTTTATGGGTTGATTATATTTGCTAATTTTTTTTTTTTCAAGATTCAAGATGACAAGTGTGCAATTGGTTTTGAATTGGGGTGGAAAATGGAAAAGTCATCATGGTCAATATTGGTATGAAAGTCAAAGAGCAAAGGCGTTTGATTTTCCAAGAGATGCAAATTATGATCAATTATTAGATAAGGTATACCATGTCACTGGAATTGATAGAGATCATTATCGAGTCAGTATGACAACTGTTGCTCACACTTTTTGTCCTAGTATGCCTATTGAGATTGTTGATGATGAAAACGTTGCATTGTTGCTTCGTCGAGAGAATGTTGACACATTAGTTTGCATTAGTGTTGAGGAAATCGGCAATGAGTGTCCAGAAAGGAATCATAAACCACCAAAGTCCTCTCACAACCCACACCATGCAACTCCTGAGTATGAATTTCATTATACACAAAAAACCAATATACAAGTTAGTAATATTGATGAGTTTCAAAGGTCAAATGTACCTAATATGGGTGCCAATTTGGACGATATTCTAAAGGGTTTTACACCAACTGCCAACATTGATACAGTTTATCCTCATCACATTCCTGATCATGATGAAACAGAACCATAGTTCAATCTCATTCCTAATCAAGTTCCCGACTGATATGACGAGCAATTTGCCCATGTCCAGAGGCTTGTTCCACCTCCATATGCATTTTATTCTATTAATTCGGGTGAAGTTGCACCAAAACCTGTTACCATGCGTATTGAAGTGGGTGAAGTGTTTCCAAGCAAGGAACAACTACAATTGCAATTAGGTCGTTATTGACTTGCCAACCAGTGCCAAATTAGGGTGTTCAAGTTAGATACAACACATTATCAAGTTCGGTGTATTGTTAAGGATTGCAATTGGCGAATGCGTGCGGCTAAGGTTCAAAATTCTGATTATTTCCAAATTAGAAAATTTGACAATCAACACACATGCTCCAAAGAAGCACGATTTTCGCATCAGAGGCAAGCAAGTGCACAGGTTATAGGGGAACATATAAAAGAGAAATTTCATGATCATCGTTTGTACAAGCCTAAGGAAATTATAAATGACATGCAGAGGGAGTTTGGCATCTCTTGTAACTACCACAAAGGCTATTGAGCTAGACATATTGCCTTAGAGGAGGTTTAAGGAACACCGATTGAGTCATACAGTATTTTGCCATCATACTTGTATATGTTAGAGCAAACAAATCCAGGGACTTTTAAGGGAGGGATTCGAGCTTACAACCTCGTGATATGAGTGTGAGGGTTATACCACTGGACCAATTTTATCTCGTCATCTATATAAGATGGTTTTTATGTGAAAATCATCATTATATAATGAGTGAATCTCTCATAAGAGATCCCTTATTTTAATTTCGGTAAGGACCACCATGAAATCACATCGATTTGAATGAATTTTAATCTGAATTTTTTTGTGGATGATAAGTTCATTGAAATCTACCTATGAATAAAATTTTAAAAAAATTCAAGTACTTAAACTATTTTTACCGATTTTTTAAAATATGAATGCATCAGAAAAATAAGTGAAATATAGGAAAATAAAGAAATAGTTTTAGTGCTTGAAAAAATCTCAAATTTTATTCACAGATAGATTTCAATGAACTTATCATTTATAAAAAAAAATTTAGATTAAAATTCATTCAAATCGATGTGATTTCATAGTGGTCCTTACCGAAATTAAAATAAGGGATCCCTTATGAGAGACTTACTCATAATATAATGATGATTTTCACATAAAAACCATCTTATATAGATGACGAGATAAAGTTGATCCAGTGGTATAACCCTCACACCCATATCACGAGGTTGTAAGCTCGAATCCCTCCCTTAAAAAAAAAATAAAAAATAAATAAATAAATAAATAAAATAAAATAATAATAATAAGAACTATCTTATGTACGAACCGTACCTACCATAATAAAATTTATATAAATTCTCTTTAATTCATATACTAAAACATTACCAACGGATAATATCAAATAATATTTGAAAAATGAAAAGTATAATTATCATTACCATACTGAATAGAAGTATCACTTGTCTAAGGTGGGATAAGGAAAATTTTCACAAATACTTACGTCCCTTAGTTGTGGGAGATATAGTCCGGGTTGTGTTAACAGAGCCCAATCTCACCGGTCCCAAAAATTGTTGTATAAAAAAAAAAAAAAAAATTTAAATGTATTACTTGTCATAAAATAATTTGTGATACTCTGTATAGTAGACACTACAAACAACAGAAGAACATCATCGTATGGTTGTACATAGCTTGGAAAATTTCAGACAGAACGTTGCCCTGTTGGAATTCTGGAATCTTCTTAGTACTGAGCTCGCTCAATAGTAAGAATTGAGCGTCGAAGACAAGCTAAATCCTTTTGATCAAAGGAGAGAGAATCTTTAGTGATCAACTCGAGCTTTTATAAATTACAAGTGATCACAATTCACACACACTTTACTTTTCATCTTGCAGAGCAGAGCAAAATTTTCCCCTCAAACCAGAGACATCGAGCTGCTAATTTCTCTTCTTTCTCGTCTTCTTCTTCTGCGATATGGTCATGCGTGTAGGGTACAGGTTCCAGCCAACTCCTGAAGAATTGGTTAATTATTTCCTCAAGGAAAAGAGGCGTGACCCTGATTTTACTGACCCAGATATTAAGGAGGTTAATATTTACAAGCATCATCCTTGTGAATTGCCTGGTATGTATGTTAATTATTTTGTATCAGTCAATCAGCTAGCAATTTGAATTCAATCTTGTCAAAAATCTAATACAGATAAATGGGTGTTTTGTTTTTTGGGTTTGATTCAGGGCTTTCATCATATCAATCTGATGATCAAGTTTGGTATTTTTTCTCTTCACTTGACTATAAATATGCCAAAAGTGATCGTGCCAGAAGAACAGCAAAGGGAGGATCTTGGAAAAAAACTGGTATAGATCGACCAGTCAAGGCCAAGAACAGCAACAAACCGATTGGTATCAAAAAGACTTTGGTTTTCTACAAGGGCCGTGACTTTAGAAAGGAAAACAAGACTAACTGGACCATGCATGAGTTCCATGAGTACCCCATCAAGAAAAACCCCCTTTTCAAGGTATATGCTTTGCTTTGGTTTGAGTTTCATTAAAGAATGCTTGACTTATTAGTGATTTAGTTCTTGTTTAATCATTGAATGTAGATATGTATGTCTAGGCAAGGAAAAAGTATAGGAAACTAGAAGTGCTCTTACGGGTTAATCTTTTTTATCTACTTGAAATTATGCAAATATATTAATGCAAATTATTTAAGAAACTAAGAGCTTTGTTTAAAGATATGAATCTGTGTATAAGTTGTCTTGGAGATATGAATCTGTTGTTTTCTTTTCCCATGGAAGTTTGAATACTAGTATATATAGTTGCAATTTTAATGAAAATTTCCTTTTGCTTCACAAGTTGATGGTAAAAATTCTAGATATATTTTATTTTATTTTTTATTTTTGTAGGGTCAAGTTGATGTTTGTCGTATAGAAAAAAAACCCGATAAGAAGCATGAGGCTTCATCAGCCCTTGATGAAGTGCAACCAAGTGACATTGATTCCGGAAAGAATGTTGCTCAAGATATTCCAGAGGTGAAAAGGATCATATCCCAAAAGGGCAATTTTCATTATCAACTTTTACATTCATTCATGTGAAGATGTTGTGTAAGAAACATATTTAGAGTTGGATGTTTGTTTGTGCTACAGATAGAAACACAACTTGATCAGGAATCTCATTGGGCTATACTACCAAATCACATTGGGGATCAGGCTATACTGCCAAATCACATTGAGGAATTTGAAGCTGTACTACCAAATCTCATTGATCAGGAAAATCAATGTATGTATTCACAATGGGATGTGCAGAATGAATTCCATGGTAAAGAAGCTGGACAATCTCACCCTTCGGATTTGAACTCATCAAATCTCGTCACAGGAGCTTATAGCAATGATGCAGAGGCTGAAGAAATTGCTGCGTGGCTAAATGGATTTCAGATGGCTTATGGAGAAAACGATTTCAGTAGCATTTGTGTTGACACATGCAGTAGATGAAAATATTCTATCCGTACAAATGGGTGGTGTTGTTTAAGTTGTAACCTAATTTTATGATATTATGTACACCATCAAACTGTTTTCAGTTTAGACTGTTTAGTTTATGATTTCTTCATTACACCTATTCATCTCCTTTTCTTTGTTCAGTTTTTCCCTGTTATGCACAAGATCATTTTAATTTAAGAATTTGACAATTATATTAATTACTTGTTTTCGGTATTGAATATTAAGGTTGTTTAAAATTTTAACTTTTAACGACCGAATATTTCAAGACATCAACAACAATCGTTATAGATTATATTTGTAACACTACTGCCTACTTATCAAAATTTCTCATTTTCAAATAATGTTTTCATGCAAGTCTGTAATGTTACTGAGCAAAGTGGATTATAAATTAGTTCTTACAAAAACATTATCTTGTTGTAGATTCTTTTTGTAAAATTATTCTTTGGTTTGTAAGATAGTCTTCTCACTAGTCAACCATTATTCAAAATTAATGGCTCTAGGAGTTATTTAGAGGTGTTAAAAAGGCCGGATGGATCCATTTCGGCCCGAAGTCCTATAGATCCGATCCAATCATACTAAAAATTTGATGTCGGACTTTTCAAGAGGATGAGATATTTTGCCCCGAATATGAAGGAATCTTAGTAATCTTAGTCCAGTCCATTAAAAGTCCAATCTGGCTCAATTCGGTTGTTTCATTAATAGTTTGATCTGACCCATTAAATGTCTATCTGGTCCGAACTCTTAGAAAGCCTTATGATTTTTTTTTGAAAAGAATTTTAAAAAAAATAAAAAAATCAAAAGCAACTGTAATATAAATATCAAACTATATAATATAATATAATAATATCAATTTAATTTAAATTGAAAGTTGAAACACTGCCAAAGCTTGTTTTAGGCAGTGTTTAATTCATCTTATTTTATCCTAATTAAAAAAATATAACTTCATTATCTCATTCTTAATTTTATACGCATGCTTGTTTAATTTGAAAATGTATAAATGTTGTTGTGTGAGATTAATTTACTTTGTCATTTCAGTAAATTGTTTCTTATATTAACAAAAGTTTTTCACCATATCAATTAATATATATATATATTTGACAATAAATTTGGTTAAGTGAAATCCGAAATTCAATTTGATTCGAACCGATTCAATTATCAAATATTTCAACATCTTAATTCTTTTGGGCCTGGCCCGAATAGTGTTCTGACTATAATTCGATCTTGTCCAAATGGTGATTGGGTCTAAAAATTGCATGTTGGACCTGGTTGATTGACACCTCTAGGCTTGTTTATGTTTTCATACAATATGTCAATGAATGGCCATGTATGAGAGTATGTTAATAAAATAAAGAAATAACTGAAAAAATGATTTTTTTTTTTTACAAATAAAATAATATATATATATATATATATATAACTTCATTATCTCATTCTTAATTTATATGCATGCATGTTTAATTTGAAAATGTATAAATGTTGTTGTGTGGGATTAATTTACTTTGTTATTTCAATAAATTGTTTCTTACATTAACTAAAGTTTTTCACCATATCAATTAATTTATATATACATATATTAAAAAAAAAAAAAAAACATATTTGACCATAAATTAAAATGAAATGCGAAATTTGATTCGATCCGATTCAATTATCAAATTTTTCAATGACTTAATTCTTTTGGGCCCGACCTGAATAGTGTTCGGACTATAATCTAATCTGGTCCAAATAGTGATTGGGTCTAAAAATTGCAAGTTGGACCGAGTTGATTGACAACTATATGGTTTTTATTTTTTTATGTTTTTATATAAAATGTCGATGAACGGTGATGTATGTGAGTATGTCAATAAAATAAAGAAATAATTGGAAAAAAAAAATGATTTTTTTTACAAATAAAAAAAACATAGGCCGTTTATTGATATCCAATGGAAATCGATGATTGATTGTATTGATTAATTTAGATATAAGATTGCTCATATAATTCAATGGAAATCAACGGTGGTTGGAGAATGGTTTCCTCATAAGGATTAAGGGATTCTTTATTTTAACACAAAGTAGGAACCTTGATGAAATCGATCAATTATAATGATTTTTGATATATATATATTTTTTTTTTAAATGATAAGTTTAATGAAATTTTTTTAATAACTACAACTATTTTTTTCCAGGTTTTCTTGAGTATGAAGCATTAGAAAAATTGGAGGTTTGTGTGATTACTTGGAATAGATTGAGTGTGTGTTGATTTGTGTTTTGGAAATTGATTGGATTTGTGTTGATTTGTATTTTGGAAAATGAAAGAATATTATGAACAAGTATAATTTTGTTTTTCCAAAATTTTCTTTTGTGTTTTTAAATAATATTTATTTTTATCAATTTTGTATTGTTTATTTACTTCACAATGAAAATGGCCATTTTTTTTTTTTGAAATGTAGAGAGAGATAGAGAGAGAAAATAAAAATAAAGTGGAGTTAGATCTCATTGGACAGTGGGTGGGGTCACAAAGAAGACAAAAGACTGTATTAAGGAGAAAAACTTGAATGGAACCGTATCATTTATATTAAAAATAAAAAACTATAATGTAAAATTACCACATAGCACTTTTAATGAATTTTTTTTTTTTAAAATGATAAGTTTAATAAATTTATAAAGATAAAATATTATTCGAATCCTATAAAATTTTGGAGAATGATAGAGATCAGAGATTATGTCACAAAGGAGAAAGGAAGATACTAGAAGCGGTACAGAAAAGCATAGAAACGTGTGGCGCAAGGACGACACATCCCAATAACAAGTTGAATCAGAGAAGGAGTTGCATCTCATTGGACAGCTTCATTTTAGGCATTTGATTCTTTTGTCCACTTTCCAAGTGGGTGGGGTCACAAAGAAGACAAAACACTATGTATTAAAGAGAAAAAATTGCATGGAAAGAGTCACATCATTACTCGGTGAGATTGTCCAATACAAACGTATCATTTATATTAAAAAGGGAAAATATCATTTTAGTACCTATGGTTTACCCTATTATCCGTTTTGATCCTTGTCGTTACAGTATTAGTTCGTTTAATCCTTCATTGACGTTTTCCATTAAAATCAAGTCTTCGACATGACCAGAGGGTAAATTGATGGTTTTGCCCTTCTAATAAATATTTAAACAATTTAAAAATAATAAACTTTAAAATGGATTTGGTGGAGATCCGGATTGGATATCCACCATCCATCTCATGAGATAGATAGTGGGGATCCAATCTGGATCTCCACCTAATTTTATAAATAAAAAAAAAAAAAATAAAAAAAAAAAAATTGATCGAGTGCAACCAACTAATTAAAAAACCTTCAATCTTCGATTCTGGAAAATAAAACATCTAACAACATCAAATCTTCATCTTCCTCACCCATCTAGAAAAAAAATATATCAAATATAACATCTTCAAAATAATCAAACATCACCTAACCATCGGAATCAATCCACACCCAAAAAAAAAAAAAAATCATCTTCAACCACACTACATCATCTTTATCTTCATCAAATCCAAAAAAAGGAAAATTTTCATTTCTCCATCTCTTTCCATCCACAACAACATCAAACAACACAATACCCACAAAATTTGGATTCACGATCTGATTCGCGTCCACGATTCTCCAGACAATACCAGATTCATGCCCTGAGCAGTTTTGATGCCTCGATTAGAACTGGGTTGTCGCAAGCGAAGTAGAACTACTGGGTCGTTGTAGTTCATCGAAAAATGAGAGAGACGTTATGACAGTTGAGGTGGTGGTGGCGCGTGTGAAAATGAATTTTTAGTTAGATCATCAAAATTCATAAAAAGAAAAGAACAAAAATTTTAAATCTCTCAAGTCTCGCTTAGATCATCAAGGACAGGGTTCCACTGGTGCTCCATCTCAGATGGATCCTTGTCTCTATCAAACGCCGGCGAATGGAGCCGCTTAACAGAAGAAGAAGGGTCGTGTGACCCACCCCATTTCTGGACCAGATCTCATATCTGTTCTTTGGGATCATCAATAACGTTGTGTATTGAAGAGGAGGAGGATGATGATCATGATCAATCATCAATTTTCACCATTTATCAAGGCTTTATTATTATTTTTTTTATAATGATTTTTTTGTAATAATTAAAATGGATGATCCCCCAGTTGATGATATACATGTGTACAATTTGGGCAAGAGAGATATTTGATCAAGATTTGGATGGCCCTACTCAAATCCAAATTAATCTGAGTTTTTGTGTTATTGGTGTGTGTGACTGTCTAATCATGATAAATTGAAAATTGTTTATTTTAATTAGTTATTTTATTTTAAAATTGTTTTTAATTTTTATTATTTAATTTAATTATATTTATTAATTTGATTATGTGATTACCGATCCATTTACTAGTATACCCTCACTTGTTTAACAGAACCTTAACAGAACCTGATGATAGGGACTAAAAAAACGATTAATAGTGAATGTTTAGACCTGCATGGCTAATATTGGAACGACGAGGACCAAAACGGATAATAGGGTAAACCATGAGGACGAAAATGATATTTTCCCTATTAAAAATAAGAGTGGTGATATTAGCACCCTCAATCTCTCACAACTAAACTATTTATACCCTACATTTTTAAAATTTTGATTTAATTATATAAAATTAAATGGTTTTATTAATTTTTTTTATTTATTGCCATGATTATCCTTTATATATTTTTCAAACTTAATACATCCCATATCTTTCTCAAAAAAGTAAAAATAAAAATACACTTCATCTCTAATCTTTATATACAGTTTTCTTATTTCCATTCGCAAAATTTGTTTTTTCTTCTTATTTCATGGTGAAATCATCCTTATTAGATGCGATTTTTTTTTTAGTGATTGAGTTAGGGTTTTTATGTGGTTTCATTTCGTAAGAGATTATGTTTTCTTGGTTACGAATCTTGATGTGATTTTGTTGGTTTTTTATTTTTATTTTTTTATTTATTTATTTTTTATATTTTTAACATTAAACTAACTTTGAAAGATCAGGAATAAAATCTATAAAAAAATTGATACAAACCATAGAATATCTTGAATATCCGAAAGAAAATAAATCGGAGAGAAAAAATATATCAAACATGGATCTAGAATTTGAAAAGAAAAACAAAACAAAACAAACATGTGAAACAATAAAATTAATAAATATTAAACATGGGAAACATGAGATCAGGATCTGAAAGAAAATATAAACAAAAATAGTAAACATTAAGTGATTTGAAATAATTTATATCATTAGGGTTTTGAGATAAGGAAAGTGGAGTTTTATAATTTTTACTTTGTACATGATTTTTTAAATAAAAATTGTATTTCTTTAAGTAATTTGATAAAGGTCAAAAAAGAATACTAAATAATTTAAAAAGTGATGTATAAATAGTTTAACAGAAGATGTACTAATAGCACTACCCTAAAAATAAAAAACTATAATTTAAAATTACCACACGGTACATTTATAATGAATTGTCTCACCAAATAAAAATGTGACCGTCACATTTAATATTTTCGCGTAAGACAAACTATCATGGACGGTGAGCTGGTTGGTCCAATAAAATCCTGACAAACTAAAGTAATTTACATCGAAAATGTAAAAGTACATATATTTTAAATAGTCACAAGTCTCAAACAAGTTTTCTCCTAAATTAAGAACGAAGAATTTAACGACTCAAAATGTTTTTCCCTTTAGTTGTGCCTATATAAAGAAATCACCCACTTACTCTTTCTTCATACATGCCAAAATTTTCCCGTCAAACAAGAGATAGCTAGCTAAATAAGCTTGATTCTCTCTTACTCTGTTTTGTGTTGAATGAGATATGGGAAGAATCGTGGAACACTGGTTCCACCCAAATAATGAAGAACTCATCCTGAAGAGAGGAGACTTATTGACCCTGATTCTTCTGTCCAAAAAATCAATGAGGTTAACTTTGTCGGTCGCAAACCGTACGAGTTACCTGGTAAGTAGTTGTGTTAGTCAATCTTTTATTTCTTCTGTAAATAACTGGTAGAAATTTGGTTTATTGTTGTTTTGGGTTTGATTTAGGGATTTTTACCAGATAAATAGATCTGGAAATTTCTTCTCTATATCACTGCCCATAATATATTTCTTAAAGTGTGTGTGTATATATATATATATATATATAAATAAGTTTTGGGTTTGATTTAGGGATTTTTACCCGATAAATAGATCTGGAAATTTCTTCTCTATAAATATCACTGCCTTGAATATATTTCTTAAAGTATATATTTAATAATAATAATAATTTTGAAAATAGTTTTCTATAGGCGAGAAAGAACTTTGAATTATGGACAATTTTTAACATCACTTTCTACCTAGTGTTCAAGCAAGATTATTTAGAGATATAATTTTTTGGTTTCCTAATTCTTAAATTTAGGAGAAATCTCAACTACTACCAAATTACCATATAGCACAAATCACAAAATATACCGATACTAATTTGGAGGTGATAAAGATAATACATTGTAATTTTCAGTATCAATCTGTAGATGTGGTGCAGGGGAAATATATTAACTAAAAGTCTAAAACTAATGCTTCTTTTTCTTGTAATTCTCATTTCAGCTGGAATCTCAGCTACTACCAAACGATTTTAGTTTTCGTAGAGGTAAGAATGAGCATACCTTTGAGGATATTTTTCAATACCAGCTTGTACATGTGGCAAGGAAACATAGCTATAGCCAATGAATTTTTTCTTAAATTCTTTTGTTATCAGTCTCAGCTATTACCAAACGACCATATGATGCCAAAAAACATTTATATAGAATTAATATGAATTTTTTTTTGTGATTCTTATATCAGCTCGAACCTCAGCTACTACCAAATAAATTTTGAAGACGGTGTTGCAAAAAATCTGTCTTCAAAGGTGAGATAGAGCTTGCCTTATGGACAGTTTTTTAGTATCAGCTGTTACATGTGATGCATGAGAAACATATAGAAAACTGAAAACCAATGCTTGTTTGTATTTGATTTACTGCTTTAGATAGAATCTAAGCTACAAAATTGTGTGTTTATAACACGTGTGGTTCACAAAAAATGAAAGCCAGATTCCAAACATTACATTTCTTCAATACCTAATGAAGGTATACCAAGTCATAAAGTTGATTTTAATTATGGAAATCATTACACAAAATGTTGCTTTACAGGTAAGAAAGAGTTTGTCTTAAGATGGTATACTATCAAATATGTGTTTGTTACTTGCCAAACTTATTTACAACTAATATTTGTTTGTTCTACAGGTAATCTCAAGTTATACTACCAAATCACATTATGCTGGAATATTATCATGATTTTCCTTTCACAAGAATCTCAGGCTATACTACTAAATCACATTGAATAAGAGACGTCACGATTTTTCTTTCATTACAGAATCTCAGATTATACTACCAAATCACATTGAAAAGGACGATTTTTTTTATACATTTTCATATTCTTTTTTGAGTTGTATCATTGTGTGTGATATTAATATAAAAGACCATTAAAATCTATGATACCTATGCTGTATTCTATTTGATATGTTTTAATATTACGTTCAAGAACCTACATATTTTTGTTTCAATTGCAAATTCATGGAGGGCTTTCCTTTAATGAAGAACTCAACTACCAACATTTTTCTTGTACATTGAAGAGACTTTAATACCAGTAAAATTACTTTTGTATTTCAAATGGTTATTGATGAACTACAAGTCTACAGCCCCTCAATTGGGAACTTCATCAAAAACTTAGTATAGGATTGTGGACTTGTGGCGTTGAAATCTTAGAGCATCTCCAATGCTATTATGCATTTGGAGAAAATGGAGTGCCACATAGGATAGATATTAAAAAAGTTAGAAAAATTCTCTTCAATGTTATTATCTAAGTTGAATATGAAAATGATATGGCAAAAAAAAAAAAGTTAGAGAATATGAAGTTGGGTTTATAATTCTAAAAACTCTCATAAAAATACTGATTGGGATTTCTAACTCTTTCCACCAATAAGATTAAAGCTTTCAACTCTTCCCATCAATAAAACTAATCCTCATTTAATTGTAAAATAAAAGAGGAGAGAGAGTATAATAATTGTTTTGTTATGATTAGACATAAAATAGATGCATATTTGACTTTAGATAATTGCATTGGAGACGTGAATATACATTTCTCTACATTTTTTTCAAAAGTGGGCCCATAATAAGTAGAAATATTGATGTGACATTATTTAGAAACTCAAAAATGTATATTTGTATTGGAGATGCTCTTATAAGATAGGGTTCAAAAATTTATTTGTACCTTTTTAAGGGTGTATTTTAAGAGTATCACTCATTCAATAACTTAAGTTGAAACGGCATTTAAAATGGGTTCTTTCTAAATATGTCTCCCACAGTAACTGGTTCTTCACTATTTTGATTTTTTTTTTTCAACCATCAATGGAGATGAAAGACCTCCATTGGAGGTCGGTTCGATCTCCATTAGAGGTCGAAATCGGCCTCCAATAGAGGTTTCAAGGAAAAGATGATTTTTTTTTTTATAAATCCATTGAAATCCAAAGTGAAAATTTTTATTTTTGAAAAACTGAAAAGTAAATAAAAAATATATGTAGAGTAAGGGCACTTTTAGAAGTTCACCTGGTACATTTAAAACTTAAGTTATTGAAATGGTAATATTCTTGAAAGTCAAACTCAAAATAGTGTCATTCATCACCATTTCCACTATAAGATAATATGTTTTTATTTATAATTTTCTTCTAATGTTAGATGGCAGTAGTTTAATTTTCATGGGGCAATTACTAAATAAACCTCAAAGTATTCACTTAATTTCAACTATTCTTCGAATTTTATAAAAATATCAAATTTGTCTCTAATTTTCTAAGTTTAGTCTCTAAATTAAGAAGGAAAAAAAAAACCAAAAAAAAAAAAAAAAAAAAACCTTTATCGTATTTCTCTATTCAAATAAAACAATCGAACCTACTCAAATTTCATACCAAAAAAAAACAATCGGAACTACTCATATTTCATATCGAAAAAACAAATGCTTTGATCGGTGGCAAATATCAGCATCTCAGATATCTAACAATGCAAAAAGCAAAGCACAAAAAAATAAAAAAAATAAAAAAATACTAGAACCATAACAACTTGTGAATTAAGGGGAAATATATATTTGAATTCTCCTTTGAACTTTTGTGTGAACCAAGGACAGAGGCAGTGGGAAATAATAACACAGAATTTAAAGCCAACTTAGGATGGTGACCAAAGTGAAAAGAATTTTGATCATCAAAACATGTGGTGGGGACCTAAAACCAATTCGGGGAGCAAGTTTCTTGATTTTAAGATTAATAAAAATAATTTTACTTAATTTTTTATTAAATAATTAATATTAATTTCTACACATAATCTATCATCAACCACAAATATACATTGATTTGACGAGACGAAATTGACTGATGTACACCTCTCATACCCACAATCAATATTAAGTGGGTTCAAATTATGTTTTCCCTCCTTTCAATTTTAAACTGTTATAGTTTAAAAATATACATTTATCAAATGAATTTTGTATTTCAAAATTTTGAGAAAAAATCTATAAATGTTTTTTATTTGTATTTTATTTACTATTATTTCAGTTCATGTAATGATTAAATTACTTAAACAATAGTAACTTTTTTTTAATCATTACAAATTTAAGAATTGAAGATAAGAAATATAAACTCTGAAAATTCTATCATTAACTGTCTTCAATATTGTTAATTGATTGAGAAAAAATTGTGTGGGTCAGTCTCACCACCTGCGCTCTAACACCATCCCACACAAGTTTTTCTCCGATTGGCTAATATGGTAGATATTTAGATGTTGTGTAATCATAAAACATAAAAAAAAAATTAGTGTTTTCATTTAACTCAAATTAGTTGTAACCCCATGAATTATTGAATTAAAATTGTTTCATTGAATTATTATTATCTGTCAAAATTGAATTATTGGGTTTTTTAATTGAAAAAGTTCGAAATGGGGTGCACCGACGCACCGTGCATTCCGTCCAAACGGAATTACAAGGTGGGTCAAACGTGACACGTCCCCGATTCACTCTATTTTTATAATCAAATTTTTGTTTTATATACATAGGATGATTTAGATTATGATCGACCGTAAATGTGTGTATCTAAAAATAAATAGCAAATAGTAATACAAAAGCATAAAGAAGATACTAGAACAATTACATCTTGTGAATGAAGAGGGAATATGTTTGTATTCTCCTTTGAGCTTTAGAAGGAACCATCTGTAAATGACATATTAACATACCAGCTAAAGCCTAAAGGGTAACTTTAGGAGGGTCACCAAAACCAAAAGGAATATCGAATAGAACATGATGGTGATTGGTGGGGTCTTAAAACGACTTCGGAAGCAAGTTTCTTAATTTTGAAATGATTAAACTTGATTTTACTTTATTTATTTATTAAATGATAAATATTTTGATACATCATCAACCATGCATTAAAAAATTTACATACCCAAATATATATTTATAATTTATTAAAAAGATGTGGTTGGCATGTGGTATAAGTCATCAATTCGAGATTTTTTATTTTTTATTATACTAAGTTTTAAATCAGAAGAAAGAAATACGATTCAAATTAATTATAGTATAAAATTAATAACAATATGTTATTATTATTCTTACTATATCATAAATACGGTAGAAGTTTTTTTTAAAAAAATTATTAAAATAATTCGGATTTATAGAAAAGAATATGGCTTATATCTAAAACCTTATGAAATAGATATAAAGGGCATACCGGATAATCTCGAAATATAAGTATTACCGGTCATAATTTATGACTTCTATTCTACTTTACAGAGTCCAACAGAAGAACGTATTGACACGGTTATACAATTGTGGTATGTTGGAACTTGGCTGGAATCTTCTTAGTACCGAGACTTTGATCAAAGGAGAGAGACTCTCGAGTCAAAATTGTGTTTTTATAAATTATAAGTGATCACTCACTTACTCTTCATCATAATTTTTCCATCAATCCAGAGACATTTCTAGCTGTTCTGTTTTTTTTTTTTTTTTCTTCCCGTCTCTGATCTCACTCTCTCGCTTTCTGCTGCGATATGGACAGTCTTGTGGGTTACAGGTTCCAACCAACTCCTGAAGAATTGGTTCGTCATTTCCTGAAGAAGAAGAGACGTGACCCTGCTTTTATTGACCCTACAATTAGGGAGCTTAATATTTACAAGTATCATCCTTGTGAATTGCCTGGTATGTTATTCGGATCAATGTCATCTTGTCAAAAATATATGTCTACAAATGAATGGTTGTTTTGTGTTTTTGTGTTAATTTGATGCAGGACTAGCAACAATTCAGTCTGATGAACAAGTTTGGTATTTTTTCTGTACACTTGACAATAAGTATGCCAAAAGTGATCGTGCCAGTAGAACAGCCAAGGGAGGATCTTGGAAAATCACCTGTACAAAGCGCGATGTCAAGGCCAAACACAGCAACAAACTGATTGGTTTTAAAAAGACTTTGGTTTTCTACAAGGGCAGCAATACTAGAAAAGAGAATAGGACCAATTGGATTATGCATGAGTACCATGAGTACCCTCGCAACAAAGACCCTCTTTTACAAGTATGTGCTTAGTGCTTTGATCATTTCCCTTTTTTTTTTTTTTTTTCCTTTTGGATTTTTGTTGGCTTTAAATTCTAGATAGGGAGCTCATTCAATTTTTTCCTTTTGGATTTTTGTTGGCTTTAAATTCTAGATAGGGAGCTCATTCAATTTTCTTTTCTGCTTTGGGTAGGGTAAAGTTGTTGTATGTCGCATAGAAAGAAAACAAAATAAGAAGCATGTTCCTTCTTCGGACCTCGATGAAGGGCAAGCAAGTGACAGTTTAGCTTATGATGATTCTGGGAATAATGTTGTTCCGGAGGTAGAAAAGATCTTCTTTTATCTTCTGAGGGCAATTTTCGATATCGAACTTTTATACACATTCATAAGATGGACGTTGAAATAGAGCATATATATATATATATATAAAACTAATGTTTGTTTATATGTGATTTCTAATCCAGTTAGTTACTCAACTACTACAATATAATCATGTTGCCTGCAACAGTCTCATGGAGGTGAGAACGAGCATGTCATATTGATGATCTTCATTTTTCGGATTGTACATTTAATATGTATGGAAAAATCTGAAGAACTAATACTTTTTTGTCTATGATTCCTAATTAGGAGGAACCTCACCTACTACCAAATCAGCATATGATCACCAAAAATAGTTTTCCTGAGGTGAGAAAAAGAAAAAACATATTTCTTGTGTGTGCATTTAATATCATCACTTTGGTACATGTGGTTCAAAGAAAACATATCTAGAACTGATTTTTGATTTTTGATTTTTGATTTTTTTTTTTTTTTTTTACTTCAGCCGGATGCTCAGCTACTACCAAATCAACCAATTTCTTGTAACGGAGAAGATGTTGAAAAATTTATATCTTCTGAGGTGAGAAAGATCAATGTCAACTCTATGAGGAGAAACATATATATAGAGTGCTAATTAATGTTTGTTTTGTCTTTGTTGATCACTGCTTTAGAAAGGATCTCAGCTACTACCAAATCAGTATTTGCCTTCTAAAAAAGACATTTTTTCAGAGGTGAGAAAGCACATATGCCCGTTTTCAATTTTAAACAGAAACATATATAGAGCTGATCTGTTAATTTGTCTATGATTCTTTCTTCAGGTTGAACCTCTGGTTCCTGCAGAGTGGGATGATTCACTCATTGGTATGAGCTGCAGTACTACTCGCCAATTTCTAGTTTTGACTCGAATGTGTGGAATACGCCGTTAGAAAGTGAGCAGGAAGATGACTTTGGGAATCTGAAATGGGATATCCAGGATGAATTCTTTGGTGAAGAAACTGGACACTCTCTTCCTCCTGATGTTAACTCATCAAAGACGGTCACAGAAGCTCATATCCGCAATGGGTGTGACGAAGATGCTGAAACCATTGCTGCTTTGCTAAATGGATTTTCTTCAATGGCTAATGAAGAATATTAGCTCAATTGCAATATGTGTCAATTCTACTGTTATATCTCGCAGTGAATGAAAATATACTACCAGTACAAATGGTAGAGTCGTAATTTGTGTACTGGTGGAGTTGTAATTTGTAAACTAATGCGTGTGATATTAAATTATTAATGTAAAAGACCATCAAAGTTATAATTGCTATGCTTCATTTGATTTGTTAACCCTATTTTAGTATTAATTTCAAGAACCTGAAAACCTGCATACTGTATTTTTGTTTCAATAGTAAATTTATGCAAGCCTGTCCTTTAATAAAGAATGAGACTTTAATACAAGTATGATTACTTTTGTATTACAAATGGTTATTATGAACTCCAACCCTCAATTGGATACTTCATCAAAAACTCACTTAGGTAGATACGGTTTTTCTTATAAGGATTCAAGATCACTGATAGACTGACTCACTGTGGGTAATGTTGTGGCATTGAAATCTTACGAGATAATATGTTTTTATAAATGTTAGTTGCAATTTTCGCAGGGCCATTACTAAATAAACCTCTAAATATTCACTTAAATATGAGTTAATTCTAACTATTCTCTCTTACTGTTACAAAAGTGATCAAATGTGTCATGTCTTTCTAACTTATATCATTTTAGTCTCTAAATTTAAGAGGAAATAATTAAAAACAAACAACAAAAACCAAAAAAGGAAGGCACTTTATCATTAATCTTTCTCTAACTGTTAGTTGCAGAGACACTGCTATATATCAAAAAACAAATCGTCAAAAATCAGAATTAAGTAAGTATATACTTAGTGATTTATTTAGGAATCTTCTCTCACTGTATAAAGAGTCCGTTAAAATATGAAAATTCACAATTTGAAGCATACAGAAGATTCCAGGAACATTATAAATTTAAATTTTACAACTTATCAAAGAAGGGGAGAACATGGAAAGGTGTTTTAATTCTCTCCTTTGAACTTTTGTAAATGGACTGAGACACCAATGGATAATAATATAACATTTTTTATTTTATTTTTATAAAAAAGGAAAAAAGAGCAATTTGTTAATAAAAAAGAGTAATACAGTACAATTGAATAATATAACATAACATTTTTTTTATGCATAAACCTCGGTACTAAACAATTCTACCGAGACTAGGGTTCAATAACAAAATTCTAAAATACTGTAAAATCAGTTTCTTGACATCAAACATGTGAAAACTATTGAAGCACTCTTCTGTTTAGCATAATACATACCAGGTGATAAAGCACCAAAACTTTGTTGTAAAAGCAAGCGGTAGCCAGAAAGCTGCCTTCAAATTCATGTATCTTATGCATAATATAACATAACATTGTTAATTTACAATTGATAATGCAAGTGTATGGAAATAAATTTCAGCAGAAAGAGAACAAAACAATCCAAAATAAGAGTTTATTTATTTATTTATTATTTATTTTTTTTAAACTTCCAAAATAAGTTTTAAGATTTTCATTTCGGTGCTTATTAGCTTGTTAATATTATATAAAAAAAAAAAAAATTGAATACGAAAAATACTTATATTTATATAATATGTGAAATTATTAATTAAGAATATATAATTATAATTTCCAAAATTTTAGTGAAGGTGGTAATTCATTAAAAAAAAAAAAAAAAACTAATTCTCTGCGCAAAACAACCCAAACAAGAACTAAGAGCTAGGAATCATCCTAGCAGCAGCGACACCCTTGTACTCATCATCAGCAGAAATTTAGGGAGGGGGATCTTCAAAAAAAAGTAATTCCCAACTCCAAGGAATGACCGAGCATTGTAAAATAATCCGCAAGTCTGTTGCTTTCCCTGTGTTTTTTCTCTCTAACTTTGCTTAGGTGATAAGTAATCAATTGAACAGAACATTCTTCTTCTTTTTTTCAAAAAAATAAAAAATTGAATAGAACCTCATGGTGGGGCCTTTAACCAACTTGAGGAACAAGTTTCTACATTTTTTTTTTAATTGTTACAATTAATTCAGAATTTTGAGAATGAATAGTCGAATCCTATTCGAATTTACAGATTTAATGATATAGGTGTGAAAGACATACCACTAATACAACCCATATTCTTAAATTTATTAAAAGTAGTCTTACTTACTTTCTTATTGAAAGATAAATATTATGACAATCATCAACCATCAACCATCAACCATAAGAATTAATATTACATACCCAAATATACATTTATCTTTTATGAGAAAAAAACTATAATATACTTTTCGGTTTTTATATTTTTATTTTTCAATTCATGTGAGAATCAAATTAATTGAATATATATAATTCTAATCTAAGAATCAAGGATGAGTAACTTGATTAAAATTAAAATCTCGTTGATATAGTTACGAGTAGCTTACTAATGGATCAATATCATATATATATATATATATTAAATATTATAATAAACTCAGGATTTAGGAGAGATGGATGAGACTCAAACCTACAATCTCATTTATGTAGGTGTAAATGGCATACCACTTGAGCAACCTCATTTCTTTCAAATAATATATATAGTGAGAAAATGGAAAGAATGTTAATTATAGTAGAATATTGTTATTACATAATAAATAATAGTATCACTTTTTTTTTTTTTTTACAATATCTATTAATTCGGAACTAGATATTTATATATATATATATATATATATATATAAATATATTTTTTTTGAAAGCTTTCGTCATTGGTAGGATTCAAGCGCCGACATATAAGTCATTTGTCCAAACTCCAAACTCGCTACGCCCCTGTTGGCAAATAAATAAATGAGATTGTGGGTTCGAGTCTCGTCCATCTCTCCTAAATCCCGAGTTTTTTGTAATATTTTTAAAAATATATGATATTGATCCATTAGTAAGCTACTCGTAACTATATCAACGAGATTTTAATTTTGAATCAAGTTACTCATCCTTGATTCTTAGATTAGAATTATATATATTCAATTAATTTGATTCTCACATGAATTGAAAAATAAAAATATAAAAACTGAAAAGTATATTACAGTTTTTTTTTCTCATAAAAGATAAATGTATATTTGAGTATGTAATATTAATTCTTATGGTTGATGGTTGATGATTGTCATAATATTTATCTTTCAATAAGAAAGTAAGATTGATTTTCTTTCGATGTGTCAATCACTTGTTATACTATGTATTCTACTTTACATACTACATTAGAAGAAGAACAGCATCGTATGATTGACACGTTTATACCATTACCGGTGGGAGGGTCACGTGCATGCACGTGCAAAATTTATCATATTTTACCGTAAATAAGATATGTATATATATTTTTACAATATAAATACAAACTTATTTACAATATATTTACAAGCAAAATTTGCTATTATTTCTAATGATGCAATTGAATTAAAAGTTCCTGTATATATTAAAATTACTTTATTATTATATATATATAAAAAAAAAAATGAACAATAATATATTCGATCGTCACCTTTTGTTCTCACAATCCCACTTCAGAAGTATGACTTTCCAAATTCCCTGCTAAATGGTGTTCGCAAGTAACATGTCAACATTTCATTATTTATAAGACGTTGAAAACACCATTTGGTAAGAAATTTTTGGTAACACAGTTAATTTAATTGCATATATAATATAATTGATTAATGGGCTTCCTAAATTTGTCATCCCTGCTTCTCAGTACTGACCTCGCTCAATAGTAAGAATTGAGCGTCGAAGACAAGCTAAAGCTTTTTGATCAAAGGTGACAGAATCTTTAGTCAGGTCCAGCTTATATAAATTACAAGTGATCACAAACACTTTACTCTTCATCTTGCAAAGCAAAGCAAAATTTTCCCATCGAACTGCTAATTTCTCTTCTTTCTCGTCGTCTTCTGCGATATGGTCACGCGTAAAGGGTACAGGTTCCAGCCAACTCCTGAAGAATTGGTTAGTTATTTCCTCAAGGAGAAGAGGCGTGACCCTGATTTTACAGACCCAGATATTAAGGACGTTAATATTTACAAGCATAATCCTTGTGAATTGCCTGGTATGCTATTTTGTATCAGTCAATCAGCTAGCAATTTGAATTCCATCTTGTCAAAAATCTAATACAGATAAATGGGTGTTTTGTTTTTTTTTGGGTTTGATTCAGGGCTTTCATCACATCAGTCTGATGATCAAGTTTGGTATTTTTTTTGTGCACTTGACAATAAGTATGGCAAAAGTGATCGTGCAAGAAGAACAGCCAAGGGAGGATCTTGGAAAAAAACTGGTATAGATCGACCAGTCAAGGCCAAAGACAGCAACGAACCGATTGGTATTAAAAAGACTTTGGTTTTCTACAAGGGCAGTGATTTTAGAAAGGAGAACAAGACTAATTGGATCATGCATGAGTACCATGAGTGCCCTTGCAAGAAAAACTCTCTTTTCAAGGTATATGCTCTGATCATTTATATATTCTTGCTTTGGTTTGAGTTTCATATGAATGCTTGACTTATTTGTGATTTAGTTCTTGTTTGATTGAATGAAAAGTATAGGAAACTAGAAGTGCTCTTGTGGTTTCTTTTTTATGTGGAGAAGTGTCCAATATTATTGATATATCTCAGTAATGTACTTGAAATTATGTAAATTATGTAAGAAACTAAGAGCTTTATTTTAGCTTGAATTACAAACATTTGGTTAAAACCATTGTTAATCTGACTAGTAAAATTTAACCTGTTTATAAGTTGTCTTGAAGATATGAATCTGTCTTTTCTTTTCCCATGGAAGTTTGAATACTAGTATGGTTGCAATTTTAATGAAAATTTTCTTTTGCTTCACAAGTTGATAGTAAAAATTCTAGATAAGGAGCTCATTCATTTTTTTTTTTTTAAATTTCGGTAGGGTCAAGTTGTTGTCTGTCGCATAGAAAAAAAAACAGATAAGAAGCGTGAGGCTTCTTCAGCCCTTCGTGAAGGGCAACTAAGTGACTGTGATTCTGGAAATAATGTTGCTCAAGATATTCTAGAGGTGAAAAGGATCATATCCCATGAGGGCAATTTTCAATGTCAACTTAATTAATTTTATTTACATTCATGTGATGATGTTGCATAAGAAAATCTATAAAACTTTTGTTTGTATTTGTGATTATATTTCAGGTTGAACCTTCTAGTACCAATAATGATTTTGCCAACAATAACTTCATGGAGGTGAGAAAGAGCATGTCATATTGACAATTTACAATATCAGCTTGGACATTTGAAATATATCAAGGAAAAATCTAATGAACTAATACTTGTTTGTTTATGATTCCTACTTAGGCGGAATCTCAGTTACGATCAAATCAACATATATCTGATGTCACCAAAAATGATTTTCCTGGGGTGAGAAAGAAAGAACATTCCTTGTGGGAATTTTTCGATATCACTTGGTACACGTGGTTCAAGGAAAACATATCTAGAACTGATGTTTGAATTCTTTCTTCAGCTGGAATCTCATCTGCTACCAAAACAACATATATCTTCTAATGGAGAAGATCTTGTTGCAACAAATATTTCTTCTGAGGTGATAAAGAGCATGCCTTATTGACAATTTTCAATATATATCAGCTCTTACATGTGATGCATCATAGACATATAGAATACTAATGTGCTGGTTTGTCTTTGATTAATGCTTCAGATCAAAGAATCTCAGCTACTACCAAGACCAAAAGACATTTTTTCAGAGGTGAGCAAGCACATGTCTTACCTGCCGTTTTCAATTTTAACCTGTACATATAATTTGCGACAAATGTATATAGAACTGATTTTTTTTGTCTATGCTTCTTTCTTCAGCTAGAACCTCTGTTTCCTGGAGAGTGGGATGCACTCTATGGGCTGCAGTCACCAATTTCCAGTGGCTTTAGTGATGACTTTGGGAATTTGCAATGGGTTATCCTGGATGAATTCTTCGGTGAAGAAACTGGACACTCTCCTCCTCCTGATGTTAACTCATCACAGACAGCAGTCACAATTGAATTTTCTTCTATGGCTAATGAAGAATATTAGCTCTATTGCAATATGTGTCAACTACTGCTATATCTCACAGTGAATTAATGCAAATATACTACCAGTACAAATGGTAGAGTTGTTTGAGTTGTAAACTAATGTGTTGTGTACGTGTGATATTAATGTAAAAGACCATTAAAGCTATGATTTCTATGCTTCCTTTGATTTGTTAAGCCTATTTATATATTAATTTCAAGAACCTAAAAACCTGCATGTTTTTTTTTTTTCAATTTCAAATTCATGGAAGCCTGTCCTTTAACGAAGAACTTAACTACTATAATGACTAGTAAAGCCAAGAATATTTTTCTTGTACATTAGTGGTTTTGCTTATCAGGATTCCGGGTTACTGTGGGTTGGCTTATGGTGTTGAAATTTTATAAGATAATATGTTTCTATAATTTTCTTCTAAACGTTATATGCCAGTAGTTGAATTTTTATGAGAAATGATTATTGTCTTTTAACATAGGGCAATTACTAAATAAATCTCTTGGTATTTATTTCATTCTAACTATTTTTCAAAATTAATTTACAAAAGTGATCAAATCGGCCTGGAAGGAAAGGGACGTTGGCTCATCATTCCCAGTTGGGTAGCAGCCCTCCCATGGTATAGGTTGTGATACCAATTGATACGAACCCATATTGAACTCATCTATAAAAACCGGTTTGCAATAAGAGAATATTCAATGGTTTATATACACACAATTAATCTCACACTTAGTTATCGTGAAACTCAATCAGGCATGTAACATATAACAATATTCAATGATTTATAGACACAATTAATCTCACACTTAGTTATCGTGAAACTCAATTAGGTATGTAACATATAACAATATTCAATGATTTATAGACACAAAATTAATCTCACACTTAATTATCGTGGAACTCAATTAGGCATGATATACAGGGGCGAGCCCCTTAGGGGCTTGGGTTGGCTGTAGCCAACCCAAGTCTTTTGAAAAAAATTTATAAGTTTGAATTATTTAAAAAATAAAAATAAATAATTAGTCACAGCTAAAATGAAATAATTGCACAATTATCTATTCAATCTTCATTTTTAAATTAAAGCCCAACAACCTTAAACACAATAAAATAAATCCAATAGTCCAATTAGTTATTAGTCCAATTAGTTATTAGTCCAAATAAATTGTTATAAAATATATATATATATATATATATATATTTTTTTTTTTTCACTTCACAGATATGTCTCTCCAGTCTCCAGTATCAGTCTTTTTGATCACTTTTCTATTTTTTCTTTCTTTTTTTCACTTTCCCAAATTTCACTTTCTCTTTCTTTTTATTGGACCTACAGTAAAAATCAATAATAAATTTTGAAGATTATTCTTTTTTTAAAATGTTTATTTATGTAATTTTTTTTTTTTTTATCTTAGATTATAATGTCAAAAATCTTAGGAAAGCTAATGTTATTTACCTTTTGGGATTTGAAAAGAAAAATATACATCGAAAAATTTTATTGTGTGTTACCATTATCTCTTATTAGATATATCTTCGATGTTTTTTTAAAATTTTTTTTTTTATGAAATTTCTCTCGTATCGTTTTGATTCGATTATTACAAAGAAAAATTTTGCTTAGTAATTATTTCAAAATTTTAGAATTTTTAAACATGAAAAAAAATTAGATTAGCCCACCCCGGAATTTTTTTCCAGCTACGACCTTGGTAACATATAACAATATCTCATACTTAGTTGATGTGAGACTCAATCAGTCACGTGACAGTTAGTTTGACGGTGATAATAAAATAAAAATTCCACTGATGCTGGTAGTCTGCTGCGATCTCCTCCCATGAAAGGGGGATGCTACATCACCTCCGATGTAGGAGATCGCCATAGTCTTAATATATATATTTTTGTAATAATTACAATTATTTTTTGTTTCAGAAGATGTTTTTAGTTTTTAATATTATTTTATTGTTTGTTTATATATATATATATATATATATATATATAATTGGTTATTAGATTGACAGAATGAAATGTAGTTGAAGGAAAATTAGGGACCAATTAGAATTAAGTAAAAAATTATTGACCAATTTAATCACTTCTTTAAAAAATCTTCAAAAATTATATTTTTTATTCATTTTAAATATTACAAGAATTATTATAATAAGATTGTTGAGATCAAACAATACATATGCAGTCCGGATATCTACTCTCATAATTGGAGATAACCACTTTTAATGACTTATTTAGGAATCTTCTCTTTATGTATAAAGAGTCACTTAAAATATGAAAATTCAAACTTTGATGAATTGTTTGTAAAAGAGATATAGGAATTCCAGAAGCACAAAGAAGATTCTAGAACCATTAAAAATTTACAACTTCTCAAAGAAGGGGAAGAACATGGAATATGTTTGAACTCCTTTGAACTTTTGTGAATGGAGAGACGAACAATGGAGATTAATATAACATTTTAGAATAATAAAACATTGTTTATTTACAATTGATAATGAAAATGTATGGAAAAAATTTCAGCAGGAAGAGACAACAATTCAATCCAAAATAAGTTTTAAGATTTTCATTTCGGTGTTTGTTAGCTTTATAATATATAAAAATAAAAATAAAAACAAATTGAATATAAAAAATATTTATATATTTATATAATATGTGAAATTATTAATTAAGAATATATAATTATAATTTCATAAAATTTAGTAAAGGTGGTAATTCATTTATAAAAAAATAAAATAAAAATAAAAACACTGCTCTTTCCCTCTTCAATTGTTCTTATCACCAAAGTGCAAAGTAATCAATTGAATACAAACACATGGTGGGGCCTTCAACCAACTTGAGGAACAAGTTTCTTAATTTTGATTATTATTTTTTTCTGGATATTACAATTAATTTGATTTGAGAACAAATACCTCTATAAATTACAAGCTTAGAGCATCTTTAATGATATAAGTAAATTTAGATCCTTAAAAGTTATCACCTCAGAGCATCTCCAATGGTAATGTGGCTTACATTTGAAAAAATTGTGATATATCAACATTGTCAAGCCAATTGCTTCATACGTGGTATGTAACTAAACTTAATAGACATCCAAATAAAAAAGTGGTCTTCAATGCTTCATTTGTAAAATATATATTTTGAATGACGTGTTAATTTATTATTGGTCTCCTTAAATATACTTTTGAATTGTTGAATAAAATAAGGTAAAAGATAAGAGTGGTTGCTGACTGGACCAACAAGACGGCCGTCCAACAGACCGTTTAAAATCAGAGAGTTATGTTGACAGCCTCTAAAAAAAAGTTATCACCTCAGCTTGAAGTTGTATTAGAGAAGTTGCATTGGAGATGAATTTTTTAACAAAATAGATGTCTATCCTACGTGGCATCTAATTTTTTCACAACCCACCTTAGCATTGGAGATGCTCTCAGCATTTGAGGATTGTTTTCAGGGATTGCTAAATTTGATAATTGTATAATCCACAATGGTACACTTATAATGGTACCATAATGTATATGATATGGATATTGATCAATTCGTAATGAAAAGATGATTTTTACCTGATTGAAATTTTTGGTGTTGAAACAATGATGAAATACATAGATGATCAAAGAAAAAAAGAGGAAAAAAAAAAAAAAAAGCAAAAGAAGAGAGAGAGAAAGAATAAAATTACAACAGTTAATTTGGGTTAAGTTTGTATTTGATGATTAAAAGTAAATCTTCAAATTTGATTATTGAAGAGGTAATTTGATTATTGATAATTGCTATCGGATAAATAATCAAATTTTGATTATAATCCTACTTTTGAGGATATCATTAAAGATGCTCTTAATGGTGTAAATGTGAGACACATATCATTGAACCAACATCATCTTATCTAATTTATAAATTTATTAGAAATAATCGTACTTACTTTTTTATTTATTAAATGATATATATTTTGACACATCATTAACCATGGACCATAACAATTACATATCCAAATATACATTTATCTTCCACGGAAAAAATACTGTAATATGTTTAACTCTTTTAACAATTCAAAATTACAATACGTAAACTTAACAATAGATCAATATCAAATGACTAATATATATATATATATATATAAGTAACGAAAATTTTCAAGTGTGGAAAATATATCTATATATAGGAAACTTTTTTGCTCAGTGTCTACCGATAAATATATATATATCAGTGTATTGTGGACCATTAGATTCAATTGATTTGACTTAGTGTGTATACATTTATCCATACTTATTCATAATTTATGACCCACGTGAATTGATTTGACTTAGTATGTATACATTTATCCATATTTATTCATAATTTATGACCCACGTGCAATATACCGATATATTTTACATCAATGAGCACCGAGGAGAAAAGGAATATATATATATATTAAGTATTATAATAAATTTACAATTTTAATTGTGTAGGTGTAAGGGTAATAAGTCGGAAAATAGAAAGTATATTAATTATAGTAGAATGTTATTATTACATTATAAATAGAAGTATAACTCGTCATAAAAACAAATTGTCATACTCTGTATTTTATATTTCTACTTTACAAACTAGAATACAAGAATAACATTGGAAAAAATTTCAGACAGACGCGTTGCGTTGTTGGAATTCTAGATCCATTATAAATTTACAACTTATCAAAGAAGGGGAGATCATGAAATATATTTGAAATGTCCTTTATTCTTTTGTGAATAGACAGACACCCAATGGAGAATAATATAACATTTGTTTATTTACAATTGTTACTGAAAATGTATGGAAATAAATTTCAGCAAGAAGAGACAACAAAACAATCCAAAATAATTTTTAAGATTTTCATTTCAGTGCTATAGCTTGTTAATATTTTTTTTAAAAAAAAAAAAAAATTGAATAAAAAAAACACTTATATTTATATAATGTATGAAATTATTAAATTTTTTAGAAGAAATTTTTTAATTTTTGAAAAAGTGAATTAATGTCATCCCTTTATTTATCAAATTGCCACTCATAGGATTGAATTAGATGGAATGACCATTAGTGTCACAAAGTTCGTCAAAAATTGACATTTTAGAACAATTTTCCAATCCAGTGACCATTTTGATAGTATATTATTAATTCGATGGCCACCAGGATAATTATCCCAATTATTAATCAAGAATATATATTATAATTTCCTAAAATTTAGAAGACGTGGCAATTCATTTAAAAATAAATAAAAACACTAATTCTATTTCCCTCTTTAAGTTTTCTTATCATCAAAGTGATAGGTAACTTTACAAGACCACATGGTGGGGCCTTAACACAACTTGAGGAACAAGTTTCTAAATTTGAATTTTTTTTTCTTTTGATATTTACAATAACTCAGGATTTTGAAGACGAATACTCTTGAAATTCTTAAAATTACAAATTTAATGGTATAAGAGCATCTCCAATTTAAATATGTATTTTGAGAAAACCGACTGCCAAATAGGATAGATAGTTAAAAAGTTAGAAAAACTCTCTTCAATGCAGTTATCTAACTTCAATATGGATATGATGTGACAAGAAAAAAGTTAGAGAATATAGAGTTGAGTTTCTAATTATAGAAACTCTCATAAAAATGTTGACTAAGATTTCTAACTCTTTCCAACTATTTCCACTAATAATATTAAAGCTCATTTAATTGTAAAATAAAAGATGATGAAGAGTGAAATAATTGTTTTATTATGATTGATTATAAAATGGATGTATATTTGACTTTAAATAATTGCATTGGAGATGTTAATATGCATTTCTTTAATTTTTTTTCAAAAGTAGGCACATAATGAATAGAAATGTTAACGTAACACTATTTAAAAACTCAAAAATGTATATTTGCATTAGAGATGCTCTAAGTTAACATTATCTTGTTTAATTTTTAAATGTATTATAAATAATCTTACTATAATATATTTTCGGTTCTTATATATAACATGACTCTTTTAAAAATCGAGGATAAGTAACCTGATTAAAATTATATTACAGTACGTATCTACATGTGATTTACTGATAGATCAATATCAAATAATTAATATATATATTAAATATTATAATAAATTCTTACCGATTGATCAATTTCAAATAATTAATATATATATATATTAAATATTATAATAAATTCAAAATTTAAGAGAAGAGTACGGGATGAATTTACAATTTAAATTGTTAAAGTGTAAGGGACATATCACCCAACTAACTAAATCGCTTGGTGGAATGATTAATAAATAGTTGGAAAATGGAAAGTATATTAATTATAGTAGAATGTTATTATTACATTAGAAATAGTAGTATTACTTGTCATAAATAATTTGTCATACTCTATATTTCTACTTTGCAAACTACAATAGAAGAATAACATCATCGTATTGTCAATTTCAGACAATACTGTGGAAAAAAAATTCAGATAGACGCGTTTCGTTGTTGGAATTCTGGAACCTTCTCAGTACTGAGTTCACTCAACAGTGGGAAGAATTGTGCGTCGAAACAAAGCCAAAGACTTTTGATCAAATGAGAGAGAGAATCTTTGAGTCAAGTCCAGCTTTTATATAAATAACAAGTGATCACTGATCACACACCACACTTACTTTACTCTTCATCATCTTTCAGAGCAAAATTTTCCCATCAAACAAGAGACCCCATGCACTGTTTACTCTTCTTTCTCGTCTTCTTCTTCGGCGATATGGTCATCTCTGAAGGGCACAGGTTCAGGCCTACACCTGAAGAATTGGTTAATTATCTGTTGGAGAAGATGCGTGACCTTGCTTTTACTAGCCCGTATATTAAGGATGTTGATATTTACAAGTATCATCCTTCTGAATTGCCTGGTATGTATCATGTATGTTAGCAACAGAATCATCTTGAATTCTATCCAATACTAATAAATGGTTGTTTTGTTTTTGTGTTTGATGCAGGGCTTTTTTCATCATGTCAGTCTGATGATAATGTTTGGTTTCTTTTCTGTACACTTGGTAAGTATGGCAAGAGTGATAAATTCAATAGAAGAGCTAAGGGGGGATCTTGGAAAATTACTGGTAAAGATCAACTAGTTGAGGCCACAGACAGCAACACGATTTGTATTAAAAAGATTTTGGTTTTCAAGGACTACAATGATGGAAAGGAGAACAATACCAGCTATACTATGCATGAGTATCACTGCAACCAACAACCTGGTTCAAAAGTACGTACATGCTTTGATCATTTATTTATGAATTGTTTTGCATTTGGCTTTGGTTTGAGTTTCATTAATTAAAGAATGATTGGCTTACTGATTTAGTCCTTGATTGTGTTTATGTTGGATGATTGAAATAATTGTTGAGTGGCAGAATCTGGGTAATTTGAATGGAGATATAATGATTGAAATAATTGTTGAGTGGCAGAATCTGGGTAATTTGAATGGAGATATCAGATATATATCATATATGTTTGTCTAGGCAAGGAAAACTCGAAGTGCAAGTGCTCTGTTGTGTTCTTTTTTATGTGGAAGAGTGTCCAATATTGGTATTTCTCAGTTGTCTACTTGAAGTTTTGTAAATATAACTGTGCAAATTAGGTAAGAAACTAACAACTTTGTTTTAACTTTAACAACAAACAGTTGATTAAACTGGTTATCTTGACCATATGCATCCTTTGTTTTCTTTTCCCGTGGAAGTTTGATTACTAGTATAGTTATACTTATAATGGAAATTTGCTTTTGCTTCACAAGTTGATAAAGGGAGCTCATTTCATTTCTGTTTTGTTTTTTTAATTATTATTATTTTTATATATTTCGGTAGGATCAAGTTGTTCTTTGTCGCATAGAAAGAAAAACAGAGAAGAAGCGTAAGCCTTCTCGCATAGACAGAAAACCAGATAAGAAGCATAAGCCTTCTTCATCCCTCGATAATGGGCCAGCAAGTGATTCGGGATATAATGATGCACAAGATATTTCGGAGGTAAAAAGGCTCGCATCATAAGAGGCAATTTTTCATTATCACCTTTTATATACATTAATTCATGTGATCATGATGTTGCACTAGAACATACATAAAGAACTAATACTTGTTTGTTTATGATTCCTACTTAGGTGGAACCTCGTCTACAGGCAAACCAGAATATACCTGATGTCACCAAAAATATTTCTCCAGAGGTAATAAAGAATATTTCTATTGTGCATTTTTCAATATCACTTGGTACATTTGGTTCAAGGAACACGTATCTAGAATTGATGTACAGAACTAATGTTGTTTTGTCTATTATTCGTTCTTCAGGTACGACCTCTGGTTCCTGCACTGCAAGATGAACCCGTTGATTGTATCAGAGTATGTCACAGGTCTTTGTCCACCTTTCAGTCGCCAATTTATCAAACGCCAGGATCCTCTTACTCTAGCAGCTTTAGTAATGACTCAGCCCATTGGCTGGTTCAAAACTCTTTCTCTGCCCTACAGTCGCCAATTCATCTACCACCAGAATCCTCGTACTCTTGCAGCTTTAGTAATGACGCGACCAATGGGCTGAATCACAGCTCTCTCTCTGGTCTTCAGTTGCCAATTCATCCCCAACCAGGATCCTCGCACTCTAGTGGCTTTAGTAATGACGCGACCAATCACAGCTCTTTCTCTGCTCTTCAGTGGCCAATTCATCCCCAACCAGGATCCTCACACTCTAATTGCTTTAGTAATGGCTCGAATGTGTGGACTCCTCAGTCTGCTTCTGAGCAGGAAGACGACTTAGCAAATTCACGACTCATGAAGGTAAGAAATAGCATGTCATATTACCAATTTGCAATATCAGCTTGGACATTTGATATATATGCAAGGAAAAATGTAAAGAACTAATACTTGTTTGTTTATGATTCCTACTTAGGTGAAATCTGATCAGCTACAACCAAATCAGCATACATCTTATGTCACCACAAATGGTTTTCCTGAGGTAATAAAGAACATTTCTCGTGGGAATTTTTTGATATCACTTGGTACATGTGGTGGTCCAAGGAAAACATATCTAGAACTGATGTTTGATTTCTTTTATTACTCTTTACTTCAGCTGGGATCTCAGCTACTACCAAATCAACATATATCTTCTAATGGAGAAGATCATGTTGCAAAATACATCCACCACCAGAATCCATCCGATTGGCTCGATCACAACTCTTTCTCAGCCCTGTGGTTCCCAATCCATCCACTGCCAGAATCCCCATACTCCAGCGGATTTAGCAATGGCTCGACCAATGAGCTGAATCACAGCTCTTTCTCTTCCCTTCAATTGCCAATTCATCCCCAACCAGGATCCTCACACTCTAGTTGCTTTAGTAATGGCTCGAATGTGTGGACTCCTCAGTCTGCTTATGAGCAGGAAGATGACTTAGCAAATTCACGACTCATGGAGGTGAGAAAGAGCATGTCATATTACCAATTTGCAATATCAACTTGGACATTTGATATGTATGCAAGGAAAAATTTAAAGAACTAATACTTGTTTGTTTATGATTCCCACTTAGGTGAAATCTGATCAGCTACAACCAAATCAGCATACATCTTATGTCACCACAAATGGTTTTCCTGAGGTAATAAAGAACATTTCTCGTGGGATTTTTTTGATATCACTTGGTACATGTGGTGGTTCAAGGAAAACATATCTAGAACTGATGTTTGTTTTCTTTCTTCAGTCGGAATCTCAGCTACCACCAAAACAACATAAATCTTCTAATGGAGAAGATCTTGTTGCAAAAAGTATTTCTTCTGAGGTGATAAAAAGCATGCCTTATAGACAATTTTCAATATCAGCTCTCTTACATGTGATGCATGATATACATATAGAATACTAATGCGCTTGTTTGTATATTCTTCGTTCTTCAGCTAGAACCTCTGATTTCTGGAAAGCCGGATGCAATCGATGGGCTGCAGTCGCCAATTTCCAGTGTCTTTGGTGATGACTCGATTGTCTGGAACACGCTGTTAGGAAGTGAGTCGGAAGATGACTTTCAGAATTTGAAATGGGAATTCTGAGATGATGTCTTCGATGAAGAAACTGGACACTCCCTTCCTCCTGATGTTAACTCATCAAAGACGGTCACATAAGCTCATATTCGCTATGGGAGTGACCAAAACCATTGCTGCTTTGCTAAATGAATTTTCTTCAACGGCTAATGAAGAATATTAGCTCAATTGCAATATGTATCAACTACTGTTATATCCAGCAGTGAATGAAAATATACTACCAGTACAAATGGTAGAGTTGTTTGACTTGTAATTTGTAAATTAATGCGTGTGATATTAAATTATTAAATGTCAAAGACCATTAAAGCTATGATTTCTATGCTTCATATGATTTGTTAGCCCTATTTTATTATTAATTTCAAGAACCTGAAACCTGCATATTTTTGTTTCAATTGCAAATTCATGGAAGTTTTACGTCCTTTAATGAACAACTCAACTAATAATATTTTTCTTGTACATTAAAAAGACTTAAATACTAGTAAAATTACTTTTGTATTATAAATGGTTATTGGTAAATTCCAACCATCAATTGGATACTCCATCAAAAACTCACTTAGTATATACGTTTTTGCTTATCAGGATTCAGGGTCACTGTAGGTGTTGAAATCTGATAAAATAATTTTCCTCTAAAATGTAAATGTTAGATTCCACTGCCAGTAGTTGAATGTTCATATGTAAGGCAATTACTAAATTAATATCTAAGGACATGTTTACTAATCCTAATGAATGAAAGATAATTTAATTACTGATTTATGATTTGTGATTATTGTGTTTATTAAAATCCCCTCTCCAACCCCGAATTTATGTAATACTAAAAAAAAAAAAAAAATCAACTGGAATAAGATTACAGGGTTCTATACACAAATCAGTAATTAAATTTTCGTAATACTTAACCCTCATAATTCATTTTCCAATTAGGAGATGACCATAGTCAACCTCCTCCAGAGGATTGCAACATCTCCTCTAATTTAGGAGATGACCCTCTACTGCAATGGAGGCATAAAGCCATAGAGGTGGACCTCTTTTATTTATTTATTTATTTATATTATTTATTTTTTAATTTATAATTATTTATTTGTTATATAAGACGTTTTTAGTTTTTAATATTATTTTATTGTTTGTTTAAATTTAATTTTGTTGGTTAGATTGATTAATTGAAATCTAGTTGAAGGAAGAAACTGCTACAATTTTAGAAAATTAGAGGCCAATGTAATCACTTTTAAAATAAATCGTCAAAAATTATAATCAAGTAAATACTTATTGACTTATTAGGAATCTTCTCTTTATATATAAAGAGAGTTACTTAAAATATGAAAGTCAAACTTTAATGCATTATACAAGAGGTTTATATGTAAAAAAGATATAGGAATTCCAAAGAAATAGAAGAATCTAGATCCATTATAAATTTACAACTTATCAAAGAAGGGGAGATCATGAAATATATTTGAAATGTCCTTTATAATTTTGTGAATAGACAGACACCCAATGGAGAATAATATAACATTTGTTTATTTACAATTGTTAGTGAAAATGTATGGAAATAAATTTCAGTAAGAAGAGACAACAAAACAATCCAAAATAATTTTTAAGATTTTCATTTCAGGGCTATAGCTTGTTAATTTTTTTATAAAAAAAAAACAAATTGAATAAAAAAAATACTTATATTTATATAATATGTGAAATTATTAATTAAGAATATATATTATAATTTCCTAAAATTTAGTAGACGTGGTAATTTTATGTCCCCCTTTAAGTGTTCTTATCGTAAAAGTGATAGGTAACTAATTTTACAGGACAACATGGTGGGGCTTTAACACAACTTGAGGAACAAGTTTCTAAATTTTGACTTCTTTTTTTTTCTTTTGATATTTACAATAACTCAGTATTTTGAAAAAGAATACTTCTTCAAAATTACAAAATTAATAGTACAAGTATGAGACACATATCACTTTGCTAATATTATCTTATTTAATTTTTAAATATATTATTTACATTTATCTTCTATAGAAAAATATATAATATATTTTCGGTTCTTATATATAACATGGGTTTTTAAGAATTGAGGATAAGTAACTTGATTCAAAATTAAAATACGAATTCGTATCTATATATAATTTATAAATTGATCAATATCAAATAATTAATATAAATTTTAAATATCACAATAAATTCAATTTCAATGGTCTTATGTATCATCTAAGTAACTTCATCATTTAGTGGAATGATTAATAATAGTTGGGAAAAAAAATAATAATTAAAGTAGAATGTTTGTCGATTTCGGACAATACTTTGGAAAAAAAATCCAGACAGATGCGTGGCGTTGTTGGAATTCTGGAACCTTCTTCAGTACTGAGCGCTCTCACTCAACAATAGGAAGAATTGTGTGTCCAAACCAAGCCAAAGACTTTGATTAAAGGAGAGAGAATCTTTGAGTCAAGTTCGAGCTTTAATTATATATGAATTATAACTGATCACTGATCACTGATCACACCCCACATTCAATTTACTCCTCATCATCTTGCAGAGCAAAATTTTCCCATCAAACAAGAGACCTCATGCACTGTTTTCTCTTCTTTCTCGTCTTCTTCTTCGGCGATATGGTCATCCCTGTAGTGAACAGGTTCCGGCCTAAACCTGAAGAATTGGTTTATTATCTGATGGAGAAGAGGCGTGACCCTGCTTTTACTATTCCGGATATTAAGGATGATAATATTTACAAGTATCAGCCTTCTGAATTGCCTGGTATGTATCGATTATCATGCATGTTAGCAACAGAATCAGCTTGAATTCTATCCAATACAAGTAAATGGTTGTTTTGTTTTTGTGTTTGATGCAGGGCTTTTTTCATCATATCAGTCTGATGATGATGTTTGGTATTTTTTCTGTACACTTGAAAATAAGTATGGCAATAGTGATCGTGCCAGTAGAACAGCTATTGGAGGATCTTGGAAAAAAACTGGTAAAGATCACCAAGTTGAGGCCAGAGACAGCAACAAACCGATTGGAATTAAAAAGATTTTTGTTTTCTACAAGGACCGCGAGTTTAGAAAGGAGAACAGAACCAACTGGGTCATGCATGAGTACAGTGAAATCCATGAGGACCACAACAGCAACAAACAGGTACATGCTCTCAATCTCTCATCATTCCATTTTTGAGTTGTTTTGCTTTTGGCTTTGGTTTGAGTTTCATTAATTAAAGAATGATTGGCTTACACCGATTTAGTCCTTGATTGTGTTAGTGTTGGAAGAATATTGAAATAATTGTTGAGTGGTAGAATCTGGATTTGAATGGAGTATCAGATATATGTCATATATGTTTGTCTAGGCAAGGAAAAAGTGTAGAAAACTAGAAGTTCAAGTGCTCTTTTGTGTTCTTTTTTATGTGGAAGAGTCTCCAATATTGGTATTTCTCAGATATCTATCTACTAGAAGTTTTGGAAATATAATATAAGTGTGCAAATTAGGTAAGAAACTAACAACTTTGTTTTAACTTGAACCACAAACAGCAGGTTAAACTGGTTATCTTGACTGTATGCATCTGTTGTTTTCTTGTCTCATGGAAGTTTGATTACAAGTATAGTTGTACTTTTAATGAAAATTTGCTTTTGCTTCACAGGTTTGATAAAGGTAGCTCTTTTCATTTCATTTCTTTCTTTTTTTAGTATTATTATTATTATTATTTTTTTATATTTCGGTAGGGTCAAGTTGTTCTCTGTCGTATAGAAAGAAAACCAGATAAGAAGCGTAAGGCTTCTTCATCCCTTGATAAAGAGTCCCCTGATAAAGGGCAACCAAGTGTCAGTTTGGCTTATGATTCTGGAAATAATGTAGCACAAGATATTTCAGAGGTGAAAAGGATCACATCCTAAGAGGGCAATTTTTCATTATCACCCTTTATATACATTAACTCTTCTGATCATGATGTTGCACTAGAACATGCATAAAACTGTTGTTTTTTTTATTTGTGATGCATAATCCAGGTAGAATCTCATCAACCAAGAAATCTGCATTTGCCGTCTAGTTCTGATTATGATGTTGCAGACAGCAATCTCACGGAGGTAAGAAAGAGCATGTCATATTGACAATTTGCAATATCAGCTTGGACATTTGATGTGCAATGAAAAATGTAAAGAACTCATACTTGTTTGTTTCTGATTCCTACTTAGGTGGAACCTAATCTACAACCAAACCTGAATATACCTTATGTCACCAAAAATATTTCTCCAGAGGTAATGAATAAATATTTCTATTGTACATTTTTCAATATCACTTGGTACATTTGGTTCAAGGAAAACGTATCTAGAATTGATGTACAGAACTAATGTTGTTTTGTCTATTATTCGTTCTTTGGGTACGACCTCTGGATCCTGCACTGTGGGATGAACTCATTGATTGGTTCATCCCGCAGTCGCCAATTCATCCCCAACCAGGATCCTCACACTCTAGTTGCTTTAGTAATGGCTCAAATGTGTGGACTCCTCGGTCTGCTTCTGAGCAGGAAGATGACTTAGCAAGTTCACGACTTGTGAAGGTAAGAAAGAGCATGTCATATTACCAATTTGCAATATCAGCTTGGACATTTGATATATATGGAAGGAAAAATGTAAAGAACTAATACTTGTTTGTTTATGATTCCTACTTAGGTGAAATCTGATCAGCTACAACCTAACAAGCATACATCTTATGTCACCACAAATGGTTTTCCAGAGGTAATAAAGAACATTCCTCGGGGGAATTTTTTGATATCGATCACTTGGTAGATGTGGTGGTTCAAGGAAAACATTTCTAGAATTGATGTTTGTTTTCTTTCTTCAGTCGGAATCTCAGCTAGCACCAAAACGACATAAATCTTCTAATGGAGAAGATCTTGTTGCAAAAAATATTTCTTCTGAGGTGATAAAAAGCATGCCTTACAGACAATTTTCAATATCAGCTCTTTTACAAGTGATGCATGATATACATATAGAATACTAATGCGCTTCTTTGTCTTTGATTACTGCTTCCGAACAAATTTCAGCCACTACCGGAACCAGAAGATATATTTTCAGGGGTGAGAAAGCACACGTCTTACCTGCCGTTTTCAATTTTAACATGTACATATAATTTTGTGAGAAACGTATATAGACCTGATTTGTTTGTACATATATGCTTCGTTCTTCAGCTAGAACCTCTGAATTCTGGAAAGCGGGATGCAATCGATGGACTGCAGTCGCCAATTTCCAGTGTCTTTGGTGATGACTCGATTGTCTGGAACACGCTGTTAGGAAGTGAGTCGGAAGATGACTTTCAGAATTTGAAATGGGAACTCTGAGATGATGTCTTCGATGAAGAAACTGGACACTCCCTTCCTCCTGATGTTAACTCATCAAAGACGGTCACATAAGCTCATATCCGCTATGGGAGTGACCAAAACCATTGCTGCTTTGCTAAATGAATTTTCTTCAACGGCTAATGAAGAATATTAGCTTAATTGCAATATGTATCAACTACTGTTATATCCAGCAGTGAATGAAAATATACTACCAGTACAAATGGTAGAGTTGTTTGACTTGTAATTTGTAAACTAATGTGTAATTTGTAAACTAATGTGTGTACCGTTAAAGCTATGATTTCTAGGCTTCATTTGATTTGTTAGCCCTGTTTTATTTTTAATTTCAAAAACCTGAAAACCTGCATATTTTTGTTTCAAATTGCAAATTCATGGAAGTCTGTCCTTTAATGAAGAACTCAACTAATAATATATTTCTTGTACATTAAATAGACTTTAATACTAGTAAAATTATTTTTGTATTACAAATGGTTATTGCCTTATTGGTAAACTCCAACCATCAATTGGATACTTCATAAAAAAACTCAGTCGGTATATAAGGTTATTATAAGGTGTTGACATCTTATTATTATTATTATTATTATTATTTTATAGGAAATACAACAACTAGATTACATCAGCTGTATTACAGTAACAACAGTCGGGATTCTGCGAGGATAGACACACTAACGAGCATGGTCCGCAGAGCAACTCCCACTGATGGGGAGAGAGAGCACCCACCCGAAGGAGGGACAACACCCACCCGAAGGAGGGACAACATCCACACAATAGGTGGAACTAGAAAAATTGACATATCCATATGCATGCCTTGACACTCGAACTTGAATGGTGGAGGGCTCCTAAAGGAGGGTCCCGCCATCACACTGCGAGGCCATTGGCGTGTTGACATCTTATTAAAACAATATGTTTCTATATATAATTTTCCTCTAAAATGTAAATGTTAGATGCCACTGCCAGTAGTTGAATGTTCATAGGGCAATTACTAAATTAATATCGAAGGAGACGTTTAGTGATCGTAACGAATGAAAGATAATTTAATCACTGATATGTGATTTGTGATTATTGTGTTTATTAAAAATCTGTTGGAACCCTCTCCTAACCCCGAATTTATATAATGCTAAAAAAAAATAAAAAAAAAAATCAATTGGAATAAGATTATAGGGTTCCATGCACAGATCATTAATTAAATTCTCGTCTGAAAGGGAACTTATCCCTCCTAATTCATTTTCCAATTAGGAGATGACCATAGTCAACCTCCTCCAGAGGATTGCAACATCTCCTGCAATTTAGGAGATGACCATAGTCAACCTCTACTGCAATAGAGCCATAGAGCCATAGAGGTGGATCTCCTTTTTTTTTTTTTAAATAATTTATAAGTGGTGTTATTGGCATACTCACTACTGAACTATTTATATCTCACTTTTTAAATTATTTAGTATTTTTTTTTCTATTTATCAACTTATTTAAAGAGACATACCATTTTTAATAAAAAAAAATCTTGTACAAAGTAAAACTAATAAAACTTCAATTTCCTTATTTCAAAACTCTAATGACATAAATTATTTCAAATCAATGTTTACTATTTTTATTTATATTTTCTTTTAGATATCGATCTCATGTTTAGTATTTATTAATTTTATTGTTTTACATGCTTATTTTGTTTTTCTTTTCAAATTTTATATCCTTGTTTGCTATTTTTTTTCCTCTCGGTTTATTTTCTTTCAAATCTTACAGGCATATTATGATTTATATCAATTTTTTTGTAGATTTTATTCCAGATCTTCCAAAGTTAGTTTAATGTTATTTACAAAAAACAAAAAAAAAAAAACAAAAAAAAAAACAAAAAAAGAAGACGAAATTGCACCAAAAAAATCTAGTCTCTGACGAAACGAAACCACATCAAAACCCTAACTCAATCGTTCAAAAAAATCATTAGCGGTCAATATCACACTTACAATCTACCACTAGCAATCCAATCGACTAAAAAAAATCACATATAATAAAGATGGTTTTACCATGAAATAAGAAGAAAAAACAAGTCTTACAAATGGATGTGAAAAAACTATATATAAAAATTAGAGATAAGATTTTTTATTTTTATTTTTTTTTTTAATTTTTTTATTTTTTATTTTTTTATTTTTTTTGAAAAAGATAAGTGGTATATTAAGTTTGATAAATAAGTAAATGGGTAATCCTGTAAATAAATCAAAAAAATTAATAAAACCATTTAATTTTATATAGGGTTTTTAGCAAAAATGCCCTGTTTTAGGGATTGAATTGCAAATCTACCCTAAAACCAAAATAAATTGCAAAACTGCCCTGAAATGACCTTGTTACCCTTAACTTAAAAAACCCAATTTCACTCATATTTGCCCTAACCTTCCCAAACCCTCTTGCCACCCCATCCTGATATCTCCCTATGCCATTCCAGCCATCGTCGCCAACATCGTTGTGGAGTGCCATCCCTCCAGCCATCGTCGTCAACTTCGCCTTTGTCGAACATCACGCCCTCTTTGTCACAACTTGTTCATTGGCTTCGTCGACGAGTTGCAAGGTCAACGGCAGCATCAACATCTCCCTGTCTTCATCTTCGTCTTCATCGCAACGTCAACAGCACGCTGGCGTCGTCTCTGGCCGTCTTCTCATTCCGACGTAGTCATACATCGCCGATTTGGGTTCCATTTCAGGTATTTGAGTTTCGAACCCTAACATTTAGGATTGTATGGTTTTCGGTGAAATTGTTTTTATGGATTTCAATTTTTTTAGTAGAAATTGTTGTTTGGGTTTGAGTTTTCAATTTTTTTAGTTGAAATTGTTGTTTGGGTTTTCAACTTTCTGCACATATATTCTATTCGAATTGAAACCTTTTATAATACAAAACATGATCTCTTGTTTTTCTCACTTGATTCAGATATATCATATACGAAGCCGTCGATGTTACGACGAAGAGAGGACATCGATGAGCTAGAAATGACGCCGCCGATCTCACGACGAAGAAGTTGTTGTTTGACCGTGATTGACGCCGCCGATGATGGCTGGTGTCACGATGAAGAATTTGCGGTTCGACCGGAATTGACGTCGGGCAACGGTGGCTCGATCGGGATGGCTAGATAGAGATTTGGGTTTTGTCAGGATAGGTGGCCAGATGAATTGGGGATTTAGGGCAAATACAATGCAATTGTTTTCAATTGTAAGAAAGGGTAGGACGGTCATTTCAGGGTAGATTTGCAATTAATTTGAATCTTAGGGTAGATTTGCAATTCAGTCCTTAAAATAGGGTAGTTTTGCTAAAAACCCTTTTATATAATTAAATCAAGATTAAAAAAAGTGGGATACAAATAGTTCAACAGTGGGATTGTCAAGACGTTTTTAGTTTTTAATATTATTTTATTGTTTGTTTAAATTTAATTTTGTTGGTTAGATTGACTAATTGAAATCTAGTTGAAGGAAGAAACTGATACAATTTTAGAAAATCAGAGACCGATTTAATCACTTTTTAAAATGAATAGTTAAAAATTATAATCAAATAAATACTTAATGACTTATTTAGGAATCTTCTCTTTATATATACAGAGAGTTACTTAAAATATGAAAGTTCAAGCTTTAATGCATTGTACAAGAGGTTTATATTTAAAAAAAGATATAGGGATTCCAAAGCAAAAAGAAGATTCTAGGTCCAATATAAATTTACAACTTATCAAAGAAGGGGAGATCATGAAATATATTTGAAATGTACTTTATACTTTTGTGAATGGACGGACATCCGAATGGAGAATAATATAACATTATTTATTTGCAATTTATAGTGAAAATGTATGAAAATAAATTTCAGCAAGAAGAGACAACAACATAATCCAAAATAATTTTTAAGATTTTTATTTCAGTGCTATAGCTTGTTAATATTAAAAATAAAAATAAAAACAAATTGAATATAAAAAATACTTCTATTTATATAATGTGTGAAATTATTAAATTTTGAGAAGAAATTTTTTTTATTTTTGAAAAAGTGAAATTATTAATTAAGAATACATATTATAATTTCCTAAAATTTAGTAGACGTGGTAATTCATTTAAAAATAAATAAAAACACTAATTCTTAATAATGGTGGCAAGGTTCCGGTTCTGTTCTGGTTCCGGTTTCGAACCGGCGATTCCGGTTCCGGTTTTTATGGAACCGGCGGTTCTGAACCGGTATTTTTTTTTTTTAATTTAAAAAAAAAAGACTTCTAAATTGTAAACTACTAAACTTGTAATAATGTAATTTTAAATAATAAAATAAAATAAAATATATAAATGACAAATTACAAAATAAACAAATGACAAAATACAAATTACAAAAGGAAATTAAAATAAAATAAACAAAATGTCAAATTACAAATTACAAATTACATATTACATTTCATTGGATATTTGGGAATTAGGTTACCCGAAGTTCAAAAATAACATAAAATAAATAAATGATAAATTACAAAATTAAATTAAAATAAAACAAAAAAAAAAATGTAAAATTATTAGCCTTCACTTAATTTTCACTACAATTAAGTTGCCTACGTATCCTCTTGGGGGGTTTAGAGGAATCAAAGGTTACGTAGTTCTCTTACCTTTTATTGCAGGTTTGTTGATAACATGAACTTGTGATGATGTGAATATGTGATCCACATCTTCTATTCCGGGCCCGTTGTACTTGTCTCTCCACTTTCATGTTCGTCATCTTTGAAGAAATCGTATGTTATCTCATGTTCGATTTCTTGTTGTCTATATTGAGCCTTTGTCCAATCATCCACACAAACCTATATCTGGAGTGCTTTCGGAGTCAAGCATGAACGCCTTTCATCCAAGATATTCCCCCCAGTGCTGAACTCTTGTTCCACCACCACTGTAGAAACTGGTGTTGAAAAAATATTTTTGGCTATGATAGCCATGATTGGATAGTACTTTGCGTACTCTTTCCAATATTGTAATATATCAAATTGTTTGTCTGACGTGGATTCTATAAATTCATAAGAATCATTTAGATAAGATTCAAGCTCAGAATACTTGTCAATGCTTAATGAAGAAGAAGATCTAGGTTTTTTTGTTTTTTTTTTTTATTTTATAATAGACTATATCCTAAACTCAAAAATCCGGAGGATGATGATGTGGGATGTGCAATTTGTGTTCGTGTAACATCTAAGTTGAGTGAGGATCCATAAACTAAAAGATATTCATCATATAAATAATACAATAATTTCTTA
This sequence comes from Acer negundo, assembly GCA_035582765.1. Taxonomy (NCBI): domain Eukaryota; kingdom Viridiplantae; phylum Streptophyta; class Magnoliopsida; order Sapindales; family Sapindaceae; genus Acer; species Acer negundo. The sequence goes on from CM069238.1 coordinate 32,438,855, forward strand.
ATTCTATCATAACATGCATTAACATTATATTCTATGTTTAAACCTTGGATGCCATAATAACCATTGAGATAATAACAACAATTTTGTAATTTACAACGTGGATCAAAAATCATGGCAATCAAATAAATATCTGGCAACTCATGATAATAACGTAACCATTTTTACTTCATAGCATTAACGGCTTCCCCTATTTCTATGTCGGATTCACAATAAGCAAATGCACCAGCAATATTTAGACTTTAAATAATAAATAAATGAGTTGTAGGATAATAACACTAGATAAATTTGTTGTAGCAGTATGAAAAACTTTTAACAAATTGAAAACGTTGTAACAAACATCCCAATGAGATTTATAAAGTTGAATGTCAATAACATGAAATTGAATAAAAGAAACTAATAGATCTCTATACTCGTAACTTTGAGCAAGCAATTTATAAGTAGAATTCCAACGTGTTGGAACATCACGAGGAAATCTAACTTCACATCTACCATTTTATTTACAATATTTTACCCATGCATTCATTATAGAAGAATGTTTCCATAAAAATTGAAGGGCTTGTTTAATAGATAAAATAAAATAATCAAGAGTTTCTAATCTTTTTTGAACACATAAATTTAAAATATGGCATGCACATCTTTGATGAAAAAATACACAACCAACAAATGGTTTGCATAAATTAATTAAAGATGGAATAGCAGCAGTATTGCTAGAAGCATTATCAAAACCAATTGCAAAAATTTTGTTCTCAATTTTATACTCTGAAAAAATAATTCTAAGCATTCTAACAATATTTTGAGCAGTATGTGAATCATCAAATACTCTAAATGCAAGAACTCTTTTTTAGATATTCCATGCATCATCCATAAAATGGCAAGTAACACCCAAGTATGAATGTGATCGCCAATGGTCAGTCCATATGTCAGCACATACGGAAACACGACCGTTATATTTTTCAAAAAATCTTTCTAACTTTTTTTTTTCTTTTACATAAATCTTTTCAAGTGTATATACAAGAGTGGATCTAGGAACACGACATGCAGCAGGGTTTAATGCTCGTCGACAATAATTAATAAAACCAACCTTTTCACCAAAACCGAATGATAAGTGTTCTACTGCTACCATTCTAGCTAATTCTTCCCTATTTTGTTCATTAGTATAACGAAATAATTGTTGGTTAGGAGTAACGTACCTGGAAATTTGTGTTTGTGACTGTAGGGAAAAATAAACAAATAAAAGTGTTACACGCAGCGGAAGCGATACTAAAGACGATTTAGTGACTTTTAAAATTTTTCCTTTATGAACCTTAAACCCTTTTAATCAATAAACATGCATATATATCAACAAAAGTAAATTACCTCTTGTCGCGTGATCCGATTGACTTACGTCGATGGTAATCCGCAAGACCTTCAATCCGAGCACGAACGTGGATCACCTAGGAGCGTGGTCTCCCTTTCCTTTGAATTGCAAACCTGTGAATGGACCAAACAAATACTTTCTTTTCTTTGTTAGTCACAAAACAATCAAAAGAATGTCAAAATTATTCCGGTCACTTTTGAGTTCACAATCTTATGATCGAAACTCGCGTGAACCTAGATCGATATCGTATACACAAGCTTATTGATGTTTAAGCAATTGTATACTATCAAAGAATAATTTTTCACTCCTTTTTGTCTCTCTAGAATAAAAACTCTCTTAGAATTAAGAAGAAGAAGAAAGAAAATAAAAACTCAAGCACCAATTAATTGATGTGGCCGAACCCTATAAGAACATATATATAGGTTGGCCGAATTTTTCTTCTTTTTCCTTTAGGGTTGCCGAATTCTATGTAGTATCTAATTAGGGTTGACCGAATTTCATCATGTCACTTATATAGGGTGACTGAAATTCAACCCTAATTCTTTTTAACTTTATAGACTTCAAACCCTAATCCAACTCTTTTATTTTTATTCTTTTATTTGACTAAATAAAAAAAAAGACTCCTTATTTGATTAAATAAATAATACTAATTTATTTATTTACTTATCAAACAAGTCTTTTACTTTTAGGAAAGATTTGTTTCTTTAATTAAACAATTAATCAATAAATCAATTAATTCTTATTTAATTAAAACAAATGAAACAAAATAATATTTTTAGGTCAAAACCTTAACCTAGCCGCCCCACTTATATATAAGATGGGCCTAATATTATTTTCCTATTTCATTTAATCCATTGGACTTTAAATAAAAAAGCCCACATGTGAACCAGACCCATTCTTACTAAAAGAAACAAGCCCACATGTCTTTCATTAATATATTAATATAATTGAGCAGCCCATTACTTAAATAATGTGCAAATTATATTCTTAATATATTAAATGCAATTCTAGATGGACCCTTAAATTGGTCCGGTAGAATATATCAAGTGATCCATGCAAGTCCGTGTGGATTGGGGATCTTGGCGGGCCATCTAAATTTAAGCTTCAATAGACATAACCTAATCACAATCAACAAATGATTCACTTAGGTCCGATCCATTAATTTTAACTCATTCCACTAAAGAGCTAAAACTGAACTCTTAAATAAAGATAGAAAAGGAAGATGCTCCTCATTCATACCCTAGACAATCATATTGGAGATAGTGTATCCTCGTGATTAATATCAGTAATCGCCAAGAGTTCATAGACCGCCTATAACTCTCCAAGTTACCATATTTACTCATATGACCACGTTTTGAACTTGGATATTTTGACTTGTCCAGAAGCCATGTTTTCAATAGACACTATCGAAAACTCAACGTTGAGATTTAATATCCAATTACCTCAAAACATCCATATGATGATATTATACTCTCATTTAATTAAATGGAGCCACGATGTCCATATCTATAAATGAAGTCCTCTATCGATTAACAAATGAATATCACCAAACTATCGAGGATAGACTATGCGATATAATCGTACTCATTGATAACTCAAATGATATCACTTGCAACCATAAGTCCATCATTTATCTCAGGATTAAGATAGACTCTCCGATTGTCCTGATAATGAAAAGACTATTATCTATTGACGGTTCTAGATAAAGCTTTTCATTGTGATCCAGTTCAATGCACCCAGTGCACTAGATCCTTTTGCTCGAAGACACTCCGATGATTTTAGACTCATCATATCTCATTTGATCCCACTCAAATGTTAGCAAAAGAATTCTACAACTTTAACAAGATAAAGGTGCCCAACCTTTAACTTAAGTTGTGAACAATATTCAAGACTAACTAAAGAATTGTGTCTACCACATACATATCCAGATGTACGAACAATTCTTCTTTTCCCATAGTCTTTAGACCTTATGATTATTTACTTTGACAATTATAATACAAACTATAAATGCTATACGATTTGTTAAACCAGAAATCACTTTATTAATATGAAAAAGATTGTTAATTACAACATTACACTCTTTCTATTGAGCATAATCCTAACAGTGACCTCGATCTGGTCTCTGGTTCTGGATGTTTGGTTTGAATATGTTTTCGATAAGTGCCATATCCTCCGGATTTGGACCACTTATATACTTTATTGCAATAATTGCAAGCCGCTATATAACTTCCATCTTCTTGCCTAACTTTCTTCATATGTTTGACGAATAGATCAGATTTGCTCTGCTTCGGATCCGGTTCGTCCTTATCTGCTTCCGGTGGATCAAAATCATAATCCGGAGCTGTATCAATATCAGGCATATTTTCTGAATGACTTGTCAAATTAAGGCCGGGGGGTGGCATTATGATCGGGTTCTGAAATTATTAAAGGGGGAGTATGAATGTTTAGGCCTAGGTGGTGTCGAAATCTGAAATTATCAGCATAGGCCCGGCGTTGCAGATAATCGTGATAGGTGGTGTCGTTATGACCGAGATTATCGATCATCTGACTCTTACCTTTCATCGAAATCGAACGCCTAGGATCGTCTCGGCCGTGACCCCTTCCATTTCCACCACTTGCCATTGGATTGGACCGAATAAATTTGGAACTAGAGAAATACTGAAAATCTGAAATAGATAATTGAAAACTTAGAACTTAGAAGAATAATATTATAAAGTATAAATCTATATTCTATAATAATACAATACTATAATAGTAGATTAGTAGATTAGTAGTAACTAGTAAGTACTAAGTACTATTATAGTAAGTACTAAGTAGTAACTAGAAATACGATAAATTGCAAATAAATGAAATTGGAAACTTAGTATTTAGTAAATACTAAATAGTAATTGGTTATTCGGAAATTAAATAAATTATAAATAAGATAAATTGTAAATAAAATTAATTGCAAATAAAATTAATTGCAAATAAAATTAATTGCAAATAAAATATATTGGAAATAAAATATATTGTAAATAAAATTAATTGGAAATAAAATTAATTGCAAATAAAATTAATTGGAATTTTGAAAATAAAATTAATTGCAAATAAAATTTATTGGAAATAAAATTAATTGCAAATAAATGATAAATTGCAAAATTAAATAAATAATAAAAACCTTGGAAACTTGGAGTCTTCAGTCTTGGAGTCTTGGAGAGTTGGAGAGTGTTGGAGACTTGAGAGTTGAGTATTGAAACAATGAAACTTGAAATAAAAATTAGAAATTTAGAATTAGAGATTTAGAGAATTGAGAATAGAGAGAATTGAGATTTGAGAGAAATAGAGAATGAGAGGAAAATAAGAAATTAGTGTGAGATTGTGAGAAAAAATGAAAGGGGAGGAGGGGTATTTATAGAAAAAAAAAATTAAAGGGTTGGTCGTTGAGGCCAACGGTATGCTGACGTCAGCATACCGTTGGGCCTCAACGGTCAAAAAAATAATAATAATAAAATAAAATAAAATAAAATAAAATAAAAAACATAAACCGGCCGGTTTGAATAGAACCTGAACCGCCGGTTCCAACACGGTTCGAACCTGACGGTTTATTAAATATTTGAACCGGAACCGGATACTACCGGTTCCGATTCCGGTTCCAATTTTTCCAGTTTCGGTTCCACGGTTGGAAGCGGAACCTTACCAGGTCTATAATTCTATTTCTCTCATTAAGTGTTCTTATCATCAAAGTGATAGGTAACTAATTTTACAGGACCACATGGTGGGGCCTTAACACAACTTGGGGAATAAGTTACAATAACTTAGAATTTTAAAAAAGAATACTTCTTGAAATTACAAACTTATTAGTATAACATTATCTTGTTTAATTTTTAAATGTATTAAAAATAATCTTATACCCAAATTTACATTTATATTCCATAGAAAAATCCTACGATGCATGTTCGGTTTTTTTATATATAACACGGCTCTTTTAAGAAGTGAGGATAAATAACCTGATTCAAAATTACAATACGTACTTATAAATAGCTTATTGATGGATCAATATCAAATAATTAATATAAATATTAAATATTATAATAAATTCAAAATTTAAAAGAAGGACGGGAATCGAATTCAGTGTAACCGTATAAGGGACATATTACCTAACCAACTTTATCATTTAGTGGAATGATTAATAAATAGTTGGAAAATGGAAAGTAGAATGTTATTATTACATTATAAATAGAAATATTACTTGTCATAAATAATTTGTCATACTCTGTATTTCAACTTTACAAACTACAATAGAAGAATAACATCATCGTATTGTCAATTTCAGACAATACTGTGGAAAAAAAATTCAGATAGACGCGTTTCGTTGTTGGAATTCTGGGAAGAATTGTGCGTCCAAACCAAGCGAAAGACTTTTGATCAAATGAGAGAGAGAGAGAGAGAGAATCTTTGAGTCAAGTCCAGCTTTTATATAAATAACAAGCGCTCATTGATCACACACCACACCCACTTTACTAAAATTTTCCCATCAAACCAGAGACCTCGAGCTGCTTTCTCGTCTTCTTATCTGCGATATGAACAAGTTAGGGCACAGATTCGACCCTAAACCTGAAGAATTGGCTTATTTTCTGAAGAAGAAGAGGCATGACCCTGCTTTTACTGTCCCTGATATTAAAGATGTTTATATTTACAAGCATCATCCTTCCAAATTGCTTGGTATGTATGTTATTTTGTATAATTGTATCAATCAATCAGCTAGCAACAGAATCAGCTTCTCATCAAAAATCTAATGCAAATAAAAGGTTGCTTTTGTTTTTGTGTTTGATGCAGGACCTGCATCAATTCAGTCTAATGAACAAGGTTGGTTCTCCTGTAAACTTGAAAATAAGTATGACAAGAGTGATACCCTGATCAGTAGAACAGCTATTGGAGGATCTTGGAAAAAAACTGGTAAAGATCACCTAGTTGAGGCCACTGACAGCAACGAACCGATTCTTATTAAAAAGATCTTTGTTTTCTACAAAGACTGCGATTTTAGAAAGGAGAACAGGACCAACTGGGTTATGCATGAGTATAGTGAAATCCATGAGGACCACAACAGCAACAAACAGGTACATGCTTTGATCATTCCATTTTTTGAATTGTTTTGCATTTTGCTTTGGTTTGACTTTCATTAATTAAAGAATGATTGGCTTACTGATTTAGACCTTGATTGTGTTAGTGTTAGAAGATTGAAATAATTGTTTATTTGCAGAATCTGGGTAATTTGAATGGATACATACATATATCTATATATATCTATATAATATATGTTTGTTTAGGCAAGGAATAATTGTAGAATAACTACAAGTTCAAGTGCTCTTTTGTGTTTTTTTTTATGTGGAAGAAAGTCCAATATTGATAATTCTCAGTTATCTAAATGTGCAAATTAGGTAAGAAACTATAAGAACTTCGTTTGAACTTGAACCACAAACGGTAGATTAAACCCATTGTTAATCTGTGTTACTGTGTATGAGTTTTCTTGACTATATGCATCAGTTGTTTTCTTGTCTTGTGGAAGTTTGATTACTAGTATAGTTGCACTTTTAATGAAAATTCGCTTTTTCTTCACAAGTTGATAGTAAAAATTCTAGATAGGGAGCTCATTTTATTTTGTTTTTATTTTTTTTTTAATATTTTGGTAGGGTCAAGTTGTTCTCTGTTTCATAAAAAGAAATCCAGATAAGAAGCGTAAACCTTCTTGCATAGAAAGAAAATCAGAAAAGAAGCGTAAGACCTCTTCATCCCTTGAAGAAGGGCAACCAGAGGTGAAAAGAATAACATCCTAAGAGGGCAATTTTTCATTATCAACTTTTATATACATTAATTCATGTGATGATGTTGCATAAGAACATACATTAAACTGTTGTTTGTTTATTTGTGATGCATAATCCAGGTAGAACCTCAGCTACAACAAAATCTCCATTTTCCATCTAGTTCTGATAATGATGTTGCAAACAGCAATCTCATGGAGGTGAGAAAGAGATTGTGTCATATCGAGAATTTGCATTAAAGAACATTCCTTGTGTGCATTTTTCAATCATCATACTTGGTACATTTGGTTCAAGGAAAGCATATCTAGAATTGATGTTTGATTCATATATCTTCTAATGGAGAATATCATGTTGCAAAATTCAATTTTCTAGAGGTGAGAAAGAGCATGCCTTATGGAAACTTTCTGATATCAGCTTGGTTTTATATGATTATCAACCAATATATTCTTCTATTTTTTAGATTCAACTTCAGTCGGAATCTCAACTACTACCGAATCAACACATGTCTCCTATTTTTGGAGATCATGTTGCAAAATACAATTTCCCAGAGGTAAGAAAGAGCATGTTTTTGTGAACACTTTCCTATATCAACTTGGTTTTCTATGATTCTCAACTAATATATTCTACGCTTTTTTAGATTCAACCTCAGTTGGAATCTCAACTACTACCAAATCAGCACACGTCTCCTATTATTGGAGATCATGTTGCAAATGCTATTTTGTCACAGGTGAGAAGGACCACAACTTGTACATATGTTCTAGGAAAAATTATCCAGAATCGGTGCTTGTTCTTTTATGATTCTTAATTAATGCTTATTCCTCTATGATTATCAATTCAGTTGGAATCTCAGTCACTGCTACCAAATCTTATCTTGTTTGTTCTTTACAGCTGGAATCTCAGCTACTACCAAATCATCATTTTGAAGATTATGTTGCGAATAGTTTGTTTTCTGAGGTGAGAAAGAGCACGCTGTAGGAACAGTTTTCAATACCTAGTACATATGGTGCAAGAGAATCATATACAGAAGTCATGCTTATTCTTATGATTCTTAATTAATGTTTTTTCCTTTCCGATTCTTACTTTCAGATTGAATCTCAGCTACTACCAAATCACAGTTTGTCTTCTAATATTGAAAATCATGCTGCAAAAGATATTTTTTCAGGGGTGAGAAGTAGCAAGCCTTACTATCCATTTGAGCTTGTACAAGTGGTGCACGATAAACCTATACAGGACTAATGTTGTTTTGTCTATTATTTATTGTTCAGGTACGACCTCTGGTTCCTCCACAGCGGAATGAACTCATTGATTGTAACGGGCTAAGTCACAAAACTTTCTCCACCTTGCAGTCGCCAATTTATCCAACACCAGGGTCCTTTTACTCTTGCTCTGCCCTGCAGTCGCCAATTCATATACTACCAGAATCCTTGTATTCTGGCAGCTTTAGTAATAACTTGACCAATGGGCTGGAACTGCATCACAACTCTTTCTCAGCCCTGCCGGTCCCAACTTATCCACAGCCAGAATCCTCATACTCTAGCGGATTTAGCAATTACTCAACCAGTGGGTTCAGTCACAACTCTTTCTCAGCCCTGCCGGTCCCAATCTATCCACTGCCAGAATCCTCATACTCTAGCGGATTTAGCAATTACTCAACCAGTGGGCTCAATCACAACTCTTTCTCAGCCCTGCCGGTTCCAATCTATCCACAGCCAGAATCCTCATACTCAAGCGGATTTAGCAATTACTCAACCAGTGGGCTCAATCAAAACTCTTTCTCAGCCCTGCCGGTCCCAATCTATCCACCGCAAGAATCATCATACTCTAGCGGATTCAGCAATGACTCAACCAATGGGCTCGATCACAACTCTTTTTCAGCCCTGCAGTTCCCAATCCATCCACTGCTAGAATCCTTGTACTCTAGCAGATTTAGCGATGACTCAACCAGTGGGCTCAATCACAACTCTTTCTCAGCTCTGCCGGTCCCAATCTATCCACCGACAGAATCCTCATACTCTAGCAGATTCAGCAATGACTCAACCAATGGGCTCGATCACAACTTTTTTTCAGGCCTGCGGTTCCCAAACCATCCACTGCCAGAATCCTCATACTCTAGCGGATTTAGCAATGACGCGGCCAATGGGCTGAATCACAACTCTTTTTCTGCCCAGCAGTCGCCAATTCATCCGCAACCAGGATCCTCGCACTCTAGTGGCTTTAGTAAATGGCTCTAATGTGTGGACTCCTCAGTTTGCTGCTGAGCAGATGGCTTAGCAAATTCACATTGGTCTGCCCGGGATGATTTCTCTTCGCCAGATACTGTATACACTTTTCCTCCTGACTGCAACTCATCAAAGGCAGTCACAGGAGGTTATGCTGGTAATGACAGTGATACAGTCATTGAGACCGTCTCTGCATGGCCAAATAAATATTCTCCGATGGCTAATGGAGAATATCATATCAATAGCACATTTGTGAACCATGATTATCTCTTGTACTAGAATAATGTTATTCTGCCATTACAAATGGGCAGCATTTTATTTTCTCGATGAGTTGTAATTTACTTACGTGAACGTGTGATATTGTAAACTGCTTTCTGTTAATGTTATGAGTACTTTGCTGGATTGCTACCATTTTTCTGTAGTTTTTGAAAAAATTCAGATGAAAACCAGCTCCACGCTGCTCTAACGAACCCAGAACAAAGCTGATGTACGATATACAGATTTTAACATCAGTGATTTTGGGGTCAAAGAAATTAGTATTTGAATTTCACATGGTGATCGATGAACTGCAGCCCTCAAAATGCAAAATTAGATATCAAGTCATATTTCACTAAAACTATCATTCAGTATACATTTGTGCTTCTCAACTGGAAATTGATACGACCATTCTTTACAAACGAACATGATCAGGTGATCAGAGATTTTAAAGAAAAAAAAATTAAGATAAAAATGTTTTTAAGACAAGTATTATGCACTGTGATCCTCCATGACAAAATGCTGAAGCTGATGAAGATTATGAGATCTCTGTGTCAAAAGCCATTATTTGCTTCAAAGGTCTTCACTCTCTCATGAAAATGGGACAATTACCTCGCTACGAAAGCTCTACTTCATTACTGCAAATGCACACACATACGTGAATTTATGACACAAATCTAATGAATTAGAATGTGAAGACATTTTTACATATTAAGTTAGTATGCATGTGTTGTACTTGTACCTGTCTGTTTCTTTATAGTTATCATTGTCGGAGCCAGATTGTGAGGACACTGAGGAGGGAACAGCATCATTTGCAGAAAACCGGACTTTCTTGTCCAGTATTTTCAAAGGATCATCCAGAAGTTCAGGTTTCTGTGATTCTTCTTCAGCCTGATCATCACTTTTTACACTACCATCATCATTTGACACTTGAATAGAACTACCGGATACGTTTCCATTGGTTGGTGAGCAATTCTGTGATTTGAACTCTTGGTAATCTTCATCATTCAATTCTCTCCGTGCTTGAATTTCATCTTCATCTAAGCATCCATATTTTTCTCTATAAACCTCGATTTCAGCCTCTAAATCCTTAATTTCTTCCTCTCTCTTAGCAAGCAAATCCTTTGTTGCTTGCAAGGCTTCTTGGTCATATTCTGCTTGTTCCTCCATCATTCTCTGATACTGCAAGGCCTCCATTTGCACAGCTGCCTTATCAGCTTGTAAACGCGTAATCATAGCCATTGCATTGTTAGCTGCCACATTTGAAGCACTTCTTTCTTCATCAAATTCCATATACAAATCCAGCAGTGATTTTCGATCCAAGCGTACCTGCCTCTTCAAATGATGCAAAATGGAATCACCATCTACCTCATTTTGCCCTTGCCCCTCTATAGACTCTCGAGAATCGTCTACTTTCTCGAGTGTCAATTTCTTCGGAAGCCTGGTAGTCCACCTTGGACTAGCTTGAGCTGAATCTGTAAGTGGGATTCCGAAAAACTTGTTTCCTCTAACAAAATTAGGAGTCTTATTTTCTTCATTCAAATATTCAGCATCTGTAAGCAATGGCACTTTCACATCTTCCCTAACTGCCATAAAAGATTCACCAACTGCATTAATATGACACCAAACTCAAATCCACACAAATATAATTTCTTATACCAGTCTATATGTACATGTTAAGATTAAATGGTCATCAATCTATATGTACATGTTAAGATTAAATGGTCATCAATCAAGAGTCATGAATAAATTCCTTTAACACTAATGAAAATGAGACAAATTTTTTATACTAAAAAGTTAGAAAACTCACATTGCTTGTGGAGACTCATTGCATTTGAGCCATCCTCCTCCTCTGGAACCTCTGTTTCGTTGTCTGAGACGAACTTGAGCTCTGAGTATCGAATGTGGGGCAATTCCAAATTGTTGCGAGTCTCATCATGCTTCGAACCCAGAAACGATACTCGTGGGGAAGGAGTCGGACCTAGTGAAGTCAAGTTAACATTTTTGGCCCTGGCATGGGATTTTACCTTCAATGGATCACCACAGCAGGAGCAGCAATTGATACTAATCTTTTCTGTATGCACCATCTCATCTTTCTTGCCAGAAGGCAGTGTCAATTGAACATCATAGTCATCGTCTACGAACAACTCAAGATCCTTGTGTAAAATCCCCACAAGAGACTTGTATGTATCACAATCAGATGATTTCTCTGTTGCAAAAGAGAGGAGACAAGCCTCACACATTTTCCTTATATCAGATACTTTTTTGTGGACATGACAATACGCGAGGGACGAAACATCCTTCTTGTGATTCTCACAAATGGATTCATTGTAATAAAAACCAGGATTTCTATGAACAAGAACGTGATCGATACGTGTACAAAGCAAGCATGGGATTTTCAATTCAAAGAACTTGGCAAATTCATTGGCAGCAAAGGCAAGAAAGCCATCAATGAATAGCAAAATTATAAGCACCCATTCAAGAGCAGCATAGAGCAAGAAATGTGGGAACTTTCCCAGTTCTTGTTCCACAAAACACCTAAATGATCTTTTTGTTTTTGTCATCTTCATATACTTTGGGAGATGGAAAACAAATTATAAAAAAAAAGTTTTAAGAAAAAAAAAAAAAAGGTGATATTAATGTTCAAAAGATGATGGGGAGAAGAAAGATCATGGCCTGTGGAGGAAAAACCAGACCAAGAACATGACCTTCCTCTCTGTGTTAGTGATTTGTGTGAGGAAGAAAAAGGACACAAGTGAGTGGTGATGTTTGAATGTTTAGGTTTCAAAATTTGGATGGTGAAGTTGGAATTAGCTATAAATAGTCAAGTATGTGTAAAAGGTTTTGAGTTTTATTAGGGAGACCATTTACCTGAATTAACGGTCTATCATGTACTCATTTAACCAATCAAACCAAACACTAAAACACCTTCGTTTTGTAAGCCTATTAACTTGGGGGGTTTGTTTTGCTTCTACCACCGAATGATAATGTTGATTTTCAATTCACATGTTTGAGGTCTGGGTTCAAATCGTATCTCCTCACCCAAATCCCGGGATTTGTACATAAATACACACGCAATTATATTACTCTAATCACCCATCTAATGCCAATGATAACCACATTAAAATAAATTTACTTTTTTACTAAAATCACTTGCATAGATTATTAATACAATAAATTTTAAGTTTGAATAACTCTCCAGATACCCATTTGCTTTAATTTTCTAGTTCTGTTGTTTATCTGAAAAAAAAAATCTAATCCTAACTAATCACATATAATACCAAAGCAATTTGAAGATAGGAGATACTGAAACACACCATTTTGCTTCACAACTCATCAATTTATTGATCAAAATTTATTAATATATAAAATATATAAGTGTAGAAATCAGATTTTTGGGTGGATGAGGAGAAAGTTATATCTTTCAATCACAATGTCATGATTCTTCATTTGTTATATATCTAATCCAGATAGTCAGATTTCATTAACAATATTAATTATTTGATCCTGAAAGACTGTAGGCATGATGCTTTTCTGGAATTACAAGCCAAGATTTGAGAATGAAGCTCCACTGCAACACCCTTCAGGTTGTATACTGTATTCGGTACAAAACTTGGTTTCTACTACAAAATTACTCCTCACAATCTTCTACCAAATTTCAACCACAACATACACACAAACAGAAACACAAAGAATTATTACAATTACTTCAAGCAAGCAGCATCTGAAGTTTATTGCTACATATCGTAATATTGGCTCTACCAAGCACAATTTTCAGATTACGGGGATGAATTTGGTATGTTAGATTTTGTATATTTAACTTCAAGAATACGCCAGGTCCAGAATGGCTAATAATATTTGAGTGGTTACATGAACGTATGCCTGCCATGATAGTATTTTGCAAATTTATCTTAAGGATAAAGAGAAATGATTTCACTTAGAGTTCCCTAATCAAAAGTGAAATTAAGGAGAGAGTTTTTGACATCTATTTGAGCTATATGGAACTAGATGCTATCCTGAAACCAAAATGCCCATCTCGGGTATGAACTTAACAGAACACCTATGATATAGACCGGATAAAAATAATTATCAAGTATTAGTATCTCTGTATCAGCTAGCTTGTAGGCAAAACATTCGCAGACATGTAAGGAGATATGCATCCCTGCACCTGGAAAAAATATAAACAAAGCAATTTTAAAAAAATAAAATTTAACATAGCAGTCAATGTTTTAAGGCTATATATGGTTTGACAGAAAATAAATCACCAAAATTTAGTTTTCAGAACCAAATAGTGTTGTTGGGGAAATCCCTTACCTGCAACAAGTTAGAAGGAATTTGGATGAAACCCTGCAGAAAAACATTAACCTTTTCCAGAATGCTTGGTGAGACAGGTGTGATCACATAGAGTAAATTTTTCAATATGTCAATTCCTCTCACGATCCCTGCATTATAAGAAGAGCATTACGTCAGATGCAATTTAGAAATTATCATGTACTTTTGAAGTCATGACACTGAAAGCAAACAGATAAGAGCAGTAATAAACAAATTAAATAACTAGATTATGACTAATTTAAACACAACGCAGGGGGTATACGGTAACGAACTAGCAACTAGTATCATAGGGAAACAGTGAATAGTGACCTACCAAGGCCAACACACCAAGGTAAGTTTTCAGATGAATCGGAGCTAATTGCCAAGCCAACAATAGTTGCATTCAAGCTGTAGAAGATTTCAGAACTAGGTACCTAGCAATAAACATATAAACCATATATAAGTTCTTTTTTGGCACATTAACACAAAGTTACGAAGTATGTAGCAAGCTATCATCACCATTATCTGCTTTCGAATTTTCCAAATATCCCATACTGAACAGGAACGAAACAGAGAAATCAAGTTGGTAATGGAGCAAATTGCAACAGAGAAACATAAAATTTCCAGAACACCTATAGCAATTAATGTCACAAACTAACCTGGCAATAGAGATGCCTTATATTGATACTTGATATTGGAACTTCATAAGGAGGATGAGAAGCCAATGCATGCGCAAGTTCTTTAATTGTAGTGTTTTGGTTACTAGGGAAGCATTGCCTAAAGTAAGCCATTATTCGCAAATCCCGCAAAAGGCGTGCATCCTTTTGTATTAACACTCTGTAAAATACATTGGTGATATGATTTAATAAATAAAAGCCACATCTCCTCGAAACAAGATTCAATAGACATTCAATAACTTGAAAATGGAGAAGATACACTACGAGTTAGAATCAGGTAATTGACACATTCTGAAGTCAATTTCAAAGAGAAGTATGTACTGTAGCTAAGCAGCCATAAGTTGCACAGAAATGGTTCCACTACTAACATTACTTTGCATTCATACGTGAGCCTTTTCTAAGTAATTTGAACTGGAAACCCCATATGGAACACAAGAATAGTACCATAAAGTATTGAAAAAATTAATCCCCACAACCCACATATTGAAACAAAGGCCAAACCATGTTAAATCAACACATATTTATCAGTACCATAATTCTAAGGAGGAACAAATGGAAGAAAGAAATATGATAAGTGCATGGTAAACTCAAAGACAGCTAAGAACTTACGATCTATTGAAAGAATCTTGGCGAGCTGAATTGATCTCTATAAGGTTGACATCCCCATTACAGTTACCATCTAGCCAGAATGCTCCAGCTGGCAGATTCTTCTTGTCAAAGGATATGTTAATTTTAACCACATTGGTAGGTGTAATATATCTCAAGATGTCCACCAATATATCATAACCAATACCTGGAATATAAGAGGAAGATAAAGATCGTAAAATAACAATTGTATTAATTTACTTAATGCTTGTATCAGACTAAGGACAATGAAATGTATCCACAACAAAAGGGGAAAATAATTCACTTTACATATCAGAGAAACAAAAATGCAATTACAGACATTAGGAAGCACACCTTTTACCCAACCAGGTGTATTAACAACTAGGGGCAACTCAATTCTGCCAGGGCTTTCATTGTTGTTAAGCATGCAATACTCCTTTCGATAGTAGTCATATAGGGTGAAGATATATTTCAAATATGCTGTTGGATCCCTTTTTGAAGAAACATCACCAAAGTAAAAGCTTCTACAGAAAATAAATATCAAACTGTAAGTGACCACATCTCATACATGATACATCAACAAATCTGGCTCAAGAATGAAAAAGTCTGCATCCAATAAATGGCAGGTTCAAGGTGAACTGCATTGAAGTACTACAATTGGTAATCAGTTCCACCCCAGTGAAATCTAGGAGACTAGTGGCACTAAAAAACGCAAAATCATGAAATCCCTTTTAGAGACCTCGTACATTTAATCACAGAAAGCTCCTAACAACATATGAGCCTGCATTTCACTACAAATTCAGTGAATCATTTATTTCCAGCTCTAAAAATATAATTTGAGTCCAAAATCCCTAAAATTCTTCATTGTGCTTAATTTTGAACCCAGAGTCCCCTGTCCAAGGAAACAAAAGTTTCCCACAAACCTCCACAAGCTGTTCCACAAAGTAGAATAATCAAAAAGAATATAAGCATGTCCTAATCATCAACATCAAATAGTTATTTCATGCACATTCTAGCAGTTACTTCCGGATATGAGATAACAATCAGAACAAGAAACAGAACACAAAAACAAATATGGTGACATAAAAATGATAACAATTACAATGGATAACATCTTATTAAAGCTAGTAAATCAATCGACAAAACCATGGAAAATCCAACATTTAACTGTCTTATTTGATCTGATAATATGTTTATAATAACACCCAGCAAATCATATTCCGTAACAGAAATTTAGATAACTACTAGATCCTCGATGCAACATTTAAAATTCTCAATAAACGTAATGAAAACTATTGGAGGACAGACAAGCTCAACAGTTTACCTCTCAGGAGTCTTCAGGCACGGAATTGTCAAATCTATTTTCAATTAAAGAGAAACAAAAAGACAACACCATATATTACTAACGAAACTATAAAAAAAATATAATTATGAGACAACAAAAAGGAAAACTAATATGAAAACTTCAAAAAGACAATGTTGTGATCATAAGCAAATACCTGGAGTCAGTTTGTCAACCACAGTGAGTGATAAAAAACCAGGAGCAGTAAACTCAGGTTGTCCAACATCTGTATCCAAATACGCAACTTTTCTGTACCTGAAAACACAGTTAACGAAATTTCAAACTACTGACGCAGCAATTTAAAACGAAATCAAAAACAAAAAGAACAAAAAAAAAAAAAGGAAAAGGAAATTACCTCTGGAGGAGAATGTTAACAAGGTAGCGAGAGAAAGTGGTTTTGCCGCAGTTTTTAGCTCCACAAATCAAGGCAATGGGAGGAGGTGAAGTGGTTGAATCGTAGGCGATGGATTCTGCAGCCTCGGACCATTGTTGCGGTATGTAAATGTCGGGAGATGGGTTTTCTGCTCCTGATAAATTTGCAGTGGCCATAGCTACAGCTAATCTTTGTGTATTGATTTTGTTGGGTCTGTGTTGTTAGTTGGGTTTATAACAAACAAAGCAGTTTCAATGGTGAGTGAATGATACTAACAATGTCAAATTCGTGAATTTAACATCAACGGTATCTGCGTGATTGTTAGTCTGAGCAAGATTTTTGCTTGTTTTGTCAATTTTGTGTGTTAGTTCTTCTTGACCTAGTATAACGCTCGTAGTTTCTGTTTCGCGCTAACTGGACCGGGTCGGGTACTAACCGATCCTAAAAAAGCACACCGATCCGATGTCAATTGAATCAAATTCTTATTGTTTTTACAAATTCTAGGATCTGTACAAAATAATAATAATAAAATAAAGTGTGATGAATACGACGACACGAGATGATGTGCTTTAGGTTTTTTTTTTTTTCTAATATAAATGAAGTTGGGAAAAGATGATATTAACCCCTTCATTGTTAGACGTTAACGGAGGTCTGTTAAGTGCAAAGGTGTTGGTGTAGAATTAAAAAAATTTACCATCTAGGTGTTTTAAACTCAAACCTCAAGGGTGTGAGTGTAATTTCCCCTATTCAATAATTCAAATTCATTTTTTTCCTGTACATGTAATCATCCATAAATATTCAAACTTTCGGAGCCGCCTTGCCCCCACAAGAATTTTCATAATAATTATCCAATGATGATTTGTTTTTTTACTTTCTGATTTTTCATGTTACGTTCTATCAAGTGATCATGTGATTATTGATATAAGATGTTATGTTGATCTGATCGCGATCAGGCATATGTTTGCATTTATAGTTATTTATGTTTAACTGGTATATATTTTTTATATTTTTTTAACTATTACAATATTCTAGAATCGATAGAATTGAATGAGATAACGTGACTTAAACTAACAACCTCTTACTTATAAATGTGAAAGATTTATCATTGAGTTAGATAGTTTCTTATTATACTTTAACAAAATAGAGTAGTTACATTAAGACCGATTATATATTTTTTTAAAGGAAAATTACATAAACATATCCTGACTTTAACACATATATGAGGTATAATCTAGTTTTGTTAAAA
Organism: Acer negundo; assembly: GCA_035582765.1. Lineage (NCBI taxonomy): Eukaryota > Viridiplantae > Streptophyta > Magnoliopsida > Sapindales > Sapindaceae > Acer > Acer negundo. Next base: position 32,457,039 of record CM069238.1, read on the forward strand.
TTACAAGAAAATACCGTTGACTAACCGTTAACTGACAGTTGACCATACTAAATGATAAAATGATCAAAATACCTTTCTTCAATGTTTTATTAATTTTTATTTTAAAAAATACTATAAATATTAAAATAATTAAAAATTAACTAATTAACAATATAAATTTTAGAAGTCAAATATTACAAAATGTCCAAATCACCCCTCAATGTTATAATTTTTTTAATTTTTTAATTGTTTGATAACTGTTAATTATATATTAAAAGCCAACCAAAACAATTTAAATATATATATATATTTTTTAAAGAAAACCAAACCAAATTAAATGTTAAAAGTAAAAAATAAATAGCAATTGATCTCCATGGAGACCTACGCTAATGGAGTTATCAAACAATTAAAAAATTAAAAAAATTATAACATTGAGGGATGATTTGGACATTTTATAATATTTGACTTCTAAATTTTATATTGTTAATTAATTAGTTTTTAATTATTATAATATTTACAACATTTTTAAAAAATAAAAATTAATAAAACATTGAAGAAGGGTATTTTGGTCATTTTATCATTTAGTATGGTCAACTGTCAATCAACGATTAGTCAACTGTCAGTCAACGGTTAGCCAAGGGTATTTTCTTGTAATTTTGATAAAACTGGATTATGCATCATATATGTATTAAAGTTATGGTATGTTTGTGCAATTTTCTCTTTTTTTAAAATCCCTCGTTTATTTGAGGCCTTGAGCTATTGATTGAAATTTAATAAATACTAAACAAACCTATATAGTTACTAACTTACTTATATTGTATAGTAACATTAGATGATGGCGACTCCAACTTGATAAATTGGGATATTATCAAGCTGAAATACCGAATGAATGTTCTTTAGCATAAAACCATATTAGGCATATTACTGCAATGTCAACATATTAATATTGAAATATAAAAGATTGGATAATATAAATATATGAAATAAGGAGGGTGTATTCAATTAGGATTATTGTGACAGATTTTCATGGATTCCTATAGGCTTTTATAAATCCACTATCTCAGACTTTTATGGATTTGTTTAGATATCTATCTCAAACTTTTATAGATTTGTTTAGACATCCATGGACTTTTATGGATTTATTTCTATTACTTCTATTATATTACTTCTATTATAGATGGAGAATTATACCACTATATGACCCAATAATACAATATATACACTCAACCAATATGATCCATTAATATAATTTGCAATACTAACAAAAATCTCTAAATATAGATTTTCGTCGAGCACACCGGTATCTATGGAGGGACAATCGTCTTGAAGAATAATCTTAAGAACCATAGTGTATCATCGAATGATACACAACCATCGTGTACCAATGTACCATTGAAGATACTTTTCAGATGGTCAAAATAAAAATGAAATAAAAAAAGAATGAATATCAATTTGACTATTCATTTTTCATAGTGTTAATATATATATATATATATATTGCCTTCGGATACATAACTAATTTCCTTTTTTTTTTTTTTAATATCTTGTATATCATTTTATATTTTTTTTGATGTGTATAATTTATTCCTTAAAATACATATTAATAGGGCATACAAAATATATTATTAGTTGCAGAAACCGACTTCAAGTCAAAAATAAATTATATAAATAATTACATTACTTGTTGACGAAATAATTAGTATGTCCCAATACAAATGTTAAAAAAACACACAAAGAGACAAAAAAAAAATGGTCATGTCAGATTTTTTTTTGACCATTTTTTTTTTTTAAATATTGACTTTTTTTTTTTCGGTCTAAAAAAAGTAAAATAAGTCACGACAACGAATAGTATATATGTTTATGTTTTGTGAGAGAGAGAGAGAAGTCCACAAAAAACTTTGGGGAGAAAGTTAGACATGTTATGATATTTGATATTTATATCTCCATCAAAATCCATCACATAAGAAAATCCTTTAAAATCTAATCCTAATTGAATACACCTTGATTTTTGTAGACATTTTTAAAGTCTAAATTCAATACACCTGGATTTGGAAGAATTCTTTATAAGGCTATAGAAATCTGAATTGAATATCACTGGATTAATATAGACTCTTTTAAAATCTTTAAATGTCCGAATTGAATACATCATGATTTATAATGTCTTTAAATGTTCTCAACAATCATAATTGAATACACCCCCCCTAAGATGATCAAATGAAAAAAATGGATACAATACTCAGCATATACAAACCCATTAGGGAAGTTTAGCAAGATCCGATTTTAAATTGAATCCGTCGAAAAGCCGGATCTCGAGTTCTCATAGTTAAATTACAAAAAAAAACAGAGTATAAAATGAGACTGAAATAATAAGTTTAATATAAATTTAAATGACAAAAACGATTGAATGAAAATATATCAACAATACTTGCATTTATCCATTTTGGTGGTTTTGACAGATCGGTTTCAAATTGAATCCGTCGAATACTTAGGTTCCCATATGTAAGCTCTAAAAATGAGTATAAAATATAGATTAAAAACAAAATTTTTATGTAAATATAAGATACACAAATGATCAAATGGAAAAAAAAAAATGGCTACAATATTTGCATATAAAAACTTTTTTGGCAGTTTTGATGGATTCGGTTTAAAACAAAATTCATCGAAACTTGGTTTCTCATAATTAAACTACAAAAAAAAGTATATATTAGAGAAAGATAATAAGTTTAATGTAAATATAAGTAACAAAAACAATCAAATGAAAACATGTCTACAAGATACCTGCATTTACCTATTTTGGTGGTTTCGACGGATTCAATTTCCGAAACCGTTGAAAACTAAGGTTCTCATAAATAAGCCACAAAAAAATGAGTATAAAATATACTAAAAACAAAATTTTAATGTAAATATAAGATACACAAATGATCAAATGGAAAAAAAAAATGGCTACCATATTAGCATATAAGAACCTTTTTTGATAGTTCCGACGGATTTGTTTTAACTTGGTTTCTCATGGTTAATCTATAAAAAAAAACGAATATAATTTGGATCGAGATAATACATTTAATGTAAATATAAATAACAAAACGATCAAATGAAAACATGTCTACAAAATATTGCATTTACCGGTTTTTGGTAGATTCAATGGATTCAGTTTCAAATCGAATTCGATAAAAACGGAGGTTTTCATAGTTAAACAATAAAATATAAAAGGCAGTGAGAGGTTTGAATTATGTACCTCTAATTTAAAATATTTTCAGAATTATATTAAAAGTATTAAACTATATTAACTTAAATAATTTTAGATTTAAAAAGCAATTGACATGTAGAGCATATGATTTCGTCCAACCAAGTTTTCCACACAGACAGTCTGTGCAGTGCTACCAACAGCCTAATTAATCAATCCATAAGCCACGTGTCCAGTTAGGCATGATCGTGTACAGTCCTTCTTGGATACAAACAAAATCTGAAACTCAAAATACTGAGACCAAGTCAAACACGTACTCATCATACGGCTGGCATTCACTCCCATCAATCTTTATAATTACCAACCACTCCCTCCTCACTGCAGGCGCCAAAAACCTTACACTTTCGTAAATAACTCACTCCAAATGGTAAATGGTAATTTCACCAAACCGTGTTGTAGTCAATTTATTTCAAAAATCATATTAGCATGTGATTTGTCACACTAATTAACCAAGTTAATTACCAATTAACCACAACACGAGGTCTCTCTCTCTCTCTCTCTCTCTCTCTAAAGTTTTTTTTTTTTTTTTTTTTAATTTTTTAAAAAATTTATTTATTTATATCTCTCTCCGTCTCTGTACAGTTGTTTTTTTCAATTCGATTTTTGAAATGGAGAGAAGCTTGGAGCTCCAAAACACAGTGAAAGAAGCCCTAAACGCACTGTACCATCACCCCGACGATGCGTTTCGTATGCAAGCCGATCGATGGTTGCAGGATTTTCAACGCACTATCGATGCTTGGCAGGTACTTTTTTTCTCTTCAAAATTCATTTTTGTTTTCTTCTTTTCTCTATCTGAGCTACAGGCTGAGTCTAGTGTGCGAGACTTGTTGAGCTTTAGCTCGATTATTTGGTTTTTCTATCTGGATTATGTAGTGTTTTTGTGATAATTCGTTTTATAGCTATCCTTATTTTCCTTTTGGTTAGATTGGATTTTTACTTAAAAATTCAAGAGCCGTAGTTTGAATTTTTGGTATATGTTTGTATATTTAGGGTTTGTTTGAAATTTGAGTGTCATTGGTTCACTACTAGTATGTCTTTCCTTTAATAGTATTATTTTCTGTTTCTGAGAAAAAAACAGGAATGATTAGAATTATATACGACTTGAAGCTAAAAGAAATAAACACTTTCACTACCTTACATTTGAAATTGCGGTTCTTGAGAGTTTTGGTTAGGCTTGCTGAGGTTTTTGACTTTTGTTTTTCGAGAATCATTTTAACTTTCTCTGGCTTCTGTATGAACTGAACATGAAATAAGAAAATAGAAATGCTACTGACTGCAACGTCTAACAATACAATGAAGATAGGTTCATTTTTTTTCTTCTAATGAATACAGTTGATGACCATTATTCAAAAATATTATGTATTTTAAATATTTATATATGATATTTGAGCTATTACAATTGGCTCTGTTCTAATTTAACACTTTCACTGTAAATTTTACTTTATATTTTCATGGTTTGAGATCTGTTTTGTTCATATTTGTTAATGTTTCATGTTTGGTTCAGGTCGCTGATAATTTGCTTCATGATGCCACCAGCAATCTAGAGACATTAATCTTTTGTTCTCAGACACTTAGAAGCAAGGTAACTGAGTATCATCAATTCTCAATATTCAATATTTTCTCATGTGTCATGAGTATTCATAGACTATCTGAGCTACAACTAATTACTCTTAGACTAGTGGATTCAATTTTTGTTTAATTGTATATATTGATGGGAGATGTTAACTCTGGTGTAATATCTATAGCATTGAAACCTTGTTTGTCAAAGCTGTTTATTTATTTTTAATAGTGGAAAATTTGGTTACTTTGTGGTTCTGATTTATAGGTGCAACGAGATATTGAAGAACTACCATCTGAAGCTGTCCGTGGATTACAGGATTCCTTGAATGTGAGTGGGTATAGATTTTTCTATAACCGTTGAAAAAGCTAGGATTTAAACTTCACATGCGATATTTGAAATTACCATAAGCATGTACCTAACAACTGACGAGTCCTTGAAACTGAACTATGAGTTCAAACTTCAAATTGTGATATGCTGGTTGTATGACTAGGGGTATCATATGAGCCATGTTGGTTCCACATTCTTTGAATGAAGATGTTATGCTTGTATTTCCTATATGTGATAGTTATGTTTTACATGTTGCTCTCTCTCTCTCTCTTCTCTCTCTCTCTCTTCTCTCTCTCTCTCTTCTCTCTCTCTCTCTCGCTCTCTCTTTTAATGAAATGAGAGTAAATCTTTTCTATAGATGCCGTAGAACTCCTGCTTTTTGGTTCAGATGCTATGATTGTATTGTCGGGTGTAGGTAATTAACAGTGACTCTTCTTTTTCTTTTTCTTTTACTTTTTTTTTTTTTTTTTTTTTTTTTTTTGTATGAGATATTACTGAAATGTAGGAGGATGGGAGGCTGCCCCTAACCTTAGTAAACTACAAAATCTATAAAAGAAAGGCCAAGTTAATTTTTTTAATTTTACCTACATCACTTTTAATATCTAAGTTGGATACTTGGATTCTTTGAAGTCTCTGAAGGATGATAATCCAATTAGCTTACGTAGGCCCATTATAAGATTTTCTTGAAGGTTCTTGTTTTAGCTAAGAGGGCTATGAACTCCATAATTTTTTTCTTGGATTTATTTGTTAGCATGGGAATGTTCTTGATGAGGTTATGGTTTTTACTTTTTAGGGACTGAATTATCTTATATGACAGTCAGATAGTTTTGAATTAAACCAGATTGATATGAAAGAGGCATTTACTGCATGAGCGAGAAACTTTCTGAGTTGAAGTTCGGGTAATTACTTGTTGCAAAGGTCATGATCAGAGGCAAGGGATAGCTTGGAATAATGTGTGCTGAAAGCCTGAAACTTTAAGTTTCAAAGTTCGTTTATTATTTTATTTTTTATTTTAAATGTTTTCAACTTTATTGCTTTACGAAGTCACAGGATGCAAAATGATGCTAGAATTTTGTTGTGAAGTCTCCGGTGGTGATATCTTTCTTAAATTAGTTGTCAAGGCTGTTGTTTGGTTTTTTTTTGCTTAGAGATTCATGTTCTTTGCGGTTGCTCATGTAATTATATGAAGAGAATCATGTGGAAGAAACTTTATATTTAGCCAGTTAATTTCCATGAACAAATGTGAATCAAATTTTTGTAACATGTTATTGTTAAGTGTTATTTGCATTAAAATTACTGTCTTAAAAGTAGAGGTTTTATTTGTTTTATGTGTATGTGGTCATATGCATAATGTTCGAATGTTCCTTATATAGTCTATGGAATGTAATGCCATGGATTTCTTAATGCAGATTTTATTAAAAAAGTTTCATAAAGGCCCCCCCAAAGTCAGGACTCAGGTATCTTTTTGGGAGTTCCTTTTCTCTAGCAGGCATTTTTGTTTGTTGCAACTTCACAATAACAAGAGAATTATTGTATTTGATTGTTTTATGTTTGCAGATTAGCATTGCTGTTGCTGCCTTGGCTGTACATGTTCCTGCAGAAGATTGGAGAGGTGGTGGTATAGTGAGTTGGCTCCGGGATGAGATGAATTCCCATCCAGAATATGTGCCTGGATTTTTAGAGCTACTTACTGTCTTGCCTGAGGTATTTGTAGATAATGTGTTGTAGACTCATTTCTAATGCAGTATTTTGATTCCTCCTGCCGTTTCTTCCCATTAAGTTCCTTTTTTTTTTTTTTTGCTGAGCAAAGGAATGATTTGTCCCTGGTTTCAAATGAGCAAAAGGAAGAATGTTTGTTTTCATTGAAGAATTTTATAATTGAAAATTCTTCATTCTGATATTTTTTTTGTTGAAATTATTATTATTATCCATAGTATTACTGCATGCTGCAAGAATTTTTTTTCTTCTTTTTGTTGAACTTGGCCAAATGTCATGGAACTCTTTGTTGATCAGTTAAAAAATTTGCCATCTCAGAATTGACTAAGTAACTTTGGTCTATATTCCCTATTGGTTCATTGTTGGCGACTTGGTGTTCATACTGAATTAGAATCGTCTGATTAGTTAGTCGGGAAGTCGGTAGAGTACAACTTTCTGTGTTCTCCCTTTTCAATGCAGATCTTGTGACCTTAATTATGCTGGTTTCTTATCTTTTAGATTGATCACTAGAATTTATTATTTTTAGCTTGTTTGTAAATATCTTAAACATTTGGACATTCACTCTTATGCCAGTTATCCTTTCTTTGGTTTGTCTTTTTCAGGAAGTATTCAACTACAAAATAGCAGCTCGTCCAGAAAGACGTCGCCAATTTGAAAAAGAGCTGACTGCTCAGATGGAGGTTGCTCTTAATATTTTGACAGCTTGTTTGCAAATTAATGAACTCAAGGAACAGGTAAGGATATTTCATTCTTTTAAATCCCATGTTCTAATTAAGATTGAGTAACATGTAGCTTATTAAAGAGAGTTCCCTCCATCTGGTTGTCATCTTGAGAATTGTGAAAATTTTATCAGATGGTTTTATGATTGTTGTGGTTGAAAGAGAAGTTGTTCATTTCAAAATTCCTGCACACCGATAGTGATCTGAATGTCTTAATTTTTTTTTTTTTTTTGGAAGTATGTTTTAATTTTTTTTTATATTGGCTTTTATACATATTATTCTTGTGATTTCATAGATTATGGATTTTTTTTTTCTTTTATGTATTCATCATCTATATGAATTTGGAATGCAATTGGAGTAAATAAAGGACATCCTTTTATCAGTAGAATTCTTCCTTGCTCACAGTATTGAAATGGAATTTTACCCTGTGCTGTCATTTCGTTAATGCATTTTTCTCTTGTTTCCTATTAAATAAAAGAAAAAAAAAATTAGTCCTGACTTTGTATGGCTAAGTGCTTTGGTGAAGAAGAAACGGTAGATTTAATAATGTTTTTTCTATTTTGTATCATGAAATTTGGTACCTACATGTGGGATGGCATGGATAGTTTTGTTAAATTATAAATATTGGTTTCACTAGCTTGGTCCCATCCCTTTCAGCTGATCACTTCCAACAACAATATGTATGTAGGGTTATGTACTTCTTTTTGGCAGTTTTATAATTTTTAGATTTTTCCTGCTTCATGTATGAGCATTTTTGAAATCCCCTTCAGCTCAAAAGAAGATTAATATCTAAAGGAAGTTTGCTTTTAAAGTGTTTCAGTAAGTGGTTTTTTGATCATTTCAGCCTTTTTTATTTGCCAGGTTCTTGAGGCATTTGCATCTTGGCTTCGATTAAAGCATAAGTACGCATTTACACTGCTTTGTTCCTTGAGATATATTTTATGGTATTAATTTTAGGGAATTTATTTGAACTTTTATTGGTTTCAGGATCCCTGGGCCTGTACTCGCCTCTCATCCATTGATGCTTACAGCCCTCTCAAGCTTGCATTCTGAGATACTTTCTGAGGCATCTGTAAATGGTATTACATTTCATACTAGCTAATAGTAATTCTCTCTTGGCACTTATTATAGTTTGTTTATAGTATTATTGAGGTTTTCAGTTTTAGAGAAGTTTTCACAAATATCTCTATATAAAAGAGGTTGGGTAGTGATAAATTTTTTTTTAAAAGAGGAGAAATAAGCAATAAATCTATAAAAGAGCTTGGATGGTAGTGAATTACAAAAAAGGAAAAATAGGGTTTGTAATGAAAAAGATAGGAGGTGGAATATCCAAATTAATATGAGGGTGTTGAAACAATTTGTTTCTTTTAAAAAGCCCAAAAAAAGAGCTTCCCAAAGAAGCTATAAAATTTGAGCTTTCTTTTTCTTTAATATTAGGAGAACTCTTCTTGAATTGATGCCAAATAACCAAAAAAATGAAAAATAAAAATAAAAATAAAAATAGAAAAGCTTTTGACAATAAAAAGCTCTTCTGGTTAGTAGAGAAGGCATACCAAACATACTTTAAATCTCTTAACATGTCCACATGTTTCCTCTTTCCATTGATAAAAATACTTTCATTTTCATTTTTGCAGTCATTTCTGAACTGATACACTATTCAGCAGCTGGAAGCTCTGGTGGTGCTGCTGTAAACATGCCCTTAATTCAAGTAATTGTGCCTCAAATAATGAGTCTAAAGGCCCAGCTTTCAGATTCATCAAAGGTATTGCGATGTCTAGTGTATGGCCTATTGGAACACCCTATGAATGACCAGGAGTCATTGTGGAATATATTTATAGGAATTCAAGATCTCCTGTTGAAGTCGTAGGCATTTAATTGCAAATATGGTACCACTTATACACATTATTCCTGGATCAACATTGGGGGCATGTTCAATTGTGGAATTCTTTAACACTACCTTTAAGGATCTCGTGTGATTTTGGATGAATCATATTGTGTTTTTGCTTTAACTAGTTATATGAAGTGTTTCATGACCTGTGACTTTATCGATTTCTCAAATATATTGAATTTATTTTTTAATTCAAATTTTCAATTATTTATCACTGTTTTTATTACTTCTATGCTGACATTCGATTATAAAATGATTACTGATTTGGCTGAGTCATGATACAGAATGAATTCGATAATTTGGGGAAATTTTGTCTAACAATGTCGATGTAACATTCGTCCATAGCTACACAAATGAGATACAAACAGTTCTGTACACCTGCCCAGCTGAGTTAATTTGAAATTATGTGGAAATTTTATTAAATAAGTTCCATGTTGCATTCCTACATACTATGTAGATACAGATAATTCCTTTTACATTTGTGAGCACATAGACTGAAATTTGCATGTAAGTATAAACATGTGTACATAATGAGCCATGTGGAAAGAAGTTCCCGAAATTATATTACTTAGTCATCAAGCAGCGATCTATGTTTTCTTTCCTTTTTCTTTCCCTCAATTTTTCTCATTTTAATGATGAAAAAGGACAATCTCTTCCTCTATTATTCTAGTGTTTTTCTGTGGTTTAATCCTTCCCAATTTCAAGATGGGGGAAAAAATTGTTTTAATACAATGAATTCTGAGGCTACATCATTAATGGTCAAGATCATTTGAATCCTTGGCATTTAGCTTGATTTGAAGTTATCTTGTGTGCATATCAGCAAGATATGATATGAATATGATGCAATACAGGACATCTGGTATCTTATATGTTCTACTGTCAGAAGAAACAGAAATCATTTGTATGGCTGTCCTCTTGTACATTTTTGGTTCCCTATTAGGATTTCTGTTTGTTCAATGTTGATATTTATTTTTTCATCAGAAGTTGGATGATTTTTTGCATAGGGGTTCACATGCAGCACATCAGTGCATACTGATTAAATTCCTTGTAATCTGATAGTATTTTCTGTTTACTTTCAATATTTGCTTGCAGGATGAAGAAGATGTGAAAGCCATTGCTCGTTTATTTGCTGACATGGGTGATTCGTATGTTGAATTGATTGCAAATGGTATACATTATTGCCATATGTTGAAAATCTTAAAAATTATTGTATGCTTTATGCTTCTTATGTCTCAGATCACTTCCAATTAATTCAAATTTGCTATTGGTTGGATGAGTTAGGTCATTCTACTATCACTTTTTGTTAATAACTTTCTTTCTACAGGTTCAGAAGAATCAATGTTGATAGTGCGTGCATTGTTGGACGTCGCTTCACACCCAGAATATGATATTGCTTCAATGACATTTAACTTTTGGCACAGTCTACAGGTTATCTTGACCAAAAGGTGATTCCTTCACAGCTCTACTAAGATAAATGGTAAATTTTTATTATGAAGGCTCTAATCATAATGACTCTGATGTTGTAGGGATTCTTATATCTCATTTGGTAATGAAGCATCTGCTGAAGCAGAGAGAAATAGAAGGTTGCAGGTTTTTTGTCCAGCCTATGAATCTATTGTATCCTTGGTGAGTCTGCTGGTTAAGTTCATTTCGATATTAGTGCTATACTATCAACTATTTAAATTTCTCAATATAGTTGCACATTGGTTGCTGTTTGCATCAATGCCCAACTGTTCTCTGGCAGGAATTGATAAATACTTTCATCAAACAAATTTTAACTTATTGGAAGATGCAAATTGTTGGCTTATACTTTTAGAGTGCTACGGTTTTTCTCAGGTTAGCTCCCGAGTTCAATACCCCCAAGAGTATCAAGACCTTTCATTGGAGGACCTCAAGGAATTTAAACATAGTAGATATGGTAATAATTAGACGTTTGCTGTTCAGATTTTCTTTACTTCTTCTAGTAATTCTAAAAGGTGCATCATGGATTACATGGATCTTGTTTTAAAAATTGTTCTTTCATCGTTGAAGTTCACAAAGCAAATTTAGAGCTGCTAGTATGTTGTGCTATTTATATTTCTTTTAATTTGGGTTGATTTGTGCATATAATCAAATTACTTTCGACGCATTCCTGATTCCACCATCCGTATGGCTGATGTCAAAGCTGTACAATATAATTTATTTTATAGGATAAGCATAAGAAGTTGAAATATGGAGTTCATAAAGTTATCAGCATTTTATTTAGAGGAGTTTTTTTGTTCATTAGCTCTGTTATTCCCATGACTACAAATTATGTATTCTGGCATGTTTTTGGGAATATTGTCCCATTGTAAGGAAATAAGTTAGAATTCTGGTTGCACTCGAGTTGTGCTTGTTTTGTTCTCCTCTTCTTCAAAGGACCATATGATAAGCAACATATGATGCTTAATTACGTAGGATACGAAGTTTGGGACCTGCATCTGTTCTTTCTCATAGAAATGAATCAAAGGCAATCTAGTTATTTTGTTTTCTCATCCTCAAATGTAGTCAACTGGGTGATATGTTTCCCCATGTAATGATATTCTGTATCTTATCTCTTATTCTATGTGATTTAGTCACATTTATCTTTTGAATGTGAAGGTTGTTACATCTGCCTCTTCTTTTATATTTTCATCTTGATGAGACCTGGCGTATAGCACTTCTTCGACGCTAACGGAATCTGTGATGTTGCTAGCTGTTGCGGATGTCTTAATCGATGCAGCTTCAGTTTTAGGTGGTGATGCAACGCTGAAAATACTTTACATGAAGCTTGTTGAGGTACGGATTATATGCATCATTGGGGCCTGGGGGAAGGTTAATCTCCATTATGTAATGAAGTTGTAATATCTTTTGCTTTGTCTCTCTTTATTCAAAGTTTTGGAGAATGCAATTGGTTTTGAAATGGACAGTAATGAAATATGTTTGTGTAGATTAAATTTCCAATAGTCTTGTGTGTATCTAAGTTAGAATCAAAATAAATGATTTTTTACTATATGTATATATGTCTATCAGACTCAACACTGAATCACAACTATGTAAGATTTGTTACACCCATCCTGAGTCTTTTAGGATTCATTTTATGATCATCTGACTTGTAAATTAATACCCATTGATTAGCGAAATGCATGATAAATTCATAAATATATACATAGAAAATGTTTTAAAAATTATGTATTTTACTATTATGTTTCAGCTGTTAGCTTATCAACATCGTTTTCTGTGGTCTATGTCATCTGTATTTATCCAAGGGTGTAGCTTGCTGTGGAAATGAACATAGTAATTGGCGTCTGGCAGAGGCAGCTTTATTTTGCATCCGAGCCATATCTAATTATGTTTCAGTTATGGAAGCTGAAGTGATGCCCCAGGTATGAGTGTTCCTCAATTTTGTTTTTCATCCTTCTTTATTACAATTTTTTCCCTGGTGATATATTACATTAGGGGTTGCCCTTGGTGGTCAGGACATGTCTACATTGCTGTAGTTTTAATTTGCATTTTTCCTTTTTATAGTATCATATAATATACATATTTGAACTTTACCTCACATGTCATTTTGAGAATAGTTCCTGGGGTTTAATACCTTTAATTTGCTCTAGAATTGTTTTGCACTATTGACCGAGTGATTTGCAATTTAGAAATCGTTTAATTTCCATGGTTATGACTCTTGATTCATTTGTATCTAATAAAAAAATATTCTTAATTTATTAGTAGATGCCTTTGTCTTTGTTTTTTTGGTTCATTTACATTAATATGCTGTTATTGTATCTGGATGTTTGTTTGAAGTTCTGGAATATATATTGTTTTCTTGTTTGTTTTACACAGGTTATGGTTTTGCTTCCAAGACTTCCTCAACAACCCCAATTGCTCCAGACTGGTATTCTGTTTGTGAAATTTTATTATTTATTTAATTATTTTGGGAAGTGTTATAGCTGTTATCAGCAAGTGGGGATGGTGAAACATCATTTCCTGAGGCAGTCTCTAATTTTATTTTATTTTCTAATAGTGCTTCTTGTATTAATTTAGCAATATCTGAATGGTGTTATTTTTTAACCTAAATATTGTCAGTGTGCTTAACAATCGGGGCATATTCAAAATGGCTTGATGCTGCATCAAGTGATCCGTCTATATTGGCTTCAGTTCTTGGTATTCTCACGAGTGGCATGGGTACATCCGAAGATTCAGCTGCTGCTGCAGCTTTGGCATTTAAACATATATGTGATGGTATAATGTCTCTTTTATTTTGTAATTTTGTTTGTTTGCCTATTGGAGCATTTGAGAAATACAAATATCTCAATTGCAAGGATTTTATCACGCACAACCCAATGTGCCCCACCCCCAACCCCCACAAAAAAGGAAAAAATAAAAAAAATAAATAAAGAAAAGGAGTATGGTAGCGTTGACTTTAATGATATCTAGTTGTCCAGTGGTCACTCAGTGTGAGATGAATTAATTATATGCACCGGTGAATAGATCTAAACCCATCAATCTAGATGTTCTTAATTTTTATGAAGTACAAAGTTCTTTTCTATTACCTTGGATGTGGCATGGAGCTTCTGATCTTTATTTGCAAAGATTTAGATGGCTCTCCCATGAAGACATTTCTAATGTTCTGGGAAATTAACATTAAGTGCATGGGATTTAAAATCTGTAACTACGATCTATAGGTAATATTATAGCTGAAAGTGAAAAACTAAAAGTGTTGATTTACGGTCTGTTGGTTTTAAGGTTCTTGTTGGGCTTTGAGTGCTTAAAAGAGGATTGGTAGCTCATTTAGTATTGGGACTCAGGTCCAATACCAATCTGCCTTAGAATTGCTAAAAAGTTATAATATCTCCTCTATGTTCCTTTATGTTTGTTCTTCTTCCATCTGTTCCTATCAAGTGCTACCACAATTGATATGTTATTAATTGGCTTGACTTAACCTTTTTACTATAATACGCGTTCTAATTTATATTTGGTTCTTTATTCATGATATTCACTTAGCTGGTTTGTTCTTTATTATCTCTCTTTTGTTTATTCATTCTACTACATTATTGAATACTATCTTGTTCTATAAATGTCCTAAGAGTGATCGTAGTGATTCATACTCAACTGTAGATTGTCGGAAAAAGCTTTGTGGATACTTGGATGGTCTCTATAATGTATACCGTACAGCAGTTAATGGTGAAGGTAGTATGAAAGTGTCTGCCGAGGACTCATTACATCTAGTTGAAGCCTTAAGGTATATTTGTTGCTCCTGGACTTCAAAAATAAGGGAAAACATGATGGATTAAATTCTGTGTAAATAACTTGGTTAATTTCTTTTAAATTGATTTTTGCAGCATGGTTATTACAGAACTTCCTCAAGATGACGCTAAGAAGGCCTTGGAGATGTTGTGCTTGCCAGTTGTTAGTCCTTTACAGGTTAGTTCCGCTTCTATTTAATTCACTGAGTTTTGTTTTGCTTCTTGAGGATTCTATCAATTTTATGATATGTCAATCAGGATATTATCAATCAAGGACCAGAGATATTGCAGAAGAAACATGCTCGCGATTTAACTGTTCATATCGATCGATTTGCTTATATCTTTAGGTATGGTGACCATCTTTTCAGTCCTGTATTCTGTTAGTTTTAATAAATTGAAATGTTCTCAACATGTGATTGCTCCCAATTCTAGGTATGTAAATCATCCTGAAGCAGTTGCAGATGCAATACAAAGGCTATGGCCCATATTTAAAGCCATATTTGATGTGTGAGTGTTTTTAACCTACTGCTGATTAGGAATTCTTCTATAAATATCCTTTTACGTTTCTTCATTCAATCATTCTCATCTAATCTATGTTGAACATGTCTCTGGTGCAGTCGTGCTTGGGATATGCGAACAATGGAGTCTGTTTGCCGAGCATGCAAATATGCTGTAAGTTAATCAATGTTGTTAGACATTTAATATGCAAATGACGGTTTTTGCTATATTTACTTGGTTAACTATAGAATTTAGTCTTGAGAATTCATCTTACATGGGTTTAATTTGGAAATTTGATAGTCAAGTCAAACATTTTTCTGGATATGGATGCTATGTATCCATCCATCCATTGGGTTAAAGATCCTGTAACTGCCTTTTGTTTTTCTATTGAATCTTGGTTTTCTCTGTTGTGGTACAACATACTTATTTTATATCATTACTCCGTCATTGGGTGTTTTCTAGTCTCTTTGCATCCCTTTATTATGATACCTGTGATGTGTAGCTTGTTACATGCTTTGTAATTATGCAGATTGGATGTTGAGATCATCTAATATTTCTGCTTCAAAAACCTACTAAATGCATTTTTAATGTGTTCTTTCACTGATTTCTATGTAGTGTTTTGTATCAACACTAATTCTCCAGCACTGTAGTTAAAATAGTGATTTTCTAAGTAAAGGAATGTACATTGTTGGTGCTCTGTGAGGTGATAACTGTGCATTCTTAGTTTCGTTGTGTCTTATCTCTGTTTTATATTGTCCCTTTTTTTAAATTTTTTTCAATCTGGTTCTAGTTCATCTTCTGCTCCTGATAGTGTTTCTCAGGTGGAAGAAATGAAGAAAGAAAATTGGGTTATTCTGATTGTGCCAAATCATAAAATGTGATTTAAAAAAAGACATTTTTTGGTTGAAATGAAGACTTTTTTTAGTATAACAATTTAGTCATGGTACCGAGTCATGGTGAAATTTAGAGACCGTAAAATTTGCGGTCTTTAAGCAAGATTGTCTAGGTGTAATGGTTCGATTATTATTATTATTATTAATCTTTAGGTTTAGAAGCCAAAGTAACACCTAAAGATTTAATGGAATTTTTTAGATTTTCAATTTGGAACTGGTCACACGAGTTATTGGCTATACAATATTTATGGAATTTTTGGGTGCAGCTGCACCAACTTCATGTTTTGCACCAAGTACTCCCACAACTAAGCGATCATGATGATTTATTGTTTCCATTAGGTAAGAACTTCCAAAAGGTTTATGGGCATCACCATAGGAGCCATGCTAGAGGAGATTCAAGCCCTATATCAACAACACCAACAGCCATGCTTCCTCTATCTCTCTAGTGAAGTTATAAAGGTATGTCTTTCGATCTTAAATATTAATAATGAATATGCTTATATTTTTTTATTGTTAACTTGAAGTGATGCTTTGGTTTGCAGATATTTGGTTCAGATCCATCTTGTGCAAGCTACTTACACAATTTGATAGAAGCACTCTTCAAGCGCACAGTATGCCTTCTCACCAGTATTGAGGTATGTTTTCATTGTGATCTGTATTTTCTTCTCTTCTTTAGAGTGCCTATATTCTAATGCTTCTTGATTATCTATTTTCCAGGAGTTCACTTCTAGACCGGACGTAGCAGATGATTGTTTTTTGTTGGCTTCGAGGTGCATTCGCTATTGTCCTCAACTATTTATCCCATCTTCTATATTTCCATCATTAGTAGATTGCGCTATGATTGGAATTACAGTACAGCACAGGTCTAGCCTCTCTCTCTCTCAGTTTCTCTCTCTGAGTCTTTCTGTCAATGTGTGGTTATATTTATATATACACTGAGAGTTGTACATGTATATATTGTGGATACAGATTGTAACACGTATCTGTTGATACAAGGGTTAGGATGCCCCACCAATCAAAGATTATCTTATGAAGGGTTTTCTTTTATTTTTATTTTGTTTTTCTTCTCTGTGTTTTGCTTTGGCTTTTCATCAATCTTTTGATTCTTCTTAACCCTGCATACAGAACTTTCATTCTTGTCTATTGATTGTCATACTATATATTTGATCTTCGTGATTAATTTTTTTCTTCTTTTTTTTGGTTTGCAGAGAAGCGTCAAATTCCATCTTGACCTTCTTATCTGACATCTTTGATCTTTCAAAGTCCATCAAGCGAGAGGAATTCATATCTATGAGGGACATTGTCATTATTCCTCGAGGTGCCAGAATTACCAAAATTCTGATTGCCTCATTAACAGGAGCACTTCCAAGTTCTCGATTAGAGACGGTAGGCCCTAGTTTCTGTTAAATTCTTAAGATGTTGGCATATGCGTGATTGTGTGTCGAATTTCAATCACATTGTCTCCAATTTGTACAAGTTTGAATTTTTTGGAACCTTCTCTTACCCCAGGTAACATATGCATTACTATCCCTGACCCGAGCATATCGAGTGCAAGCATTGGAATGGGCAAAGGAGAGTGTTTCAATGATCCCATTGACGGCTGTTGCAGAAGTAGAACGGTCAAGATTCTTACAAGCAATGTCAGATGCAGCATCTGGGGCTGATGTCAATGCCCTAATGGTTCCAGTTGAAGAGCTGTCTGATGTCTGTCGTCGTAATCGAACGGTTCAAGAGATTGTCCAAGGAGCTTTGAATCCGCGTGAATTGAATACGGTTACTGTATCATAATAATAGTGGAAAGCAACAAATTTGGGGCTGTTTTGCTTAGGCCCTGCCGTCAGTGAGTTATATGAGCTACTTGATTGTTGATTAATTATATTCATTCATCATCATCATTGTGTATCGGTTATCATTCTCCAGTTTTTTTAAAAGGAGAATCATGGTGTTTTTATCGGTTTGGGAGAGAATGGGTGATTGTTGTATCTTCATCGACTGAGTCGTTTCAATTGCATTGGCTTCAATTCTTTTAGGGTAAAATTTCCGGTATAGAGTTGTAATTTTTGTTTGTAAGGGAAAGGTGTTATTTTATTCAGTGTGGTTTACAGGTTTAATGTTGTTTTATTTTCAAGGTTTATGGATGTGTCGTGAATTATATTTATTTCGGTTTTTGACAATTATAATTGTATATTGACGTATTAAAATTATAGAAATATGCGCGATCTTTTTGTTTTTTGAAGTAGTTTTTACCAAATTTTATTGCCTCGTGACTTTTTAAGTAAAAATCAGAATTTGAATCCTCTCCTCACCTCAATTGTACCCGCTTCAATTGAGGTGAGTAGATCCTTTTACTCCCTTTATTATATATATATATATATATGACTAAGCAAACAAATTTGAGGCCAAATAAGCATTTTCATAATTTAATGCAACTCTCAGTTAAAGTGATTGATTTATATAGCCTTTCAAGCTCAATAGTCTACGAGGCTCAAGAACTCTTTCGAATCTTATGTTTGTGTTTGGGTTGAAATATTTAATAAAACAAAAAGTGTAGTGTTATTGATATATTATTCTTTGGATCCAACCATTTTCTTTTAAATTTAATTCAAACTATTTTGTTTTTCAATTTATATATTATTCTAAAATAAATGCAACGAGAGTACATATACCAATAATTTTTCACGTGTAAAACTCATGAAGTCATCTATATCCCTATTTGTATGATATTCTGCATAACTAAAATTATTAAAATATATATATAAATATATTGTTCTAGTTATTAGTCTTTGCACATGCCAAAATTCAGAGTAAAAATAAAAGAATTAATTCATTAATCAACTAGCTATTACAATAATAAACTACAAATAAATCTTACATAGACATTAATTATGGTAAAATATATTGTTAAACTGAATTTTTATAATTTTTTTGATTAGTTAGCAAACAAACAAACAAACAAACAAAAAAGTTCAAAATTGTATGAATTCTAGCTAGTTGGTTATAAGGTCATACTTTATGAAACAAATATATCAACTACTAAGCTCATCAATACAAGCAAAATTTATATTGTCATCATCAATAGGAAACTAAACATCTGGCTGAGAATTCGGATTTCAGAGGTTTAACACCTTTAACTAACTGCTTACGGTTTTTAACAGAGAAGACAATTTACTTGTAAATGTTGAGAGAATGAAATATAAACATGACAAAAAGAGAAAAAAAGAGGAAAAATAAAAATAAAAAGCAAGTCCAACCAGAAAAAAAATACTTATCTAACTTTGGTTCTTCCTTGACCCGATCTGCAGACGGTATTAACTTCTGATTCTGAGTGGTAATCTTCTTCTTCTGATTCTGAGTGGCAATCTTCTTCTTCTGATTCTGAGTAGCAATCTTCTTCTTCTGATTCTGAGTTGCAATCTTCTTCTTCTGATTCTGAGTGACAATGTTCTTCTTCCTCCTTTCCGATAACATCATGAGTTCATGATTGTGGCAATCTTCTTCTTCTGATTCTGAGTGGCAATCTTCTTCTTCCTCCTTTCCAATAACATCATGACTGTGGCAATCTTCTTCCTCACATTCGGAGTATACTAGATTAATCCCACACTTTTTCACCTTACAACAAGAGTCTGATTTTGAGTGGCAATCTTCTTCTTCTTCCTCCTTTGAAGTTGAGAATCGAAAGCGAGCCTTCTGCCAGCTGAATGAGTTATCAGTATTAAATCTACCATCTGTCATTTTGAAACACCCGCCATCTGACTTGAGATCTACAAAAACTGTTTCTGGTATGATCGATTCAATAAACACATGATCTGACATGGGATGTTGAATAACTGTCTTTGGAAAACGTAAAATTATATCCTGCCCGTCACAATTAGGATCTTTGATTTTACATTCGCATTCAACATATGAGTGACCAATGTGATTGTTGGACTCGCATGAAGCTACGATGCACATAACAAAACCCACGAACTTGTCACTATACCAATGTGGTGGCAAGTCGATTTTTATAGAAGATCTCTGATTTTGATTAATAAACCACTCTGGAATTTCACTTCCGGGGAAACAGAAGCTATCCCTGCCTTTCTGTATGGTGTAAATTATTATTAATTAGCATTATGTAGACAAATATATATATATATATATATATATAGTCAGATAGAGAGAGAGTGAGAGAGTACTACCTCATCTGACCATACATTGGTTTTCTGATATTTGATCATAGCCGGCCACCGATATTCTGAGTCCTTAAGTTGAGTCTTTAACCGAGCATCTGCCTGAATATTTACGCGTGCGCTCTCATCCAATTTAAAGCAATTATAATAATAATAATAATAACATATGGAACTTGCTGGGACTCCATTTGTATCCGGTAATGTTTCCAATGAAGTACAGTTACTTGCAACTAAAACGTTTAGACGCGATGGCCGAAAATCTTGCAAACTTCGAAGTCTCTGGCAATGGCTTATGTCAAGCTTTGTTAGACTAGTAAAAAGTTCAAGGCTTAGGCTTTCAAACTCATTCCCCCTTAGAAGTAAATAGTCTAATGAGGATAAGCGACTAAGAGCAGTCGGCAATACTTCCATGTTGCATTCACTTAGATTCAGATCTCTCAAAGAACATAAACCTGATGGTGACGATAATAACACATTCTCTAGTTTTTTTTCAACTCCAGGACAGCCAGCGAGATCAAGCCCTGAAAGATTAAACTTGCTGTTTGGAAGGCTCTCTAAGTTTAAGTTTTTGCAGTATCTCAAAGACAACTCATGAATCTTAGATGAGGGTAGCATTCCTTCATTCTTCAAGACTTTTACAAAATTTTCCAGTTTTGAGCATCCTGAAAGATCAAGCCTACCCCTGAATAACTTTAACTGAAAAATGAAGCTTGAAACTTTTTTCAGGCTTTTGCAGTGCTTAAGAGTCAAGTATTCAAGGTTAGTAAGACGTTCAACAGAAGATGGAACTTCTTCTATTCCAGTCTCACTCAAATCCAAATAAATTATCTTCCCTGAAATCTCTGGGAACTCAGTGATATTTGAGCAGCCACTGAGATAGAGTCTCTTTAGGGAAGTCAAATGACGCATGCTTGGAAGATTCCCGAGCATTGTATTAGATCTCATGTTCAATTCAACAATTTTGGTGAGAGATTTGATGGCTGAATAAGGAACCTCTTCTATTCTAGTCCCAGTCAAATGCAAATGGGTTATCGCCGCTGAAACATCTGGGAACTCAGTGATATTTGAGCAGCCACTAAGAAAAAGATACTCCAGGGAAGTCAAATGACACATGCTTGGAAGATTCCTGAGCCTTGTATTAGAGTGCATGGTCAATGAGACAATTTTGCTGAGAGATTTGATGGCTGAACAAGGAACCTCTCCTATTGCAGTCCCACTCAAATGCAAACTGGTTATCGCCTCTGAAACATCTGGGAACTCGGTGATATTTGAGCAGCCATTGAGATCAAGTCTCTCTAGGGAAGTCAAATGACGCATGCTTGAAAGATTCCTGAGCCTTGTATTAGATCCCATGTCCAATGAGACAATTTTGCTGAGAGATTTGATGGCTGAACAAGGAACCTCTTTTATTGCAGTCCCACTCAAAAACAAACTGGTTATCGCCCCTGAAACATATGGGAACTCGGTGATATTTGAGCAGCCATTGAGATCAAGTCTCTCCAGGGAAGTCAAATGACGCATGCTTGGAAGATTCCTGAGCCTCGTATTATATCCCATGTCCAATTCGACAATTTTGCTGAGACATTTGATGGCTGAATAAGGAACTTCTTCTATTGCAGTCTCACTCAAACATAACCGTGTCAATGTTACATAGGACGAAATCTTTGGAAACTTGGTAAGAGCAGAGCACCAACCAAGTTGCATACTCTCAAGATTTGTTGCTTGATAGAGGTCCGGGACTTCAGTTAATTGTCTGCATTCACGGAGGTCAATTCGTCTCAACTTCTTCCCTAAAAACTGAGATGCAAAAAGAAATCCCTTGAAAGAGTTAAAATAAGTTTAATTTTCAAATATATCGAAAATAAAGAATCTTATATATATAATTGTTTGAGGGAAATTAAAAAGCCTAAAATCACTTTCTCAAACCCACTCTCTCTTTATATAATTACATGTGTACACATTCTAATTTTTTAACATTTAAATTTGAAGCTATACAAATGCATTGTTTTTTAATGTTATTTACCATTCAAACCAACTAACATTTCCCCAAATTACCCTTTTTCTTCTTCAATAAATAAAACTCATAATTAAATGCTTAAAAAAACCAGAATTAATAACTTTAACATTATATAAATATTGTAATATTAAAAAAAAAAAAACAATATATAAATAAATAAATGTATATATAGTATGCAATTAAACTGCATATTATACTAATTAAATTGTATATTATAATTGCAGATTAATTTGTCTTCTAATCGCTGTAATTTTATTTTATTTTATTAAATATTAATTAAACTGTTTATTTTATATGTAGGATAAAATAGTTGTTTTAGAATGGTTTAAAAAAAAAAAAACTCTCTTTTTAGCCTCTTTTTATGGTTTTGAAAGTACTGTTAATTTATATAAATATATATATATATATATATATTAATTTTAGATATTTTTAAACATATTAATTCTGGTTTTATATAGGACTAATTGCACAAACGCCCCTGATTTTAGACATAATTGTATGTATATGGAGTTTTTACCTTTAATTGCACAAATATCCTCTGTAATTAGTTGACTTGGTTAAATCTAACCATTGGCCACAATTTTAACCATAAAATGACTAAAGTACCCATAGTTACCTATTTTATTATTAATTATATATATACTTTTTTTTTTTTGACAATTTATATATATATACTTAAAATAATAATTATATACAATACTTAATTTTTTTATTTAATAATTTTTATAATCCATTTTTAATCCATTTTTTAAAATAAATTAATTAAGTATTATATATAATTATTATTTTTAAGTATATATAAAATTATTTTTTTAAGTAAATATATAATTATTTTTTATATGTATAATTATTTTTTTTAAGTATATATATAAATTGTCAAAAAAAAAGTATATATATAATTAATTATAAAATAGATAACCAGAGGCATTTTAATCATTTTTTGGTTAAAATTGTGGTCAATGGTTAGATTTAACGAAGTCAACTAATTACAGGGGATGTTTGTGCAATTATGGGTAAATATTTCATGTACATACAATTATACCTAAATTTCAGGGGACATTTGTGCAATTAGTCCTTTTATATATTATAGAAGAAAAATGGCAATTTAGGAACGTAGATTTGAATTGTAAGTAACTTTAAAAAAGAAAACAGTGCATTTATATGGTTCCAAATTTGATGTCAAAAAAGTAGGTGTACACATATTATCATATATATATATATATATATATATGAAGAGAGAGTGGGTTGAGAAAATAGATTGAGAGAATGATTCTAGCATCCCTCATAATTGTTAGAGGTACCTTGGTATCCTTCCAAAGGTGTTGAAGTTTGCTGTAAGGCATTTCAAGATCAACAAGGTGCTCTGGTTTCAATGGTAAATACTTCAAAGGATATCCGGGCCAAGATACATGTCTAAGCTCATCTGGAAGTGATTCAAGTTCTTCACATATAATTTTCACCTTATTCATTTCTTTGAGCCATTTATTATACCTCCCATCATCTGAGGCTGTGCGCCAATCATACCTCCAATCATCTGAGGTAGAGAAATAGAATTTCAAGAGTTTAAGCTTAGGCATCCTCGTGAAGGCATCAGGACTTATGTATAGCTCACTTATTTGAGACAAGTCTAGGGATATGCTTTCAACTGCTTCAGTCCCCTGCCAACAAACTAAACATTAATGTATATAAAAAGAAATCAAAGCTAATGAATGTCATACACTCATACCTTCCTAATATATTTTGTATTCCAAATTCTATATTAAGAAATTCTTTAGTGTGGGAAATCGAAAATAATTTATGAGCAATAAGTTTGATCATCTTTTTCATAGACATGACAGGTTTTGTGATATGATAAATAACAACCAAAACCTTTAATAAGAACAACCAAAACTTTCTGCACATTATCTATCTACCATTATATATATATATATATATAATCATGCATAATAAAAATATTTATTGCTTTCGGATATTACCTTATTTTGTTTAAATAAATCACAAATATCTTGAGGATCCCATAATCTACTGCGTTTACCGGGCTCATTGACGGATTCTTGAAAGACAACATCATGACCCATTTGTTGTATCAAATCATGCATCGATAACCTATTATCATATGTAATTGTTAATAGACACTTGTCAACAAGACCACTTATGGAGAATTCACAACCATTGAATTTACAACCATTTAGTACAGTTGTTACACGACCTCTCTCCTCCCCCTTGAAAAAACATGCAATAAAAAGAAATATTTCCTGCCCTTGAAAATCCAACATATCATAACTTATTCTCAACACTCTTAGAATATTCGAATGTGAACATTTTTTGAGTTTATCCAATAAACTTTTCCACTCTTCCATGCTCTTACCAAGAAGTGAGCAACCCAAAACTTTAAGTGCTAATGGATTGCCTTTAGCATAATGTACGACTTTCTTTGACATCTCCATATAATCTTCACGAGAATGGCTTGGCTTAAAGGCATTTAGACTAAAGAGTTGAAGAGCTTCAACGTCATTTAATCCTTTTACCTCATATAATTTGAATTCATCAACACCATTATTAAGCACTTGTCTATCTCTAGAAGTTACAATGATTTTACTTCCAGGACCAAACCAACTTCGATCTCCCACCAAATCTTTCAAGTGAATTGAATCATCAACATTATCGATAACAATAAGAATCTTCATGCTACGAAGTCTACTAATCGTAAAATCATTCGGATAATGATTTCCTTTCCCAAGTATTCCAGAAAGAAGCTTCTCTTGTAAATGGTTCGGTCCATTTGTAGCATCATTCCTAACATTCTCGAGAGAGCAAACAGCTTCGAATTGATTGGCAATTCGTTTGCGTACAGCTGATGCAATTGTTGTCTTACCTATACCACCCATCCCCCATATTCCGATAATGCAAATATCTGTACTTTCCAAGCATAATAAAGATTCAACTGTTTCTACACGTGATCTTATTCCAACCCAGCCAGGATCCAAATAATCTCCTGATGATATACGATTCAATTTAGCCAATGCATCTTTGACAATTTTTTCAATAAATTCAGTCTCGAGCCTGTCAATCAAGAATAAAATCTTCAACAAAGTAATGTAAATATTCTCATAAAGAAACAAACTAACAATTTGCTAATAAACAATACATATTATATAGTCCAACCACAAAGCCTTAACTATATTTCAATATTATGTAAAAAGAAATAACTTTATTTCAAGAAATTCCTTTTCCATAAAAAAAAAAACAAAAAAAAAAAAAAAAAAAACTGCATTTCAAGAAAGGGGAATGCTATCTACCTTTCTCATTTGCCTTTTCCATTTATTGCTTACAACATATATATTTTTTCATTTAATGAAAAACTCTCACTTTTTACTGTAAAACTTGTTAACATTTTTACCCATAATGTCTGCTTCTATCATTTCATTAATAAGGGGTGAAGACGTAAACAAATTTTGCAGCAAAAAGTGTGAGCTTTTTATTAAATGAAAAAAATGTATACGTGTCGATCAATGAGTGGTAAAGTTAAATGGGAAAGACAAATGAGAAAAGTAGATAGAATTCCCCTTCAAGAAATTGAAAACCAAAATACATGCTCTTGAACTCAAATTATAATATTAAAGCATGCATAGTTTAATTAATACTCTTAAATTAAAAAAATTCAATACGATCAACTGTCTTTTTATAAATTTGTACTAGAAATGAAAAAATAAAATTAAAGATATGGGAACAATTAATGCAGTTAAGAGATCAACTATATTATTATTAAAAAAAAAAAAAAAATAGAGATCAAATATATACAAAGGGAGAAAAATATAAAAAAGAGAGAAAAAGAAATAAGTTACTGCTCATCAACTATATTATTATTAAAAAAAAAAAAAAAAAATAGAGATCAAATATATACTAAGGGAGAAAAATATAAAAAAGAGAGAAAAAGAAATAAGTTACTGCTCATCAACCGGCTTTAAATCCCAGCCAGATAGTTCAGCTACTTTTTTCAAAGCATCCCTCCATTTTTGAGCCTTGTCTTTCGTGTCCTTGAATCGTTCTTCATGTTTAGCAAATGCTTTTCCATAAGTCCCATTTTGTTTCCTTATATCAGAGGGGTTTACATGGTAGAATATTGGTAAAATGATCTGTCCCCTTGTTTGAGTTGTTTCATAGCACTCGAGAATCTCCAAAAGTTCATTCAAACACCATGAAGAAGAAGCATAGTTTTGAGAGAAAATGATGATCCAAATACTTGAACTTCGAATTGCAGTTGAGAGTGATGAAGAAATCTCATCTCCCTTTTCAACTTCACGGTTGTCCATGAAAGTTACGATGCCACTGCGAATCAAGGCATCATTGAGATGACTAGTAAAGTTTTTGCGAGTGTCCTCACCTCTAAAGCTGAGAAAAACATCATACTTACGAGGGTTGGAACCAGAAATTGAAGAAGAAGAAGAAGAAGAAGAAGAAGAAGAAGAAGAGACATTATATTTAGGAGGGTTGGAACCAGAAATCGAAGAAGAAGAAGAAGAAGCCATATTAGGATTACAAATTAACTTGAAGAAGGAAAGACAAGAAAAGTTAGAAGAAGAAGAAGAAGAAGAAGAAACAACATTAGGATTACAAATTAACTTGAAGAAAGAAAGACAAGAAAATTAATTTATCTTTCACATTCCACAAGGTAATTCGATCTATGTTCTTGGAAATTTTACAAAACGCGCTAGATGGAAGTTTCTTTGAAATTACTTGAGCTAGTTTATTGTGGATTGATTGACTGCTTTATTGTGGACAGATCAAAGTAAATTGTTTTGTCGTGACATTAAGCTAGATGGAAGTTTCTTTCTTTCTTTTTTTTTTGAATGTGCTAGATGGAAGTTTCTGGAGGCACGGATAAGCGAAGAAAAAAATTTGTGTTGACTCCTGTTTGTTTCTGCAGAGTGCAGCCTGAAAGAAGAAAAAAATAAAAATAAAAAAGAAGCAAATTTTAATAATGTTTTTATTGGAGAAAATGATTGTTAAACAAAAAGTGCAGTGTGTTGTTTTCAGTTTACTGACATCCCCCACTACTTCTATGAAATGACAACGTTTCAAATAATCCAAACTACAAGCTCAATAACCCTTCAATGAATTAAAAAAAAAAAACCAATTTAATTTACAAAAATTCAATTTTCATATAATTAATCGCTATATAAGGTTTATTTGCTTGTTTATATAACCTAAATCTCATAATAATTCATGCTATAATAAAATTAAAATAAAATAATGTTGTAGATATTCATTCTCCAATAGAATTTTTGAAGGGAAAAATCCATTTTTCATAATAAAAAACTGGTGGGCCTTATAAATTGCAATTCAACCCAACCAAACCCAATTTTGGTTGATAAAAAACAAAAAATAATAATAACAATTTTCATTAAAAAATAAAACATTTAAAATATTATCTTTAGAGCAGGTAAGAATCGTGCATTCGATGTTATTTTCAACGATTGCGAGTTGAAGAAAGAGCCACGACAAAAAGGCATGTTATTGATAAGAATTTGAATTACAAAACGTACTTAATTTAGTTTTTTTTTTTATTAAGTTAATATATATGGTTTGACTAATTAAATACTATATTATATTAAAGGGAATTAAATTAATCACCTTTCCATATGAATTTGGGAATGTTATCTACCTTTTCCATTTGTCTTTTCCATTTACATTTCCAACCTATTACTTGACACATGTATATATTTTTTTATTTAATAAAAAGCTCTCGCTTTTTGCAACAAAACTTGTTTACGTATTTACCCATTATTAATGAAATGATAGAAGCAGTTATCAGGGGTAAATACGTAAAAAAACTTTGTTGTAAAAAGTGAGAACTTTTTATTAAGAACATTACTTGGGTATAGACCGGTCAATAGCCAAAGTGCTGACCACACCACTCAGGTGTTGTCACGTGGTTGGCTTTTTTCTTAGAATGCAAGAAGATAAATGTAAAAAGTGAAAGGAAAAAAGCCACGTGACAACACCTAAGTGGTGTGGTCAACACCCAAAGCAATTTCTTTTTATTAAATAAAAAAGTAAATAAGTGTCAAGTAATAAGTAAGAAAGATAGACCTCATTCCCCTATGAATTTTAAGTTTTTCATTATTAATAATAATTAATTTATTGATCATCTTGATCACCACGTACAACTCATTCAAATTTCAATATCGGATTAATAGAGTCAACAATGGATGGCTAGGAGCCTAGGATATTTCCATCAATATGATAGATCTCGGTCGGCTACCGAGAATATTAAACGATCACATTCACATACTTAATTTTTTGATTTTTAGTTGTTTAATTAATCTTAAGTCGTTAACCATGTTTAATGGTCATGTCATTCGTGTTGGTCGCTGTTTCACGAGAGTAACTTTACTAACCCCCTTCACTAGAGGTAACCATTACATGTGTCCTAAACTATGAGTTAACCATTATCTCCCACCTTAAGTATTGACATGTGTTCCAAACTTAACCAAAGTCCAAAGTTAATTTAAAGTTTGGGACACGTGTCAACACTTGAGGTGGAGGTAATGGTTACCTCTAGTTAAGATGGGTGAGTAAAGTTGCATTCCTGTTTCATAGCAGTTGTTTATTCTTGGGAATTGAGATGAATTAAATAAAATAAAATTATGGACAACATTTGAATACTGACTGGTCAGTACCTTAGGTATTGACCCCTCTAATAGGGTTTTACCATGTAGTCCATTTATGAAAAATACAAGGAGAAAAATTTAAGAAGTTAAGAGAAAAAAGTCATGTGACAACACCCCATTAGAGGGGTCAGTACCTGGAGCTAGTCAGTACCCAAGTAATCTCCTTAAATTATTAACATCTAATTACGGATACAGTGACGTGTTAGATAATGTCGTAATGGCCAGCTTGTTTCCTTAACATTTAAGTTTAACATATAGTTGTTACTTGTTAACTAGTCAAGAGTAGAGATGCACGTTTGGGGAATGGGGATGGAGATAGATATAGGTCCCCCCTATCTCCATCCTCACTTCCTAGACCCTCCCCCTCCCCCCCCATTTTTCCATTTGGGAAAAATGGGGATGGAGAATTTTGGAGGGACCTATATCCATCATCATCCACAATTCTCCATTTTTCCCGTTTTTTCATTTCCCTCGTTCCCTCATTTCTCTATTTGACTAAAATTTACAAATTAAACTAAAAAAATAAACATTCCATTACAAATACAAAATAAAATTCATTAATGCATTTTATATAAAATGTGTATATATACTTAGGGAGTTAGGGTTTTCAGAGAATAAAAAATATATATATATGTTTGAGGAAAATTGGGAAATGGGGATGGGAATGGGGGGATTCCCCCCATTCCCCCCATCCCCATTTCAATATAATTGTGGGAAAAATAGGGAAAAGGGGATGGGGAGGGGTCCGCATCAACATTTGAGGATTGTTTTCAGGGATTGCTAAATTTGATGATCGTATAGTTTACAATGGTACACTTGTAATGGTACCACAATAGTATATTAATTTTTTTTTTTGGTTAAAAAAATAAAAAAATAATAAAAAACAAGAGAATGTATATGATATGAGTATTGATCCATTCGTAATGAAGAGACGAATTTTATCTGATTGAAATTTTTGGTGTTGAAACGATGATGAAATAAATAGATGATTAGATAAAAAAAGAGGAAAAAAAAAAAGCAAAAGAAGAGAGAGAAAGAATAAAATTACAATAGTTAATTTGGATTAAGTTTGTATTCGATGATTGAAAGTCAATCTTCAAATTTGATTATTGAAGAGGCAATTTGATTATTGATAACTGCTATTGCTAAATTTTGGTGACTCCGTTGGACAGTGTTTTTTGGATAAATAATCTAATTTTGATTATTCTCTTACTTTTGAGGATATCATTGGAGATGCTTTAATACGTAATCCTGCACGAATTTTTGTGCAATTGAATAAACCAATAGAACTCTATTATATTTCATATATTATCTCTCTAGTGGATAGGTGTTAAATTATATCCATTCTCTTAAATGCCACTGTATAGCCCAAATTATTTGTCCAAAATAATACACAAATAATATGGTAAATAAATTGTAACCAAAATATAATCTCATAATAATATGGTGATTACAACTCCTATTCTACATCATTTGAGCATAATTTCAACGCCGGTTAAGGGTATTTATATGTAATTATAGTAAAACTAATATTTGATAATTGCAGTTTGTCTACTGCTCATTATTATGATACAAGTTATGCGAAAGGGATTAATTATACATGAGTCATCAAAGTTCTGAGCTGCAATGTTCTTCTTCCTCCTTTGTGGCAACATCATGACTGTTTAATCTGACTGAGAGATGACTAAGACCTTGTTTGATTTTTCAACTTAAGACTTAATGACACTTAATGCACTTAATTCAGTTGTTTTGTTTGATTTTTTAAGTGATAAAATCACTTAAAGTACCTCTAAAATCACTTGTTTATAAAAGTGAAAGTTTTCAACTTTCACTTAACAAAAAACCACTTGATTTTAAAACAATTTTTTACTTTCAAAAATATCCTCACTAATATAACTTATTTCTAATTTTATCTTCCGTCTAAAACCCAACCGTATTAATATATTTTTTTTTCTTAGAGGAAATAGGGGTATATAACACATTTAAATTTTGACTTGTAAAACTATCACACTTTAATAACTCTTATTTTTATAGCACAAAAAATGGAATTTGGACAAAAATACCCCCATCTTTTTTTCTTTTCTCTTGTGTGTCCTTCACCTTCTTCTTCCTCCTTCCCAAACCTCCATTGATGGATCTTCAAGGGAGGTGTCACCGCTGACCAGTGAGTTGACCGGCAAAACCATTAGGAAAATGTTCGTCGAGTGCCAATTATTGTAACCGAAGTGTTTGTTTTCATTTTCGAGTTGTGTAAAGAAAGAAACGAAGCCGAAGCCGAAGCCAAACCCAAACCCAAACCGAAACTGAAACCGTTGCAAATCTTCATCGTCCGATCTATGACGATCCGTGGCGAATCTGACGAAACCGATGGCGCCAACGAACTCGGCATCATTCGATCTTCCAGATCTAACTATCTCCGAAGTCAACCGGCTCTATCGTCTAATCGTCACTATCACCATTGATGGAGGTCGAACAGAATAAGTCCCGAACAAACTTGAATTAAGTCTCGAAACGTATGAATAAGTCTCGAAAACGCATAAATAAGTTCGAAAACGCAAATAAGTCTCGAATTTTCGAGAAAAAAAAAATAAAAGGAAAAGAGTAAGTGAGGGTATTTTGGTCTCATTACCTATTTTGGCGCTATTAAAACAAGACTTATTAAAGTGGTGCTATTTGCACAGCCCTCCCTCAAAAAGTGCTATTTTATTTTTGAACCCCTTTTTTCTTATCATGTAAAAAGCTCTAGCATTACAAAAACATAGTTGCTTCAAAACCCAAACAATTCCATTGGAATAAAGTTTTGATTTTTTTTTTTAATTATTTATATAAACAACTCTATTGGAATACATTTTTTGAGTGATTTAATATTTACGCATGGTAATTCTATTGAGTCTCCAGTTTTCCACCAACAATATTAATATTACTTCAACAAAATAGGAAAGAAAAAGTAAAAAAAATATTACGTAAGTAGATTTCTCTGTACAAAGTTACATCATAGTAGGATTATTACAACTTCATATCATCGAATGCAATTCAATCGTGTTTACAGTCAATTAATTTCAATGTTTGATAATAACTTTATTTTCATCTGAGCACATCATGTCATCATTACGATAAAAATATATATTATTTCAAGGGAAAATAATATATTGTTCAATAAGATCAATGTACCTCATCTCGTATGTTCCTGGAAAAAAAAAAAAAACTATGATCTTCTTTTCATAATATGGCTAAACAAAAAGTTTTGTTAAATTATACGTATAAATTTGAAATATTATTAATAACTAAATAATTTTGTTTTAGAATTATTAAATTACTTGTTATAGTTGTCCTTAATATATTAAAATATAAATATATATCAAATAATAGTTAGAAGGGTATAAATGTAAAACTATTTATTTTCAGTTATTTATAACTTAAAAAAAAACAAACAACTAATCACTTATATTCAGTTTTCAGTGAAAAAAATCAAACATGTTTTTCAGTTTTCAGTTTTCAGTCACTATTCAGTCTTTAGTAACATTCAGCACTGTTCAATCTTCAGATAAAAAATTAAACGAGGCCTAAGAGTTGTGTCAAATTATAAAAATGCACATTTTTTTTAATATACTTTTTTTTTTTTCAATTTCATTGCCTCGATACTTTTTGGGTAAAAACCAGAATTTGAATCCTCTCATCACCTCAATTGTACTCACTTCAATTGAGGTGACTAGATCCTTTTACTCCTCTTACTATATGACTAAAGCAAATAAGCATTTTCATAATTTGACACAACTCTTAGTCAATGTGATTGATTCATTAAGCCTTCAAGTAATCAATAGTCTCTGATGCTCAAGAACTCTTTATTTTAAAATGCCCTACTACTTCTATGAAATGACACTAATAACCCTTCAATGAAGTAAAAAAAAGCCCAATTTAATTTACAAAAATTCAACCATTTTCTTTTATATACTTTTAATATAATTAATCGCTATATAAGGTTTATTTGTTTGTTTATATAACTTAAATCTCATAATAATTCATGCAATAATAAAATTAAAATAAAATAATGTTGTAGATATTCATTCTCCAATAGAATTTCTGAAAGGAAAAATCCAACAATTTTTCATAATAAAAAAATGGTGGGCCTTATAAATTGCAATTCAATCCAACCAAACCAATTTTTGTAGATAAAAAACAAAACACAAGGTGAAATTACTAAAATGTCATATTTTGGAATGACGATTGAGATTCACGACTCACGAGTATGTAAGAAAATAGAGTAATGCTACTTTATCTAAATTTGGTGTATAAATTAGTATAATCTATTTATTTAAATCATACAAATCTAATAATTTAAATGAATGCATTATAGTGATATCACATCCTTTAACATCAAATTTGGACAGAGTAGTATTATTAAAGAAGATAATGGGTCAAACATGTGCACGTTTCATTTAATGAATTCTGATTCATTTCCTCCATATAATATTTGGAATTGTTGATTGATAGTTTAGTTTGGTATCTACGAGTAAAGTGTACAAAATATTGAGATTAATGAATAGTTTTTCCATGTAGTGTTGTGGTGAGGGATTAGAGTTGCTTTGTGGGATTTAATTAAACAATTCACAGGGAGGATTAGTACAAATGGAAAGTTTGGAAGGTAGATTAGAGAAATTAAATTTTTTCCGGTATGATTGAATTGAGGCATTAAGCAATGCTTAGGAGGGATTAATAAAATTTGATAATTGCAGTTTGTCTACTGCTCATTATGATACAAGTTATGCGAAGGGGATTAATTATACATGAGTCATCATAGTTCTGAACTGCAATGTTCTACTTCCTCCTTTGCGGTGACTCGCTACTTACACGAACAGAGCCTGGCATGATGGATTTAATAAACACGTGATCTGACTTGGGATGTTCAATAACTGTCTTTGGAAAACGGAAAGTTACATCCGATTATTGTGCTGCTGCTGTAAACATGCCCTTAATTCAAGTAATTGTGCTTCAAATAAAGAGTCTAAAGGCCCAGCTTTCAGATTCATCAAAGGTATTGCAATGTCTAGTGTAAGGCCTATTGGAACACCCGGTCCTATGAATGACCAGGAGTCATTGTAGAATATATTTATAGGAATAAAAGATCTCCTGTTGAAGTCGTAGGCCCTTAATTGCAAATACCTCTAAGGATCTCGTGTGATTTTGGATGAATCATATTGTACGTGTTGCTGCTTTAACTAGTTGTATGGAGTGTTATCAATTTCGATCTCAAATATATTGAATTTATTTTTTAATTCAAATTTTCAATTATTTATCACTATTTTTATTACTTCTATACTGATGTTTTATTATAAAATGATTACTGATTTGGCTGAGTCATGATAAGGAATGAATTCGATAATTTGGGGAAATTTTGTCTAACAACGTCGATATAACATTCGGCCATAGCTACATAAATTAGATACGAACATTTCTGTGCACCTGCCCAGCTGAGTTAATTTGAAATTATGTGGAAATTTTATTAAACAAGTTCCATGTTGAATTCCCACATACTATGTAGATACAGATAATTCCTTTTACATTTGTGAGCGCATAGACTGAAATTTGCTTGTAAGCATAAACATGTAAGTATAAACATGTGAAATTTGCAGGCATAAAGAAGTTCCCGAAATTATATTACTTATAGTCATCAAGCACCTTTTTCTTTCCCTATATTTTTCTCATTAATGATGAAAAAGGACAATCTCTTCCTCCATTATTCTAGTGTTTTTCTGTGGTTTGATCCTTCCCAATTTCAAGATGGGGGAAAAAAGTGTTTAATACAATGAATTCTGAGGCTACATCATTAATGGTCAATATCATTTGAATCCTTGGCATTTAGCTTGATTTGAAGTTATCTTGTGTGCATATCAGCAAGATATGATATGAATATGATGCAATACAGGACATCTGGTATTTTATATGTTCTACTGTCAGAAGAAACAGAAATCATTTGTATGGCTGTCCAGAGCTGGCCCAGAGGCGGGGCACCCGCCCAGGGCCAAAGAAAAATCTGGTCAAATAGGTGCCTATTTTTTTTTTTTAATTTTGTGTGTGTTATGTGGTTCAGAGAAAAAAGGTCCAAATATTTGTTATATTTTTAAACCCAAACACCTTAACACTTTCTTTAGATTGAACCCCACGTGACCACAAGTCAACATGTCACATTTTATTTTCAATTATTTGTTTTTATTTTTATCTTTGTCTTATTATTTGTACCACGTTTCTTTTTCATTTTTTTCTACGATTCACAGTTCCACATTTCTTTTTAATGCATGAACACACTCTTTTAATTCCACATTTCTTTTTGATGCATGGACACTCTTTCTCTCTCCCTCCATCTCTCAGCTTCATCTTCTTAATCAATATTTGGTTTTTTAAATGCACAAATACTCTCTATCTCTCCATCTTTCTTCATCATCTTCGTTCATTTTTCGCTCTAGGTTTCGACGAAGAGTTCCAGCAAACCAGATCTACCTCCTTTTTCTCACCTCCAAGCTTCGGGACCAACTATCGATGTTGAACATGGCAGCCTTGGCCTGCAAACAGCAGCCAAAAACTACCGTTTTTTCGACAATTAATCGGTTGATTTTTTTGATTACTAGAATACTAGCTGCATTGTACATATTCAGCTGCACATGAGGCTTATCTTTTACATTTTTGCTCCGGGCCTCAAATAAGTCAGGACCGACTCTGTCCTCTTGTACATTTTTGGTTCCCTCTTAGGATTTCTGTTTGTTCCATGTTGTTATTTTGATATTTATTTTTTCAACAGAAGTTGGATGATTTTTTGCTAGGGGTTCACATGCAGCACATTAGTGCATACTGATTAAATTCCTTGTAATCTGATAGTATTTTCTGTTTACTTTCAATATTTGCTTACAGGATGAAGAAGATGTGAAAGCCATTGCTCGTTTATTTGCTGACATGGGTGATTCATATGTTGAATTGATTGCAAATGGTATACATTATTGCCATATGCTGAAAATCTTAAAAATTGTTGTATGCTTTATGCTTCTTATGTCTCAGATCACTTCCAATTAATTCAAATTTGCTATTGGTTGGATGAGTTAGGTCATTCTACTATCACTTTTTGTTAATAAATTTCTTTCTACAGGTTCAGAAGAATCGATGTTGATAGTGCGTGCATTGTTGGACGTCGCTTCACACCCAGAATATGATATTGCTTCAATGACATTTAACTTTTGGCACAGTCTACAGGTTATCTTGACCAAAAGGTGATTCCTTCACAGCTCTACTAAGATAAATGGTATATTTTTTGTATGAAGGCTCTAATCATAATGACTCTGGTGTTGTAGGGATTCTTATATCTCATTTGGTAATGAAGCATCTGCTGAAGCAGAGAGAAATAGAAGGTTGCAGGTTTTTTGCCCAGCCTATGAGTCTCTTGTATCATTGGTGAGTCTGCTGGTTTAGTTCATTTCGATATTAGTGCTATAATATCAACTATTAAATTTCTCAATATAGTTGCGCATTGGTTGCTGTTTGCATAAAGCTAGATAGATGTTTGATAAGAAACACAAGGTGTTTGTTAAAAGTTCTGAAAGAGAAATGTGTTTGGATACTGAGAAAAGTTCTTGAGAAACTTTCTTATTGAAAGAGAAACTTTTCTCTCAGTTTTCTATTTTCGATTGCATGAATTTTCTGTTACAAGGATTGAATATATATCTACAGATTACCAGGTCACGCCTTTTACATGCTTTGGGAAGATTCTCAACCAATCGTTGCCACATCAGCACAATTAGGTAATAACAGAGTATAACCAACTTCACAGTTAGTTACTAACAGACGTTTAACTAATACACTTAACTAACAGCTAATTAGAAACCTCTGTTATCTTATCAGACAGTAATGAAATATTTTGGTGTAGATTAAATTTCCAATAGTCTTGTGTGTATCTAAGTTAGAATCAAAATAAATGATTTTTTACTATATCCATCAGATTCAACACTGAATCACAACTATGTAAGATTTGTTATTATTACACTAGTCCTGAGTAGGGATGGGAATGGGGGTCCAATGGGGCGGGGGAGGGTCCCCCCACCCCCATTCCTAAAACCTCCCCCACCCTCGCCCCCAAACCCTATTTGGGGGAACAGGGGATGGGGGTGTTTGGGGGGAGGTTCCCCTGCCCCCACCCCCCGTCCCCCATTTTTTCTATTTCCTCCATTTTTAATTCTAAAATTTTTCAATCTGAAATCTGAAATTTAGAATTCAGAATTCGAAATTCGATTGAACCAAACTTTTGTTTTACCCTATCTCAATATCCAATCCAAAAATTAATAAAATATACAATCTAAAATATATAATTGATTTAATTTAATCCAAAATTAATACAAATAACTATAATAATATAGTGTTAGTGTTTATACATAAAAGTCTAAACAAATTTAAAACTTTCGATCAATCCAAAATATAAGTAATAGACTAATAGAGTTAGAGTTTTTTTTTTTTTCTAAGAAAATAAAATAAAATATATATAAATAAATAAATAAAAATATATGGGGGAAATGGGGGATTTAGGGACCCACCCCCTCCCCCATTTAGAAAATGGAGGAATGGGGTGGGGGACCTCCCCTCACCCCCACCCCTACCCCTACCCCCATTTAGGTTTTGGGGGCAAAATTTACCCTCACCCCCACCCCCATTTAGGTTTAGGTTTTCTTGTTTGTTTTACACAAGTTATGGTTTTGCTTCCAAGACTTCCTCAACAACCTCAATTGCTCCAGAGTCTAGACTGGTATTCTGTTTGTGAAATTTTATTATTTTTGGGAAGTGTTATAGCTATTATTTTTGGGATGGTGAAACATCATTTCCTGAGGCAGTCGTTAATTTGAATGGGCAAAGGAGAGTGTTTCAATGATCCCATTGACGGCCGTTGCAGAAGTAGAACGGTCGAGATTCTTACAAGCAATGTCAGATGCAGCATCTGGGGCTGATGTCAATGCCCTGATGGTTCCAGTTGAAGAGCTGTCTGATGTCTGTCGTCGTAATCGAACGGTTCAAGAGATTGTCCAAGGAGCTTTGAATCCGCGTGAATTGAATACGGTTACTGTATCATAATAATAGTGGAAAGCAACAAATTTGGGGCTGTTTTGCTTAGGCCCTGCCGTCAGTGAGTTATATGAGCTACTTGATTGTTGATTAATTATATTCATTCATCATCATCATTGTGTATCGGTTATCATTCTCCAGTTTTTTTAAAAGGAGAATCATGGTGTTTTTATCGGTTTGGGAGAGAATGGGTGATTGTTGTATCTTCATCGACTGAGTCGTTTCAATTGCATTGGCTTCAATTCTTTTAGGGTAAAATTTCCGGTATAGAGTTGTAATTTTTGTTTGTAAGGGAAAGGTGTTATTTTATTCAGTGTGGTTTACAGGTTTAATGTTGTTTTATTTTCATGGTTTATGGATGTTTCGTGAATTAAATTTATTTCGGTTTTTGACAATTATAATTGTATATTGACGTATTAAAATTATAGAAATATTTGCGGTCTTTTTTTTTTTTTGAAGTATTTTTTATCAAATTTTATTGCCTCGTGACTTTTTAAGTAAAAATCAGAATTTGAATCCTCTCCTCACCTCAATTGTACCCGCTTCAATTGAGATGAGTAGATCCTTTTACTCCCTTTACTATATATATGACTAAGCAAACAAATTTGAGGCCAAATAAGCATTTTCATAATTTAATGCAACTCTCAGTTAAAGTGATTGATTTATATAGCCTTTCAAGCTCAATAGTCTACGAGGCTCAAGAACTCTTTCGAATCTTATGTTTGTGTTTGGGTTGAAATATTTAATAAAACAAAAAGTGTAGTGTTATTGATATATTATTCTTTGGATCCAACCATTTTCTTTTAAATTTAATTCAAACTATTTTGTTTTTCAATTTATATATTATTCTAAAATAAATGCAACGAGAGTACATATACCAATAATTTTTCACGTGTAAAACTCATGAAGTCATCTATATCCCTATTTGTATGATATTCTGCATAACTAAAATTATTAAAATATATATATAAATATATTGTTCTAGTTATTCGTCTTTGCACATGCTAAAATTCAGAGTAAAAATAAAAGAATTAATTCATTAATCAATGAGCTATTACATATCTTACAATAATAAATCACAGTAATTATATCTTACAATAATAAACTACAAATAAATCTTACATAGACATTAATTATGGTAAAATATATTTTTAAACTGAATTTTTATAATTATTTGATTAGTTAGCAAATAAACAAACAAAAAAGTTCAAAATTGTATGAATTCAATTAGCTAGTTGGTTATATGATCATACTTTATGAAACAAAATTTCCCAGGCATCTCCATCGTGATAGAAAAGGTAAAACTAACCAACAAACAATATTAAAAAAATGCATGAGTCAACTAATTTGCATGTTCATACATGAATTTCAAATGAATTGATTCTATAAATTGAAAATAGGAAAATCTCACTTCTCAATCTCTAAAGTATTCATGGATCCTCCCAAATCTACCACTACTAAACCTAAAGATTTCTGTGGTTTGATGGGAAGAAAATTAGAGGAGTTACAAGAAGAATGTAAAAAAGTTAGTGAGATATTGGAGGAAACCTTGAAGTTAGCATGGATCTCTCTTAGTCTCGGTATTTATGAGATCCACCATTTCGTGTCGATGCATGATTTGGACATTCTGATTGGCATATTTTGCCTCCTTTGTGTTTGTACGAAGCTCGCTGATTACAACTAATTCGCGTACAACTTCTTTGAATTTTTTTTGTCTGTTCAAAGTTTTTAACAATGTTACGAAATAGTTTAGGTTTAGTGGTAGACATGTTTAATTTGAAGAGTAAACTCGAGTTTCTCCTTTTTAATTTATAGGATGAAACATGCAATTTTTATTAGAGGTTGTTTCATAATTTGTGAGTTGTGACCTTGTAACAAAGTAGTGTGATTTCATAGAATTTTAAACTTTTTTTTTTTTGGTTAACTAATGAAATAATTCTATCAATTCATATTAACAATATATTTTTAATATAATTAATCGCTATATAAGATTTATTTGTTTAGTTTACGTAATCAATTGAATAACAAACTCTACATCTATGTTTAGTGTACTAATCACTCTTATCTCATAATA
Source organism: Acer negundo (assembly GCA_035582765.1). Classification (NCBI taxonomy): domain Eukaryota; kingdom Viridiplantae; phylum Streptophyta; class Magnoliopsida; order Sapindales; family Sapindaceae; genus Acer; species Acer negundo. Next base: position 32,497,131 of record CM069238.1, read on the forward strand.
ATTCATACAATAATAAAATTAAAATAAGATAATGTTATAGATATATTCATCTACCAATAGAATTTCTGAAGAGAAAAATCCTTAAAAACACAATTATAATGCATGTATTAACCCTTTTATCTACTGCGAAAGAAAAGGAGTCTGAAACAAAGAAGATCCACGTGTACTACACAATACGGGTGCGCCTAATTGGCCTGGATTGAAATTATTACAACCCAATTAAACAAAATATAAATTGCAACTCTTAGGAAGGATTGGATTGAGCAATGCAGATGCTCATTCTGATACAAGGTGTACATATATATTTTAGTCATCAATAAAAAATTCTTATCTAAATTTGTCTCTTCCTTGAGGCGATCTGCAGAGGGTATTAACTTCTGATTCTGAGTGGGCAATCTTCTGCTTCTTCTTCTTCCTTTCCGATAACATCATTTGTGTTCCAAGCTTGTTCATCCATTCAAACACGTCTTTTTGGTCGGAGTATACTAGATTAATCCCACACCCTTTCACCTTACAACAAGAACTTGAAGTTGAGAATCGAAAGCGAGCCTTCTGGCAGCTGAATGAGTTCCCAGTATTAAATCTGTCATCTGTCATTTTGATGTTGCGGAAATGGCCAGAAATTCGACAGAAAAGTGCACACAACACACAAACACAGATATTTACGTGGTTTGGCAATTGCCTACGTCCACGGGAGGCAGCAAACTGATATTATTGGAGAAACTATACAAATTACAAAAAACAGAATTTCTCTCAAACTCTCTCAAGAACTCTCTCTGGAAGCACAAATACAGAACTGCTTCTTGCCTTTGCTGCTGATGCTTTTCTTGCCTTGCTGAGGGTCATATTTATAGTGGAAAGATAGAGACAATCCTCTCCCATTTTCAACATAGTGATTGAGGTCATGAATGGGGTAGATGGAAATTGGAAGATGGCAAGTAGAAGGTGGAAGTTAAGAGAGAGCCAATTTTGTCAACATTTGAAACACTCGCCATCTGACTTGCGATCTACAATTACTGAGTGTGGCATGATCGATTTAATTAACACGTGATCTAACTTGGGATGGTCAATAACTGTCTCTGGAAAATTGAAAGTTATATCCTGCCCGTCACAGTCAGGATCTTTGATTTTACATTCGCATTCAAAATACGTGGGGTCAATTGCTGGACTCGCATGAAGCTACGATGCACATAACAAAAACCACGAACTTGTAACTATACCGATGTGGTGGCAAGTCGATTTCTATCGAAGATCTCTGATTTCGATTAATAAACCAATCTGGGATTTCACTTCCGGGGAAACAGAAGATAGCACTGCCTCTCTGTACGATGTAAATTATTATTAATTAGCATTATGTAGACAAATATATATATATATATATATATATTGTCAGATAGAGAGAGAGTGAGAGAGTACTACCTCGTAAAACGATTCCTTGGTTGTCAGATAGTTGACTTCAATAACACTCAAAGGATCTGGGTCCATAATTTTAGTCCTTAACCGAGCATCTGCCTGAATCTTTACGCGTGTGCTCTCATCCAATTTAAAGCAATTATAATAATAATAAAAACATTTTTCTCTTAAGAAGCTTGCATTTATATCCGGTAAAGTTTCCAAGGAAGTGCAGTTACTTGCAAATAAACAATCTAGACGCGGAGAAGCTTGCAAACATTTAAGTCTCTTGCAATAGCTTATGTCAAGGCTTCTTAGACTAGGAACAAGTTCAAGGTTTAGGCTTTCAAACTCATTCCCCCTTAGATTTAACCGGTATAAGGAGGATAAGCGACTAAGAGCACTAGGCAATACTTCCATGTTGCATTCACTTAGAGCCAACCTTTTCAAAGAAAGTAAACCTGATGGTGATGATGATGATGATAACACATTCTCCAGCATCTTTTCAACTCCAGGAGAACCAGAGAGATGAAGATATGAAAGATTTGGTCCATTACACAAGCTGTTTGGAAGGCTCTCTAAGTTTTTGCAGTATCTCATAGACAATTCACTATTCTCAGATAGATGTTCAATGGATGAAGGTAACATTCCTTCATTCTCCAAGACTTCTGGAAAATTTTCCACTTTTGGGCATCCTTGAAGATGAATCTCAAACATTGACTTTAACTGAAAAATGCAATTTGAAACATTTTTCAGTCTTTTGCAGTGATCAAGAGTTAAGTATCTAAGTTTAGTAAGACGTCCAACAGAAGATGGAACTTCTTTTATTCCAGTCTTACTCAAATTCAAACTGAATATCTTTTCTGAAACATCTGGGAACTCAGTGATATTTGAGCAGCCCTTAAGTTGAAGTGTACTCAAGGAAGTCGAATGACGCATGCTTGGAAGATTCCTGAGCCTTGTATTATATCCCATGTCCAGTAAGACAATTTTGTTGAGAGATATGATGTCTGAACAAGGAACCTCTTCTATTGCAGTCCCACTCAAATACAAATGGGTTATCGCCCCTGAAATCTTTGGGAACTCAGTGATATTTGAGCAGCCTCTAAGAGAAAGTGTCTTCAGGGAAGTCAAACAAAGCATGCAAGGAACTTTTTCTATTGTAGTCCCATCCAAACATAACCGTGACAGTTTTACATTGTACGAAATCATAGGAACCTTGGTAAGACTAGAGCACCGACCAAGTTCCATACTCTCAAGATTTTTTGCCCGAGGGAGGTCCGGGACTTCAGTTAATTGTCTGCATTCACGGAGGTCAATTCGACTCAACTTCTTCCCCAAAAACTGAGATGCAAAAAGAAATCCCTTGAAAGAGTTAAAATAAATTTAATAATCAAATATATAGAAAATAAAGAATCTTATATATATAATTGTTAAACGTACCTTAGTATCCTTTCAAAGGTGTTGAAGTTTGCTGAAAGGCATTTCAAGATCAACAAGGTGCTCTGGGTTGAATGGTAAGGATTCCAAAGGATATCCGGGCCAACATAGATATCTAAGCTCATCTGGAAGTGATTCAAGTCTTTCACCTATAATTTTCACCTTATTCATTTCTTTGCGCCATTTCCAATCATCTGAGGCTGTGCGCCAACGATACCCCCAATCATCTGAGGTATAAAAATAGAATTTCAAGAGTTTAAGCTTAGGCATCCTCGTGAAGGCATCAGGACTTATGTATAGCTCACTTATTTGTGTCAAGTCTAGGGATATGCTTTCAACTGCTTCAGTCCCCAGCCAACAAACTAAACATTAATGTATATAAAAAGAAATCAAAGCTAATGAATGTCATACACTCATACCTTCCTAATATATTTTGTATTCCAAATTCTATATTAAGAAATTCTTTAGTGTGGGAAATCTAAAATAATTTATGAGCAATAAGTTCGATCATCTTTTTCATAGACATGACAGGTTTTGTGACATGATAAATAACAACCAAAACTTTCTGCACATTATCTATCTACTATTTAATATATATAAAAAAATTAATCTTGCATAATAAAAATATTTATTGCTTTTGGATATTACCGTATTTTTTTTAAATAAATCACAAATTTCTTGAGGTTCCCACAATCTGCTACGTTTACCAGTTTCTTCTTCAAATTCTTGAAAGACAACATCACGATCCATTTCTTGTATCAAATCATGCATTGATAACCTATTACCATATGTAATTGTTAATAGACACTTGTCAACAAGACTACTTATTCCGATTGTAGTGGAGAATCCACAACCATCTAGTATATTTGTTACACGACCTCTCTCCTCCCCTTTGAAAAAACAGGCAATATGAAGAAATATTTTCTTATCTTGGCGATCCAACTTATCATAACTTACTCTCAACACTTCTTGAATTTTCAAATGCGGACATTTTTTGAGTTTATCCAAAAAACTTTTCCACTTTAAGTGAGCAACCCAAAACTTTAAGTACTAATGGATTGCTTTTAGTATAATGTACGACTTTCTTTGATATCTCCATATAATCATATGGAGAATGGATTTGCTTAAAGGCATTTAGACTAAAGAGTTGAAGAGCTGCAATGTTATTTAATCCTTCTACATCATATATTTCATCAACACCATTCTTAAGCACTTGTCTATCTCTAGAAGTTACGATGATTCTACTTCCACGACAAAACAAACTTCGATCTCCTACGAAAGCTTTCAAGTGTTCTGAATCATCAACAGCATCGATAACAATAAGAATCTTCATGCAACGAAGTCTCCTAATCGTAAAATCATTCATATAATCATTTCCTTCTCCAAGTAGTCCAGAAAGAAGCTTCTTTTGTAAATGGTTCAGTCCAATTTTAGCATCTTCCTTAACATTCTCGAGAACGCAAATAGCTTCGAATTGATTGGCAATTCGTTTACGTACAGCTGATGCAATTGTTGTCTTACCTATACCACCCATCCCCCAAATTCCGATAATGCAAATATCTGTATTTTCCGAGCATAATAAAGATTTAACTCTTTCTACACGTGATTCTATTCCAACCAAGCCAGGATCCAAATGATCTCCTGATGATGTACGATTCAATTTAGCTAATACATCTTTGACAATTTTTTCAATAAATTGAATCTCGAGCCTGTCAATAAAGAATAAAATCTTCAACAAAGTATAGTAAATACTCTCATAAAGAAACAAACAAAAAGTTTGCTAATGAACAAGAAATATTATACAGTCCAACCACAAAGCCTTAACTATATTTCAAGATTATCTGAAAAAAAAAAAAAAAAAAAACTATATTTTAAGAAATTCCTTTTCAAAAAGAAAAAAAGAAAAACTAGATTTCAAGAAATTGAAAACCAAAATACATGCTCTTGAACACAAATTATAATATTAAAGCGTGCGAAGTGTAATTAATACTCTTAAATTAAAAAAATTCAATACGATCAACTGTCTTTTTATAAATTTGTACTATAAATGAAAAAAAAAATAAAAAAAATAAAGATATGGGAACAATCAATGCAATTAAGAGATCAACTATGTACTAAAGAGAGAAAAAGAAATAAGTTACTGCTTATCATCCGGCATTAATTCCGAGCCAGAGAGTCCAGCTACTTTTTCCAAAGCAGCCCTCCATTTTCGAACCTTGTCTTTCATCTCCTTGAAGCGTTCTTCATGTTTAGCAAATGCTTCTCGGTAAGTCCTATTTTGATACCTTACATCTGATGGACTTACATGGTAGAATATCGGTAAAATGATCTGTCCCCTTGTTTCATTGCACTCGATAATCTCTAAAAGTTAGTTCAAACACCATGAAGAAGAAGCATGGTTTTGAGAGAAAATGATGATCGAAAGACTTGAACTTCGAATTGCATTTGAGAGTGATGAAGAAATCTCATCTCCCGTTTCAATTTCACGGTCGTCAATGAAAGTTACGATGCCACTCCGAAACAAGGCACCATCGAGATGACTCCTAAAGCTTTTGCGAGTGTCCTTACCTCTAAAGCTGAGAAAGACATCATACTTGGGAGGGTTGGAACCAGAAATCGAAAAAGAAGAAGAAGCCATAATTGGAATCGACTAAGAAGAACTAGCCATACTAGGATTACAATTTTGAGAGTTTTTTTTTTTTTGAAAATAAATTTGAGAGTTTTGATCTGCTAACAAATAAACTCGAAGAAGGAAAGACAAGAAAATAATTAATGTGTCTTTGAGTCTTTCACATTTCACAACTCACAAGTAATTCGATCTATGTTCTTGGAAATTTCACATTAAGCTAGATGGAATTTTCTTTGAAATTACTTGAGCAACTTTACTGTGGATTGATTGACTGCTTTAGTTTAAAAAAAAGATCAAAGAAAATTATTCATACCTGAATCCATTTGTCATTATGGCTTCAGGTCGTTCTGACTGTAATGTGTATATGTCTTTCACATTTCACAAATAATTCCATCTATTTTCTTGGAAATTTCACCTTAAGCTAGATGGAAGTACTTTAGCTACTTAATTTATTGTGGATTGATCGACTGCTTTAGCTCAAATATGTGATTACTTTATATATTGTGGAAAGATCAAAGAAAATTCTTTTGGCGTGATTGTTGCTAACGTGGCTTCAATTATGCAACCACGCACCGAAAGTAAGAATGGGCGACTGTTGTGCATTGGCTTTAATTCGTTTGGGGTAAAGTTTCTGGGAAAAGTGTTATTTTATTCGGTGTGGTTTACGGTTTTAATTTTGTTTATTTTTAAGCTTTACCTTTTTTATTTATTTATTTATTTATTTTTATGCAATATCTATTAACCCGGAATCAGATATTATTTTTTTAAGTTTTCAATATTGATAATATTCAAACCGCTAATCAGTCATTTATCTAAATCTCAAACTTATTTATTTACCATTTGAATTATGCCCTTGTTAGTAGCTTTACCTCTTTCGAGGTTTATAATTATGGATGTGTTGCTCACTGAGTCACTCTCTAAAATGTGAATTAAATACACGTCATTTGAAACCCAAAAATTACCCCCAACTATTTAATGCTTACAAGAGGTCTCACAAGGGCAAAAAGGTCTTTCCAATATAATAAAACATATGCACCCACCGAATTCCCACTTATAAATAGTCTTGTTTATGAGTCTTTCCTCCTTTTTTCTCTGAAAAACCGAGTGAGAGTAGTGGGGGTTTTTTATTTTCTCTTGGTTACATTGGTTCTTGATCTATTTCAGGTGTCTTCTTTTTTATGCTTATAGCTATGGATTCATATGATATTGCTTGGCTCCGTGCATCGTTGTCTATTAGCAGTCGAGATGGTCCTATCAAGTTATTAAATGATAAGCTTATGGTTGAGGCAAAACAAAAATTGTCTTTATGTACAGTGGGAAAAATTCTCTCGAGTAGAAGAGTTAACAAAGACGCGTTTATGCGTGTCATTGGGAAAATTTGGCAGGTCAAGAGTGGTCTAGATATAGAGTCAGTATCAGGAAATATTTTCACTTTTCATTTTAGGGAGATGTATGATCTTGAAAGGGTTATTTCTGGTGATCCGTGGAGTTTCGATAATGTCTTGTTAGCCATGGAAAAACCTATAGGAAATGGAACTAATTGGAAATGGAAAAACCTATCCGTGGAGTTTCGGAGTAGTATTGTGTTAGTCAACTTTCAGACGATATTGACAATTGACTCCAATTTGTAAAAGTAAGTCGAGCATATCATGTGCAAGCATTGGAATGGGCAAACGAAAGTGTTTCAATGATCCCATATGTTGACGGCCATTGAAAAATTAAACGGCCAAGATTTTCACAATTACATTGTCTGCGCCAATTGGCAAGATCACAATTAGCATGTAGTATGCATCCTGCAGCATGCACCTTTTTTTTTTTTCTTTCCCTAAAACAGAGTTAAATCAGGTAATGATAGAATCCTGATCCGTGCTAAAGCTACATAAAAAAAAAAATAATAATAATAAAAACAATCCCCTAATAAAACCAAATTCTTACAGCTGCACGAACACAATTGACTAATCAAGTAAATAGTTTTAATCAATATAATTTTGTAAATATTCAGATCTAACGATGAAGAGACGGCTGCTAACCTCTGCAAGTTTAGAAATTTCAAGGAATTTCTCATCGAGACGGGTAGTCAAGAAATTTCATCCATACGGAATATTGAGACTGTCCATCGAGTTAGGGTCATCAAGACTGGCCATCGAAACGGATCATCGAGACTAGCTAATGCAGGATACATCTGGAAGCTTCTGTAAATGTGTAAATGTGTAAATATGTTTGTCACTGCTGAAGTCTTCCCAAATTCAATTGTTCGAACCTTTGTTTTTCAGTTTTTCTTCCTTTTTATGCAGCATTTTCATAATTTAATAATTTTTAGTAGAAAATAGAAATTTCTGTTTCCGGAAAGATTTAAATTTATATATATATATTTTTTTTTGAATCCGTTTAGAAATACTCTTTAAGGTTATGTTTGAGGTTGTTTTTGTTTATGAAATAAGTGTTTATTTATCAAGTTTTAAGTAAATAGGTGTTTGGTAAACTTTCTAAAAATTGTTTTTTATTTTTACGATTTGCTTCTCCAATAAACAGTTTTTGAGAAGTTAGTTGGAAGTTGTTTTTTGAAGTAGAATCTAACTTATTGCTTATGCAATGTCTAGATTACCCTCACTGTTTTAGTAAAAGACAAGATTGCCCTTATATTTAATAATAATCTGATAAAAAACCAAAAAATATACAAAAATATACAACAAAAAAAAAACAGATCGGGAATGATGGCCACTGCTGTGGTGGCCACGTTGAAAGTCGATGCCGGAAGAGGGCCGGCGTTCTCCGGCGGCCTAGCTTCCTCCGCTGACGACCTCGATGTTGGCGGATACCTGAGATCTGAGATCTGAAGGCATATACCTCCTTTGCCTGAAAGCAATAAAAATAAAAATTGATCGGTGTTACAGTGGTGGTGACCACCACCGGAGTTTGAGTTCAAAGGAGATCCGGTGACACACCAAGGACTGATCAGACGGCTTCGAAGTCGCCTGCGCCGATGGCCCGTTTGAAGTCGGGTCGGGTTTAGATTCAGTCGACGAAATTAACAGTGAAATCATGATTTAAACCACAAGCGTTTGCAGCGGTGAGAGAACGGTCTGCGGCGAGACAGCTCAACGCTGGAGCAGCAATTCCAGATGCTGAGTTTTGAAGCTTGAGCGAGTTGACTCAGTTAATCCACCAAAGAGATAGAGTTAACTCGGTCCAACTCGTTTTGTCATTTTATTAAAGTTGACCGAGTTGACTAGTTTGAGAAAGTGCCTATTTTTGTCGTTTTACCAAATACATTTTCCATCCTTCTAAAAGTAAATTTAGTTTACTAAACACTTACCAACTTTTTTCATAAGTAGATTATTTCCTAAGTGAAACGATAAGCAGATTTTTTTTTAAAGGAAGCAATCACAAACATAATCTAAGTATTTATCAATTATAACTCGAATTTTCCTTTTTTTTTTTTTTTTCACGAAAATTCCGAGATTTTCATTTTTCCAGCCAATTTAGGTGTTCGAGTTATAGTGAAATCGCATTTTTTTTCTATTTAAGCAGAGGCTCGAAGACTTATTATGACTTATTATTATAATTAATAAAATCGTTTCTTTAGATCAAATTATTATCGTGGATTAAACTTTAATATCGTTTTTCTTTCGTTACTGTCCATTCAGACGGGTCATCGAGACATGTCATTGAAACGTATAATCGACAAGTATCCACAATTTGTTAATTATTTAATTTTATAACAAATTTCAATATATCTTCACTACCAAAAGCATCTATTGTTCTTCGGTTCTTCCTAAGCGTACTAATACTAAACCTAAAGAATTTGAGGTTACATGACATTAAGAGAATCAGAGGAGTAACCAGAAAAGTTTGTGAGATATCGGAGAAAACCAGGCCCTTCTATTTAGTTTAACCTTTCATTTTGGTTGAGGCAAAAATCCGGCCCTTCCATTCCTCTCCTAATATTTAGCTTTAACCTTACATTGTTAATGTTTTTCCAAATCTTACCGACTACATCTAATTCATTTGAAAGTTTTTCGAATTTTTCTTTTTTTCCAATCAAAATTTTCAAATAATGTTACGTACTCCCGCAATAGTTTAGATTTGATGGAATAGTTAATTTGAAGAGCAAGATTTTTATTTTATTTATTTTTATTTTTTTAGGATGAAACCATGTATTTTTTATTTTATTTTATCATGATAGATAAATTATTGGAAATATTGTTTCACAACTCATAGAGTTTTAAACTTTTTATTATTGTTAACTAATAAAATAATTATATCCTGCAAGAAAAAAATAATTCTATCAATTCAGTGTAACAATATGTTTGTTTTTTTTTTTTTTTTTTTTTTATTTGTGACAATATGTTTTTAGTATAATTAATTGCTATATAAGTAGAGTGCAACTTTGCTCACCCCTTAACCAGAGGATCATTACCCCCACCTCAAGTGTTAATGGAGGTGAGCATTACCCCATCCCCAACACATGACATGTGTCCTGGAAGAGGGTATTTTTATCTAAACAAATGATAGTTTTTGGATAAAAATACCCCTCCCTTAACACATGTCAAGTGTTTGGGAAGGAGTAATGCTCACCCCCTTCAAGAGAGCGAGAAAAAATGGACTCTAATCGATTGATTGTAACGAACTCTACATCTGTGTTTGGTGTATTAATTAATCTTATCTCATAATAATTCATGCAATAATAAATTTAAAATAAAATAATGTTATAGATATTTATCCTCCAGTGGAATTTTGAAGAATTTTGAAGGGAAAATTCTTAAAAACACAATTATAACTAATTAAAAGCACAATTACAATCATGAAATCTTTGTAAGCGCACTCCTCACATTTAAAAATATACCTTTTCTTTTAATTTTTAAAAATATTATAAATGAGACAATTATAAAATAATATATATGACTAAATTTTTCTTTATTTTACCTAAAACAAAATAAAAAGGGGAAAAAAAATATGAAAGATACATCAACTGAACAAAAAAATTGCAGACATCTCCTTTGTACTTATCTTTCTCCTTTTTCCAATCACTTGTGTGTTTCTTATTTTTTTTTAGTTTATGCGTTGATTTTATTTTAATATAAAATACAATATATATATATATATATATATATATATATTTATATAAGCAGGAGGAGCCGCACTCTCCCAAATAGGCAGCCTCATGACCTCATCCATCTTTTTTGATTTAGGGTTTTATTTTTATTTATTACTTTTAATTTGATTTACTTAATTAAATACTTTATAGGAAATTATTATATTTTTGAATTAAAATATTAATAATTTAATTTAAGGGTAATATTGAAAATTTAAAAGTATATAAATTTGGGATGTACATACTTTTTAAAGAGGTACAAATATCGTCACTCAAACGTAAATTGCAACATGACCTAACCCAATTTTAGTTAGATAAAAAACATATCTTTTTTTTAATAAGAAACTAAAACGATTTTATTAAGGAAACAAAGGTGAACAAGATGTCCATAATTTAATATGTGTTCAAGTAAAACTTTTAAAAATATTTTATTATAGAGTTTTTATTGAGTAGAACTTTTAATAATAATAGTAACAATAAACTTTTGATTATATAAATTACAAAAAAATGTGTTGACCATATAATTTTTTTAAAAGCTTTTAATTATATAAATTTAAAAAAAAAAGGTGTTGACAATATATTTATAATGGAAAAGTTGTATTATAAAATATATACGATTCAGGTTTTTCCTAGTAGATATAAAATAGTTTTTATAAAAGATAATTTATATATAAAAAAAATATTAAAAAAAAAAACATTCAAAAATAATTTCCAGCATTAGAAAAGTGTTCTTAATCCTTAAAAAGATAAATTTACAAAAAGGTCACATTTTGGAATGGCGATTGAGATTCACGAGCATGAGGAGCGCGTAAGAAAATAATGGGTCAAACATTGACGATGTTCCATTCAATGAGTCCTAATTCATCTCCTCCATCTGCAAATTGCTTTGTAGAGCTGAGCTGCTACTATCTCTCTCTCTCTCTATCTCTCCTAGTCTCCTTGTAAGATGTAATCTCTGCATCCATTGCCTGCCTTTGTCGGCTGGCTCTTAAGATACTTTGTCTGTCTCTCTCTGCAAATTTTCCTTTCAAACAAACAAACAAACAAACAAACAAACAAACAAACATGGTGTCCACGTCACAGAAAAGCCTTCACTCTCTCTTAGCAACCAACCTCAAGAAACTCACTATAACACCACCTTCTTCTTCCCCAGACTTCGATTTCACAGATGTCTTCGGACCCTTCACACCCCACAACACTAACCAATCATCTCCCTCCACATCAGCTTTCTTAGGGGACCCACAGGTCATCCACAACCGGTCCCACTCCTTCGTGGGCCCCTCCCTTCGCTACACTCTCTCTTCCTCACCCCTCCCTCTCCAGATCGAAGAACTAAAAGAACTTGAAAACGAAAACGAAAACGAAAACGAAAGAGAGGAGGAAATTGAAAAGAGCGAGAGGAAGATTGGGCCGGGAGATTTTGAGATTCTGAGAGTTGTGGGACAAGGTGCGTTTGGTAAAGTGTTTCAGGTGAGGAAAAAAGGAGATGGTGGTGGTGGTGATGATGATGAAGATGGGATATATGCAATGAAAGTGATGAGAAAACAGACAATAATAAAGAAGAATCATGTTGATTACATGAAGGCTGAGAGAGATATTCTCACCAAAGTTCTGCATCCCTTCATTGTTCTACTTCGCTACTCTTTCCAGGTCATTATTATTGCTCTCTTTTCTCTTCATTTTGTTTCTTCCTGTTAAATTTGCAAACCAAGCTAAATGAGCTAAAACTAGTTATTTTTTGTGCTGATTTAATTGATAAATTTAGTGTTCTAGCATGCATTTCTTATTCATATATATAATATTGGATTGGTTGATCATTAGTTGTTTTGTAATGTGAACAAAATATTGAGATTAATGAATAGTTTCTCCATGTGGTGGTCAGGGATTAGAGTTGCTTTGTAGGATTTAAGTGAGCAATTCACAGGGAGGATTAGTACAGATGGGAAAGTTTGGAAGGAAGATTAGAGAAATTAAACTTAAGCTAGTAGGATTGGATTGAGCAATGCTTAGGAAGAATTGATCAAAATTTAAACTTTGGAAGGAAGGAACTAGGAAGCAAAAAAAAAAAAAATTTGAACTTTCACTTGTAGGATTGAATGGAACAATTTATAGTGAGGGGTAATAAAAATGGAAACTTTGGAATTGAATTGAAAGATTCATAGTGAGGATTGATAAGAATGGAAACTTTGGATTGAATAATGAATACAAAGAATTTTTTGAACTTTGGAAGGAGCAAAAAAATATGATTAATACGAATGGAAACTTTAGAATTTAAAAAATAGGATTAATAAGAATGTAAACTTTGGATCTCTTCAAAAAAAAAAAATGTAAACTTTGGATTCAGGATTTCATGGTGAGAATTAACAAAAAAGAAATGGAAACTTTGGATTCAATAAAAATTAAAAATTTTCAAAAAGGGCCCAACCGGGTTCGAACCGGTGACCTCTTGATCTGCAGTCAAATGCTCTACCACTGAGCTATGGACCCTGGTTGATTTTTTAAGGGAAGCAACGATATATTATGGTGAGGGATTAAAGTTGCTTTGTAGGATTTAATTGAACAATTCACTGGGAGGATTAGTAGAAATGGAAAGTTTCGAAGGAAGATTAGGGAAATTAAACATTTAAGCTTTTGCTAGTAGAGTAGTAGGATTGGATTGAGTAATGCTTAGGAACGATTAATAAAATTTTAAACTTTTGAAGGAAGGAAGCAAAAAAAAATTGAACTTTCACTTGTAGGAGGGGATTGAATTGAGCAATGCCTAGTAAGAATTGATAAAAATTTAAACTTTGGAAGGAAGGAAGCAAAAAAAAAAAAAAAAAAACCTTTCTCTTGTAGGATTGAATTGAACAACTCATATTGAGGACTAGTAAGAATGGAAACTTTAAAATTGAATTGAACAATTCATAGTGAGGATTGATAAGAATGGAAACTTTAAAATTGAATTGAACAATTCATAGTGAGGATTGATAAGAATGGAAACTTTGGATTGAATACAAGGAATTTTTTGAACTTTTGAAGGAACAAAGAAAAGGGGATCAATAAGAATGGAAACTTTGGATCGAATACTATAAAATAACTAATAATGGAAACTTTGGAATTGAATTGAACAATTCATAATTAACCACTATAAAATAGTAAAAAATAAAGGGCCCAACCGGGTTCGAACCGGTGACCTCTTGATCTGCAGTCAAATGCTCTACCACTGAGCTATGGACCCTGATTGATATTTTAATGGAAGCAACTATATATAATGGTGCAATAGTTTGTTTTACAGCAAGAAAGTTACTGCATATACTGATTTGAGTGGTGATTTCTACTTGTTCTTCTCCCTTGTCAGCAACACTATTAATAGGACTTCAACTGTGATAGGTTTTAGCAAAATATTGATTTCAGTTTTGGTTTTCATGTCCAATAAAAAAAAAAGCCTTTTCAATTGATTGCGGGACAAGATAGTATATTGTCTTATTATCATGTGCAATGTGTATCATTTGTTATGAATCACGTAGGCTGCACTCTCTAGTGAACAACTTCTACTCTGTGAACTTCTCTTTACATGAATTTCATCAATTTAATGTCTATTCACTGTTCTTTTGCATGAACTTGCAGACTAAATCCAAGTTGTATTTGATCTTGGATTTTATAAATGGGGGACATTTGTTCTTTCATCTATATCGTCAAGGACTCTTCAGGTATCTTGTTTTCTAATTTTTGAAATATAAATCATGATATATGCATTATGTTCACCTCTTTTGATTTTTGGCCTTGGGGTATGTCTTTGAGTAGTGAGGATCAGGCAAGGTTTTATACTGCTGAGATAGTATCTGCTGTTTCACATCTGCACAAGTGCGGGATCGTGCACCGGGATCTTAAACCTGAAAATATACTCATGGATGTCGATGGCCATGTAATGATCATGCACATATACTCAATTTTGTTACAGAAACATGCATTAAATGAATTTTTAAACATCTGCTTTAATTGATTTTATGTTTATGTTGAATGTATATTTAGATGTGATACTTGGTTTTACAGGTTATGCTGACTGATTTTGGACTGGCCAAGGAAATTGATGAATTAAGCAGATCAAATTCAATGTGTGGAACCACAGAATACATGGCTCCAGAAATTTTACTTTCTAAAGGTCACAACAAGGATGCAGATTGGTGGAGTGTTGGGATACTCTTGTATGAAATGTTAACTGGACAGGTAAATACAATCTGGAGAATATGCAATACATTTAAGCGTTTAAATTATAATTTATCATCACATGTACTTGTATTGATGTACATCACATTTCGAATATTATCGATTGATATCTTTTTATGCAATGTACTTGCAAAAGTTTCTGATTTCTGCCTCTTTTAAGAGGATTCACTGCAAAGCAATGGTTTTGTTTTAAATTTTCTTTCAGTTTTCCTACTTTAGGAATGAAATAGAAAACTCTGATCGAAGCAATGTACTTGAGCCAAAAAGAACAATTAAGTTTGGCTACTGCTTAGTCATTTCCTAGAGCCCATTCTGAGTTGAGATTGGTGACGTGTTGATTCTATGTACTAAAATCAAAGGTCTCATATGTCGTATATCAACAGAGTTGTACCTTAAGATGCCAATGTTTTAGTGATTGTTTCAAATTTGTTGTTTCGCTTACATTCTTGCAGCCACCATATACGCATGCAAATAGACAGAAGCTTCAGCAGAGGATTATCAATGAGAAAGTGAAACTTCCACCATATCTCACCAGCGAAGCTCACTCTTTGATCAAAGGAGTAAGAGTACTCTTTCATGCAGCTTTATTCTCTCTCATTCCCCACCCTCCAAAAAAAAAAGTTTTTCATTTTTCTAAACTAATGGCTAAAACAATGAAAAATCATTTTATTCCAGTTGCTGCAAAAGGATCCCTCTAAAAGGTTAGGCAGTGGGCCTAGTGGAGGGGATGACATCAAGCATCATAAATGGTTTCGTTCAATCAACTGGAAGAAATTAGAGGCCAGAGAACTTCAGCCAAAGTTCAAGCCAGACGTGAGTGGAAAAGACTGTACAGCCAATTTCGACCGGTGCTGGACAACTATGCCTCTAGATGATTCACCAGCTCCCACTCCAACGGCAGGTGAGCATTTTCAGGGGTATTCTTACGTGGCACCTAACCCTTGGCTTTCATCTGAATGAATTAAAAGGTTTCACCAAAAACAGTGGAAGAAAAATATAAGAGGTTGGGGGTAATAAGAAGTAGGCTATCTGTCCATATACTCATAGTGATAACTCTCGTAAGTTTTTCGTCAACCAGAAAATGTTATAATTAATAATATGCCCTCATGTAATGTATATCTTTTTTTCTTGTGAGAATAGTTTTTCAATTCAAGCTACTTCCTTCAACCAGGAAAGGTTTGAATTTTATTGTAATTTGAGTACATTCGTTAATGAATATATATTCTCTGCTTTCAAGTATTTTGGCCTCAACTCTATCATGTTATTATGAAATTTAAAACTGACTTGTTCAATATTATATGTTCTCTAACTGTTGCCTCAAGAATTCCTTAAGATAGAGGTCAGTAATTCTAGCTTATTATTGAATTAAATTATCCTTTTATATATTTCACATGAAGTCGATTTAATTATGAGATTCTTCTTTACGATGATCCTTGCTAGTATGGAAATGGAATATATATCAATTCTTATGAACCAAAGTGATAATGTAAGTAAAGTTACCATTAGAAAAAAAATTGAAGCCTTGTATTGTTATTAGTCTCAATCATATTTTACTTTCATAATCCTGACATTGAAGATTTTTCCTGGGAAACCAACCGTTGCTTATAACCCTGAAACCTTTAATTTCCTGAGAGTGAGAGGCAAGACCGACAATAAATCAGCTAGTGTTTGGATTTGGCCTAAACTGAAAACGAGATAGAGAAAGTTTGCTGAAATGTTATGGTTATGTGCGAACTATACTTTATTGTGCTGGTAGTATATGAAGTTTTAGAAGGATTCTCTTGTGAACCAAAGGCAGGATTCTAGATAGAGCTGTATTAGTATTGGGGAGCTGTGCATACTGCAATAAGTTTAAATGTGTGAGTCTAGCTGAGTCTGTCAAATGTTTGACGCCATTACTAGATAGTATACACATTTTCTTTTATAATATTTGAGAGGCTTAGACTTGGCATGGAGAAGAATGTGAATTGGAGAGAATGTGAACTGGAGAAAGTTTAGAAATTTTATTCGTTACTAATTGAATCATATCAGAATAACATTCCCATACCATTTCCATAACAGCCACAAAATGCTTCATGGCTAGCCTTCTTTTTGTACTTTCAGGAGACAAATCGAGGGGTGAGGGGGGTGGATTCTCTGGTGAACTAACCTCACGAACGTGAATGTGACGTATAGCAGTGACGAATGGCAAAAAGAAGCCTTTAGATAATACACACAGGAAAGCAAAATGGAAGAATCTTGTTCCATCCCACTTGAAAAAAAGTACAAGTGTTTTCGTGGATTGTGTGAAATTGTTATATAAACACTAGTGTGCTGGGAATCTGGAGGAAAACAAGTAAATATAAGTTGATTGAGTCTATTGCGATGGTATGCTATGTCCACGCGTTGCGTATAGGTTAATTGGGAGATAGATTCTTCATGGTGTATACTATTGATGTGTCGGTTTCTAGAAAAGGGACCTCAATTAATTGAATGAAAAAGGGATTCATTTACTGAAGTTGGTGATTCTTTGGCTGTAAAAAAGATCTACAACAGTCTAGGCTCCAAACTAGTATAAAAACCCCCCTCTTAAACTTAAACATACCCAGCTTATCATTCATTCTCTCAATCATTTCATTTTCTTCTTGGAGGGTAGTTTTAGTATAGACTTTCTTTTAGGAGCCATGAATAGTGAGGCCAGAAACAAGTCTCTCTGTGATACATCAATGAAGATGATGGTAAACATCATCAAACTGTCATCTTTTTCTATTGCCAAGATGACTCTTGGAGCTGCCGGACCTTCCCCGGCAGCTACCAAAAACCTTCAAGTTAATGAGCCCCTGTTTCCTCAGTCTCCTGGGAGCCAAAAATCAGAAAAGCCGAAGAACAGCTCAAAACCGGTTTCGTTCTTGATGGAGCCAACTGGAGGGAGTGAATCTTCATATGTGGTTCATGGAAAGAAAAGCCCTATTGATGGACAGGCTTCTGCTTATATCAGTAAGTTTCATCAGAAGAACCTTAGCGACTTGTCCGAGTCATCGGATCTTCCTCCATACACACTGCCACCTCCACCTCGTGTGGTTATGTAACCACCACCACCTAAGTCTTTGTTATATCCATTTCAAACTTTCCAGTCTTTACCTATGCTTGTTGGCATCTTTACTAGTATAAAAGAATAAATAAGACTTTAAGGTATTTTGTTTGCTTAAACAAGTTAATGATTAGTGATATCATATTTGGTTTGCTTAGCTTCTATATTCCTGTTGAATGGGTATGGTGGTCCATTCATCATCATATTATTAATCTCAGAAAGACTACTTCAGTTCGTTACAGTTAGGATAAACTTATCTTATCTGATACTTGTAAGATTCCAAAATGTTTTTTTTCTTATAAAGTGTTGAATTGTTTTTAGGAACTTCTTTGAATTATTTCACCTCAACTTCTTTTTAATAGATAGATTAGGCTTTCTTTATTTCAATTCGTTTTGTTTCCTTCATTTTTAAGGGTCTAGATACTAACATATTTATATTCGGACATGTAAATGAAAAAACAAACACGTTGTTAAGTTTTAGACTTAATGGTACGATTGTCCCCTGAATTGTTTACGAATTGTTAATATGCCCCCTGAATTCTTAAAATGGTCACTAAACCCCTTGAACTCTCATTTTCTTTACATCAGCTTGTTTTATTGCCCCTCTATGATGGGACATCTACATGCAGGTGGTACAAAGAAAATGAGAATTTAGAGGGTTTAGTAACCATTTTAAGAATTCAGATAGCACATCAGCAATTTACGAACAATTCAAGGGACAACCGTGCCTTTAAGTCTAAGTTTTATATATTCGGATCTATCTGAACTTCAGACTTATTCAAATTTTAGACCAAAAAACAAACACTACCTAGGTTTTTGATACAATCTTAAAACCAACTCATAATTTAATAACAACAACAAAGTCATTCTACTTTAAATATATCCTAAAGGTATCTCATAATTTGCATCCTAATATCTAAAAACGTTTTTTTTTTTTTTTTTTAAAATCAATCACAAAAGAAATGTCCCCATTTATTCAACAAGAAGCAAACCAAGATGATTGAAGGCAACCATTAAAAAAAAAAAATTGAAACAGAACAAGTGAAAGCAATTAAAAATTGAAGGCAACAAAGCAAAAAACACAAAAAGAATCTTATCCCAAAATTATTTGGCTTAACAAATAAAAACCCATCTCATTAATCATGTGATTAACAAAAGTAGTACTGGTGCCAGATCAAAATGACTCAGAATCTATACTCCATTATTAATTACAAAACACATAATATTTTCAATTTTCAAAAAGCAGAGCACCAATAAAGTCTCAAACCAGGCAATTTCAGTTCCGTGTGAACAAACCCAATCATCTTCTAATAGCGATATATGTTCCAGCATCTTACAAGAACTTTCAAAGTATATATATATATTTTTCAAAGATAAAGATAGCTTTTCTTTCAACACATCTCAATAAAATTTCTAGTATTCAAACTAGAAGTTTACATTTATGGGGTCTCCTAGCTGACCATACAACAGGAAAATATATTCTTTCTACGATCCCACCAGGATTCGCAATGAAGACCGAAACATCAAAGATTTTTTTTTCTTTTTTCTTCGGTATACATTAGTTATACATGTCTGATGCAATCTCAACCATTAAAAGTGCATTATTGGACGATGTATAAATTATGTAACTAGGGGCGGACCCAGGAAATATTTACAACTCGGGCTAAGTTATATATATATATATAATTTGTACACACTAATATTATAAAGTCAATTCCTTAATTATCAATAGTTAAATTTAACTATTTTTATTTAATCAATATATTTTAATGTTTAATTATTTTTTAAAAGTATTACAATAATTCGGGATTTTAGGAGAGGAGGGTACACTTAAATCCACAACCTTATGGTGTAGGTGTGAGGGGGACAAACAACTTGGCCAACCTTATATTGTCTAATCTAATGCTTAATTTAATTAATGACTTACAAACTCTCACATTGAATTGTTTAGTCAATATATATATATATATATATATATATATATATCATGTTTATAAATGGATTCTATAAACAAGATGATGTTGTCCGATGGTTTGCCTGTCATTTGTGCACATCATGAGATCGTGGGTTTGAGAACAAAATGAGGTGAATATAAATTATATAATCAAACGATCAAAATAAAATCAATAAAATATTATATGTATGTAAAACAAGCATAAAATAATACTTTTATCAAATGTAATTGATTATTTGTAATTCTTATTATTGTCTTTTGATTTTAAGTTAGAATAAATTAATGAAATAAATTATATTATCAAAAACCATTTTCAGATTTTTATAAAAATTATCTATAAAAAAAAAATTTCTGAAAAAAAGACGATTATCTACAATTTTATAGGTAAAAGAATGAAGATTAATATATATATTATATATAAATTATATATATAATTTTTTTTTAGAGGGGCAACCTTCTCAACAGTTCGCCACTGTATGTAACAATTTATAACTAAAAAAAAATGTGTTTAAAAGATCATTTTCGGAAAATTGTTTTCGTCTCTATTTCAATATGGAAATTCTCTTGAACCTAATTCAAAATATTCAACTTTCCATCCATATTCCAATAATTTTCACAGCCTATCAATAATTTTGAAATTGAGTCAACAAATATCATACAAGATCCTCTGTTTTGTTTCATCTCTGATCTCTCAGAGTTGCATTAAATTTCTAACCTTTTTTTTAAGAAACTTAAGCATTTATGATTTATAATAGATTCTCCATTTGTTGTTTTGTCTAATATTAGTTCTTCACACAATGCCCACAATATTTCTTTGAATTGTTTATGAATTTTGCTAAATGAAATTAGCAAGAACCTTCACTTGGTACAAAATGTCAACCACGAGTTCCTCACTGTGGGCCTTCATAATTTATTCGTTTTTCATTATCTTTTGACGTTCCTTCCTTCCAAGTTCATTGTCCATTGATACCTTCTTTTAACTCTTCAAAAACATCTTCAAACTTTAGATTTGTAATTCTTTACCGAAAGACTTTTTACGCGACGCACCGAGTTAACAAAACTAGAATAAAATCACACCATCAAACCAATGATATTATCATCAGGGGTCTTGCATAGAAGGTGCTTTGATATGCAATTTCAAGGAAGAAAACTTGAATTTTCCATGAAAATTTATTCAGCTACCAAATTTGGAAACTTCATTTAAAGAATAAATCAACATACAAACAGTTGGTGTCAAAATATTTTTTTTAAGGAAACTGAAATCCACTTGAAGCTAAAGTTGAAGCTCTCTATGACTATGAGTATTATATGTTTCTTTCAACAACACATATAACATAATAAATTCAAATAATTGATTGATTAATTAACTAACTAAATACTCCTTAAACTAAAATTACATACAAGAAATAGGGCCCCATTTCTTTCCATCAACAACCACCCATAAAAGTGGAAGCTTATCATCAAAAAAAACCAGGCTGCATTGATCCTCAACCGTTCTATTGATTTGGGAAATTCAGTGGGGTTGCTCATACTCAATTATTGTTATCTCTTTTGTGGTTGCAATGGAAATGGTGGTACAATTTCAGATTATGGAAATATTCTCTTATCTAAACTTACACAACTTGCTTCATGTTGGCCTAAACTTATCCCCCCTTAATTCAAATCTTCAAATCTATCTTTGTAAATATCAAGAATGAAAGAGACCTCCTACCCCCTCACACTTCTCTAATAAAATCACTATTATGGAAGATCAAGTATACTAATAAGATTTACGAAGGGTCGATTGATTTGGTGGTCAGAAAATGAAGTGCCACAAAGTATAAGAATTTCATTCCAGATCGTACTTGTAGAGTATAGTATCATTGGATACCGACATCTTTTAAAAAAAAAAAAAATGTATATTAATAAGATTTAACAGCCCAATGAAATCGGGGTAACATGAAAGCAGAGTCCACTGCCAGTGTAAGTAAGGACCAATCATATAAATGTAAGCCCACCACACCACACATAATGAGAGAGTACGTTTTCTTCTCTGTTCAGATAAGGTATCTGATCTGCCTATCTGGTATATGCCCACCACCGGTAATTAAAAACCCTCTACAAATTATTAATGAGGACCATCTTCAATGCAAATTCACATAAAATAGATTGCAAATGGAAATGCCTCCCTACCACAAACACCAACTCAGGTTTTATTTTTTTATCAGGCTCTGATTAAAAACAAGAGAAATTAGCAAGAACTCGAGATAAATTATGAGATACCATACCAACAAAACAAACAAGAACAAACAGGAAATTAAAAGGGGTCACTTTCCTGGTCTGTACAACAAACAAAAGGATTAAAATTCAGTCACCTAAATTATCTTATCTTCTCCTCTAATTATGCACCATACATTGATTTTTCAAATGTTAAAAACACTTCCCCCACTTCCCCATCTCAAGCAACACTGATGATGTGCTATTGCTGCTGTCCCCTTTGCCGAAACTCATTGCCTGAAAAGCTGAATGCCTTGATGACGATGAGTCCCTCTGATCCGAAAGCAATGACAGCTTGAGGGACAGGGAGGAAGATGGATCCACCATTGAATTCGAATTCGAATTCAAATTCAAGTTAAGATTGGACAGCGCTGCTGAGGGTTGAGGGGCTGGAAGAACAGGGATTGGACGGATGAGATTTGCCGGCACTCTGTTTGATTGATTGGGTTGTCCTATGGTCAGATTTTCCATTGGATTCTCAATTGGATTCTCAATTGGAACAGGCAAAACTACAGGGTATGCAGGCATCAACGAGAACCCACTAACTCCTCCGTTGTTGGTTTCTGACAGCGGAGGTGGTGACAATGGATGTGACTGAGTTTTGTTGCTGTCTTGATCTTCCTCCATTGGAATAGCAGTAACCTGGATGAGATCAACAATGAAAAAGCTTAGCTATCTCTCTCCATTTGGTTTACCATATACATAAAAGGATTTAAAAGCTCAAAATTTGAAACCTATTACTTGTTTGGAACCTAAAAAACCTATAAAAAAAAAAAAAAACTTCTTCACCAAACCAACACCTAATATAACAAAACTATGTCTTTCTTCTTTCAAATTAGGATCCAACAAACATCATCATCATCAACATGGAAAAATAAATAAATAAATAAATGAACATAAACATAAACTATAGATTCTACAAGATGATTGAACAATATAATATATTTTTATCTGATTTTAAGAAATCAAAACATCAGAGAGGTGATAAGAACTAACCGAATCGGTGGTGATATCAAAGAGGCTAGATCGGCGGCGTCGACGGTTGAGATTGCTCCGGCGAAGAAAGTATTTTTGAGCATGACTAGCCACCTGTGTTGGAGTCCTTGTCTTCACGAAGTTTCTAGAAATTCCTCTCCAATCTCCTTTTCCTACTTTCTGCAATCCTAAAAGGAAAAGCTTGTGCTCTTCCTCTGTCCATGGAACTCCTGATGTTTTTTACAAAACAAAATATATCATCAAAATCGAAATTTATTTTTAATCTTAATCGAAACTCGTTTCTTTTCATTCAATTGAAATCAAGTAATCAAAACACACGGATCATCGAATCAAATAAACAAACAAACAAACAAACAAAAACCAGAGAAAAAAAAAAAGAAAGAAAAGAGAGAGATCTGAATCATACCTCGCTTGCGCTCGCGACTTGCTCTGGAGTTATTATGAACCGCATCATCGGCGGAGGCGTAACCAGCAGCTGCCGCGACGACGTCATCCTTGTTGCTGCTATTGTTGATGATGTTTTCGTGAGGCTGTTCGTACTGAGATAGATTATTCATACTCACACTCTTCCTCATCGAATCCACCACCACTCTCACTCCAAACAGCATAAACTCTCCACTTCCTCCTCCTACTCCGCCGTTCATGGCGGTACCAACAGCCGTGCTAGACATCTCCGATGAAAAAAAAATCAAACAAACGAAGAGTTTACTTTTCTTTTCTCTCTATTGTTTCTGATTTCCGTACTACAAGTGGACTAGAAAAGTTAGAAGTAAAATTTGATTATCAGAACTTGGACAAGAGGCGTTTGTGTTATTATTTATAGCGAGAAATGTTGACTGCCAACTGTAACTAAACACGTGTCGAATTTTTGGCACGTGTCAAAGGTTGTTACGTGGCGTTCAATGCTTCGCTTATCGGTTTCTAATCGCTGTCAATTTATCAAATCTCCTTTTATAAAAAAAATAATTAATTACTTAATTATCGACGATTAATGTTTTATTTCTCACGCTACTGCCAAATTTGGAATGTTAAAAAGTAATTTACTTGCATTACAATTGAAATAAAAAGATAAGCATTCTTTTTTTAAGATAAGTATATATATAATATTTTTTTTAAATATTACACTTTTACTTAGATCGGGTTTTTTGGAGAAAGGGGAGAATTCGAATTCGCAACCTTATGATGTAAGTGTGAGAAGCTTTTATTATCGGATTAATCTCATCTTGTCAAAAAATATTAAATTCATATATTATTATATTATTATATGATAATATGGTTAATTGAAGTAATTATCCTAGTCATTTCCAAAGCTTGATTCGGAATATAAACTACTGTTATATATAAGAGTATTCTCATATTTTACGAATTAATGTTTATAATATTTACCATATCAAAACCCTAAAACATTATGGAAACGTTTTTAAGTCTCCAAACACGACTATTTCTTTTTTCTTTTTTAAAATGTCCAACTACGGCGCTTGGTCTTGTTAAAAAAAAAACCATTTCCCATTTGATAGCTACAAAATTAAGAGAAAAACTTGTATGGGATGGTTCTATGGATATGTCGTTAGACCGTCCAATAAAAATATATCATTTACATTAAAAATATAAAAATATATTGTCAATGTACTACATAGTACATTTTTATTTGATGGTCTTATTGTCACATCGATGAAACCATTCCATATAAGTTTTTCTCTAAAATTAGAAGGAAAAAAAAAAAAAAAAATTTAAACTTATAAAATGACTAAAATAAGGTTTTATAATCTATTAAAACATATATACAAAATTCCCTTTTTTGTCTATCAACAATCTTATCTATGTTTCATTCAAAAACAAAATAAATAATTAAAAATATTATCCGATTCTACCTTGTTGGAGTGATTATCTGAAATTAAGTTTTTGTTTCTCACTAATATGCTAATATCCATGTCATAATTACTTAAACTATAAGGTTATTAGTAAACTAGTAATTTGAATTTAATCTACTTGAACTCATAAACTCATAGTATAAGTGTAAGGGATATACCATTAGACCAATATCATCTTATCTAAACGGCTAGCTTTCTTTTAATTTAAATTATAAAGTACTTAAAAAAGATTAATCCGTGGCTTCATAAATTATAAAATTTAAACAGAATTATATATTTTTCGTATCATAAATTAGGTATTCAACTTTTTACTAACCTAACATGAGTATTAGTGCCCTAAACATAAAAAAATTTCAAATTAAATACTAAATCATGTTCGAAAAGTTTAAGAAAATCTTTCGTTTATAGATATATTACTAACTAGTATATATTATATTTTCGATTGTCAGATGCACCACCACCAATTAGTTCGGTTGATTGCATACAGACAAACAAACGAAGCACAATCATGGTGTTTAAAGGACCCCCAGATCATGAAAACTTAAAACCTAATAGAAGTTAAGTTGGTCTAGTCATCAATGGCTTCTACAAGTGCAATTCTTCTTCTCATTTAATTTCACTGTCATTATTTTTTCTTTTTAATTTTGTTTTTGTATCTATTTAAATATTTAATAATAATATTTGATGAGTTCCCGACCCGATTCACTTTCCAGTTTCCAGAAAAGAAAAAAAAAAAAAAAAGCACATGAAAGTGCTACGAGCATTTTGACAGGAAAAATAATAGATAATCCTATCTCCTTATCCTTTTTTTCATGGAACCTCTATTTAGTCAACCAAACATGTCCTGACTTTTTGACTTTATAATATTAACATTATCATGTGAATAAGTACTTTTTTTTTTTTTTTTTACAGTAAACCAACAAAATTTTCTTTTATTAAAATTAAATTTTTTTAATCTAATTTATTCATCGATTACCTAAACTCAAATTCAAATTCAATGAATTTTTATAACCTAATAATTATATTTTTTAAAAAACAATTATTGTACTGATTAACATGGATAGAAGTAATATAATAGGAGCAATATTTTTGGATCAAATACTTGTACTTGACTAAAATATCTCTTTCTAAGTTTATTAACTCAAAGTGAGTTCTAAATTTTTGTGTAAAAAATCACTCCATAGTTTTCATAAAAAATATATGAATATAAGGTAAAGAGTATGCAGTATGGGCATATAAAGGATTGGGGTTCAATTATTACCGTATACATATTTTATAAGAGATTCTCCAACCCTGTAGCATCCAGTGCGCCATCACCAATTTCTAGTCAAAATCTCCTCTAACCCAGTGCCATTCATTGCGCCTTCTGTGTACAGTGTTGCTGAAGTAAACAGTGTCGCGCAATAGAAATCTCCTCTAACCCAGTGCCATCCATCGCGCCTTCTGTGTACAGTGTTGCTGAAGTGAACAGTGTTACACAATATATTGCGCGACACTGTTCACCGAGGCAACACTGTTTTGCTGGGTTTTCTTTTTTAAAAAAAAAAAATTTTAATTGCAAAGTAGGTTTTGATTGGTTGGAAAGAGTATTTGTTGATAAATAATAATTAAAAAAAGTAATAGAGTAAGATTTGGTGCAATAGGTTGGAGATGAAATAGTGAAATAGTGTGAAAGTTGAACCATCTTAATGTAAAAGTTGCACCAAAAACGCTATTTGGATTGGAGTTACTCTAAGTACATGTTAATATATATATATATATATATATTTTTAATAACTAAACTGTGTATACAGTGTATGATCTCGACAAGTCTAGATATATTTCTGACATATCCGATAGGGTTAAGGGGTATGGACCGTCCACATAGCATATTGGCTTTTATCTTTCGAGAAGATATTTTATTTTATTTTATTTTCTTTTCTATATGGCAATGTGAGAACCGGGAAGATGGGTCCTTTTTGTATAATCGCCTTTAAAGGTGGGGTGCATCTGGGAGAATAACACAAGATAATCTTTGGTGGGGTTCCACTTCCACTTCCACCTTATTTAATTTTTTTTTTTTATCTAACTTTTTTTTTCAATTCCATGCCTCACCCATTTTGACTAGAAAAATAATAATAATAAAAAAATGTATCAAGATTCTTTAGAGAGAGACAGTCACTTTGTGGTGGTTGTATTACAATTATTTACTGGCTCATGTGATGGTGATGGGAGATTTATGCCAAAACACATATGCAAATGCACTTTTCTTTTCAAGCAAAAAAAAAAAAAAAAAAAAGAAAAGTGATTAAACTCTTCCTAGTAACTAGGTTTTCTCTGTTTATGACTTTTTATTTTTGCCTTTTTGCTGGGTGCTTGTGTGAGTTTAAATATATATATATATTTTTTTTTTGGAGGTCTCCAATTGGATCCAGATAATATATATCTGTCTTTTATACTGACTCTAAAGTGTTTTCTTAGTGGTAAAGAAAAATTAAAGCCATTGTTAATTCTCAGAAAAAGAGGCCACAAATATCAGACATTGTGCTTCTTTTGTTTTTTTATAGCATGTGAATATATATATATATATATATATATATATATATAAGTGAAATCTGACCTTTTTGAAAATAAGATTTGATTGATGGGTATGACTGGATAAAGATAAAAACATTAAGAGTTGCACTAGATATTACAAAATCATCATATCCATTTTCTATGCCAACGGCGTATCAGAGTGTAACTCAGTTAGTAGATAGACGAGTTTAAGGTTTGAATAATTGACTATCAAACCAGACAGTCAATGGCTCAAATCCTAACAACGACGAAAACTTAGAAAAAAAAAATACCTGATTACAGATTAATAGATATCGTAAGAAAAAAAATAATAATAATAAAATCCGAAGAGATGGGGAAAATAACAAATGGAAAAAAATAAAATAAAATAAAATAAATTAAAAAAATTGGATTATAAAAAGTTTCCTTGGATTTTCTTCTTTATTACTCCATTACATGAACACTAAAGACTGTAAAGTAGTGAACACAAGACACCCATGCTTTTATTATATTTACAAGATCCTTGAAAGATTCTTTCTATCCATGTTTGAAAACTTTCAACCTAACATTTGTTATTGTTTTCTTTTAAAGTTGTGTTATGCTAATTTGGGGAAAATTGGGTGCTCCACTATTATAGTCTATACTTCAACCTGTTATAGCCTTTTTTTTTTTTTTTTTTTTTCTTTTCTTTTGAGTTTCTTTTAATTTGGATTAAACTGGTCCAATTATGTTGCATGTGCTCTTGCTCTGTTGTATTGAAACTGGGAGTGGAGAGTCAATGAGGCTCCTTCAACTATAACCACTAAATTAACCATCGAATATAGAGATACTATCAAAAACCCCCCTCTAGTTTAGATTATTGGTCAAAAATCACCTTCTAGTTTCATTATTAGCTAAAATCCACCCTTAATAATTTAAATTTTAGTATTTTGTTATTTGTTTTTGTATTCCGGTGGAGATGTATCTCCATCGGAATACAAAAACAAGTAAAAAATATATATCTCTACCGGAATATAAAAAATAAATAACAAAATACAAAAAATTAAACCATAGAAGGTGGTTTTGGGCCAATAATGAAACTAGAGAGTAGTTTTTTGGCCAATAACCCAAATTAAATGGGTTTTTTTTGATAGTATCCCTTGAATATATGAATACAGGTAATCAAAGTCTATAGTGCATTAGTTGCATATGTATTTTATGTTTTGTAACATAACTTTGATATGTAGATCCAGAGAGAAACAAAACAAACACAAAATCAAAATTTCGTGTTTTGAAATTTGAACAATAAAGATAAAAAAAACAAGAAATAATTTCATATGATTTGCTCCCACAAAGTCTGGGTGTTCGAATCCTCTCGTAAACCCAAATGGCTAAAGAATTTAGTTTTCCGTTTCTCTAAGATCATATGGTTTCAGCAGGTACAACTTATAAAACCCTTTTTTTTTTTTTTTTTAATTACGAATTTATAAAATTTTATCTTTTAGTGAATTTATACGGTCTAATATTGATATTGGGTTGATTTTGAGACATTGACATGGGTTGGGTTTGGTACGGCCCGATCCAAATAAGCTATCCTGAGTTTTTACGGGCCTTTATTCGGTTTTCAGCCCATTAGTTTGGGCCTGTTAAACACTAAAAACGGCCACTTGAGAGAGGAGGGCAGATATGTAAATACAATGAAAAGTGGAGATCGCATATGTAAAACCAAGCTGAATACAACCCTAGTTCTTTTTCAATAACGGTTCTTTAAATATGGCGCCAATAGATCGAAGCTTCTTCTCTAAAACCAACCAATCCATTTCTTCTTTTTCTTCACAAAATTTTGAGTGTACTCTCTTCTATAAATTGAAAATGGCAGAATCGCAGCAGGGGATTGAAATACTATGCAGATTTCGAGCGTCTATATATGTCAATACAGCAACCTTCAAGGTATGAATCAAAAAACAGATTCATTAATTCTTCAATTTTGGCTACTAATCGTTTTTACCCGTTATCAACTGATTTAAGTTAACAACTTCGTCTTTTTTCATATATACATATATATATATATATATATAAATTTTCCTATGAGGATGCTCCGATAGAATTATATAAGGACATTGAATGTGAACCACTCATTTTACATACTTTGACTTGGTATGTATGTACTTGTCAAATCACTTTTATAAATTAGTGGCTCACATTTAATATACTGATAAAGTTATATAAGGATGTCCTGATAGAAACGGGGACCGTATATATATATATATATATGTATATATAGCTACGATATTTGCCTTTTTAAGCTCAAAAGTGACTTTTTGTTTTGCTTTTTCAGGCCAAAAAAATCTCAATATGATGTGAAAAATGAATCTTCTGATAAGTCCTAAAGAGTCTAAGCATGGCATCTGAGGAACGAAGATTTTACATATTATGCTTCATTACGACACTGATATAAGCCCCCAGTGAGGGTCATCATTTAATTTGGCGCTATAAGCGGCATTGTGGCAACAATCAGCCATATTTATATTGAATCTACGCTTCCATCTATTCAAATAAATTATGATTTCAAAATGTAATGTACATTTAGTGTAAATGACGATAATCTACAGCTACAAAACTACAATCCTCCTCATCTTCAGAGCTCTTCCCACTGCTGTCTCGAGGTATCAGAGATTGCTTCAAATGAAATCGACAAGCAACGCTTCCTTGAGCTTGACCAAACACTTTGTTCCCCGCTCTAGTCATTTCACAAACTGATACTGAACTTGCCAAAGACCATGAATCATTTGCATCCTTCCATTCAAAACATCAGAAGATATAGAAGCAAATCGATCCTTGATCTTGCACTTCCTCTTATTAACTGTGATACGGAGACGTGTGATCTTCTAAGAACTCTTGGAAAGTGGTGAGTGGATTTTGTTTGTCTATTTATACCGTGCTTGTCATAAGCTTGGTTGTTGTCCTCGTTCTTTTTCCAGAATCAGCATTATCATCTTGACTATTCTTTACCTCTGCAGTGGATGTTTTCGTTTCTGGAGGAGACAAGGGTGAATTTATCAAAGTAATTATGTTAACCTTCTTGGACCCATCTGAAGATGGTTCTATGCTGGACAACATCCGCTTGAGTTGAGACCGCTGGCAGATAATTCGTCCTTTGTTCCATCCTGGGAAACTAAATGACGATGGCACGTTATCCTGCAGATATGCATTTGCAGCCTTTGCCATGGGAAAATCTTGTGTAATTGAACTTTTCTCCGACTGCCCCCTTCTGAACAACAGAATATTTCATCATCAGTGGGAAATTTAACAATCATACAATTATGACAAGTAACAACTAACAAGTACATATGAATTGTGAGTACATTGCAACAGATACAATGGTCAATATCATTTCTGGTCATACAGACTAAACCCCCTCTTCTATGTCTTATTCATAAGCTGCAATTGACCTAGTTTGGCAGCAGTTTTGCAATTTGAACAATATCAATGCAGGCATTTAGCAGGGCTTAGTCCAGATTCTAACATCTCTGTCCAGTTGAGATATCGGTCCACCCAAACTCCATTCAGTAAACAAGCATTTCAGCATTAGCCACGGACACATTCAGTTTAATCTAGCATATTATTCTTAACACTGCCTAAGCCAACCCATGCACATCCCTAGGTCCAATTTTAGTTCATTTATTACGCATGCATAGAGATGTTCATAGGCTTGATGAGGCAAAACTGACCAAGATGGTGCTTCACAAGTGAAGAACAATCAATAAGTGCAGTGCAGCAGTAAGGACCACCAACTTGATATCAGGTAGAGATGCTATAAGGCCAAAAGGAAGGCCAAAAAGATTACGGCTTACCCAGTAACAAATTCTCCCCAAGTAAACGAAAAAATCATGTAGATTAAGGAGAGTAAACTAGAGAAAAAACTTGATTGCACACTGAGGAAAAACAACTTACACTACAACAACGGTTGCAAGTTGAGGAAGATCCTCCCCAATAGTGAACATCTCATACATATTGTTCAGCCAAACTGACATCGCTGTATATGCAGCACCTTCCCACATCCTGCAAAATGAACAATGTGAACAAAAGAAAGCTTATGGAAAGCACAAAGCTTGAAAAGAGTAAATATTATAATACCTGTGCACATCCACTGCCCAAACACGTTTGTTATTACGAAAAAGTTCAGGGAAAAGCCCCCTCTTTGTTGCTTCATTAAGCACTCTTGCAGCCCGTTCTCTTTGACCCAGCCACCAAAGTGCTTCCAGAAGGGCATTATAGAACCTCAATCCCAAACCACACCCTTCAGATTTGAGTTTATCAAAGACATACTCTATCATCTGCCAATTAGTCCCATCGTCGTATTCTCCCTTGATCATCTTCCCAGTTACTTGATGAATGTTTGACACTCTATTTGTGTACATTTCATCCAGTAATTCATATGCATCATCCCACCTGAATTAGAGGGCCCAGGGGATAGGATCAATTACCAAATACAAAAGCAAGCTGCTTTTCTTTGTTAAGATTGACAAAAGCTGATAAAAGTTAAAACGTGCTTCTTCGGCTTCCTTGACATCTATAATTCCACCAATTAATTATAATTGACCAAAATTAGTAGAAGTTATAACTCTTGATAGTTTTGATTGATTTGAGACAGTCGCATATCTTTCGTAAGGAATTTCCTAGTGGCTAATGGCTATCAGAAACACAACTGCATTGTAAGACATGCAATATACAAAATGAAGAAATCAAGAGAGAATAACACAAATGAAAAGGTGTGTCCCATATCATAATATGTTGCCAGAACTCTTAAACATAGCTCACCTTGTAAAGATTCTGATAGTCTGACTCTGACCTTAAACATATGAGGCAAAGCATGAAAAAAAAAAAAAAATTTATGTTGCTACTTTGACCTTCGTAATATGTTATTCAAATGAAGTAAAAGAAATTTTAACAAAATGATTATTTTCAGATTTTATAAAGAAATTTTATCGAGCTACATGTATAAGTTATTCAGTTTATAGCTATTATAATATCCGTTGGTTGAATTGGTTATTAAAGTTTACACAGATTCTCCATGATGGATTAGAATTGCTTATATCTATCTTTCAATTATATTGTAAAATCATAATCCTTATGTTCCAATTATTCACACATCCACGATCTTGGATCAGCATTAATGCGAGTACTAAAACATAAATTACTCTCTATAAATCACAAAAGAAATAGCTGAGTGAACTCTGACCTGTTACTCTTTGCATAAACAGCTAGCATCATACAGTAGCACAGAACACTGGGCAATATCCCGGATGATTTAATTTCCTGGAACTGCTCCTTGCTCTCGTCTACGAGACCTGCGAAGCAGTAAACACTTAAGACTGCTTCAAGGGTCCTCTCATCAGGATCACATCTCACCTTTTCCATGTCAACATAGGCCTTAATAGCCTCTTCAAACTGTCCTCCTTGCCTAAAAGCTTCAATCACAGCATTGAATGAATCTGTATTCCTAGCAAAACCAGACTCGTCCATTCTCAACAAAATTGCTTCACACTCCTTGTATAGGCCACCTCTTGCAAATGTATGAAGCAGTGAGTTGTGAGTTTCAAAAGTTGGTCTACTCTCCACTTCGTTCATTGTGTTAAAAGCAACGAGTGCTTCCTCATACATTGCAGCCTGACCATATGCTTCAATAACCCCAGTGTAAGCCTTGGAACTTGGCACTATCTCCCTCTCATCCATGTAAACTAAAATCTTCTTAACATCCTCATATAGCCCTCCCTTCCCACAAGCAACAATCAATCCCTCATAAGTCTCCATATTTGGCTCAATGTTCTCTTCCACCATGTCATGAAACAAAGTTACCACCTCTTTAAAATACCCACCTTCCCCGAAAACCTTTATCAAAATATTATAAGTAGCCACATTCGGGTCCGTATTACTTGCTTTCATCTCAAGAAACAGCTCCCTAACATCATCATATCTGCCATTCCTGCCATACAAATTCAACAAAATGCTATACGTCACTGCATTTGCCGTACACCCTGCTGCCTGCATCTGCCTAAACACTCCCATCGCCTCCTTTATCGACCCCATTTTAGCATGTGCCTCTAACAACACATTATAAGACATTATATCCGGCAAATTCCCTCCTAATTCCATCTCCCTAAGAAGCTCAGCAACCTTTTCTAATTTACCCAATTTCCCAAATGTCTCAACAAGATAACTATATGTTGTTAAATCGGGCACCACCCCACCCTCATTCATTGTCCTGAAAACCATCTCAGCCTCATCACCTAAACCTCTACCACCACAAGCACTCAACAATGTATTATAAGTCACGATATCAGGTTGTATTGCTTCGTGTCTCATTTCCGCAAATAATCCCAACAAACCTTCCCAATCTAACCCTCCCCTTGCACAGGCATTAATCACGGTATTATAAGTCAAAATATTAGGCAAAATTTTCTCTCTTTTCATCCTATCTAAGAGTTCAAGAGATACCTCATACTGACCGTGACGCCCGTATGCATTAATCAACGCTGTGTACGAGTAAACACCACGCATCACACCTTGGCTCGGCATTTCCTCGAATACCTCGGCTGCTTTATCGAGCAAATTCTCGCGACCTAACAAACTTATCATTATCGTGTAAATTTGCTCACTAGGTTTGCACCAGATTTGACGCTGCATGTATTTGAACAACCGGAGAGACCGTTGCCAGTCACCGCGTTGAGCGAACTCTTTGAAGACCAAAGAGAAGTCGTTTAGTGAGAGCTTATTCTTGAACATGTCGAGGCATCGCGCGATGCTGCCACGTGGCGGGAGGGAGCTGAGCTTGTTGATTAGGGTTTCGACGTCGTAACTGTACTTTCCTTTCTCGAGAGTCACCGAGGGGTTGCCGAGGACCAACTCTTTCGGCTTAGCTCGGACCTTTATTGAACCGGAAGACAATCTCCGGTCACCTGAGACGAAAAATCCATGTCCACGTAAGAAGTCATAGTCGCCGGATAGGAATCTCCGGTGGATAGGGAAACTAAACCGGAGAGACTCACGGTGGGGTTTCAGGAGAAAAGGGTTGGGTATTGATAGGGCCATTTTCGTCAATTCGCTAGCATGAGCTTCGAGAATAATAATAATAAGCTAAAAATGGATTTTTGAAGGAGGATTTGGTCTGGTTTTTTCTACCGTATTTGAATGGAAAAACAAACGTTGCAGAGAGAAGAGACTAGAAAAATTGAAGTAGCTATCTTTTGAAGGAAGACACGTGGAGTTTTTGTGGATAACAACAGACATGAGTGAGGAGATATTTGGGTCAGGGTTTAACGACCCGGACCGAACCCGATAAAAATGGTAGTTACAAACTTACGAAAGAGTTGACCCGATTATAACCTGTTTTTTTGGCGGCAACGGAAATTTTAAACGGTAGGTTGCGCTCGACTGGAGGAATAAATTCGCGGATTTTTTATTTTTATTTATTTTTAATTCATATAAATCTTTAATAACAGTTAACAAATTTATATATATATATATATATATATATATATAGTCTTTCTGCCGTCAATTCGTTCCAATATATTTTATATCAAAATAACTGACAATAGAAAAACTTATATATACATATATATATTCTTTTCGTACAAAAAAAAATTGATATATATATATATATATATAGAGGAAATTGTAAAAAGTAATAAAAAAAAATTGTTTTATATATATATATATATAAAGGAAATTGCAAAAATTAATCAAAAATTTGTTGGTTTATAGTTTTTAGTCATCAAATTATATTTTATTATACTTATCACCTTTAATCCTGAATAGATAAGACTGTCCTCCATTCTGTCTTTACTTCACCCATTCAAAAATTTAGAAATCAACCGGTATGTAACTTGAAATTCATTAACATGTAAGTTAAAAATCAATTGATATGTAATTTAAAACTTAACTGCATATAACTTAAAAACAAATGATATGTAACCAATTTACATATCTGGTGAAATAAATTTTAGAGGTAATTTTATCCAAAAGTTTGTCAAAAGTGATAAAACAAAAAAATATATATATAAATTGGTGGCTAAAAACAATAAACCAGTAAATTTTTTTAGTTATTTATGAATTCACCCATATATTTATATATATATTGGTCTCGTTCATATTAATGCACACTTATGTAAATACATTAGTACCAATGCACGTGAACCACATATTATGGAGAAACTTTGACAATTATATATACTTTGAGTCAAAATATATAAATCTAATTGTCCACATCCAACGTACTGATGAAATTATATCGGTATGCACTGATTTGAACATTTTTGATATATATATATATAGAGAGAGAGCCCGTTAACAAATTTATAACGAAAGCATTTTATAATCTACAAAACTATGTATTAACATTTTCTTTGGGATTTAACGTGATAATGTTA
Source organism: Acer negundo (assembly GCA_035582765.1). Lineage (NCBI taxonomy): Eukaryota > Viridiplantae > Streptophyta > Magnoliopsida > Sapindales > Sapindaceae > Acer > Acer negundo. The sequence goes on from CM069238.1 coordinate 32,532,986, forward strand.
CATCACTCCGATTGTCATATCTATTGATAAAAAAAAATACCATATTTTAGTTAAAAATACTTAAAATTAAAATATACATGATCGAATGTCCAACAAAATAATTGATAACGAATATTATAAAACATGATATATATATATATATATATATACACACACGATCGGATGTCCATTGAAAGAATTGTTGACGAATATTATAACATTTTACCATGATTCATACATGATCAGATATCCACCAAAAGGATCGATAGCAAATACTTTAAATGTTTAAACATTATAAACATGATTGGATGTCTACTAAAAAAAATCGATAAAGAATACAATAAATGTGTTTGGTTGTCTTGGTAATTAATAATTAGATACCAATTTTAGTTATATGTTTTAAGTAATAAACGTATATGTGATAACGAATACTATAAATATGTTTATCCATTTTGTTGATTATATACCAACTTTGACATTATGCTTTAAGCGTTAAGTGTATCTGTGAATTCTCATCGTATTGATAATTTGATATCAAATTTTCTAGAGAGAGTAAAATTAAATTTTGATTTGTTTATTTTTGTAACTAAAAAATGCCTAAGTATTTGATTGAAATTAATTATAATTGCTAACGTTGATTTTAAATAGCTAAACAAAAATACATTGGTGCGAGTGTGCGACTCGCGCGTTTGATATTATTAAATTGGATGGGAGTTATTTATAAGTTATAATCATACCCTCAAAACATATTGGACCGTTCAATTATGTAAAAAGTATTCAATTAGAGATTAATTAAAATATAAAAAGTAATAAAAATACAAAAGATGGATGATAACATAATGGGGGTTGGGGAATATGAATAATACTTTTTATTTTTTTTAAGTACTATAAAAAATTTGTGTTTTTTTTTTTTTATTATTTTTTTTAAAGATTCGAACACATAACCTTGTGGTGAGAATGTAATGGGTTTATCACTAAACCAACCTCGACAGGTACAAATAATACAGTTGGGTTAGTGACACGTTACTAAGTTAGTGTAAAACTCTCACTCATTTCTTTGAAAAAGCTACGAGGTTGACACTTCACAACACTAAGTCGTAAACAAATTAGATTCTCAAACCACCAAATTTCTGATTTCACATCAAAGGCCACACTCTCCTGCAATCGACCCCACCGTAGGACCGCAATCACCACCGCCAAACTGTCACTCTTCACGCTTCTCAACGCACCTCTTCGCTCCAAATCTCACCTAACAACGACACGCGTCGCGACACGTGTACCTTTCGTCCACGTGTACACCTCCACATTTACCATCACAGCCCACTACTCGAGCCCGCCCACACGACTCGCGCCCATAAAACTGAACCGGTTTTAACAGTTTGTCATCTGACGTGGCAGTCGTGGTTTTGTCGAACTCGTGAGGGCATTTTGGTAATAGGAAGGCGAACTTTCAGTTCCTAACAGACAGGCTGCTTGCTAGTTGCTCTACAAAGGAAAGCGAAAAGACAAAACAAAAAACTAAACAAAACAGAAACCCAAAAAAAAAAAAAACCTCTCCTTTGTTTGAAAACCTTGGTCTGAATCCCAGACCAGCGACGCAAAACGCAATCACTACTCCTATGCATTTCATTTGACTCTCATAATGCCCGATTCCGAGGTAAATTTCCCCTTTTTACCCCTCTGCAAAATCTCACTCCCACTCGTCACACACAAGTGACACAACCACTCTGATGTAATTTTTTGTGTGGGTCGTGTCGTGTCGGTGGTAGTTTGATTCTGATTTTGTTTTGTGTTTTTCGTGTTGTGTGTTTTAGTGACCGTTGAATAATGGGTTTTGTTTTGATTTTTGAATATATTTGTTACGGTGGTGTTTGGTTTTTGGCTGTGATAGAAATTGATGGCCTTGAAGAAGGCCTACGCCGATATAATCTTGAACACGGCCAAAGAGGCGGCGGCGAGGATAATGATGTCGGAGAGGAAAGCGATTAGGTATCAGCGTGAGCTGTTTGCGGCGAAAGAAGAGGCGCTGCATATGCTTCTCAGGCTTAAACAGACGCTGGATGCTAAGGTATTCTGGTTTGGTTTTTTTGGTTCAGTGTTTGATGGTGTTGGTGAGTTGTTTGTTTGTTTGTTTTTTTAAGGTGGTCGTATTATGTGATGTAGGTTGGATGTGAAATCATTTGTGGATGCAGTTTCTTTCCTTTCATTTTTGAATAGATTGATTTGGACTTCAATTGTTGAGAGGCTTCTATTATGATTGCTTTATGTGTTTTTCTCCGAAACACATTCTGTAGAGGGCTTGATTTGATATGGTTGTAGATATACGGATTTCTGTTTTCTGTTAATGATGGTTGTCATTTTAGATTGGTTGCAGATTGAAAGGAGACTGCTTTTGGTAAAATATGTTTGCACTTTGCACCAAATGTTAAATGTTTTCATTCTATGTTTTATTCTGAAATCATGGCTTGAATATTTTAAATGCTAAGCTTTTGGCGGAAATTAAAATGATATATGTATTTCAAAGATTTTATTGTTGTTCATTGGAAATTCTTGGTGTATGAGACCATGGTTTTTGTATACTCCTTTTTTATTCAATTATGGATTTTTATTGGCTTTAATATATAGTATTTAACTGGTTATAATGGCTTGTGTAAGTGTCTAACATCTTACTACCTTTTCGCTTTCCCAAATTATATCTTCTGGGATTTTGTTTTTTATCCTAAACTTAAAGGGTTTGTTTTCAATATTTACTGATGGCATTTTAAATAGCAATCAAGGAATTGGGACATGTTAGATATCTGTGTTTGTAAACCCAGCCATTAGTGGCTATAAACTCACATGTAACATGTCAAAATGTGTCTATGTGAATCAGTATAGTTAGATCTATTAGCATCTGGAGTCGTAGTGCAATTAATTGCATGAATCTTGTCATATTAAATTGCAACTTTGTTTGATTTGCTTATGAATCTATGCGCTAGATTACATTTTAAAATATTAAAGTGTTGGTAGTTTATTATGTGTGAAAGAGGAGATACCATCCATGAATATAGTTGTTTCTTGTTAACTAACCAAGTTACATTGATTTGTGATTATGATAGCTGAACAAGACCTATAATGGTTCTGATATAAATCCTTAACAATTCTATTTTCACCTTTTGAAGTTTTTGTCAGTTTGCTGTTGAAGGTTCTTTGTGTGAGCCCCTACTAAGATGCACAAACTTGTGCTCAATCATTTGACAACTAGACATGATGTATGCATTTGTATCTCATTAAAGAAAAATATGTTATCTATTACATATGCCTTTTGTAAATTGATTGTATGTTTCTTGAGGAGGATCTTTCATGATATGTGAATTTAAATATTAAAATAATCATCTTGTTATAAATTGGTCATTTGTTATTCTCCTTGATCATCATTTAAGAGTTTCACCATGGTCACCAAATATTTGTTCAAAATCATTAATTTTTTTTTTTTATTGCCTCAAATATTTGCTTTTTAGATGATTTTTTGCTCATCTACTAAATGTCATTATATGTATTATACATTATAGCAACCTAATGTAGCAGACCAAGAAAGGGGTAATTAGGCTGGTACGTTTGAGTATGATCAAGCAATTTAGTGACCCGAGTCAAACTTTTGTTGGCTGGATCCACCCCATTTTGCTCTCTCTCTGTCTTGAGTTATTGCTTTTTTTTTTTTTTTCAGCTTGCTTGAAGTTAAACTAATCGTGTGCTGCCATAATTATAGGATAATGAAGCACAGGTGACATCCTTTTGTCAACAACAAAAGATAGATGAGCTTGAAGCACAACTTGGTGAAGCAGAAGATATAGTAAGAGACCTTAGGGCAGAGTTGAGAGAAGCACAAGAGGAATTGGAGATTGCAACAAAAAGCCAAATGCAGCTTATGAATGAACAAAATTCAATTGATGATATTGCTGCTCCAGTGACGACATCACAGGAGAACATTCATAATACTTCTGAGATTATGGTGTCTTCTCTGCCCGATGAACAATCTGAATTGGTCTCAACTTCTGATGTAGATTTAACTTTGAACGGGACAAATGACAGCAACAAATGCCACAGTGAAAATGGTTCTCATAAAGATAATTGCTACTTTTGTAATTCTGATTTTGCCTCCATAGTAATGAGAAGAAAAGAGCCCAAGCTGTACCGGAATGGCTGCACTCAGAGAATTCGTGCGTGTGGAAGAAACCTCGTAGATGGAAATTTCTCTTTGCCTGGGCAAATAGATGATGTTACAAATGGAACATCAATTGGAGAAGGTGAGGAAGATGAGGAAGGTGTGTGTAAAAACCTTGACCCGCAGCCTAATGAAATTTGTGGAGTAGAGAATAACCCAAGTGAAGTCAAGATGATGCAAGCAGATAGTAACTGCATTTCAGTTGATAACTCCTTCCGCAGGAAAAGGAATAGAAGAGGAAGAAGAATACCTGTTAAGGTCATAAAAACAGCTGAAGAATCAGATCTTTCTTGCCCTGGAACTTTTTCAACTGCAGTCAATGACAGTGTTCAGGAGGACTCTAAGTTTTCTGAAAATAAAGCTGAGAAGGATCCTAAAATGGTTCTTCAGTCAGGGTGCGAAGAAGTTACAGGAAGTGATTTAGAGTTTGTCAAAGCTTGTACTGTCCAAACCACAACAAATAATGATGAGGAGTTGTTAGACACATTGGAGTTGACAAGGCAGGAAAGTGGATGTGCACAAAGTTCCGAGGTTCCAGCTTGCAAAACAGATCTTGAAACAGAAAATGTGTCTTTGGTAAACTCAGATGCTAAATCATCTACTTTTATTGGAGTGCTTCCTACTCAATCTTTAAATGATAAATTTATCAAGTACACATTCCAAAGAAAGAGGAAGAAGGAGCGTATGAGCAGCACTGATGGGGATTCTTTGGTTGATGAGAGCATTGTGAAGAGAAAGATGGAGGGGAAACAAAATGACTTTTTGAAGTCGCAGAATTCTAGCTTGGTTACTGAATCATCCCGAGATAGTCGAAGACTAGTGCAGGTCGCTCGTCAGGTTGGTTATATATTTTTGTGCACTTTTTTTTTTTTTTTTTTTTTTTTTGCATTGTTTGTTTGTGGTATGCATTTGGATATGTTTGTGTTCATATGGGTGCTTCTTTGTAGCAATGAAATCATACAATTGTTAAAAATTTGTGAGTTTCATTTTGTTGTACTTTGGCTCAACTAGGATATTAATATGGGCTAGTTCAGATAGGCTTTTTAATTGTGATTGGTAATGCCGTTATCTTCAATCAGTTAATTTCATCCGAGTTTGAGCTGGTTTGAATTTGCTCTGCTGATTTTAATCTATTACCGTAGTCTTGACTATGATATGATATTTACAAATTTATTTGTGCCAAACTATCATCAACTTGTTGTGACAATAAGAACATTTAGGAATAAATAAAAGGAACTGTTTCCAAAAGTTTCCAAGTATATCTTGCAGGATTTACCATTTTTCTAATACAGTAAATTTTAACTGTTGGCTACCTTTTTTTTTGTATTTATTTTATTTTATTTTTCTCTCGGTGCCGTTTTGCTTTATCTAGGGCAACATCCTCACTCCTCAGTTAAGTTTGTGTGAAGATATCGTTTTTCCCTTTTTATCACTTTGTTCATAATGTTGCATCTCTAAAATACTTTGCAAATGCTGAGAACCTTAAACAATCCCCGGTTTTATTCTCAATTGGTTCCTTTTTAAAAAATTTCATGGATATGCTGATCACTTATTTCTTCAGTCCTATCACGCTGCTTTTCCGAAACTTGTTCTTTCAGAGAAATTTCATCTCTTGTCATATGTGGAGCATATCTTGGTGAAAGCTCCCTGTGATATCTTATGACATAGCCCTCCATGTTTATATTCCACAATTTGTCCTTTAATGGCGTTATGAATACAATATAAACATATAATAGCTAATACTTTATTCTATTGGTTTTCCATTATTACCATTACAATTAAATAGAAACTAATCTATGTTAAGATAAAATACAAAGTATAATTTAAATTGTTGGGAAACAAATATGGACTTGGATTTGTTTGTTTAAAGTTTATAAGCTAGTTCAGTATACCGTGACCTTTGTTTGTTAACATTGTAACATGAAAAAGTGACATTGAGAAGCATGGCTTGGGAAAATTTTCCATTCAAAGATCAATGATGCTAGACATCCCACCTTTGTATCTCACCTCCATCCCAACTATTGACGTGGGAATTGGTAAGTGGATACACATTAATGATGATTTATCTCACTTACCACATGCCACTCACCAATTCCCACTTCAAAGTTAACAGATACATTTCTAATTTATTAACACCAGGATTTTGGTTTTTTTGTCATTTTTTTCATCTTCTTAATTAGGTTAATATGGTTGTATTCAAGTCACTTGTTTTCACCAAGTCTGGTTCTTCATTTCTTAGCTGTTATTTTCTTGGACTTCTACCTTAATTAATGCCATGAGTAACCTGTCACCTTGAATATCACTTAATGGTAAATATAGGCAATTTAAAGATGCTAATTTGATTTGAACTACAACAAAACGTTTTTCTAGTCAAAGTTATCAATGAATTATTTATGCTTACTAGCTTTAGCTTTCTGATTATGCAGTTTATCCTTTGTTTTACTACAATAATTTAACCCTCCCTGAATTTTATAACAATGACTGAGATCTATTTGTGACCGTTAGAATTGTTGTTTATTTACTTAGTTGTATGTCTTTTGTTGATTTCACAGTGCACCCATTTTGTTTTGCACTAGTGACTAGTCTCCATGATTCCTCATTTTTGAGGTTTCACGTTCTAAACAGGAGGTCGTCTAGTCATTTAAATGAAGCGAGCTTCACTTTTTTCCTTTCACCTTTTTGATCTGATGGGGAAGGGGTAGGGATAAGTTGTTTTTTGGTAATTGAGGATCGTCCTTGCTTAGTTTCAAGTCCTATCACAGTTAGAGCAACCTTTAGGAGTACTGAGTACACCTCCATTTGGCCATGGATGCTCCCGATGAAGATAGAAATGATATACCAACTACTCATTCAATAACAATCCTGTCGGAGTCGGTTTCCTTTTCCTAATTGTTACACTTGTGTATGGATCTGTTGCATGAATGCGCTATGTGTTCAGTGTCAATCCAACAGAGTTATGAATCAGTTTCTTGTTATCTCTTTCACAGCTTATATCATTGTCCGAGAAGAAGCAGTGGAAGTAGCTTTGCCTGATTAGAGAGAAGATTGATCCCCACTCCTCTGCAATGTGGGTAGGAAGATGGTGTTTTGTCAAAGAATCCTGACAAACAGGCGGCTGCTGTATCAAGGAAGAGTTGTAGATCCCATAGTTATAGTATATGGATTCATATATGCATCAAGATATCGACATTGTTGTATTTCTCTAATCTTCTCTTTGCTTTATATTATATTAGTTATCAAATTTAAACCAATTGGGACAGTTATATTAAAATGATCATTACAATTTTTACCAAGTATCCTTCCTCTAGTATCCTAGCCAATTTTGAAGCTTTTGGAAATGCAAGATGAGCTTTAATGAAGTTGCATTACGTACGAGTGCCGCCCAACAGAGGAGATACGGCAAGATTTTCAGTTAAGGGCAGTTAAATTTTCGGCCGTCTGAAATGCTCTGCTGTGCATCAATCTGGAGTACTTATAAGTTTTATTGTGAGCTCATGGGAGTTCAACGAAATCAGGATAGGAGTAAAGGCAAAATGCATTTTAGATGTCCAAATATAGCTTGAAAAAAAAAATTCATCTTCATATAATGCATTCTTTGGCTAATCTTTTGAAGGTACTTTTTATCATTATTATTATTATTATTATTATTATTATTGTTATTCTGAAATTAAATTTCAAGGTAATTTTGGGCTTTTGGCATTCAAATTTCAAACAAGGGATAAAATGCTTTCAAAGGATCAATAGGTGAATGAATCTTAAATCATCATCATATTTGGTAATTTTTATAAGAATGATACATACATAATAAAATTCCCTTGAATGATTTCCCTCTCATTGAAGCATTTCTAGCAAACAAATGAAATAACAATACATAACCAAACTCTAAATTGTTTGTCAAAATAATTTATTATAATTATATATATATATATATACACACAATAAGATCGTAAATTAAACCCATTATATTTTGATATAACCTCTTCGTTTAATTTTGAGATAACAAGAATAGAAAAAAAATATCTATAAATATTATTTATCTAAAACTTGACCGAATCACATTATAAACATCAGCCTAAAAATGCATAAATAAATAAATAAAAAACAAAAACAAAAACAAAAACAATCCCAACCCCCAAAAGGCCAAAAGTAAGTAAATAAATAAAATAAATAAAACAGAGAATTAATAGAAATCTAAGAAAATATAGAAGCAAATATCAATCGACTATAATTCGTAAAGGGCAAGAGGTGATACTGATCCGATAGTGAAAAGCGTGAAACCCTTTGTAAAGGGAGTTATTGTTGTTGTAGTTGCTGTGTTGGTTTTTGGTGGAGATGGGGTTGGCAAGCAAAGCAGGGGACTTGGTCTTCAAGGGTTTCACAGCTGGTCTTGGTCTCGCCACTATCTATCTCACCGCCACTTTCTCTTTTAACGTCTACAAAGGCCTTTCTTGGCACAACGCTCAATCTGTAAGTGTATCTACTCTATCTCTCTTTCTGCTTTCATTAATTTATTTATTGCCCAGAATCAGATGATCTTTTAGTTTGTTATCTATCTCTTCTTTTGCCGGATTCGATGATATTAAGTGCATCTATGTCAGTACTTTGTTGCATTATTAAGCAGGGTAGAATCTAAAACTATTTTAAGTTTCGTTTGTTATTGTTGGAAAATTGAAGAAGAAGAAGATATGTTTTGTTCTAAACTGGGTGATATTTCATATTGGTTTGTCAATGTAAAGATATGATTTTTCTACTGTGTTGGTTGAACCAGGTTTTTATTAGTGCTTGGAATTCTGTTTCCAATAATATTTAAATGTTAGGCATTTTGTTTCATGTGGTATGACTTTCTTTGATGTCCATTAGACTCGAGTGTTAAGAGCTGGAATTTAACTGTGTTTGAGCAATCTTCGAAATATAGGCCTTAGCTTCTTTTAAGAAGGTTTTGATTGTTGTCACATGTTGTTCTTCGGACTTCAAAACTTTTGCATCAAAAGATAGCTGTTTTGTTCAGTGTAGGCTGTTGTAGATAATGTTTGTGTTCATTAATATGTGATTCGTGCTCATTCATGGATTGTCCTGGTATGCTAGTCGTAGCAGCCGATATGATGATATTGCCACACTTGGTTACTATATTGTAAATGATATTTTTACATTTTCAAAGAAGTATGTGTTATAGCTGATGATTTTCAAGTTCTATGTTACAAATTAGAGATGTTGCATCAATGATGTGTTTTATGAATTTTTAAGAACCTTTGTAGGAAATTAGACGGTTCTAGGCTTATAGAGGCATCTGTAATTGACAACTAGTCAACTAGAACTTTCATTTCAAGTGTAAGCTATTTTTTTTTTTTTTTTTGTCAAAAACCTATTCACAGACTCCTGAATCTGATTAGTAGTACACTTTTCTTTGATTATTATTTTTGTAGACCTAAAATACCTGGATCAGTTAAATTTGAGCATGTGAGATCCTGCTAATCGAGGCATGAGAAAGTAGTAGAAAGCCAGATCTGGAAATATAGGATTTTAGGAATTCTATTATATTTTGTTGCTAGGATTCATACTTTGTTCTTTCAGAAAGTTGACTCTCAACAATTTAAATGTACAAGTGTCTTAAATTATCACAAGAAGTTGCAATGCTTTTGTGGTTTGCTTAATTACAGGATAACAAATTTGTTGTCTGTTGCTCCTCCCACTCCATTCATGTTTTCTCCCCAACTATTATTAGCTCTAGTGTTATATTTTTTGTGTCTTGCAAGATTACAAAACATTAGATTTGCTGCCGCCTCTTGTTTTTTTAGATCCTATTATATTGTTTATCAACCTTCTGGTTGTCTGGTTGCATAATCTTCTCTGTTGACCGTTAAAAGTACATGAGATTTGTTGTTTGAATCAGCAAATTTTTGGCTAATGGCGTCTAAATACTACCTTGGTCATAGCATTGTTTATGTCAAGTACTACTAGATACCAACTTCTTGTCCCTACATTTGATTGACTGATAAAAAGAACACGAGTTAAAGGGAAAACAAAATTGGATTTCAATTTTTGTGATGATTCATTATGGACCTTATGATCTTTTGAAATTTTACTTCGTCTATGTAGCAGGTGCAATGTTTGATGATATCTGCTTAACATGAATGGCATTTAACAAACAAATGTTTCATACGAGTCAATGAAAGCTACTATGCTTTGACTTCGTTATATATATATTCCGCATAATCTCTTAGCTTGCTGTCGTCTTTAGTCACTGCCATTTTATTTCTAATTGATCTCTCTGGGATTTTTCATTTTTCTGCAGAAACTTGAGGAGTCAGAATCTGGTGAGAAATCTGCCTGAGTTGGAGCTGCCATCTGAAGCGGAAAATGTTGTTTTTTTTTTTTTTTTTTCTGGATCACAAAATTACAATGCAGTCTTACATTCAATTTGTCCTTTAATTGAGGAATGAATTAATTTCTTTGGCTGACAGACCTCAGTTACTGGGATTCAGTTTTGAAACCATGTCTAGGTTTCTTTTCACCGGGATGTAATTTAAATTACTCTCTTTCGTTTTCTTTCGTAACTTCACTATAAAATAAACCCGACTTGATTCGTTTAAGTACTTGTCTGTCAATTACTTTGTGGAATTTGAAATGTAAAAAGTTGATGGATGTTACTGCAAATAAGACTCGGGAAATGGACATGAATCATGCACCAAGAAATATATGTATGCATTTCCTTTTCTTCCACCATTTTCAGCTTGAGGAACAACGCAGATCCAATTTTGAATTTCTATTTGATACCCAGGTGGAGAATTGTTGTAATTCAAATATGATATTACAAGTAGAATAGAAAATTTAAATTTTGTGTTCAAACTCTTATGTCCAATGTTCTTGGTTCTTGAGAAGTGAAGTTAACTGTGACGATCCAAAGTTATGTTTCATTTCATCGAAGTCAGTAACTGTACCATAAGTGTTACGAATTACAATCCAGTGTAGACCAAAAAGACAAAACATTACACAACAGTAGTTGAAACAGAGCTTCAATCTAAGACTAACAATTTTTATTTTTTATTTTTGAAAATTTTCCAGGTGAGCCCACTAAAATGCAACTCTGTTAAGCTTTCCAAATTTTATTTATTTATTTTGGATCAGGATCCTCTCTTTGGTCCTTGTTTTTCCGTGATATTTTTTAAGTATAATTAAAATATCAAATTGCATGAGAGAGAAAAAAGTAACTAAATCTTGACCATGTAATTTTTATTTTGATCCATTTATTTTTTAACAAAAAGTTAACAAAATTGAAGAAACCTAAGCGTGAGAGTTTCCTAATTCAAACTTTTTATTTTTGTTTTGAAACTTCCTAATTAGAAGTTGGACTGAAAGTAGGATTATGTTTACCTTAAAAAACTAGGATTCATAATCCTACTCAGAGTCGAATTTCTAATTAGGAAATTCACTGGCTTGGAGTGTAATCAACCTCTCTCACTCATAAGCGTTTTACTGACTTCTGGAAACAAATCCTTTGCCAACTCTACTTCTGATTTCGGTTCCTTGCAGAACAAGGAATGAATCAAACTAATAACCTAAGAGTTTCCGTTTCCATATTCATTCTGCTCTTCTTGTTTCCATATTCATTCTGCTCTTCTTGCTCTTCTTGCTCTGCTTACAGACTCTTCTACAATTTCTTGTTATCACAGCCACAGCCGCCACTCTTCTTTTTTCCATATTCGTTCTGCTTTTCTTGATCTCGAAGCTCTGCTTACAGCCTCTTCTACGACTTCTTGTTATCACAGCCACAGCCTCTTCTACTCACCAATCACCATGACTGAAGTTATCCTGGATATGGCGGAGGAGCACTTCTTGAAAGGCAAAACTGTCTCTGCTTTCAAGTGGGCTTCTCTCGCCCAGGAATTGGATCCCAATTTTGGATCGGTAAATCGGTACGTGGAAGCTTACCGTATTAACTTGACTGCTCTCATGAAACACCCAATCGGAGAGCGTAACTGGTACAAACTTCTTGGCATCGAACAACACTCTATCTCTTGTCAGGCTATTACACATAAATTCGTGAAGCTTGCTAAGATGATCGATCCTGAAGTTCATAGCTCGGCTGCTGCTCCCACAGCCTTGAAACATATAACCATGGCTTGGGGGAATCTTGGAGAGCCGGATAAGCGTTGCGCCTATCATGCTCGCGTCGGTCTACCGCCACCTGTATTGGAGAAGCCGCTGGAAATTGCTTCCAAGAAAAGAAGCCGATTGGAAACACAGATGGAGATTGCTTCCCAAAAAAGATGCTCAAGTTCTCATTCGCGGGAAAATACTTCCCAGAAAAGATGCCAAGTAAATTCAAATTCTCATCCGTCAGAAATTGCTTCCCAGAAAAGAAGCTCAAGTTCTCATCAGCAGGAAAATACTTCCCAAAAAAGATGCCAAGTAAATTCAAGTTCTCATCCGTCGGAAATTGCTTCCCAGAAAAGATGCTCAAGTTCTCATTCGCGGGAAAATACTTCCCAGAAAAGATGCCAAGTAAATTCAAATTCTCATCCGTCAGAAATTGCTTCCCAGAAAAGAAGCTCAAGTTCTCATCAGCCGGAAAATACTTCCCAAAAAAGATGCCAAGTAAATTCAAGTTCTCATCCGTCGGAAATTGCTTCCCAGAAAAGATGCTCAAGTTCTCATCCGCCGGAAAATGCTTCCCAAAAAAGATGCCGAATTAAGTCGAGTTCTCATCATGTCAACAGTCACAGGGTCATCTTTTGATTTTTTTTACGATTGCAATAATGTGCCTACTCAAAGTTGTAAGCAAGCATATGAGGTCTCTGTTATTTTACTTGATGATTTCTGCTCTGCTGCTAGATTGCATTCCTATTTTGTTATTAAATTTAGCCATAACCAATACTCATGTATCTTGTAACCACCAATTCAACAGATCAATTTTATAAAAATCTGGAATTCAGGAATATGTAAATTATTCGACAGTGGCAAGGAGAAATTGTGTTGTAATTATTTATGTCCGCAAAATCCAACAACAATAATAGCATTATTGACTGTCTTTTGATTTGCTTGGATTTCATTTCTTCCATTCTCGTTTGTAGCTTAATGTTACAAAAAGAAAAGTAAAGATTCATGAGGCAGATCACTGGTGTAACATGTGCCAACATAATGGGTCTAGTTACTCATTGGGAGTCTGAGCTTCAAAAAACATAAACATGGAATATCAGGCGCCGACTTGGCGGTCGAGTTAGCAGTTATTGAATGAATAGATGAAGACAATAAATGCAATTACAAGTAGAATAGAAAATTTAAAATTTTGAGTTCAAACTCTTATGTTCAATGTTCTTGGTTCTTGAGAAGTGAAGTTAACTGTGATGATCCAAAGTTATGTTTCATTTCATCAAAGTCAGTTAACTGTACCATGAGTGTTACAAATTACAATCCAGTGGTAGACCAAAAAGACAAAACATTACACCACAAACGTTGAAACAGAGCTTCAATCTAAGACTAACAATTTTTATTTTTATTTTTTGAAAATTTTCCAGGTGAGCCCACTAAAATGCAACTCTGTTAAGCTTTCCAAATTTTATTTATTTATTTTTTAACAAAAAGTTAACAAAATTTAACAAACTTACGCGTGAGAGTTTCCTAATTCAAAGTTTTTATTTTTGTTTTGAAAACTTCCTAATTAGAAGTTGGACTGAGAGTAGGATTATGTTTACCTTACAAAACTAGGATTCATAATCCTACTCTCAGTCGAATTTCTAGTTAGGAAATTCACTGGCTTGGAGTGTAATCAACCTCTCTCACTCATAAGCGTTTTACTGACTTCTGGAAACAAATCCTTTGCAACTCTACTTCCGATTTCTGTTCCTTGCAGAACAAGGAATGTATCAAACTAATAACCTAAGAGTTTCCGTTTCCATATTCATTCTGCCCTTCTTGCTCTCGAAGCTCTGCTTACAGACTCTTCTACGATTTCTTGTTATCACAGCCATAGCCGCCACTCTTCTTGTTTCCATATTCATTCTGCTTTTCTTGCTCTCGAAGCTCTGCTTACAGCCTCTTCTACGACTTCTTGTTATCACAGCCACAGCCTCTTCTACTTACCAATCACCATGACTGAAGTTATGCTGGATATGGCGGAGGAGCACTTCTTGAAAGGTAACATTGTCTCCGCTTTCAAGTGGGCTTCTCTTGCCCAGGAATTGGATCCCAATTTTGGATCGGTAAATCGGTATGTAGAAGCCTACCGTATTAACTTGGCTGTTTTCATGATACACCCTATCGGCGAGCGTAACTGGTACAAACTTCTGGGCATCGAACAACACTGTGTCTCTTGTCAGGCCATTACACATAAATTCGTGAAGCTTGCTAAGATGATCGATCCTGAAGTTCTTAGCTCCGCTGCTGCTCCCACAGCCTTGAAACATATAACCATGGCCTGGGAGAATCTTGGAGAGCCGGATAAGCGGTGCGCCTATCATGCTCGCGTCGGTCTACCACCACCCATATTGGAGAGGCCGCAGTTGGAGAAGTCGCTGGAAATTGCTTCCAAGAAAAGAAGCCGATTGGAGACACAGATAGAAATTGCTTCCCGGAAAAGATGCTCAAGTTCTCATCCGCCAGAAATTGCTTCCCAGAAAAGATGTTCAAGTTCTCATCCACTGGAAAATACTTCCCAGAAAAGATGCTCGAGTTCTCATCCGCCGGAAAAAGCTTCCCAAAAAAGGTGCCGAATTAAGTCGAGTTCTCATCATGTCAACAGACACAGAATAATCTTTTGATTTTAATGTGCCTACTCAAAGTTGTAAGCAAACATATGAGGTCTGTAATATTACTCGATGCTTTTTAGATGTACAACCCAAAATATCATTTATAGAGTGTGGTTGTATTCTGCTCTGTTGCTTAATTGCATTCCTATTTTGTTATTGCTGTAACCAATACTCATGCTTCTTGTAACCACCAATTCAAGGGATCGATTTTATAAAAACCGGTAATTCAAGAGAATGTAAGTTTTTCGACAATGCCAAGGAGAAATTGTGTTGACACCTTTGTTGTAATTATTATGTCATGCCTAAATTGCTTGTTTAACTGCTGGTGTTTTGACAACATATATATATATATATATATGTCCTGAAGTTCTTTTTGGGAAATTCATCTGTGCCATTAGACAGATGAAACTCATTTGTCCAATGTTCATGGTTCTTGCGATTTGAGAGGGAAGTGAAGTTAACTGTGATGATCCGAAGGATTCGCGAAACTAGAATCTTCTGCACCCAACAGTCAGCCAATGCTCTTTAGAGTTGGAGTCTGAGCTTCAAAAACCATAAACAGTGAATATCAGGCGCCGACTCATCACTGACTTGGTGGTCACGAGTCATCTCGGGGCGTACCAGGCACGTAAATGGACGGTCATTCCTATAATTATCATGATAACCACATCATCATTTCCATTTCAATTTCCATTTCATATTAAGTAAACATTCACGCAACAACAACAAAAGAAAATAATATGGTACCACCGGGACAAAAGGTTTCCTCTATACACATTGATTTCACACTATAACTACACTCTAATGGTGTGGAAGAATCTGGTGGTAAACTCAACTTCTTTTCACAGTCTTCAATTTCACTTGAACAATAAGGAAAAAGAATGCTATCGAATGAATTTGGTTTTCTTGGTCCCTCCAAAATGTATATCACGGGACTACTTCTTCGTAAGTCAAATGGAGCTGTAACCTTCATGTAATCAAACCATCTTCACATTCTATCACTCATCTAATGGTTTCTTACCTGATCAGCTTATGTTGAATCTTCCATCCCAACTTGTAGCAGATCTGACAAACAATCAAGGAAAGTGCAAATGAAATGGTGAACAGGAGAAACTAGATTTAATAAAAAGCATAAACTAAATAAAAAAGACGGAAGCATATCAGGATTGGCATCTTAACGGGGATGGGAAAAAGCAAGATAACATGCACTCCACTAATTTGTGACAGGACATGTACCTAGCAGGATTGTTATTGATGCACCACATCCGAGATACCCCTTGAGTTGCTTTGAATTTCGGCCAATGGATTCACAATGAACCCACCACCCTGAAGCCTCGACCTGCGACTCTCCAACCCGAGTGTTTCAGCATTGCCTTGCTTATCAGCTCTATGACGCATGGCAGCCAATGATGGGGTGCCACCGGAAGTAGAATATCGCCCTTCTGTCTTCCTCCAAAATTTAGAGGTTAAAAAAGATGCACGAGGTAGTAGGCAGCATGTGGTTCCTTGGAAGTCAGTTTTAGTCATCCTTCCACTTGTTACTGCCAAGTCGTAAGATATCTCATCCAGGGCCAGCTCTAGGCCATGAACACGTGTCTCCAAGGACTGCATCCCATTCTGTGAGCTCCCAATGAATTTCTGCACATATGGGAGAAAATGGAAGCAACAAATTAGAAGAAACATTCATCAAAATGCACTAGTACTTGTATTTTATCTTCAGGTAGCCGTCAAGCTACTTGTGTTTTATCTGAGGATCATATATGATCTCTGACGATTGTTTATATACATACTCAAATGGCATGAAATCAGAGTATAATGTAAGTTTTCAGATATTATAATTACAGTCTAATTGTGTTCGTTTGAGTTAATAAACATATAAATATCAGAAACTAGCGAATCATCAACAGGCTGCAGATTGAGAACTACTCCTGGTACCAAACAAAACAGTATAAGCAGAAATGAGGTCTGAAAATTCATCACAGAACCATTCATAACTGGTAGATAGAAGTAGCAGCTTTGTGTTCTTCATCAAATCCGCTGATGAAGAATAACCATATTAGAAAATTTTCAAGTATGTCAAGGATAATGAAGGTTTTTATACGGATGGGTTTATAGAATTATTAAAGTTCCATTTAACTTCAAAGCTTCAGCTGAACAAGCAGGCACAATAAGCTGGAAGAATTATTCTAATTCACTTGATATTTTCATTGTTGGATGGAACCAGATGATTACAAATTCAGCATCTAACATCAGTCAATAGGGTAAGTTCAATGATAGATAATCAATTTGCTAAGCACGTAGTAATTTTAAAAGATTGGTCTAGTCATATAGGCAGATCTAGTGCAACTTGCTGGTATGCTCCCATTAAATGACAATAAAATAATTTAAGAGTATCAAGTTTAAAGCACTGTAAACAAACCTGAAGAAGATCAAGGAGACTTGATTGCTGCTTTTCAATCTGAACAAGCTGGTTGCGAATCAAAGATATATCCTCAGAGTCTTTATGATTAGTGTGGAGATTCTCAGTATTATTACTGACTACAACAGGTGATTCAAATGTCTCCTCGTGACATGGAGCCACCCGAGATCCAGACCTCAATCCTCCAAATTTTTGCATCTTTTCATCAGGATTCCTATTGAAAAGGGAACGTTTCGTTTCAGGCTTCGAAAGCCTAGTGTTCTCGTTATTCCGCCTTTCCAAGACATTCTCATCTCTTTCCTTGACATCATCCTCACGGGCACTCATCAAAGACGCAGCACCAGGCACAGCAATCTCAACTTTCCAGTCAGAAGGATTCTTATGATCCACCTTTCGCGATATTGCAAGACTTGTTTTCTTGTCACTATTTTTTAAGGCACTTCCCCTCCTAGAAGTTCTAGCAAATGAATTATCAGGAGGAGTTGAAGTTAATTTTTTCCTCAATTCAAGACCTGCAGCAGAAGAACTCTTGGACCCACGTGGATATCGCCCATCACTAGCATCCTCTGTCCAAATAGAATTAAATTATGTGATGAACAACATCATACATATGTCACAAATGAGTAATGACCCAGAATTGAACATCACAGGGCAGTCCAAGTAACAATAAATTCCTCAATTGAACAAGAAACTCCAATTTCAGATCTTCCAATTAACCACATATGAGAAAATAGATCATCTACTTCTAAATCTCTAATTGATCTAACATTTTCTACTATCAAATGGAAAGAACAAGCAATTAAAATGAATCATCCCTGTACCTTTTGAAGAACTCTGTGGTCGCGGTGGCCGAGACACCTCCTCTGATAGATCCGGAACCTGTTTCCATGCTTCAATCATCTGATTCATAACTTCTCTTACTGCCTTGACCTGCAAAACAACCAGATTAAAAAAAAAAAAAAAAAGAAAGTAAAAATTTAACATCAGAAATCACATAATTAACACAATAATAAAAAAAATTAAAAAGACATAGAAACAGAATTACAAACCTTATCAAATTTCCTACTCTCAAAAACCTTTAAGCAATTTCCTTTAAACTCCGCCATCGCATCCTTCTCCACCACTGCCAACCTCAACAGAGCCTCCGCCGCCGCTTTTCTCGCCGCCCAATCTTCCCCACTCAAAAACCCCAGCAAACAACTAATCAACCCATTCTGACTGGATCCGCCCAACGCACCCGACCCGATCACACTCCCGATCACCACCAAACCCGCCGCCTTCGCCTTAAACCCATCATTCTTCACTAACTTCTCCAATCTCACCATCATCCTCCCCAACCTCCCTGCGTCTGGATCCGACGCCGCATCTATAGCCGCCGCCAGACACAGCGCCGCACCGACTTGCGCGTTCAAGTCCTGCTCCGTGAAAAGTACGTCGGACAGCAACTTCAACATGGTGACTAATGCCGACGAGGTGACGCGTGCTGCGAGCGACGAAATTGTGCTGATGCAAGTAGCCTGTATGGAAGAGTTCTTGTCTCTGAAGCTGCGAGAGAGGTTGTTAACGATCTTGGTGACGTAAGGAGAGAGATTGTGAAACGACGCGAGCGTGGAAATCACGTGGATGCATTCTTTACGGACGGCGAGTTTGTCGGTGGAGTTCGTCGCGAGAATGCAGGAGAGGAATGTCGGTAGCAGAGCGGCGTCGATACTGGAGACGATGGATTCAAGTTCGGTTGCTGCGAGCGAGTACGTGTCGCGGTCGGCGAGCTTCGTTAGGAGACCGTACACTCTTGTTTTAAGAGGCTGAGCCATTTTGGTTGTCGTAGTCGCTGTTCTTTAGAACTTAGAATCTAGGTTGTGACGGTGACGGTGGTGGTGGTGGTGGCGCCGCCGGGATTTCATGTATGGCCGGTGACATCGGCGGTCGTGAGTGTCCAGTGAAAAGAGGAGGAAAAAAACTGCGTGTGTGCAGTATATGTCTCTCTGGATGTGCTTTTTAAAAGTTGCACGAGAGCTGTCATTATAGTGACGACGTCGTTTTGTACAGATCCCAGTTATTTGTACGATTTAAGATTGAAATCGGAAGAGAAAAACTTGTGTGGAACAGTTTCAACGGTACGTGGTGAGACGTGGCCAATCAAATTAAGCCACATATGGAAATGTTTATGCTTCTAATGCAAAGTATGTTAATCCGGCTCAATTTGACACCTTTCCACACAAGTTTTTCTCATGAAAGGAGAGGTGTTTTGTTTGTTTTTTACTTCACTCTTCGATAGAGAAAATTTTCACTGCACTGGGTGTACCAACCAAGTGACACGTACGTATATATCAACTTTTTTTATTTGTTTTTTCAGCTTTTCCAACAATGTTTAATCCCTTCTTTTTTTTGTCCAATTGAGTTTTTATTATTATCTTATCTGACATATATTTATGTATCGGTATATCAGTGACCGATTACACCACTTAACTGATACACTCGGTGTATCGAGGATTTTCTTCTCCCGTTGAAAAAAGCTTAGCTGAAATTTTTCACATTCCTTATTATTATTTTAAATTAATTAGTAAATTAAAAATGTAAATGATTTGGTGTGCTCGAGTCGAGTCCATCAAAGCTTGAGCACATTGGAATTTTTCTCTTGCTACTTTTAATTCGCATGCACCGACCGACTCTGTCCAAAATCTGTCACGTGCCATATACTTAAGTTGCACAGAATGTCCGTAAAACTAACTAGTGGTACACCTGGCTATGGACGACTGGACGTTGAAGAGAGTGAGAGAAATCAGATATAGGTGTTGTGGGACCCACCACGGTGACTGTAAAAGAGAAAGTTAATTACGGGAGAGACTAGACTCTATAGAGAAGCATGTGAAGAAATTATGTATTAGTGACAGTTAATACCGGTAAATTAGCGCCAAAATTAAGGAGTCACGTGATAGGTGCACGGGTTATTATAACAAGTTACTGTGACTGCAATCAACTTGCTTCAATTTTTAACCCTCAAATTATTACTTGTACATCATTCCACGACAAAAATGTTTCCATATTAAATATTATTTTAGGAATTGTGTGATTTATTAGATTAAATTGAGTAAAAATAATTTTTAAATTTGATTTTGCTTCCACAAAATGAATGTGGTGAGGTGGCTTCATTTTTATGATAGCTTGTATCGCAAAAAAAAAAAAAAAAAAAAAAAAAAAAAAAATGATCACAAATCAAATCAAATAGCAAAGTTGGTAGTATAGGAGTTGTCAAAAAATAAACAGACGGCCAAACTTTGTATTGGCTTTTATTTTGCCCAAATGGCGATTTGCTAGAATTAATCTTAGTTACTGCTAGTTAATTATTTCAGCAGTTGTATTGTTCTAATTAAAAAAAAAATGAAAATTGGAATTTGATACCGTATTAAGCCAAAACCTACTATGATCTTAATTGTGATTATAAGGTTTAATCATAGAAATAGATAAATCTTAAAAGTAATCAAAAATGTGAATTCATTGTCTGTAATAACGCCGGATCAACCAAGTATTAAAATCAATTAAAGACCTTTGTCGTGGGTGAGTACCATTGATTTTTATGTACCAAAGTTTATTTAATCAATTCCTACCTTGTTTTTCATGCTTAGTTATTACAAGAAATTAAAAGAATCTTCACAATGGTACATGTGTGGATGGTTATATCAATATAGTTAAGTAAGTTAAATGAATTAGTTTAGATATGGTATGGAGTTATAGTCATTTATTGAAAATTAAGTTGAAACCTACTCATATATATTGTTGTTTCAACCTCCTCACCTACCACACTTAACCAAAACATTAACACACATCTAAAGGTTTCTTCTCATTGGCTTTGTTTGGATGGAAGTAGAGGTCCAGTTGGTGAAAAGCTCTCATGAGTTTAGTTGAATGTATGACCAACCAAATAATTTTTATTTTTATTTTTATTTTTAAAAAGGAATTTTTATAACACGTTAGATAAAATGGATTTGGTGTTACATTTCAAAAAACAACCACTCCATTAATATTCATATCCAACTTCATACAAGTAGATTCATGTTTAAGTACTCTATAGATTTTACGTATAAACTCAAAGTTTTCACGTAAAAAACCGATCCTATGAGAGGATGGTAGTAGAAGGAAATAATGGTGATGATTATAAGTTACATGAATACAATTAGAAATTATGAAAGTATATATACGAACAGTCCCGTTCCTATCGGTGTATCCTGATATAACTTTATCAGGATATTGAATGTAAGTCACTCATTTATAACAGTGATTTTACATACCAAATCAAAGTATGTAAAACAACTGGTTCACATTCAATATCTTTATATAATTCTATCAGGATGAATCGGTAAGAAAATTTTTCTATATACGGATATTGTTAACAAATTTATTCAGAGGTTACTTTAATTAAGGTGATTATACATGTCATGTCGGTTGGATTGGAACAAACGTACAAAAGTAATAACTATTTTGGAAGTGTAAAGCAAACCAAATGTATTGGAGTTTGACATTTCTTGAAGTAGATCGTGAAATTAATAGTATTAGTGATAAATACAATCATAATATCTTTACAAGCGTAAAATCCAATCGTCTTCTACCCCACCCTTTGTTGCAAAATTCGCCATCCTCACCGGATTCAATGATTTTTTTATTTTTGTCCACTCCACATAAGGAAATCAATTTATATTAGAAGTTCATATAATTTGGGTATTACAATAAATCCTGACACTAAATGGTCATGATCTAAGAACAAACTGTATATATATACAATCCAAAATTTATTCTATAATATCATAAAGGAAACACTTTACATGTATATGTTTATAAAATGTACATGATGAGACTTAAATCTCACACCATTATCATCGAAGTAAAGGTGATCTATTCGTTGTTCTATTGTTTAACAATATCATAAAATATAAACATATATTTTTTAATAGGGTTTGGCTAATATACATAAACATTAACAATAGATGGTGATTTAGTACCCTTTAGATTTTAATCTAATGACTAAAATAAATGAGGAATTTTAAAAATAAAAACAAATGAAAATAGACAAATATTATCTTGTAACCACTTTGTATTGTTAATATTCATGTATAGTAGCTAAACCTTTATTGAATATATGTTTATTGTACAGATAGATTTATTAATATATGTTTATTAAGGCTTGGGTAAATAACTCATGTCAGCGACTCGAATCCTATCAATAGTAAAAGCTTTTAAAAAACACATGATATCGAATTAATATATATTGTCAATATATATATATATATATATATATATATATGACTTTTATCCCTAAATGTAGACCAAAACGTCCAAAAAAAAAAATCTTTTATACAACTATAAAAGATTAATTTTTTTTTTTTTGACAGTATCTATTAATTCGGGACCGAGTATTTTTTTTAAAAGCTTTCGTTATCTGTAAGATTAGATTCGTTGACCTGAAAGTTATTTGACTAAGCCCCAAGTTCATCCATCTATCAGCTGGGCTACGCCCCTGTTGGTAACTATAAAAGATTAATTGATGAAATCTTAATCGATCAAATTATAAATCAAGAGATTCATTTACATGTATAATTACACTTATGTCTGAGATTGATCTGGTTGTAAATCCTTCACACTTTTTAAATAAATTCAAATTTATATAATACTTCAAACAAAACAAAAAAAATCTTTATCCAAATTTAGTGACTTACATGTGGGTTGACCGTTGACCACCCCAAAGCGCGAGACCATCCAATAAAGGATGACCAAAATAGAGGGAACATGTTCACATGGATAATAGAAAACAAAGAGAATGTGAAACACTCTTCTCATTCCCGGATATCAAGTTCATTCCCTATATATCATTTTGTTTCTCTCTCAATATCTTCAAGTTGTGCATGAAATTTCAATTTTTCAATCAAACCCATGTGCTTCAAGCAACTCTTTGCATGTGGTGCAACACATAACGTGAACTAGCTATGTCAAAAGACAAATTTATTCGGCTTATTATTCTAAGTAATGTCCTATACTGATAAGTGATACAGGATACTCATGTCCTGTTGATTGGATAATAAAATTTTTAATGCATTTGTCTGTCCGTCCATCGAAGATTTGATACGTTGTTATGTTATATATAAAAATATTTACAAAATTTTGGTATCTATCTTATAAAAGAGATTATGAGGCATGAAATCAAAGGAAATTTAATAAATAAATAAATAAAAAGTAAAACTAAAATGGGTCCTACTACAAGTACAAAGAGAAATTGGAATTTTTTTTTTTTTTTTTTTTTTTTAGGAGTTCGCGTGCAAGTGAGTAGTGACCACACTCGAATATTTCCAGCAATTAAACGCAGTCGTTTTTCTTTTGCTTGTCCAATTCCAAGTTTTTAAAACCAATTTCATGAATCATGATTGAGGTTGCGGTGATCATCATAGGCTAGCCACGTGATGGGCCCCATTCAAAGGGTCATTGCCTTTGTGTGGGGTAATGGTAGACCCCATCATCAAAGGGGGGGTACCGTACTGCGTCGGGACATTGTAAATTTTTGTAATATATATAAATTATAATGGTAGGTATAGAGCATCGTATTATTATTATTATTATCTCCACCGTCCATAATTCCACATGCTTGCAATTGACTCACATGTGATGGACCTAATCATAATTAATTTAATTTTTAGTTTTGTTTTTTTAATCAGGGTTGATAATTTATTAATGTCAAGAAAAATTAAATTAATTTTTGATAAAGATTGACCACGAGTTTCATCTTTGGGCTTGGTTTTTGGGCTCTCTTGCTCAGCCCATAAAATAAATTAACAATTAACTAATTATTAATGTCTTGTTTTGTATAATTGTATTAGAGTTTAAAGACAATTCTTATGAGTAATTCTAAATACTTTATCATATACTTTTATCACTAATATTGGTATTACCTTTTCAATTAGGAAGTGAAATCCTTGAACGCAGTGGATTTCTATTTTTAGTCTATAAATAGTAAATACTTGTCAATTGCATCGCACTTGGTAGTTATCACAGTTTTTATATTTTATGAAGAATGCTACGTATAACAGGGGTCGCAACACCGCCACGGTTTTATAGTGTAAAAAAAAATGAAAAATCATGTGGAACCCATGTAATAAATACATGGGACCCATGTATTTTTTTTTTCATTTTTATACTACAGGACTGTGTCGGTGCCACAACCCCGGTTATACAAAGTGTTTCTCTTTATTTTTTTTCTAGCCTAATTTATAAAGCAATGACGGCGAATTGGGCTCAAAACAACGGTGACATTTTGGAGGGAATCGTCAAGCTAATAAACTTATACGAAGACTTCGTTGTATTTAGTTGCGTTTGTACTTGGTGGCGATTGGTTGCGGCTGCAACAAAGGAGAATTTTGAATGTATATTTCAATCAAATCAAATGCCTTGGCTAATGCTTTTACCAGAGGAAGGCAGTACTGATCATCTGTGTAGTTTCTACAGTCTCTCAAGAGGTAAGTCTAATCAAATCGTGTTAAAAGAAGATAGTGATCGTAAGTGTTTTTCCTCAAGAGGCTGGCTTCTAATGATTGATAGAAATTTTAATACAAGTCTTTTTGATCCGTTTTCACATTTCCATATTGAACTGCCACACATGAATACCTAGCTTGGGAAGAATTCTATAAACCATTGTTCCCGTGTCACATTTATCAACAAATGTATTTTATCTGGGATTCCATCAAAATCGGATTACACTTTAGTTGTTATTCATGGATTATTTGAAAAATAAGCATTTTTTAGACCAGGTTTTAAATCTTGGATCACACTACATTTATGTGGTAGTCATTATTCGGATGTAATATATTACAAGGAGCAATTTTATGCTATCGATGTCTCGAGCCGAATAGTGATTGTGGATATTAAGATTGACAATACGCATGCCGATATGTCATTTGAATATCGTAAGTGTGGTTTTGATAAAGTTTATTTAGTATAAATAGAAGGAAAATTGTTAGTTGTTATATGGAATAGAGATGAAAAAGTAAACACTTCATTTAAAGTTCTTGAAGTAGAGTTGAGCACAAATACATGGACCGAAGTCCATTCTTTGGGTAACAAGGCACTTCAATTCTTCTTTATCAATTGAAGTATTGGAATTTTCGGGATGTAAAAGTAATTGTATCTACTTCAACGGAGATTATGTAAAAGGACATAATCCGATGGAGGATATGGGTATTTATTATTTAGAAGATGGAAAAATTGAGCCACATTTTAACGGCGATTCAAGTCACTGTTTTACTCCACCTT
This sequence comes from Acer negundo, assembly GCA_035582765.1. Lineage (NCBI taxonomy): Eukaryota > Viridiplantae > Streptophyta > Magnoliopsida > Sapindales > Sapindaceae > Acer > Acer negundo. The sequence continues at coordinate 32,558,625 of CM069238.1, forward strand.
TGTGGGTTGAGAAGAGTTTTTAATAGGCATATTTCTATAGTTTTGTTATAGATTAATCTTTGTTTACCGTTTTTAATTTATAGAATTATTTAATTTTAATCTTCAAGATGTTTTTTTGTTCTTAAATCGACGGTGGGAATATTTGATAAATCTGGCAGAAAACCAAAAGCTCTTCCCTATGTGCTTAACTAATGCATAATTTATTGGATTCGAAATTAATAAGTCGGTGTTTCCAACGAAAAAAAATATGTTGGGTTTGTTTGGTTTTGAAGGCAATCCAACTGGTTTTGGCTCAAAACTAGCCTGCTCAGTCTCGTTCCTAAGCAAGCTGTTTCAGTCGGTCCATGTTTAATATTTGTATGATACAATTTGACATCCTACACAGTTTCACACACATTTTCATATGATCTTATAAATGATAATTCAGTTCATTATTAGTTATATCAAACTACCTCAATATCAGTGTATCCATCATTCATATATATATATATATATCTTTCTACTATTCGTTCGTCCTGATATAGAAGAATGTGAACCACTGATTATAGAGAAGTTTTGGCAAGTGATTATGTAAATCTAATGATTCACATTCTTCGTCCTGATATATTTTATATCAGGAACGAATTAACAATAGAAAATTGTATATATATATATATACACATTTTTTCTATTGTCAATTCAAACTGATATAAAATATATCAATTTCTTGCATGTGGCCTATTGGATTTAAATGCTTTTGACTTGGCTGCATAAACTTGTCAAAACATCTTTTAAATCCAATGGCACACATGTAAGGAATTGATATATTTTATATCAGTTCGAACTGACAATAGAAAAACTGTATATATATATGTATATATATATATATATTGACGTATTATAATTTACTTAAAATAATGGACTATTATTAAGCAATTTTAAGAAATAAAATGGGGTATTAGCACGTTGCTAGATAATTGGTTAATTCAAATATTGATGCTAGAACCAAGAGTAACTTACCTTATGATTGAAGACTTCAAACTAAAGCTTTACAGCCGGAGTACGTACAAATCTTAGTAATGTAAACAGAAGCGAAACTGGGACATGGAAGATGGGGAACAAAATTATAAAAACTTAAAATTGAAAGGGTTAAATTGTAAAATTCACAATTTTAAAAAAGGTTTTCTATGGACCAATGGGGTCCATCCGTCCATGGCCCCTTGGCCTCTATAGGGTTTTGCCCCTTAGTGTAATTATATTTTTACAGTTACTCATTAAACCATAAAGTGTGGGAAAACCCTTTCCATAGAGTGATAGTTGGCGGCCCAATTGCCCTCATCAAATAAAGACACACCTATCATTAATGTGGTGTTCGTCTTTTTGTCTTAAGTATTAAGAGACCTTATTTCAATTAAATAAAATAATTCCACTTAATATTTAAAACACTCCAATTTTTTTGTTTTTTATTTTTTGTTTTAATTTGAGGCTATCTCACTTAAATATTTAAGTGGTTTTGGTTTTACTATTCTACCCATGTTTTAACAAACCATTTAACTTTTAGTATACTTTATTTTTATTTTTCAATATCTATTTATTTTTTAACAAATATTTATTTTTATATTAAAAAAGTTTTTTTTTTCAAATACAATTATTAATTTAAATATTTTATTTAAAATAAAATAAAAATAAAAAATCCTCAATTTCCTAAACAAGTAAAACCCTAACTAACCTAACCCTAAATTGACAAAAGAGGAGGAGGTGGTGTAATAAAATTAGGATTTTTTTTTTTTTTGTTAGGATTTGAGTTGTTTAGGAAGAGATTTTTTTGAGGTTAATTTTGGAAGCAACTATCAATATGTTAATTATGACTTATTAAATAAGTGAAAAGTCAAGTTTATTTATTTATTTATTTTACTTTTTATATAAGACATATACATCTTAAATTAAGATTTAAGTTAGAAAAACAAATAAATCTTTTTATCTTTATACAATTATAAGAGGTAATAAGTCATATTAAAAAAAAAAAAAAAAAGTGGCGATATGACACCCTTAAAAACTGTTTGTACACCATTTTCATAATCACATCCATTAATTTTTTTTTAAAACTTTTATAGTTCGTAAATAAACTCTACTTATTGCCAAAAATATCCTTTCATTAGTTATATTGTATTGTATTTTTGTAAGTACACACCACCTATGTATATTATTATGTTATTTAAAATTTTGTTATTATCTTTCATTTTTTAATTCTATCACTATTATTTAAAAAGAAAAAACTATTTTGTTCTTTAAAAACAAATCTATCATTGTTCTTTCTCTTCCCTTACTTCTTTTTCTCTTCCATGTTTTCCTTTCATAAAATCAAACTCCCTTTTTCTTTATTTCTTTTCTCTCTCATCATGTTAAACAGCTCTCTCAATTTCTTTTTAACTGTTTTCTATCAACAAAATCACTTCATTTTGATGTTTTTTCCGGTTGAAGATTCATTTTCCATTCGAAAAAGTTGTAGGGATGCATGATTTATGGCATGTATCAATTGATTTGTAAGTAGAAAAATGTTTAATGAAACTGAAGAACAACTAATATTGATAATAATAAATAAATAAAACAAAGTCTAAAGCATGTTTGAGAGAAAAAAAATACAAATATTATAGAGAAAACAATTTATAATGATTTTGTTCTTCTAATAAAAATAATTTAAAACTTGTTTTTTTACGATCAACTTTGAAAATTGTTGTTTCTTTCTCTGTTAGTCAATTTGTATTTTCTTAAAAGAAATTGAAAATATATTTAATATTATATTTTAAGAGAGAATCTAGGGTTCAAGAAAATGGAAAGAATTTTTAATGATATATGTTAATATTAAAATAAAATCATTAAAAGGAAACTTTTTTTTTTTCACAAAATATTAAAATTGGAAACTAATCAATAATTATTAGTAGATATACTTACAAATTATTTAGTTTTATTGGTAATTTTACTAAAGGGTATTATTGAATTTTCAAAAACATACTAATTTAGGATATACAAATATAGGATATACAAATAGCTTTTGAGAGGTGTAACTGTGTAATGGCCAATTTAAAAAAAAACAAAAAAAAAAAACAAATAGCTACTAAAGTTTAGTAATGGCCTTGTCCCCTCCATCTCTTGGACCCGGGCCTAGAAAGGAATCAGCATTAGTTGACCCTACAGTGGGCCTACAGTGGGCCCTTGCCCTTAGCTTGGCCCTTGCGCAACTTCCCTCTTTCATATTTAAACACGTCTGTATTCGCAGAAACTCCATGCTTCTCATTATCGTATTCAAACACCAAAACAATCATATAAATTGGTCCCAATTGCACTTCTCTCACTTCTTAGACCTAAACTTCCATCAGAAACCCTCAAACCCCAAAGATGGTGTTGGCACAGTTAGACGGGAGCATATCCCAGGCCATACAACAGATGAGCAATGCGACCATATATCATCGACGACAATGTATTGAACGAGTGCTTGAACGAGATCACACGTGCTCTTCTCCAATCCGATGTCCAGTTAAAGCTTGTCAGTGACATGCAGACCAACATCAAGAGGATCGTCAGTCTCCACGATCTCGCCGGCGGTCACAACAAGCGCAGGATCATCCAGCAAGTACGCATCTCGTCCTTGCTTTTGTTTATATGATTCTTTGCTTGTCAGCTATTTGATTTGAATTAAATGTAGAGAATAATGATTCTTAATATTAATGAACTGAATTTACAAGTATATATATATACTGCACTACACCACAGGTCGTGCATCACAATTATAGAGATGTAATCTCCTACTCCTACGTTGATAAGTAAATGCTAAAAGATAAATACAACAGTAGAAGATAATCACAACAGGTGCAGTGGTTTTTCTACATTTGTGAGTTATGATTTATATGCATCTTGTTGATAGTGCTGCTTCCGTTTGTGAGAGATTGTTTTTTCTCTTTTACATTTTATCTAGTCCTGTTGATTTTTCTGTTATGCTAGTGTGTGATGGGTTTATCTGAATTGTGCTTTATTTCTTAGTATATCCTTTGGTTTACAAAGAGTGTTGCTTTAATTCTAGGCAATATTTACCGAGCTCTGTCAAATCTTGGATCCTGGGAAGCCTTCTTTCACTCCGAAGAAAGGGAAAGCAAGTGTTATTATGTTTGTAGGTTTACAAGGTATGTTGCTTACTGAGATTATTATCTTGTTATCCTTTGATTAACATGATGCTATATTGCATCTATTTAAATGGTGTACTTTATTTTTGGGCACGGTGAGCTGCTGCGATTGATCATTTGAGCGGGATTGTGCATTTGTAATTAATTATCTGTTGATGCTCTATAAAATATATGATTACTCGACTTATGTTTGAATTATTATTTTTTTTTCACCTTCATTGATATCTATCTTCAATTCTATTTGACATTTGAAGATTTATGCAAAGGTTATTTGTATGAAAAATGCAGGGTCTGGGAAGACTACAACACGTACAAAGTATGTAGGTTATCATCAGAAGAAAGGTTGGAAACCAGCTCTAGTCTCAATCAGACCTGGTGCTTTTGATCAGTTGAAGCAGGATGCCGCTACCAAAGCTAAAATTCCTTGTTTTGGAAGGTATTCTTTTGACAAACAATTTGAATTTTGAATATATATATATATATATATATATATATATATTTAAATAGATTCATCAATGTAGTCTCATTCTCTTTTCAAATTATGTTTCGGCAATATTTATAGCTATAAGTCGGATCCTGTGAGAATTGCAGTTGAAGGTGTGAAAATTTTTAAAAAGGAAAATTGTGATCTCATAATTATTGATACCAGTGGATGCCATAAACAAGAAGCTTCTCTTTTTGAAGAAATGCGTCAAGTTGCTGAAGCAACGGTATTGTAGTGTGCTGATTTTACATGCTTTTATCTTATCATTAGTTGATATCATGCTAATGCTAATGTTTCTCCTTTTCTTGCTTTCACCATCCTTAATGTTCCAGAAACCAGATCTTGTCATATTTGTTATGGATAGTAGTATTGGTCAAGCTGCATTTGATCAAGCTCAAGCATTCAAGCAAAGTGTCTCAGTTGGAGCTGTGATTATTACTAAAATGGATGGTCATGCAAAGGGTGTTGGTGCTCTTAGTGCGTAAGTCTTATTCTTTAGCTTTCACTTTACCTCAATTACTCTCTCTCTCTCTCTCTCTCTCTCTCTCTCTCTCTCTCTCTCTCTCTTATTGCTTACGAGAATGAGACCAAACCGAAAAGAAAGGAAGTTGCTTGGATTTCCCCTGGATATTTCAAAGATTTGAACCTTGTTTCCTTTGTTTTCATCTCATGCTATAATTTCTATTTGACCTTATATGTGCAGTGTTGCTGCGACAAAGAGTCCTGTAATATTTATTGATACCAGAGAGCACATGGATGAATTTGCAGTATTTGATGTTAAACCATTTGTCAGCCATCTTCTAGGTATGCTTCTGCATTGTTCAGCCTTTGACAATTTTGAGTTGGGTGTCATTTAATTGCTGAAATTGTTTATATATTATGCTAGATATCCTTATGAGTTTTGTCATTTTGTTACAACTAGGCATGGGTGATTGGTCTGGATTTATGGACACAATTCATGAAGTTGTACCGATGAATAGCTTCCGCAAACTCTTTTTGAAGGAAACCTTACATTAAGGATGACGTATGAGCAATATCAGAAGATGCTTACAAATGATTCCATTGGCCAGGTTCTTTAATCTTTATTCTAGCGCTTGTTTATTTGAAGTGAAGTCGATTTCTGGTTTTGGATTTTCCTTTTGCTTTGATAGTTTGGTGGGTATACTGTAGGAAGAAAAGGTATACCTCTGGTTTCACCATGTTATGTGAAATATATAGATTGCTAATTTATTGATATTTGCCTTATTTTGAAATTCCAGCAGAGATTAGATTTTTTTTTGGGTGATAGTGGAAAAGAAAGTAGAGAATTGATTTCTAGGAAGTTTGTCAAGATAATTACAATCTTTTGCTGTCCCTTTTCAAGTTTCTCTCATAATTAATACGAAACATTGTTTTTCCGATTGTCACCGGCACTTGCATTAATGTTGGGTTATCCACCATCCTTTAAAAGTTATAATGGTGATGCTTAAACGTTGAAGGCATATTTTATAACGCAACACACATACACACTCGTGTATATATATATATATATGAGGAAGAAGGTTCAACAAGTAAAATATAGTTTAGAGAAGGCTCCTTTTTACAAAGAGTATGAGATGAATGAAAAGTAAATTCAAAATTAACAGTTCATATATAGTCTATTAAATCAATCAAGAAGGCTAGAAATTTTAGCTGGAGCATTGTTATTCGTCTTGGGTGTATCAATGCTACTCTCCGGAGGTAAAGGTGAGAAATCTTGGTAGGTAAATTGTTTTGCATCCAACAACAAAGATCACTATTTATGGTCTTCCCTAAATAGTGGTATGATCTTTCTCTATTGCCATATTGGAATCATCAAAATCATGGCTTTTCTTCTAAATGCCAGGCTGTGGAAAGAAATTAGTTTAATCTCAACAAAGATGTAAGACTTAGGCAATTTTAGATCCAATACATTGTTATTGTATTGTGATGTTGTCACTGCTGTATAAGAATTAATCTGTAGAGAAATTTACTTTAAAGATATTTTGTGCTCAGTTATTTTATGAATAAAATTCTGGTAAACCTTGTGTGCATTTGACTAAAGTCAGATAGATGCGCATTATCTGTTTAATTATATTTCATAGATTTTCATATTGAGAATTTGGTTACTTGGTGCTAAATTTTACATGGCGTATTGTTTTACGTAGGTTCTCTCAATGCTTCCACCAAAGAGTGCTGAACTAACGCTAAATGATCATGAAAAGGAAATCCAGGCGAAGCTCAAAAGCTACGTGACTATGATGGATTCCATGACGAATGAAGGCAAGCAAAAAATGCTGTATATTTGGTTTTATTTCTTAAACAGTGCAAGGGAAATAACTATTGAATTAAACTCTTTCTTTTTTCGTAAATGCTAACTGTTTTTATTTATTTTTTATTTTTTTATATACAGTATTGGATAATCCAAACCCTATGCTTATAACTGAATCACAAATTGTGCGGATAGCTCTGGGATCTGGTCGACAAGTTAGAGAAGTAATGGGTATGATGAAACAGTACAAAGGTCTTGCCAAGGTCTGGAGCAAAATGGGTGAAATGGATAGAACGGGTGCCCTGCCTCGAGAAGCATGATGAATTGACGATGAAACAGATTGGTAGAATCGGTGGTGTACCGGAGGCTTGAATGCTGGATGAAGCAAATGAGTTCCAAGGGTTCCGCCAAAGAGATATGATGGGCATGTTTGGAGGTGCTGACAAGTGTATATAGCCGGAACGTAATGCAGTGGTGGAAGCTTGAATACACTACTGATTTTCTGACGCTAATTTATTATTGCTATTAACTGCTTCAGGAGTTGATGTCGTTGATTTCATATTTACATGCTGCAAGCATATATTTGGATGTCAATAGGAACCCAACTTTAGTTTGTTCCATGAATTTAACTGCTTGAGAATTCGAAAAAAAAAAAAATGGGATCATAAGAAGAAAATCTTTTTAAAAATATTTATTGGAATGGACGTATAAAATTAGGTGTACAAAAGTTTGTTCAGGGGTGCAAATTTCGATATACACTCCCTTTGAAATTCATCCCCAGATTTATACAAGTGACGTTTACCTAATTCAAACACCCCAAATTCACACAAGTTGGACCGGATTGCCTTTTTCTTGGGCTGTTTTACTTTGACATCATGCCGTATCTCATCCTTAAGACCTGCAACAAAACAACCGTTTAAAATTTTTTCTAGTAAGTTATCAACCCTATGAGGGAGCTATTAAAAGGAGGCCTGATATTCTTCGACGGTTGTTATCTGCTTGAGGCGTGTGAGAGCCTCGAAGGGGTCGTCATACTCGGTTGGTCCAAACCGAAGGAGAATTGCTTTCACAAATTCCTTCCAAGTGAGAGGGCCTCAGAATTTAGTTAACCACCGGTGCCACTGAGTGCAATACCTTCCAAGTGGAAGGAAGCTAGTTAAACTCATTGTTCTTGAGCGATATTTATAAATTTGAAATATTGCTCGGCCTTATAAATCCAGGTTGGGTCGTTGCCTCCAAAAGTTGGGAATGACAGCTTAAGATTGGTATATTCACTAACAGCCAACCATCAACACCTCCTGTATTGACCAAGCCTTCTTCATCTATCAGCTATCATGTCTTGACACGTAATAAAACCACTTTAGGGTTAATTACATAAAAATACCTTTGACTGGTTTGACCAAACTGCTGCTTAACGGTGCTGTTTAAATTCATAAGGGCATAAACGTCTTTCTATCATCTCCTTCCTTTCTCTCGTCAATGAATAGGCATAAGATTTTCGCGCCAAACCAGAGGTCCAAAAGCGTAGTCAAAGTCAGTTTAGGTTTGGGTTGTGAGAGTTGAATGAAGTGAAGATCTTTGCTCATAAGGTATGTATTTTGAACCTGATTTCTTGTGTATTTCATATTACTTGGTGGTTTAGGATTTTTATTTGGAATATCTTGTTGGGGATTTTGATTATGGGAGATTATTAAGAGTTTATATGGGTTAGTGGTGTGGTAATTTTGTGTAATTAACCCTAAACTGTAGTTATCTTAGTCATTTTACTAAACCTTAAGGTGCTGGATTGCAATTTTCCAAAAAAAATCTTTGAAAACATTGACAGTTTTTCAAATCAAATCTCCAAAAAAGCAGTGCTATGATACTAATTGTAACCTTTCTTTTTTATTTTCTTTGAAATGTTTGTTTAAGTTTCCTTCTAGTATTTGATTTGGTTTGGGATTGTTTTCCTCTTCTTTTTTATAATAATAGATGAACTAAAAAGCAGATTACTATTGTTGGAGACAATATTGTAATGGAAGATGTGCTTGCCTTGAAATTTAATTTTTACTTTTTACATTATACTTTGCTTATGCAAATTGTTTGCATCAGATTTCCCTTGCTTTGGGAAATCATACAAGCATTATATAAATTGGATGGGAGGTGTATCATATCAAAACACAAACTACATAAAATATAATTAATTTCTCATATTATTTCAGTAATCAAATATGGCGGATTTGATTGTTTCAGCAATGATGGAGCAACTGGTTTCGATCATTCATCAGCGGGTAGGAGAAGGAGTAAAGCTGGTGGTGGGCGTTGAGGAACAAGTCCAAAATCTCACCAGCACTTTCCAGACCCTTGGAGCTGTGCTTAATGATGCAGAGTGCAGGCAAATGAAGGAAACCAATGTGAGGGATTGGTTAGATAAGCTTAAAGACACCTTCTACGACATTGATGACGTGTTGGATGAGTGGATCACCACCGCGGTTCACAACTCACAGCAAACTATGGAAATGGAAGACCATGTGACAAAGGTATGTACTTCCCACATCTCCTGCTACCGCTTCTGCTATAGGAGAGTTGTTATAAGTCATGACATTGCTGTGAAGATAAGAGATCTCAACAAAAAGCTAGATTTTATTGCTAAGCAAAAAGATAGCTTCAATTTTAGCTCAGGGAAGGGCAATGGACCTCTAGAACAACGAAGAGATACCTCTTTTTTAGATCCAACAGAAATTCATGGTAGAGATCATGAAAAGGATGAAATTAAAAACTTGTTGCTGAGTGAGAATAGTGACATACCAACTTCCCTCCCTGTCATTTCCATTGTGGGGATGGGGGGAACCGGAAAGACTACTCTCGCTCGGCTGGTTTTTAACGACAGTGACATCCAAGACCATTTTACGGAAAAAATATGGGTGTCTGTCTCTAATCCTTTTGATGAGGTAAGGATTGCAAAAGCAATTCTTGAATCTCTTATAGGTAGCGCACCAAATCTAGGTGAATATCAAAACGTGTTGAAACATATACAAGAGTCGATTAAAGAAAAGAAATTTCTTCTTGTCCTTGATGATGTATGGACAGAAGATTCTAGTAAGTGGGAACAATTGAAACACACTCTTAAGTGTGGCTCTAAAGGAAGTAGAATTTTGACCACCACACGTAAGAAGAATGTGGCAGAGGTGTTGGGAACCACTAACTTGATCGAACTAAAGATGTTGTCTGATGAACAATGTTGGAAATTATTAGGCAACTTTCTTTATGTAGAAGGAGAGAGGAAGAGTGTAAAGAATTAGAAGAAATAGGTAGAGAAATAGTAGGCAAGTCCAATGGTTTGCCTCTTGCTGTCAAGAGCTTAGGAACTCTCTTGTCTACAAAAACAATTAGGGAGTGGCAACATGTCTTAAATAGTGAGATGTGGAAATTGGAAGAGGTTGAAAAAGAGATATTTTCACCTTTATTATTGAGCTATTATGATTTGCCACTTAAATTGAAAAAGTGCTTCTTGTTCTGTGCCATCTTTCCAAAGGATTATGTTATAGAAAAAGATCAATTGATCAAGTTATGGATGGCTCAAGACTATCTTGGGGCAGAACAAAGTGATGATATGGAGTTAATTGGTGAAAAAACGTTTGAAGGCTTAGTAATGCGATCTTTCTTTCAAGATGTTGAAAAAAGTGAATATGATGGTATAATAAGGTGTAAGATGCATCATATTATGCATGATTTTGCTCAATTTCTAACAAAGAAAGAATGTTTTACTATTGAGTCTGATGGTCTCAAAAAGCCTCGATTAGAGTCTAAGGTCAAAGCTCGACATGTAATGATTAGAATTAAAAAGGAGGCCTCATTCCCTACCTCTATCTACAATGAAATTAAGCTGCGTAGCTTGCTAATTGACAATGGAAGTGGGATTGGGATTGAGCTGCCAAAGTTATTCGATCAGATGACATGTCTAAGGTCATTAGATTTGAGTTGCAATTTACTTGAACAACTTCCAAGAAACATAGAAAAGTTGATACATTTGAGGTACCTCAACCTATCTTCAAATAGTGGATTAAAACAATTACCTGAGACATTGTGCTATTTATACAATCTACAAACTTTAAATCTTAGCAATTGTCCGCTACTCAAGAAAATGCCGGAAGAAATAGGAAGGTTATCGAAGTTAAGGCATTTGTTAAACTATAAGACAGGGACCGAACAGTTTATCTTTATGTCACAAGGAATTGAGAAATTAACTTGCTTGCGGACGTTAAACAAAATAGTTATCGGTGGGGATATCAAAGCATGTAACTTTGAATGTTTAAGAAACTTGAATCATCTCCAAGGGTCTCTTGATATTGAGTGTAGAGATCAGGTGGATGTGGGTGAAATTAATAACGCAGAATTTAAGAACAAGGAAAACCTCTATGGTTTAAGGCTAGAGTTTCCCACTCTTAAATTTAAGAACAATGATTTTCCCACTCTTCTCAATGAAGAAGCATTTGAAGCCTTCCAACCACCTCCAAATTTAGAGAATTTAAAGATAGAACGCTACAATGGCAACCCTACCCTCAAATGGATGGAGAACTCCTTACTAAAGCTGAAGAAGTTGTGGCTTGAAGATTGGAAAAATTTAGAGCGTTTGCCTTCTCTAGGAAAATTGCTCTCTCTTGAAACACTTTCCATTAGCAAATTTAGTAGCATCAAAAGAGTGCATGATGAGTTTTTGGGAACAAAGAGTGATCACTCGTCATTGTCTGTTAATGTGTTTCCCAAATTGAAATCTCTTGAATTTAGTAACATGTATAATTGGGAAGAGTGGGATTATGGGACTAGGACAAGAGGAGAAATCACAATCATGCCATGTCTTCGTTATTTGGCAATTAATTACTGCAATAAGTTAAAGAAATTGCCAGACTACCTTCCGCAATTAAGAATGTTGGAGGAGTTGAAGATTTGTAGCTGCCCACAACTTAACAAAGGAACTCTTGAAGTCTTAGAACCACCTCCAAATTTGTCAAAACTAGAGATAGAAAGCTACAGTGGCAGTCCTATGTCCCTCAACAGAATAGCGTCGTTAACTAAGCTTAGAAAGTTAACTCTCCAGAATTGTGAAAACTTGGATTATTTGCCTCCTTTGGGAAAACTGTCATGTCTTGAATCACTTTATATAGGAAACATGAGGAGAGTGACACAAGTGCATAATGAATTTTTTGGAATAGAAAGTGATCATGGCACGTCATCAGTTATTGCCTTTCCTAAGTTGGAATCTCTTGAATTTAGGGACATGCAAAATTGGGAAAAGTGGGATTACAGGATTACACAAAGTGGAAAAGAAGATGTTACAATTATGCCTCGTCTTGTATCTTTGACAATTTGGAATTGCAAAAAGTTAAAGACAGTGCCAGACTACCTTATGAAATTAAAAAAGTTGAAGAAGTTTGATGTTGAAGATTACCGTATTGAAGGATGTTACCGATGGGAGACAGTGAAGGATTTGATCAAGAACCTTAACATTCCTATGGATTTGGTCAAGAACCTTACCATTCCTATGAAGTGGATTAACAAAAACCTCATTGATTTGAGTATAGACTTTCAATATGTTGATGGTAAACAAGGTATTGAAGACTTCCAACCATTTTCAGAAATCGACGCCAAAGGTAAACAAAGTCTTGAAGCTTTCCAACCACCTCCACACATAGACGCTGAAGGTGTCTATTTCTCGAAGGTGACAGGAATTTTTACAAAAATTCCTGACACCTTCCAACCATTTCCAAATATAGAGAATTTGAAGATAGAATGCTACAGTGGCAATCCTACGATTCTGAGTTGGATGGAATCATTAAAAAAGTTAAAGGAGTTAAGGCTCGAAAATTGCTGCTGTTTGCCTCCTTTGGGGAAGCTGTCATCTCTTGAGAAGCTTCATATAAAAGGTGCAAGTGTGGAAAAAGTGAGCAAAGATTTTTTTGCAATAGAAAGTTATTCCAAATTGCAATCTCCTGAACCAAGGGAAATGAAAAAATGGGATGCTTCGGACTCAATTGCACTTCCCGAATCACAATATCGGAAAGAGTCTGTGTTTCCCAAATTGCAATCTCTTGAATTTACGGATATGGAAAATTGGGAAGAGTGGGAATTTGAGAGTACAGGAAGTGTAGAAGAATATATCAAAATCATGCCAGGCCTTCTTTCTTTGAGAATTTCAAACTGCCCCAAGTTAAGGACATTGCCAAAAAACCTTCTGCAATTAATGACAACTTTGAAGAAATACAGTACTTCAGAATGTCCCATTCTCGATGCAAATTATAAAAAAGAAACATTGAAGGACTGGTTCAAGAATCCTGACATTGCTATCAAAATCAATTCGAAGGATGAGTTCCTAGACAACTGAAACTGACATTGATTGACAGGTAATTTTTTCTTTGTTATTTGTAGTCAATTAATCATTATTATTATTTGTTGATCCAAGTGAGTGTACTGCAAATAATCTCACCACTGAATATTTCTAAAACAACATACTTTCTGAAATGTTAAAAACTCAGCAGTGGGAATGTTGTAATATTGTTTTGTTTTCATATACAAGTGAAAAAGAGTTTTAGCAGTCAACATTATATAATCCTCTTATTATTTATTTTAGTAACTGGTTTTAATGAGTTTGGGTGAACTTGATCTGTATATATCATAATATCTGGGAAGTGTTGTTTAGTCCTTTATTTCCATTGAATTAAAGTCCATCAATGGAAGTTGTTAGGACTATTTAACACTTATTTTATTTTATTTTCGATTGCTTATTCTGTGCTGACCCATCAGTGCAGGAGTGCTGTTTATGGGCATCATGTAGCTTGGGTCAAGCAAGAAAACGGTCATCCAGGGGACATGAAAGCCGGGATATGGAATCCCTTAGATGTGAGATGATTTTGCAAGAATAAGAGTCGTATTTCACTGAGGAGGAGGTAAGCATATTTGATTGTCATATCCATCTTTTGATTAGGTGTAAAGTGGATATATATATATATTTAACATAACATAATTTATATTATATTTCTGATTGCTCTAGATTAGAAGAGGTCTCAAGAGTTTTACGTTTAGTTCGATCCGGATCAGTTATTTGGACTGAATCTTCACAAGACTGACTGGTTAGGCCATGGCATCAACGATGGAGATGGAGGTAGGTCGTCCTATCATGGGAGGGCTTCAACAGAGGGGGCATTTGCCTCCAACAGAGAATTTGTCAACAAATGCATTAGATTTAGACCTTATCACCCGGGCAGACATCGACAGAGAGACATCAAAGGAAAGGGCCCTCGGCCTCATGTGTGGACTGCTAATGACGATCCATTGATTCCAAAAGGGACACTGACGGTTACTCCGTCTCATGCTACCACACGTCCACCATAGGCTAAAGAGGCATACGTCTCTGGCACGGGTAAGGTGGTTATAATTAACTATAAATTACATTTTCATACATGTAATACGAATATTTGATGCACTAACTAGTCTAATGTTCAATTTGGTGCAGACGATTTGTTGGATTATATGAGAGGCTATATTAGACATGTTCTGGGAATTGAAGGAAGAATCGAGGGAGACACGTTCGCTTATGTATGATGTTCGAAACGATATTTGTGCAGTCCTGGACCGGGTACCAGCCTACGAGGAGCACCCCTGACCCCAAGCCACACGACTCAGAGGACGAAACGGTCTGATGTCCCCCGTAGTGAGGTAAACATTTGTCTTGTGTTTGGATGCAGTGAATTTGGATTCAATTTTAATTGACGTTTGTTAAATGTACGATATTCCCATGATGCACATGGCCAGACACCGTGTACAACTCGAGGCACGACTGTTTCAGTTGGCCAGTTGATGGTTCCACCTAACTATGCTACCAAGTGCAAATTTTGACATCCAGCAGGTATGTTATTAAATTAATTGTTCTGTTTTTTAGATTATCATATCACATCCTAAGATCATGATGCATTGTACTTGACATCTACAAGGACATTCATTCCCTCCTGGTTGACATCTACCAAGAGGCGGTCTTTAGAGATGCATATGCAACTATTGACATCCCGTCTGAACGGGGTGCCAATAGCAAGTCAGTAGAGGAAGTCAATAGGGAGACGAAGCCGCAGCCGCGATCTGTACTCCTTACACAGCTCTCCGGTTTGTGAAGGAAATTCGTAACGCACGGAAGCAGAAGCAGAAGCATTAGGGGCCAGCAATCCAGCATAGCCGACATATTTTTTGGATGCTAGGATTATGTAGTACGTACCTTGAATTCATGTTTGTATTCTATTTGATCAAACGTTTAGGATTTTCAGTAACATTTATTAGGTTCCAACATTGTCTTGTAACCAATCATGTGGTCATGTTCAACATCTCACAACGACCAACCTTCAACGGATCATGGATACATGGTGTTGTTTCGATGGTAAGCATTACTTGTCCATTTTCACAAATTTACAATTGTATTATATTTCATATTTTATTGTAATATATATTAGCAACACTAACACATTTGCGAAAACATTTCAGCGCCTTATGTCATGTTGCATAAGGAAACTTGCATTGAGCTATGGACCATGAAGATCTGCGTTTACGTGTAACTAGAGGCTTCCACGACACGTCGACACCCGAGGTTTGATCGCTATGATCGACCCTATATTTAGATTATTGTGGTGGTGTTACCAGCTGGAAGATGCTACGAGCATGCAAGTGTTGATCTGTGGGAGGAGCCAGTGGTGGTGGATGTGACAGATTCATCATTGTTGTCACAACAGCCTGATAGGTTAGTTACATTCGATTCATTATACATTTGAATCAACATTTGTGTTTGTAATTAACGACTCAGACGATTTCACTATTGTGTTTATTTTCTCAGGACTAGTTGTGGTGCTTTTATATGTAATTTATAGCCAAACAAATTCTTTCAACACCGGTTTCTACGGTGGCTGTGGAACAAGAGTTTAGTGTTTGTGGAAATATTCTGGACACAAAACGTTTGGTTATGAGTCCATAATCAATTCAGATACAAGATTGTATTGATGATCAGACCAAGGCGCAAAACAGACAACAAGAAATCGATTAAGATGCACCCTACGATTCCTTCGATGATGACCAGCATACCCATCCCACCGGAACGGATGATCATGGCAGCGATTAGTTACGGTACCACCTCACATCATGTCATCACCAAACATGCAATAAAAGGTAAGAGAACTACGTGGTCTTTGATTCCTCTAAACCCCAAAAGGATACGTAAGCAACTTAATTGTGGTAAAAATTAAGTGCAAGGCCAATTTTATATTTTTTAGTTTTATTTTAATTTCTTTTTTTAAATTGCCATATAGTTATTTTATTTTAATTTCGGGTGACCCAATAAAATGCATTTACAATTTTATATGTCTAATAAATTTTTTTTGTTAAAATAATAATAAATATATGAAAAAAAAAAAAAAAGTAGAACCGAACTATCCGAACAGTCGGAACCAGACCGGAACCGAGAAACCAGTCCCGGTTCTAGTGACCCCGGGACCGGGGCTAGGTTTATATATAAATATATGGACAACATCTTCAGGTGGAGAGACGTGTTCGCCTTTGACTTCCGGATGGAGGATGCAATGAGATAGTCGGTTGCGAGATAGCCATATATTTGTGTTTGTATATTTTCGTGTTACATTTTCTTGAGGATGAATGTTTCTGTATATCTTTCCAACCTTGTACAAAAACAAATCCATATACTCTATATAAATATCAGCGTTCAAGTTTATGATGTTTACAAATCGACCCTTTAAGGATGTAATACATGAACTAAAAATTGAATTTATATATAAATATCAGTTTTTACAGTATGAAAATAGTATAGCATGAATGAAAAACTAAAATTATATATACTTATCAGTGTTTACGTTACAGGAATAGTCTAACTATGGAATATAAAACTAAAATTATATAGAAATATCAGTTTTTACTTTTCACGGTACAAAAATAGTTAAAATCTAGAATATTGAAAAATAAACATAAATGCAATCACTGCTCTACTGCATCTGAGCATCTCCATCGGTGCCGTACTCTACATCGTTGATGTCTATGGATCGGCTGATCATAACTAACCAATGTGTTGGACTCTCAGGCTGATAGTCTCCAGACGTAGGCTGTGGCTGTCGAGCTGGTTGCGTCTTGGATCACTGCACTTGGAGCAGCGATTTTTCCGATTAGTCTCCATGACTTAAGGTATTCTTGTCTGTTTGGGTCTACCGGCATGCCTTTTGCCTATCGGTAGATAAACAATGAGAGCTCTGGCAACTTCAAGCACTTCCCAAACGGATGGATAGGGAACCAAATTTATAGATGGGGCATGTGCAGTGTGGAGCCATGAAGTGTTGTAATACTCATGATATAAAAATTTGAAGTTCGACCCTCATGTGCCTACAAAAACGCGACAATGACATTGTAAACATAAATATCACTATATGAACAACATACAATCGTAATGTCATGACATACTTGGCTATTGCAATAGAGTTTTAGCAAGGGAACTGGTCTAAGTCCCAATGCCGGTAGAGATCAGAGGTAGTTTAGTCTTTTTAATGATCTGAAATGGTCAATGGTTACTTTGGACATTATGTAAGTGTTAGTTTTTGATAAAGTTGATTACGTATATAAAAAAAGAAACCTCACGGACGTTGGGGTTATTTGCTACTTCCACTAAAATAAATGGATTAATTACACAAACATTCCTTAAGTTTAAGCGATATTGCACACATATTCAACATTTCCTTATTACACAAACCTCGACTGAAAATGTTGACCAATGTTAAAGTAACAAACTAACAGTTGACTGGATGGATAGAAAGAAAAGACACAAATGCTCATGACAAATATTTCTATAATTATAGATCTATCCACAGAACTTTATCAAATTAGAAATTCACCATATCCATTATCCACCACCTTCAGTCACCTCCTTCATGGAAAGTTGGAGATGCGACGCACCTCCTTCATTTAGATCGAAGATGCGCGCGTGATGCCTCCTCAAGAGATCTATGGCATCCAGGGGTGGACCCACGAGACCAGGTGGGGCCCGTGCCCCACCTAAAATTAAATTAAAATAAAATAAAATAAAAATTGATTTTATGTTTATATAATTTATATATTAAATAACTCATATACAATACAATATTACTTAGTACAGTTGGTAGAGTATTACTATCTCACCTTTATAGTCAAGGTTCAATTTTCACTCTAATGATCTAATCAAGCAAAATATTTTTTAAATTTTCGTCTTTAAATTATTGTATTTTTAATGTAAGATTATTTAGTTAAATGTTCAATTTATCTAAAATTCATTATACTATCAATTTATATATATATAACTCATTTTATTTATTTATTTATTTTTTTGAAAGGAAAAGCTTCATTAGAAAACTAAGACGGGAAATCATTCAAGATTACGGACTCCAATCATGGAAAATCATTGTTAGGCTAAATGAACCCTTTTTACCGTAAATCATATCGGGCAAGAAATTAATTGTTATGTACATTTTTTTTTGTGACGTAACTTTATTTATAGTTTTTTTTTTTTTTTTTTTGCTCGAATAAATTAAAAATAAAATACACAAGAAAAAATAAAATTCACACACTTAAAATATAAAAAGACGAATGAGAGTGAAACAAATTATCTCGTACTATAATTTCTATTTGACCTTGTATGTGCAGTGTTGCTGGGACAAAAAGTCCTGTAATATTTATTGGTACCGGAGAGCACATAGATGAATTTGAAGTATTTGATGTTAAACCATTTGTCAGCTGTCTTCTAGGTATGCTCCTGCATATTGTTCAGCCTTTGACATTTTTGAGTTGGGTGTCATTTAATTGCTGAAACTGTTTATATATTATGCCAAATATCCTTATGAGTTTTGTCATTTTGTTACAACTAGGCATGGGTGATTGGTCTGGATTTATGGACACAATTCATGAAGACATGAAGTTGATCCAGTTGTTCCGATGGATCAACGGGTTCAGCTTCCGCAAAAGCTTTTTGAAGGAAACCTTACATTAAGGATGATGTATGAGAAATTACGGAAGATACTTAAAAGGGATTCCATTGGCCAGGTTCTTTAATCTTTATTCTAGCGCTTGTTTATTTGAAGTGAAGTCAATTTCTGGTTTTGGATTTTCCTTTTGCTGTGATAGTTGGGTGGGTATACCGTAGGAAGAAAAGCTGTACCTCTGGTTTCACCATGTTATACGAAATATATAGATGGCTAATTTATTGACACTTGCCTTATTTTGAAATTTCTGTAGAGACTTTTTTTTTTTTTTTTTTTTTGGGTGATAGTGGATAAGAAAGTAGAGAATTGATTTCTAGGGAGTTTGTGAAGATAATTACAATCTTTTGTTGTCCCTTTTTAAGTTTCTCTCGTAATTAATACGAAACATTGTTTTTCCGATTGTTACCGTCACTTTCATTAATGTTGTGTTAACCACCGTCCTTTAGAAATTATAATAGTGATGTTTAGCGTTGAAGGTATATTATATAACACAACACATGCACACTCGTACATATTTGAGGAAAAGGGTTCAGCAAGTAAAATGTAGTTTAGAGAAGGTTCTTTTTGCCAAAGAGAGTGAGATGAATGAAAAGTAAGATTCAAGATTAACAGTTCAAATATAGTGTACTAAATCAATCAAGGGGGGTAGAAATTTTCTCAGAAGCAATGTTGTCAATGCTACTCTTTGGAGGTAAAGATGAGAAATCTTGGTAGGTAAATTGTTTTGCAGCCAACAACCAAGGTCACTATTTATGGTCTTCCCTAAATAGTGGTATGATCTTTCTCTATTGCCATATTGGAATCATCAAAATCATGGCTTTTCTTCTATATGCTAGGCTGTAGAAAGCAATTAGTTTAATCTCAACAAAGATGTATGACTTGGGAAATTTTAGATCCGGTACATTATTATTGTATTGTGATGTTGTCACTGCTATATAAGAATAAATCTGTAGAGAAATTTACTTTAAAGATATTTTAGGCTCAGTTGCTTTATAAATAAAATTCTATTTATCATTATGCTTTGTCTGTTTAATTAGATTTCATAGATTTTCATATTGAGAATTGGGTTACTTGGTGCTAAATTTTACATGGCATATTGTTTTATGTAGGTTCTCTCAATGCTTCCACCAAAGAGTGTTGAACTAACGCTAAATGACCATGAAAAGGAAATCCACGCTGAGTTCAAAAGCTACGTGACTATGATGGATTCCATGACAGACGAAGGCAAGCAAAAAATTCTGTATATTTTGGTTTTATTTCTTTAACAGTGCACAAGGGAAATAACTATTGAATCAAACTCTTTCTTTTTTTATAATTGCAAATTGGGTGGAATTGGTGCCCTGCCTCGAAGCATGATGATGAAGCTAGCAGATTGGTAGAATCTGTGGTGTACCGGGGTCTTGAATGCTACATTGTTTGAGTAGTGAGAATGATGTATTCTTCTTATCCTTGTAATGAGAGCTGAAAATCTACCAAATTCAAAAATTGTTATGCCAATTAGAAAGTAAATTCCCACTTCACATCAGAACCAACTAGCAAATGAACTCCACCCAAAATCTCACAAAGGAATGCTAATACTAGTAGTATGAAAAAAGGGGACAACTTATGAGGAGTCCAATTAATTCTGTTGTAAAGAGATCTATAGCATCAAATGGTGATCAAGTGTACAAAATCAATTTTTCTTCCTCTTCTCTCATCTTTAAAGGGAGTAGTTTTTCTTTCAAAGAAACAAATATACAATTTTTCATGGATAGTTTCATAACTGAATAAGTAGTTTGATACAATTTTGATATCCTAGACATGAAACTGATAATTCAATTCATTCTTAATATTAATAGTCCAACTCTTTAAATTCATTCTTAGTTATATCATATCATCTAAATATATGTGTATCTATTGTTCACATCATATTATTATCCATACTCCAATCAATGTATATATAATATACTTGAAATAATGGACTTTTATTAAGCAATTTCAAGATATAAAATGGGGTATTGGGATGTTGCTATATAGTTGATTCAAATATCGGTGTCAGAACTGATCGTAACTTGCCTTAGTGGTCGGAGACTTCAAACTAAGCTCTACCTACAGGGTTTGAACCTTGATAGTGTAAATATGTCTACCTTTGCCTATTCAACCACAAAGTCTCATCTTTTAGAATGAGAGTTGTATTCCGGACTGTGCTTTATATATATATTATCAGATCTTTCAATAGCATATCAATCAAACAATTATGTGAATCAAAAGAACATGAAAAGAAATATGAAATAACAGAAAGTAGCAATTAAATGTATTAATTTGCACTACACGCAAGCCACTGTCAATCGCCATTGAAATACCCTCAAAAATTGCTCTTGCCTCTGCCACATCAGCCGAAACAATTCCCTTAAAAACCAGAGCAGCTGAGTCCCACCACTTCACCTTTGTCGTCCCTGAACATGACACCAATCCCATATTTATCTACACCATTAGTAACCGCAGCATCCACATTGAGCTTGAACTGACCGGCCTGAGGAGTTTTCCAGACACCACTCTAAACCGATCCTACACCTTTGATAACTGGATTGGAGTTGTTAGAAGCAATATAGACATATAAATTTATAGTTACTTGAAATCTATAAGCTAGTTTCCATGTTTTAGATGAAGTCTAAAGTCACAAGCTGACTATCATCAAGAAGAAAATGAAACGTAAAGTCATAAAATATGCAAAGCTATTGCGATTTGAGAGAAAGAAGAAGATTTCTAAAAATGAAGATAAGTTGTAGCCAAGGGCGGACCCACGTTGAGTTCAGGTGGGTCCTGTGCCCCATCTCAATTTTTTTTTTCTAAAAAGATTTAATATTTAATTATATATACGTTAACTAAACTTTGTACGACACAACATTTTTTAGTATTGCTGGTAAAGTTTCATTATTTAACATTGACAGTCAACGGTTTGATTATCACTACGAACAAAATGATTATATTTTATAATATATTTTTTATTTTACACTCTTAAGTCTTATCTAATTCCTTTATCAAATTTTCATCTATATAGTAAATTATATATTATTATTTTAAATATTTTTTCTAGTTTGACATACTTAATACATCCAATCAGTAAACTCTAAAATCCTAAATTTTAATTTATTTAGTTCATCTATTATTATGATTCATTTTATTTTATCATTTATTTTTTTCTTTATTTTATTATTTTAATTTATTTAGAATCAATAATTAGAAGAATACAAAATTCAAAAACATATATAGTAATATTTATTAATAAATTATTTTTGTATAAACTTAAAGTGAATTAATTATAAATAAAAAAAATTATTATAAAATTAGATTTTAATTTTTTTAAGAATAAATATTATAATTTTTCATTGTTTATGTTAATTTTTTTCTTATTATTTATTTTTTAATATTGTGTTTCTTATTTTTATTTATTTTAAACGTAAGATTATTTAGTTAAATGCTTTATTTGTTTTATTTTATCTAAAATTCATTAGACCATAAAAAAATGTATATATATATATATATATATAAACTCATTTTATTATGATTTTAAAATTTTATTATTTTTTTTATATATAATTATTATTTTGTTCTCGTGCCCCACCTCATTAAAACTTCTGGGTCTGCCACCGTTAAATATGAAATGAAGCATTTTTACATAAAATGCTTACCATACATAAAACAAGAAGATATATACAAGCTTTTGTTGGGAATGTACTCATATGGCACGGAGCCAGCATAGAGCGAGAGGGGGCCACTGCCCCTCCTGAAGTTTTCAAAATTTTTAAATTTTAGTTTGTCAATTTTTATAAAATCTTAAATTGTTAGATTTTTTAGTTTTCTAATGTTATTTTTTTAAACAATTCTTTTATATATATAAACCATACATTTAGAATTTGTTTTTCATGTCTGAAGTCTTAATATTTTTCACTCAAATCACATAAAAAAAATCTTTGATTCTATATATAGTATTTCTTCATATGTATCTTAATTATAAATAAAAATCGAATTATAAAATATATATTATATCTTAATTAATATTATTTTCTCATTCAAATAATTTTGTTCTCTATTCCAATCTTACCTATCTCATTCTAATACCATGTCATACTTTTGATATGTTATTTATTCTAATATAATCAATGTATTAATTTATGTAATTAAAATATATCAACCAAACATATATAGACATATCATGTATATTTATATTAAATGTTAACATATTTTACCAAACAAACTTGTATCATTTTTAAAAATTAAACTAGTTTTTGGATGTTATAAAAATAGTAAGAGTACAATTTAAATTTTAATTAGTTTAATTTCTAACTCTTAAACACTATTATTGAATTATGAATTAAAAGCCATGAGGCTTTTCTATATTGTTTTAAAAGTAATTTTAGACATGTCAACTCTATATCTCAATTATCCTCAAGGGCGTAGCTCAGCTGGTAGATTGACGAGCTTAGGGCTTGGGACTTGGGTAAATGATTCTCAAGTCAGCGGCGCGAATCCTACCAATGACAAAAAAAAGCTTCAATATATATATATGGTCGTGATAAGTGGATAGATAGTTATTGTAAACAAATAAAAAATAAAAAATAAAAAAACCTCAAAATCTCAACTTGTATTCTAACTACCAACAATGTATCGATTTATAAATAAATAAACATCAGCATTATTTTTTATTAATTTTATCTTTTAACATATCTTCTAAGATACATGTTAATATAACTCATTGTTTTTATGACGTACCCGCTGAAAACAATTTCTATCTCCGTCCCTGCTCATATATAATTAGCATATTCTCTTCCCTCTGAATATAGCATCCAACAAGCCTGAAGAGATTTGTGTGTTGCAGTTTGGCAATTAGTACAAGTTCATTCTTGAATTCCACTAGTCCTTGCCTGGAACTTCTTGAAAGCTTTTTCACTGCAATTTCTTGACCATCCTGTAAGGCTTTAATCCCCTCTGAAAAAACTAATATCTAATTAGTCCGAAATAACAGCCGGTTAGAATATTAAAGATAGTAAATCGAACAATGCACTTACATATTATATTATTGTACACAATTAATTACATGAATACCACAGCAAATTGAGAACTAAATGACAAGCATGGTCCACCGACTCAACATGAACACCACAAAAACCACACACTGCCGACTCAGCAATACCCCTCCGAAACAGTAAAAGCTTTGTAGGTAGAATATCCCTACAAGCTTTCCAGCAACAAAAAATTTCTATCTTACTAGTGAGGTTTAAAAACCACAATCTTTTCCAGCAACTAATAGAACTAGTAAAAAAAGAAGCCTCTCAGAAACTGCACTCATCCCCAACGCTACCTTATAAGGAAAATAATATAATAACAATCCATGACTAATTAATAGGAGGACTTTGGATTTTGGATCTCGTCAAATAACTCAAATCACAATTTGAATAGAATTAGCAGGTGAAACACGTGTCTAATCCTTCGAAACGAAATCCTTGTATATATCAGTTAATCATTCTTCCCTTTTCAATTAGGAAACGAAATCCTTGTATATATGTGTTAATCATTCTTTCCTTTTTTAATTAGGAAATGAAATCCTTGCACGTAAAGGATTTCTGTCCTTGGTCTATAAATACTTGTCGATTGTTATTCTATCGCAATTGGTAATAGTTTTTGCGTTTTTGTTTTTTGTTTTAGTTTATCTCCAGATTTATAAAAGCAATGGTGACAAATTGGGATCAAATTAATGGTGACGTTTTAGAGGAAATCATCAAGCGAATAAACTTGTATGAAAACTTCGTTACATTAAGCTGTCTTTGTACTCTGTGGAGTTTGGCTGCAACAAAGGAGAATTTTAATCATAGTTTTCGATCAAATCAGATGCCTTGGCTAATGCTTTCACCGGAGGAAGGCAACACCGATCATCTACGGAGTTTCTACTCTCGAGAGAGAGAGGTAAGTCTAAACAAATAGTGTTAAAAGAAGCTAGTGATCATAAGTGTTTTTCCTCAAGAGGTTGGCTTCTAACAATCGACAAAAAATTGAATATAAGTCTTCTTGATCCCTTCTCACGTTTCCATTTTGAACTGCCACACATGAATACCTTCAGTGATTGGGAAGACGACAATGAACCACTCCACGCGTGTGTTATGTTTATCAACAAATGCTTTTTACATGGGATTCCTTCAAAATCGGATTATACTTTAATGGTTATTCATGGAGAATTTGGAAAATTAGCCTTTTTTAGACCAGGTTTGAAATCTTGGATCACAGTAACTTTATGGAATAGTCATTGTTCGGATATAATATATTACAATGAGCAATTTTATGCTATTGATGTCTCGGGTCGAATAGTGGTCATCGATATCAAGAGTGACAATACCCATTTGGCACACCAAGTAGCCAATATGCCACAAACACATCTTAAGCAAGGTCTTGATAAAGTTTATTTAGTGGAAATAGACGGAATATTATTAGTCGTTATACGGAATAGAAAGGAAGAAGTAACATTTTCATTTGAAGTTCTTCAAGTAGAGTTGAGCACAAATACATGGACCGAAGTCCATTCCTTGGGTAACAAGACACTTTTTTTGGGCGATAATTCTTCGTTAGCAATTGAAACGTTAGAATTATCCGGATGTAAAAGTAATTGTATCTACTTCACTGAAGATTATACAGACGAATACTATGGGACAGAAAAAGGAGGAGGAAAGGATATGGGTATTTATCACTTGGAAGATGGAAGAATTGAGCCACATTTTAACGGCGATTCATGTTACCTTTTTACTCCACCTTTGTGGGTTGAGAAGAGTTTTTAATAGGGCATATTTATATAGTTTTGTTATTTGGTTATTTATTCATGATAGCTTCAACATGAATCCTTTGTTTCCCGTTTTTAATTTATAGAATTATTTTATTTTAATCTTCATGATGCCATGATGGTTTTATCTTAAATTGTATTTCACATTATGGTGGGAAAATTTGATGAAATTCAAAGATATTTTATTTCTTTTAATTGATTTATACAGTTTTTATCCACGTCCGTTTATTATTTACAGAGTTTGGAAGCTCTGCCCTATGTGCTTGACTAATGCATAATTTTGGAAGCAATCCAACAGGTTTTGGCCCAAAAACTATCCTTGCCCAACCTAATTCCTAAGCAAGCTGTCAGTCGGTCCATGTTTAAATCTTTTTTTTTTAGAAGAGATTAGTCAATGGTGAACTCTTACACCTACAACTTTTCATAGATGATTCCATTCCATATCGTCTACTTCAAATTAAATTAGAAACTGAATTAGTAGTTTGGTACAATTTTGACATCCTACACATGAAACTGATGAGAATATGATCTTATAAATAATAATTCAGTTCATTCTTACTAATAGTCCAACTCTTTAAATTCATTCTTAGTTTTATAATATTTGTATATCTGTCGTTCACATCATAATATTATATATGTATTTTTTTCAAATGATTTCAAAATATAACTTGTTCTCACAAGCCAGCAACCCCTATCAGAATCTTTGATGAGATGCAGATCAAATCAAATCAAACATTACATGTAACCGGTCTAAATAAACATAACGATGCATCATTATTGAACTACCACGATCCTTCAGCACCTACTGTTGGATTCTGAAAAGCCGAGAATCCCCAGAAGGTCTTCAATGAGTAGGGCTGGGAAATTGTCACACCTTCTTCAGTTATCTTTGCTATCTGCAACTTATTGACAGCAGATCAATCACGATATAGGAGCACACGTATGCACTTTTCCAATAACCTAACACCCTCTTCGAAAGTCAAGTCTTCACACCACTTATCACGAAGGATTGGCCTTGTAAGGTGGTTACCAAACCCAGTTGCTACATGGTCATCCTCAAAATTTACACCGATCATTAAAATCATGCTAAGATACTTCTGTCATTTTTCACTCCACCAAGCACAAGTGTGTTCCACAGTGGATCAAACTTATTACATCTGTTATACATGACGCGGGTCAAATAGTTATGCACCTCTTTAGACCCTAAGGAGTTCCCATCATCCCACATATTGTCATAAAGGATAAGCTCATCAAGATAACGCACATCATAATATTATATGTACTCCGATCAATGTATATAATATGCATGAAATAATGGACTTTTATTAAGCAATTTTAAGATATAAAATGGGGTATTATCACGTTGCTATGTAGTTGGTTCAAATATTGGTGACAGAACCGATCATAACTTGTCTTGATGTTTGGAGACTTCAAACTAAGCTCTACCATTAGGGTTTGAACCCTAATAGTGTAGATATGTCTACCTTCTCCCATTAAACCATAAAGTCCTCTCTTCTAAAGTGAGAGTTACATCCCATACCGTATTTATAGTGTCTAATCTCGTCTTTGACGAAGAATATTATTAGCTTTATATATATAATATTAATAATAACAATAAATTTAATTTGTTTAATTAGTTGTTAATAACATGTTATGGAAAATGAGACATTGAAATCGGGTAATAATATACTTTGAATGAAATTTTGAAATCACACTGTAAGTATGAAAGGCCACTCACACTGCAACCACAGATTCCAAACCACTAAAAAGCAGCCACGTAACAGAATAACAACTTCCAGTTAAGTTGACTACAAAAATCTACAGAAAAGAAAGCTTGACTTTCTCTTCCCTTAAATATCAGAATTCAGAAACAATGTGCGCAATGCAATTGATTTAGATTTGCTTTTGAATTTATAGACCATCATCCATCGTCATCACTGCATATCTTCACTCTTTTCTTAAATATCGTAAGGAGTCCCTCACGTCACGTTATTTCCGGTCGTGCATCTACCGATTCCGATCACCAACAACCTTAATAAAAAGAAAATTCAAATGGGCCCCGACACTTTTCACATCGCATTTCCACCTTACAAGTGTTACACAATAACACAATCAATCAAATCCTTTGGTTTATACAATTACTGAAATACCCTTAGCTCTTGATATTTTTATTTAAAAAATCATATTTATTTGGTAGCTGTCCTTTTATGACTAAATATTGAACAAGGAAACGTGTGCTTGAATAAAACACTTGCCCATATGAAAGATGAATAAAATGAATAAATTCCGAACATGTAAATCTTTTTTTTATTTTTTTATTTTTTACTATTACAATTAATTTAAGATTTGAAGAACGGGAAACAATTCGAACTTATTTTTACCTCATTATATGAGTGTGAGAGGTATATTTTTGGTTCTACCCCATCTTCTTAAATCATCGAGTTTATCATTGAGATATGATTTATTTGTTACCGAATCATTTAACTAAGAATTTATTATTAATATCATGTGTTTTATTTATCCGAGCTTGATCGTACAAATTTAAGATTAAGATTGTTACAATTATTTATGATTAATTGCGTTTGAACATAATTGATGGTGTTAACAAGTATACTCTGGAAAGTAATGATAATTTTTCAATATAAGATCTGTTTTCTGCCAACAATTTTTCCTTATTGGGAGGAAAAATATCATGTTACGTCCAACATGAAAAATGGTTTCGGTGTCTGTTTTTTTCATACACGAAAAGGAGTGTTATGATATTTACAATAAAATTGGAGTTGTGTATCGTTCTATTGTTCTTCTAATTGTTATTAATGTTGTTGGTTTAGAAGTTGAATTTGATAATTTAATTATTATTTTAGTTTTACAAAGTATGTATACAATTTTATGTATGTAAATGACAGATTAGTGGTAAATATATATTTACTGACATGTTTAATGTATCCAAAAGTAAAACAACACGTTTGTTTAAGAATAATATTACATCATCTAAAAAAATTTTAAAATTCATTACTACAAATTACTTAACAAGGCAAAATTTTAGCCTGCATTATTCTTCGATTAAATACATAAAATAATCCTTAAAAAAAATACATGAAATAAAAAGTCAATTATATAAATATTACATAAATGACAATTTAAAGTCATTTATTTATTTAAAGTATTACATTAAATTGAGATTGTTTTAGACAGGACAGGATTCGAATCCATAACTTTATTGTGTAAGTGTGAGAGTTTTTATTATCATATCAATATTTTCTTATTTAATTAATTCGAGCTTTAAAAAGAAATACGATTTAAAATCGTAACTTTAATAATATAAATAAGTGTGGTGAGACATACCATCAAACCAAAACGTACATAATTATAACAAATATCGTCAAGCCTCGAGAAATAAAAATGTATCCTTTGATTTCTTTCACTAATGTAACATAACATTTCATAAAAATATATTGTTTTGTGATAGTGCTACTGCCACATAGGTTAGTTGACTTTAAACGTGCAACGCTTGTTGCTCTGATTGCCTAATTAGTAATTACGTGAAAACAATAATTTAATGTTTGTCTTCTGTTTCTTAATTAAAGACTTATGGTTGTTCTTACTATATCACGACAGATATTTAATTCATACGGCAATAGATTTAAAAAAATAAAATAAAATAAAATAAAATAGTTTATGTAATCAGCAATAGTGATAATTTGGCTATTTGTGCCTTTTTATAATTGATATTCAGATTGTTTATTAATTCCGTAACTTTATTTATATATATTTTTTTTTACTCGAATAGACTAAAAAAAAATCCAAAAGAAAAAAAATATCACACACTTAAATTACAAAAAGACAAATAAGAGTGAAACAAATTGCATTTATCGCCTTGATTAATTTACGAAGCAGACTAATTAATGTCCCTACGCTACACAATCAAATTCAAGTTCAAATGCAATAACCGACGTCGTTTCATGTCTCTTCTCACGATGAAAGTACAAACATAACCCTCCACCTTAAAACTATACCCCTAATTTTTATCCAAAATTAAACTTAAAACGAGGTGCACAAGCCCGTAAATTGAATAGAAAATCAGGGGCCATTTCGTAAAAGAGTGATAAATAAATCCAACACTGGACTCTCTGTTTTTGGTAGGTTTTGAGTTAAAGGGCGAGAGGAGCAGAGGAGTTCCCGTTATCCACACCACATTGTCTTTCTCTTGAAAACAAAAAAATAAAAATAAAAATCACAGTCTGTTTTCGGAGAATTATCTTGCGATATCAAATTAGGGTTTTCTATATTTCGAATTCGAATCCGTTGATCAATCAACCGAATTTAGCAGCAGCAGATACCATGGTTTCTGATTCGATCACCAACGCTCCGATTCCATCGGCCCCGAACTCGAGAGATTTTAGCAAGAAGAAAAGGGTATGTGGTGTTTTCTTTAACTTGTTTTCTGATTTTTGTTTTTGGTTAATGTTGAAATTGATGTTTTGTTTTGTTTTGGGGGGTTGAAATTGATATTTTGTTTTGTGTTCTTGGGGTTTCAGGCCAATAGGTCTGCGAAATTGAAGCAGTGTAAGCTTGATGCTCGTAGAGAGCAATGGCTTTCTCAAGGTACGCAAACAATGTTTGTTTCTTTATGTGTTGTATTTTGTATGTAATTTGATAAAAAAAAAAAAATGTTATTTTGATATTATTTGTTTTTGTTATTGGTGGATTTGTGATGGACTGATTGGTGGTATATATATATATTTAGTTGCGGTGAAGAGCAAGGGATGCAAGGAGGAAGGGAACTGTGCGAAGAAAGAGAGAGACCGGTCGTTGGAGAATCCAAGGCGAAGAGACCAGGACAACAACGATGATGGATCGATCCACCATGAGAGCGATTCAGAGTCACCATCAAACAGCCCCACTAACAGCCTCTTAGGTGGCGGCGGTGGCAGTGGTGGCAGTGACTCAGGCACTAATTTTGTCGGCTCTAGCAGCAGCAGAAGTAGTATTAGCGGTAGCAGCAGTGGTGGCTGTTGCTCTGGTAGCATCACCGAGGAGGAAGAGGAAGATGGCTGTTTGGACGATTGGGAGGCTGTAGCCGATGCCCTGGCCGCGGATGATGATAACAATAAACCGGAACCAGAACCTGAAAATTCTTATTCCCAATCACCTTCTGAGAGCCAATTAAGCATGCAATCAGATTCCACACCTGAACTGACTAATGGGTTAGGTTTAGATTCAGCAAATTCAATGACTGAAACTGAAAGTGCTAGAATGGTGCCGAGAATCTCAGGGAACAATACTCAGGCGTGGAGGCCAGATGATGCATATAGGCCCCAGAGCCTGCCTAATTTGGCAAAACAGCGGAGTTTTCCGGCTACAAACCGGCATTTTGGTCATGGAGGGGTTCCTTGGTCTCGTAACAGTGTTTTAGGGGCACCCTCTTCGTGTCCTATATGTTATGAGGATTTGGACCTTACAGATTCAAGCTTTTTGCCCTGTTTATGTGGGTTTCGTCTTTGCTTGTTTTGTCACAAGAGGATTCTCGAGGAGGATGGGCGGTGTCCTGGCTGCAGGAAGCCATATGAGCATGATCAAGTTGAATCAGAGGCAAGTGTGCAAGGAGGCAGCTTGACATTTCGATTGGCTCGTTCTTGTAGCATGATTGCAAGGTCTTAGGAAGAGGAGTCTCTTTTTCGTGGATTATGTACGTTGGGTCTATCTTTTCTGTGTCTTTGTGTTCCTATGTTAGTGTTAGACTCATTTTCGTAGACTTCTTTAGATGTTCGTATAGGGTAATTGTGTTTTTGCACCTGGGAATTGAGCTGCTTCTCTTATGAGTTTCGTTCTTATCTGTATGGTGCATGTGGACATGTTGGTAATGTAGAGGACTCATGTTGGCATAATGTGAATAGATAAGGTGGTATAGAAATTCAATACATAACAAATAATTACAACCGGTTATTTCTTTTGAGTTTGTTATATTAAGAATATCCTCAATAGTTTACTTTCTGTATTGAATATTGCGGTGCTTAACTTTCCAATGCATCCTAATTACTTGGTAGGATACTAGGATGTCATGTAATTCGTCTTTTTTCAATTGTTTTAATTTTAGTTATATGTTCTCACTACAGCACATACCTTGGTTGTA
This sequence comes from Acer negundo, assembly GCA_035582765.1. Lineage (NCBI taxonomy): Eukaryota > Viridiplantae > Streptophyta > Magnoliopsida > Sapindales > Sapindaceae > Acer > Acer negundo. The sequence continues at coordinate 32,590,499 of CM069238.1, forward strand.
TTACCTATAATAAATTAATAATGATAATTGCTATCTATAGCTGTTTTGTTGCATAGCATATAGCCTTAGTTACTTCATGGGGATTTTTGATAACCATGACAATTGCCTTATAATTGTAATTGCTTTTGTAGTTCTTGTCTGTCTGTTTAGAAATGGAGATTCCCACAGATGAGACTTTAATGCAATACATTTTAACCTTAATTGCAGTCTACAGATTCAGAGTGTGGCATCAACGTTTAAGATTCTTATAATTTCTGCTATTAAAAGGATTATAATATTTTATTTATTCAAGTACTGCTGAGGCTATATAGTGTCAAAAAGCTTGGGTGTAAGCCTCATTCATTGTGCCTTCATATTTCGAGACTTTGGTTGAATTTAGGCGTAATTTTGCTCGTACCACATCACTTGCATCAACTCTGTTTTCATCTTTTGTCTTCTTATTTTGTAGACACCAACTAATTGAAAGATGGAGGTTAGAGTTGAATATCCTAACCTCATTTCTTGAGGCTTCTTTTTCAATGTTTAACTTGGGGGAGAAAGTAATCTTCACATTTAGATATTGTATACATAGTCTGAATCCTTGGTGGATAAAAGTCAGTAATGTGACTGGATGATGAAAATGCTATATATAATGATAATTGGGGATTTTAAAATCTAATGTAGGCAAAAGCTTTATGTAACTTTACTCGAGGGAATATGATGTTATTGACTTGAAAATCAAATCAAATCAATTTTTGCAAATCTAACTTTATGATAAAAGAATTGGCTGCATTCGCATATTTATTAGATTCTTATGCACACATGCATGGGTTTATGTACATAGGTAGGTACGGATGTTCTTATCTTATTAGTTCCCTTTCTCATTCAAGAAGTTGGCAAACAACTATTAAAGTAGTCATGCTCTCCAAAACTTAAGAAATATGATGGCCATTTGGCTTTGACAGAGGGAAATAGAAAATGGAAATGCAAGGTCTGAACTTTCTCAAGAAAAGTAATAGTCATTGAGTGTGAAAATGCGAAGACATGAGTATCTGCGTGCAGGTTAAGTCCTTGTTATGGTTACCGCCCATTCTTTCATATATAATAAGTGATGATGATATTTTGTTTTCTTTTGTACATGTTCAGAATCTGTATGTATATGCCTGTGCAGAGAGCATCTGCAGGCTGGGAAGTAATGCTATACTCAACTCTAACCTCAATGACTAACCTCCATCTTTCAATTAGTTGGTGTCTACAAAATACGAAGACAAAAGAATGCTGGGAATTTCACGAAAAGAATGCTATATAATGTTCAAGGTAGGGTTGTTTTAATACTTGTATTGCATAGTTCCATGTGCTTGCCATTACATACTAAGATAATCAATGAATGTTAATGGCCTTTGACTGTTTCTGTTGTTTTATGGTGTAGCCTATGTCAACTGTAATGAGTTCATTTCGAGCTCGATTAAGTAGTTTCTGAATTGTTAAATCATTATTAATCTCCACCATTGCATGTTCGCTATACACATGCTCTATTATCAACATAATACCTTTATTTTATGAGGGGGGATGTAGTATGACATTTCTTGGATATCATTATTGTTTGATATATAATATTTCTAGAAAAATGAAGTTTGTATTCGAGATGATTGTTGGTTAGACATATAATTGTAACTTGTATTATATATTTGTGATTTAAGGAGATCAAAATGCCTGTTAATAGGGATCTGAACATAATCTAGAAGGAAAGTAGCTTTTCTTTACATTTGTTTCCTTACCAGTCTCAAGTCACGTTTTCTGTGTTATATTATTATATATGAGAATTTGATGAGTTATCAAAGGGTTACGTGGTTTTTTGTTGTATTTTTAGCATAGATTGTCTAAATTATGAGGACGCTGCAATTTCTCGTTATTGGCCTTTTTCACACTGTTTTGAATTTCATTTGCAGACATCTTATGCTCTCCTTTTCAATTACCCTGGGTTTGCTAGCGGGTCATTGTTCTTTATACATGAAGTAATTCATTTCTTTTTCTACTATAAATTTTATGATGTGTTATTTGTGCTTATGGCTTTTCAAGGAGAGTGTTCAATTAGATCATACAATTGAATGTATTTTTTGGTGATGTATGTTGGTAATGTCATTCAAAAACCAAGTTGTTTCATTCCAGTCTTCAAATATGTGAGGTTCACTTTCAATTCAATTGCCATAATGTGTGTTAAGGTTTTTTTTTAGTGATTATGCAACTTGTTGAATGTAACAAGGGAATTGTGAGTAGAGTTTGCAGTTCCAATGGTGACATACATAATCTGCTTAAGTTAAGCAATCAATTTTTGGAGTGGTGGTGGTCATCTTACGGTATTGTTTTTAGATTAGCTGTGGTAACTGGTAAACATCATCTTTTGGCATGGTTTGGTTTTGTTCTGGTTGAATAGAGGTTTCTGAAGGGTTCCCCCCCTAACTGCTCATGCTTCCCCCTTCTATATAAAAGTTGAGAGATATGAAGTGTTCTCGTTGGGTACTTTTTTTCTATGTGCAAGTTCAATAGATTGGTCTCTCACTGACTCACTGTTGATTATCATTGTAGTGGGCAAATTATCTGCAGTTTGGGATCTCTTGATTAGTTGATTTTTCAATTATTTGTAAGGTATGCTTTTTAACTTTACATGTTTGTGTGAAATTCTTGTTTAGGGGGCCATTTCCATGGTTTGCCAGCGTTTTCAAGTACTAGCCGATAACATTTTCCCACTGTTAGCGAGTTGTAACTAGTGAGTGTACCTGAAGCTGAAGTTTCTTCACGAGTGTGTAAAAATTGGGACGTCATTTTCTTTTGCCAACTTTTATGGTTACTTCAGTTGTGTTCCATTCTTCACCAAGAAGTTTTGGATTTATCTTTTAACACTTTTAAGTTCTGGGTTCTTTTTGATTCTTGTGAAAGGGATGTTCAAGGAAGATATTCTGAAGTCTTCATCACATCATGCAATGCAATTATTACCATAGGATCGTTATATAGCATTCTTTTCGTGTTGTAGTCGAACAACTCTAACCTTTGAATTTATTACGATGTTTGCACTAATGAGCAGTTATTTATCTTACATCGAACTAATTCTCTACCATATTTCCTTTGGCATTGATTGTCCATATAATGAGATGATTAGTATCAGTGTCAAGAAATCGTGATGCTTTTTTATTTTCTTCTGTAATTGTTTGGATGTTGTCTCAGAATTTCTCTTTGTACTTGAAGGAGTTTGTAGATTATATCTTCCCTCCCTCCCTCCCTCCCTCCCTCCCCATCTCTCTGGAATTATATTTCGAAGTTTAGATTGCTTTACATGAATTTGTATTAGAATCAATAGCAATGTTGGTCTGGTTGATAAGATCTTTAGCATTTCTCAACAATCCAAGAAACACAGTCTATAATATTAGGTCAATGAATTACAGTTTACAGATAATGCAAAGTTAGGTCAGGGCTAACTGTCAATCGCCATTTATTCGAAGAATGCCTAAGGTATCTGTTGTTACTTATTTTATTTGTGTTGAAAACCAAGATGTTGATGTAAGATCCTGGGGGAGTGACTTCCACCAATTAACAAAGGTAGAATTCTCCAAGAATATGTCATCACCGATCACCCTAGCACAAATCCATGTCTCCACTTGCCTCCCTAATAGCAAAACTTTTTCCTGAACAGCTTCAAAATCCCTTCGATTACTAGTTTGAATGAGCTCCTCTACCTCTGCCCAGAAACTGGATTCTAAGCAGTTTCCTGCTGGCAAGTGTTCAGCGTACTCGAGCCATTTTTGGGTGTATCGATATCTTCTTGGCCTGCCCGTTGTCATATAGGATCCTGTGTCTTTGTTTTTCAGGTGTCGATAGTAATTAGCAATATCTAGAGGCTCAACTATGTGGCGGTACCAAGTTCCCAGATCTACCCACTTTCGATTGCATTCGAATCCATCAGGGAGATTATATTTCTTTAACATTTCCATGATCTCGTCCCACATACCAGCCAGCTTAAGCCTCATCACATTAGCATTGAAATCATCAGTGTCATTCGAAGCCTTGAAAGCGTCATAGTAGCTCACTTCACGAGCTTCACACCTCACTTTGTACCCTTCAAGAGTCTGTAATGCTTGTTCGATATCTGGTATCTTATCATTAATCTTCTCCTGGTTTTTCGATTTTTGCTTCTCTAACTCAGCAGCCTCACAAAGACACAGCCTCGCTCTTGTGCTCTGGAATCCGAAAACCAAATTATCAGTACAATATATAAGGCATGAAATATTCTTTCAATGGCTGTCAAGTTGCAATAGACTTACCAGGCCAAGTTCATTCAAGACAATGTCAATTTCACTGCTCCCTGCACCACCACCACCACCACCACCATTTGAAGACAAAGGAAGCTCTTCAAACTGGTCTAAATCAGTCACAGTTTTCGCTTCTAAGCTCTGTATTTCGCTTTGATAACCAAAGTGATCCTTCACACTTCTTATACAAATCTCCGAACCTTCTCCGGAGCTCAACTGAGAAGAATAGAACAATATCTGAAGAACAGAATCAGGGTTTCTCACAACTACAAGTCTCCCATTTCCAATGCAGAACACATAGGTCCCAAAGGGCCTGTAAGGGCTTAGCTTTACGAAACTCGATATAGTTTCCAACAACTTGTTTGTGTTTCCCATCAGATGGCAAGCAGCATTGCTAGCCACTGATGATGCATTTCTCATCACATTCAAATAGAGAGCTTTAGCTGCTTCTTCAATGGATGCTTGCGCGGTTTGTTTCGGGTTCAAGAGAGGGAGGATATGATGCAATTGTCTTGCAGTGGACTCAAAAGGAGCAAGCGGAACACGAGGGAAAATGTCATATCTCATCACAAAGTGTGTGAAGCACTGTGACCAATCTTCTCTGCTAAGGGCATGGTTAAATATACGATCGCCGACCAGAGGAGATCCGAATGTGATGCATAGAGGTTTCATTGTTTTGTTGAGGTCTAAACCATTTTGTAGAAACCAAACTGCCGCTAAGATTGCAATAGGACCACCTGAAGAATGCCCTGTAAACACTATTTTCTTCTTTTCTGTCACAGCCTTCCTCACCTATGAATAATTCACAAGCACCATCAAAATCATATTCATTTTCTAATCCAATTTGACATCAAAGACATAAATTGATTCTAATTCTAGTGCAACGATATCATAATTTATTCATTCACAAATCACATACCTCAGTTTGTAGTTGTGGCAAAATTGCATCAAATCGTTTCAGGAAAGCTTCATTGAAAATTGCAACATCTTCATTTCCTATACTTTTGAGAGAAGCAAATTTCCCCAGATCGATCTTCTTTTCTCCAAAGGGACTTCCAGTACTGAACCAATCATTTACAGACCAAGAACCCGGAAAGCTAAAGATGACTTCCGTTGAGCTACGACTTTTTTCAACCAGAAACAGCTTCCCCGGAGACTTGTGTGCTTTCATGGCCAGTGACCATGCTTTCTTGATCAGCTCTTCACTCACTTTTACAACCTCTCCAAGCTTCCTACTTGCCATCATCTTGAATTCTTCTGGATTTTTACTGGTTTAGAAGCTTAACTTGCTCGAACTCTTTAAAGCAGTAGAACCAATGATGAATTACTGGAACACCCTTTTATTCCATTTTGTGTTGGAATCTGAACCGTGTCTTGAATCTTGATAGTGGTGTTTTTGGATATTAATCAATCATTGACATCAAAATTTTTATGACCAGTCATGGAAGTTATTTGTCGATTGAAGAAGGTTCCATGTAATTTCGACTTGAAAACAAAGTCAAGCCGCCTTAGAAAAGTTTGTCTACCAACTGTTTTCAACGGCTCAGATTTCTTGGAAACAACTCATTCTTTGGAATCTATCACATTTTTTCTTTTGGTAGATCATACGTGTGCATTGTATACGTCATGTGTTTCAAACTGTAGATGAATTTATTAGATTTTTTTTGGGTAGATCCTGTAGTTGACGACAAACTTCACAGTAGCCGGACAATTATGTAGGTATTGAATTGTTTGTTACATGTACAGTTGCTGGGTCAGTTTCTAATTATCGGATGAAAATCGAGGATCCTGCACGTTTTTTTATTTTTTTACTTTTTTTTTTTTACGAGATCTCAATTGTCTTTTTATGTAAAATGAATTGTTACCGGTGTAAAATAAAAATAAAAAATAAAAAATAAAATAAAAAATCTGTATTTTATACTGTAATTTGCATCCCAATATAATATCGAAAAACATGTGAAATCTCGCACTTGAGGCAATAGGCTTACGGCCAAGTATTGGGCTTAGAATTTTTGTTACGACCCAAATTAGGCCCAAATGTTGGTTGAATCCAACATTCCAAATTTCCAACGAGTCCAATACGCTGTCGTATTACCACAAGCAAAGGAAGACTCACTTGCAGACTTGTGTTTTCCCTCCAGGGTCCAGACTACAATTCAGGGCAGAGGCGCGAGAACAAAATTCTCAAGATCAACGGTCGAAGATTCATCTAACAATCAATCAGGTTAGTCATTGTCAAAGAACAGTGATTATTTGAAATCTGATTGTTTTGTTACCGTCGTAATTCTGATTTATTTGTTCAAAAATTTGCTAGAACCTAGCACTACAAAATCCTTCAAATTCGCTGAAATTAATAGGATGCACTAGATTCAGGTCTTTATTTACTCATAATGATGTTTTTGTAACGATAGAAAACGAAGAACTTAGGATTTATTAATGATTTTGTTAAGTAGAAATGCTAATTTTTCAAGGAAATGCATGTAGAGCTTATGGTTATATGAAAGCTTGAAAATTGAGGGAAATTTTACATTTATAGAGATGGACATGAATGGAAACATGTATCTACATCTATGTGAAAGTGTATTTATTGTTGTGTGTTTAGTTGATTATTTGATCATCCTTATTTCCCTTTTTCAAGGAAGTAATTATCGGTTTCAACGGATATATCCAGGTCCAAAATTATGAAAATATCGCCCAAGTTTTGATATTTCGACAATATTTTTTATATTAGTAACATCAGAAATCCGAAATATTGTTGAAATTTTAGGGATTTATCGATATTTACTTTCTTGTTCTTTTCTACTCTGCCTAAACATATCCTTTGGCTAATATCTGTCTACTCAAAAGTATTCACTCATAGTAATAGTTGTAGAATAGCTTTTATTGAAATGTACAAAATTTGCTAAGAAGTTATGATCATCTTAGATTTGATGTAGAAGGGCAGTTGCTTTTCAGATTATAGAATTAAATGCCGATGGATGGAGATAGTTAGAGCTTTTTTCCACTAACTGGTTGTCAGAATATCGGTTGATAATATTTGTGAAACTAAAGTCAGTTATTCTTTTCATATCAGTGGAAGGCTAGCATACAATGCATTGATCTTCAAGTTCATGTAGACATGCTGCATTTAGGTTTGGTTCATAGCATTTCAGCTCTTTGAGCCTTTTAAGAAATTGTGTTAGCTTTAGTGGATGAGTAATGATCAGCTAAAAATGGCTAAAATTGTTAATGAGCGATGATCAGTTAGGAAATGTGATAGATTTTATATTTTCCTTCTCCATGCACATGAGACTCAGAATATTTGCTTTACTTTATTTTCTACGTTAACCAAATTTACATAGAATTGAAGCTCATATTCATTAGAAACTATCATATGATTCACTAGAAGATGTTTTCTCAGGCATATCTGACATGAAATGTGTACGGAAGTTTGGGAATCTCACTGAAGTTCCTGCTGATGGTGAAGATGGTACACTCGTCACATTCTTCTTCAGTGAATTCCAAGTGATGTTAATGCAAACTCGATCAACCATGTCATGTCAAGAAAATCTTTCACTATAACAAACAGTTGAAGTGGGTGTGCCCATTTCTCTTTGGAACCTCCTGCTTGGTAATATTCTGTTGTTCTCTTTACAAGCTCCATAACCCTTGTTTGCTCCCCCCTCACAGGTTTAAGCTCCTCTTCGCACTTCTCTAAAAACTCTTTCATTTCCCTTAAAAACCCTCCCCTCTCACCATTGGCACAGCGTGTCACTAGCTGTCGAATTTCTGCAACATGGGATGTGAGAGTGGAGCACATTTCGATGAAAGTGTCATATTCTATTGTGGCTGCTTTCTTTACATTGGAGAATTCAGCACTTAAGCCTCCCACAGTTGGCAATCCTAGCTTTAGGTACTCTTTGTCTCTGTCATCTGCTGTCAAGGATTCTGAAATTAAATTACTACTTTTGGTTCTTTTACTGTTAATTCTTCCAAGGCTATGGTTCCGATTGATCTGGCAACGTCTACCCTCTGCTCGTATCACTTGTTCCACAATAAAATGAAGTAAACTAGTCTTCCCATCCGTTCTTTTAACATTAGAAAGCTTTCGGAGGGCACTTAGGTGGAAGCCTTGTGCATCTCCTCTGGAGGTTCCAGCATTCATTTTATTACCGGCCTTGAGAATGGCTTCAAGAAGTTTGAGGAAGAGCCCTCGGGTTCTTAGCTCCTTACTCCCCAATTCAAGTGCTTGCAAGGACTCTTTGAGGTGGAGAAGTTCTGAATCGTAATTTGATCTGAAAAGCATAGCATTGATACGAATGAATGCTGAAGGAATGGATTTCAGGATATGGAAGAGGAAAGATTCAGCATCTGCAAGTTTAGTTGGATTGCCATTGAATTGGAGGATTTTGGTTGCTTCCTCTTGGCTTGGAGAAATTTTGGCTAGTTTTTCCAGGGTATCACTGCTAAGTCCTTGACCCTCAAGGAGTGCCTCAATAATTTCTTTTCACGAGACTACTAGAGATTTTAGAACAATCGTTGTGTTTTGGGACTTTCTGGACTCTAGGATAAAAACTTGGGCATCGTCTTTTGTCATGGTTTGGTTTTGTTCTGGTTGAATAGAGGTTTCTGAAGGGTTCCCCCCCTAACTGCTCATGCTTCTAATTTAGAATCATGAATTTGTATTAGAATCAATAGCAATGTTGGTCTGGTTGATAAGATCTTTAGCATTTCTCAACAATCCAAGAAAAACAGTCTATAATATTAGGTCAATGAATTACAGTTTACAGATAATGCACAGTTAGGTCAGGGCTAACTGTCAATCGCCATCGCCATTTATTCGAAGAATGCCTAACGTATCTGTTGTTACTTATCTTATGCGTGTAGAAAACCAAGATGTTGATGTAAGATGCTGGGGGAGTGACTTCCACCAATTAACAAAGGTAGAATTCTCCAAGAATATGTCATCACCGATCACCCTGGCACCAATCCATGTCTCCACTTGCCTCCCTAATAGCAAAACTTTTTCCTGAACAGCTTCAAAATCCCTTCGATTACTAGTTTGAATGAGCTCCTCTACCTCTGCCCAGAAACAGGATTCTAAGCGGGTTCCTGCTGGAAAATGTTCAGCATACTCGAGCCAATTTTGGGTGTATCGATATCTTCCTGGCCTACCCTTTGTCATATAGGATCCCGTGTCTTCGTTTTTCAGGTGTCGATGGTAATTAGCAATATCTAGAGGCTCAACTATGCGGCGGTATCTAGTTCCCAGATCTACCCACTCTCGAATGCATTCGAATCCATCAGGGAGATCGTATTTCTTTAACATTTCCTTGATCTCGTCCCACATACCAGCCAGCGCAAGCCTCTTCACATTAGCATTGAAATCATCAGGGTCTCTTGAAGCCTTGAAGGCATCATAATAGCTCACCTCACGAGCTTCACACCTCGCTTTGTAACCTTCAAGAATCTTTAACGCTTGTTCGATATCTGGTATCTTATCATTAATCTTCTTCAGGTTTCTCGATTTTTGCTTCTCTAACTCAGCAGCTGCACAAAGACACAGCCTCGCTCTTGAGCTCTGGAATCCGAAAACCAAATTATCAGTACAATATATATAGGCATGAAATATTCTTACAATGGCTGTCAAGTTGCAATAGACTTACCAGGCCAAGCTCATTCAAGACAATGTCAATTTCACTGCTCCCTGCACCACCACCACCACCACCACCATTTGAAGACAAAGGAAGCTCTTCAAACTGGTCTAAATCAGTCACAGTTTTCGCTTCTAAGCTCTGTATTTCGCTTTGATAACCAAAGTGATCCTTCACACTTCTTATACAAATCTCCGAACCTTCTCCGGAGCTCAACTGAGAAGAATAGAACAATATCTGAAGAACAGAATCAGGGTTTCTCACAACTACAAGTCTCCCATTTCCAGTGCAGAACACATAGGTCCCAAAGGGCCTGTAAGGGCTTAGCTTTACGAAACTCGATATAGTTTCCAACAGCTTGTTTGTGTTTGCCATCAGATGGCAAGCATCATTGCTTTCCACTGATGATGCATTTCTCATCACATTCAAATAGAGAGCTTTAGCTGCTTCTTCAATGGATGCTTGCGCGGTTTGTTTCGGGTTCAAGAGAGGGAGGATATGATGCAATTGTCTTGCAGTGGACTCAAAAGGAGCAAGCGGAACACGAGGGAAAATGTCATATCTCATCACAAAGTGTGTGAAGCACTGTGACCAATCTTCTCTGCTAAGGGCATGGTTAAATATACGATCGCCGACCAGAGGAGATCCGAATGTGATGCATAGAGGTTTCATTGTTTTGTTGAGGTCTAAACCATTTTGTAGAAACCAAACTGCCGCTAAGATTGCAATAGGACCACCTGAAGAATGCCCTGTAAACACTATTTTCTTCTTTTCTGTCACAGCCTTCCTCACCTATGAATAATTCACAAGCACCATCAAAATCATATTCATTTTCTAATCCAATTTGACATCAAAGACATAAATTGATTCTAATTCTAGTGCAACAATATCATCATTTATTCATTCACAAATCACATACCTCAGTTTGTAGTTGTGGCAAAATTGCATCAAATCGTTTCAGGAAAGCTTCATTGAAAATTGCAACATCTTCATTTCCTATACTTTTGAGAGAAGCAAATTTCCCCAGATCGATCTTCTTTTCTCCAAAGGGACTTCCAGTACTGAACCAATCATTTACAGACCAAGAACCCGGAAAGCTAAAGATGACTTCCGTTGAGCTACGACTTTTTTCAACCAGAAACAGCTTCTCCGGAGACTTGTGTGCTTTCATGGCCAGTGACCATGCTTTCTTGATCAGCTCTTCACTCACTTTTACAACCCCTCCAAGCTTCCTACTTGCCATCATCTTGAATTCTTCTGGATTTTTACTGGTTTAGAAGCTTAACTTGCTCGAACTCTTTAAAGCAGTAGAACCAATGATGAATTACTGGAATACCCTTTTATTCCATTTTGTGTTGGAGTCTGAACCATGTCTTGAATCTTGATAGTGGTGCTTTTGGACATTAATCAATCATTGACATCAAAATTTTTATGACCAGTCATGGAAGTTATTGGTCGATTGAAGAAGGTTCCATGTAATTTCGACTTGAACACAAAGTCAAGCCGCCTTAGAAAAGTTTATCTACCAATTGTTTTCAACGGTTCAGATTTCTTGGAAACAACTCATTCTTTGAAATCTATCACCTTTTTTTTTGGTAGATCATACGTGTGCACTGTATACGTCATGTGTTTCGAACTGTAGATGAATTTCTCAGGCATATCTGACATGAAATGTGTACGGAAGTTTGGGAATCTCACTGAAGTTCTTGCTGGTGGTGATGATGGTACACTCGTCACATTCTTCTTCTGTGAATTCCGAGTGATGTCAATGCAAACTCGATCGGCCATGTCAAGAAAATCTTTAACTATAACAAACAGTTGAAGTGGGTGTGCCCATTTCTCTTTGGAACCTCCTGCTTGGTAATATTCTGTTGTTCTCTTTACAAGCTCCATAACCCTTGTTTGCTCCCCCCTCACCAGTTTAAGCTCCTCTTCGCACTTCTCTAAAAACTCTTTCATTTCCCTTAAAAACCCTCCCCTCTCACCATTGGCACAGCGTGTCACTAGCTGTCGAATTTCTGCAACATGGGATGTGAGAGTGGAGCACATTTTGATGAAAGTGTCATATTTTATTGTTGCTGCTTTCTTTACATTGGAGAATTCAGTACTTAAGCCTCCCACAGTTGGCAATCCTAGCTTTAGGTACTCTTTGTCTCTGTCATCTGCTGTCAAGGATTCTGAAATTAAATTACTACTTTTGGTTCTTTGACTGTTAATTCTTCCAAGGCTATGGTTCCGATTGATCTGGCAACGTCTACCCTCTGCTCGTACCACTTGTTCGACAACAAAATGAAGCAAACTAGTCTTCCCATCCGTTCTTTTAACATCAGAAAGCTTTCGGAGGGAACTTAGGTTGAAGCTTTGTGCATCTCCTCTGGAGGTTCCAGCATTCATTTTATTACCGGCCTTGAGAATGGCTTCAAGAAGTTTCAGGAAGAGCCCTCGGGTTCTTATCTCCTTACTCCCCAATTCAAGTGCTTGCAAGGACTCTTTGAGGTGGAGAATTTCTGAATCGTAATTTGATCTGAAAAGCATAGCATTGATACGAATGAATGCTGAAGGAATGGATTTCAGGATATAGAAGTGGAAAGATTCAGCATCTGCAAGTTTAGTTGGATTGCCATTGAATTGGAGGATTTTGGTTGCTTCCTCTTGGCTTGGAGAAATTTTGGCTAGTTTTTCCAGGGTATCACTGCTAAGTCCTTGACCCTCAAGGAGTGCCTCAATAATTTCTTTTCGCGAGACTACAAGAGATTTTAGAACAATCGCTGTGTTTTGGGACTTTCTGGACTCTAGGATAAAAACTTGGGCATCGTCTTTTGTCATGGTTTGGTTTTGTTCTGGTTGAATAGAGGTTTCTGAAGGGTTCCCCCCTCACTGCTCATGCTTCCCCCTTCTATATAAAAGTTGAGAGATATGAAGTGTTCTCGTTGTGTACTTTTTTTCTATGTGCAAGTTCAATAGATTGGTCTCTCACTGACTCACTGCTGATTATCATAGTAATGGGCAAATTATCTGCTTGGGATCTCTTGATTAGTTGATTTTTCAATTATTTGTAAGGTATGCTTTTTAACTTTACATGGTTGTGTGAAATTCTTGTTTAGGTGGCCATTTCCATGGTTTGCCAGCGTTTTCAAGTACTAGCCGATAACATTTTCCCACTGTTAGCGAGTTGTACCTAGTGAGTGTACCTGAAGCTGAAGTCTCTTCAACGAGTGTGTGTAAAAATTGGGACGTCATTTTCTTTTGCCAATTTTTATGGTTACTTCAGTTATGTGTTCCATTCTTCACCATGAAGTTTTGGATTTATCTTTTAACACTATTAAGTTCTGGGTTCCTTTTGGTTCTTGTGAAAGGGATGTTCAAGGAAGATATTCTGAAGTCTTCATCACATCATGCAATGCAATTATTACCATAGTATCGTTATATAGCATTCTTTTCGTGTTGTAGTCGAACAACTCTAACCTTTGAATTTCTTACGATATTTGCACTAATGAGCAGTTATTTATCTTACATCGAACTAATTCTCTACCATATTTCCTTTGGCATTGATTGGCCATATAATGAGACGATTAGTATCAGTGTCAAGAAATCATGATGCTTTTTTATTTTCTTCTGTAATTGTTTGGATGTTGTCTCAGAATTTCTCTTTGTACTTGTAGGAGTTTGTAGATTGTATTTTCCCTCCATCCCTCCTTCCCTCCCCATCTTTCTGCAATTATATTTGAAGTTTCGATTGCTTTCCATGAATTTGTATTAGAATCAATAGCAATGTTGGTCTGGTTGATAAGATCTTTAGCAATTCTAAACAATCCAAGAAAAACAGTATAATATTAGGTCAATGAATTACAGTTTACAGATAATGCACAGTTAGGTCAGAGCTAACTCTTAATCGCCATCGCCATTTATTCGAAGACTGCCTAATGTATCTGTTGTTAGTTATTTTATGCGTGTAGAAAACCAAGATGTTGATGTAAGATCCTTGGGGAGTGACTTCCACCAATTAACAAAGGTAGAATTCTCCAAGAATATGTCATCACCGATCACCCTAGCACCAATCCATGTCTCCACTTGCCTCCCTAATAGCAAAACTTTTGCCTGAACAGCTTCAAAATCCCTTCGATTACTAGTTTGAATGAGCTCCTCAACCTCTGCCCAGAAACAGGATTCTAAGCGGTTTCCTGCTGGCAAGTGTTCAGCGTACTCGAGCCATTTTTGGGTGTATCGATATCTTCTTGGCCTGCCCTTTGTCATATACGATCCCGTGTCTTCGTTTTTCAGGTGTCGATAGTAATTTGCAATATCTAAAGGCTCAACTATGTGGCGGTACCTAGTTCCCAGATCTACCCACTCTCGAATGCATTCGAATCCATCAGGGAGATCGTATTTCTTTAACATTTCCTTGATCTCGTCCCACATACCAGCCAGCACAAGCCTCTTCACATTAGCATTGAAATCATCAGGGTCTCTCGAAGCCTTGAAGGCGTCATAATAGCTCACCTCACGAGCTTCACACCTCGCTTTGTACCCTTCAAGAATCTTTAACGCTTGTTCGATATCTGGTATCTTATCATTAATCTTCTTCAGGTTTCTCGATTTTTGGTTCTCTAACTCAGCAGCTGCACAAAGACACAGCCTCGCTCTTGAGCTCTGGAATCCGAAAACCAAATTATCAGTACAATATATATAGGCATGAAATATTCTTACAATGGCTGTCAAGTTGCAATAGACTTACCAGGCCAAGCTCATTCAAGACAATGTCAATTCCACTGCTCCCTGCACCACCACCACCATTTGAAGACAAAGGAAGCTCTTCAAACTGGTCTAAATCAGTCACAGTTTTCGCTTCTAAGCTCTGTATTTCGCTTTGATAACCAAAGTGATCCTTCACACTTCTTATACAAATCTCCGATCCTTCTCCGGAGCTCAACTGAGAAGAATAGAACAATATCTGAAGAACAGAATCAGGGTTTCTCACAACTACAAGTCTCCCATTTCCAGTGCAGAACACATAGGTCCCAAAGGGCCTGTAAGGGCTTAGCTTTACGAAACTCGATATAGTTTCCAACAACTTGTTTGTGTTTCCCATCAGATGGCAAGCAGCATTGCTAGCCACTGATGATGCATTTCTCATCACATTCAAATAGAGAGCTTTAGCTGCTTCTTCAATGGATGCTTGCGCAGTTTGTTTCGGGTTCAAGAGAGGGAGGATATGATGCAATTGTCTTGCAGTGGACTCAAAAGGAGCAAGCGGAACACGAGGGAAAATGTCATATCTCATCACAAAGTGTGTGAAGCACTGTGACCAATCTTCTCTGCTAAGGGCATGGTTAAATATACGATCGCCGACCAGAGGAGATCCGAATGTGATGCATAGAGGTTTCATTGTTTTGTTGAGGTCTAAACCATTTTGTAGAAACCAAACTGCCGCTAAGATTGCAATAGGACCACCTGAAGAATGCCCTGTAAACACTATTTTCTTCTTTTCTGTCACAGCCTTCCTCACCTATGAATAATTCACAAGCACCACCAACATCATATTCATTTTCTAATCCAATTTGACATCAAAGACATAAATTGATTCTAATTCTAGTGCAACGATATCATAATTTATTCATTCACAAATCACATACCTCAGTTTGTAGTTGTGGCAAAATTGCATCAAATCGTTTCAGGAAAGCTTCATTGAAAATTGCAACATCTTCATTTCCTATACTTTTGAGAGAAGCAAATTTCCCCAGATCGATCTTCTTTTCTCCAAAGGGACTTCCAGTACTGAACCAATCATTTACAGACCAAGAACCCGGAAAGCTAAAGATGACTTCCGTTGAGCTACGACTTTTTTCAACCAGAAACAGCTTCTCCGGAGACTTGTGTGCTTTCATGGCCAGTGACCATGCTTTCTTGATCAGCTCTTCACTCACTTTTACAACCTCTCCAAGCTTCCTACTTGCCATCATCTTGAATTCTTCTGGATTTTTACTGGTTTAGAAGCTTAACTTGCTCGAACTCTTTAAAGCAGTAGAACCAATGATGAATTACTGGAACACCCTTTTATTCCATTTTGTGTTGGAGTCTGAACCGTGTCTTGAATCTTGATAGTGGTGTTTTTGGACATTAATCAATCATTGACATCAATATTTTTATGACCAGTCATGGAAGTTATTGGTCGATTGAAGAAGGTTCCATGTAATTTCGACTTGAAAACAAAGTCAAGCCGCCTTAGAAAAGTTTGTCTACATACTGTTTTCAACGGCTCAGATTTCTTGGAAACAACTCATTCTTTGGAATCTATCACATTTTTTCTTTTGGTAGATCATACGTGTGCATTGTATACGTCATGAATTTATTAGATTTTTTTTGGGTAGATCCTGTAGTTGACGACAAACTTCACAGTAGCCGGACAATTATGTAGGTATTGAATTGTTTGTTACATGTACAGTTGCTGGGTCAGTTTCTAATTATTGGACGAAAATCGAGGATCCTGCACGTTTTTTTATTTTTTTACTTTTTTTTTTTTACGAGATCTCAATTGTTTTTTTTATGTAAAATGAATTGTTACCGGTGTAAAATAAAAATAAAAAATAAGAAATAAAATAAAAAATCTGTATTTTATACTGTAATTTGCATCCCAATATAATATCGAAAAACATGTGAAATCTCGCACTTGAGGCAATAGGCTTACGGCCAAGTATTGGGCTAAGAATTTTTGTTACGACCCAAATTAGGCCCAAATGTTGGTTGAATCCAACATTCCAAATTTCCAACGAGTCCAATACGCTGTCGTATTACCACAAGCAAAGGAAGACTCACTTGCAGACTTGTGTTTTCCCTCCAGGGTCCAGACTACAATTCAGGGCAGAGGCGCGAGAACAAAATTCTCAAGATCAACGGTCGAAGATTCATCTAACAATCAATCAGGTTAGTCATTGTCAAAGAACAGTGATTATTTGAAATCTGATTGTTTTGTTACCGTCGTAATTCTGATTTATTTGTTCAAAAATTTGCTAGAACCTAGCACTACAAAATCCTTCAAATTCGCTGAAATTAATAGGATGCACTAGATTCAGGTCTTTATTTACTCATAATGATGTTTTTGTAACGATAGAAAACGAAGAACTTAGGATTTATTAATGATTTTGTTAAGTGGAAATGCTAATTTTTCAAGGAAATGCATGTAGAGCTTATGGTTATATGAAAGCTTGAAAATTGAGGGAAATTTTACATTTATAGAGATGGACATGAATGGAAACATGTATCTACATCTATGTGAAAGTGTATTTATTGTTGTGTGTTTAGTTGATTATTTGATCATCCTTATTTCCCTTTTTCAAGGAAGTAATTATCGGTTTCAACGGATATATCCAGGTCCAAAATTATGAAAATATCGCCCAAGTTTTGATATTTCGACAATATTTTTTATATTAGTAACATCAGAAATCCGAAATATTGTTGAAATTTTAGGGATTTATCGATATTTACTTTCTTGTTCTTTTCTACTCTGCCTAAACATATCCTTTGGCTAATATCTGTCTACTCAAAAGTATTCACTCATAGTAATAGTTGTAGAATAGCTCTTATTGAAATGTACAAAATTTGCTAAGAAGTTATGATCATCTTAGATTTGATGTAGAAGGGCAGTTGCTTTTCAGATTATAGAATTAAATGCCGATGGATGGAGATAGTTAGAGCTTTTTTCCACTAACTGGTTGTCAGAATATCGGTTGATAATATTTGTGAAACTAAAGTCAGTTATTCTTTTCATATCAGTGGAAGGCTAGCATACAATGCATAGATCTTCAGGTTCATGTAGACATGCTGCATTTAGGTTTGGTTCATAGCATTTCAGCTCTTTGAGCCTTTTAAGAAATTGTGTTAGCTTTAGTGGATGAGTAATGATCAGCTAAAAATGGCTAAAATTGTTAATGAGCGATGATCAGTTAGGAATGTGATAGATTTTATATTTTCCTTCTCCATGCACATGAGACTCAGACAACTTGCTTAAATTTATTTTCCATGTTAACTAAATTTACATAGAATTTGAAGCTAATATTCATTAGAAACTATCATCTGATTCACTAGAAGATGTTTTCTCAGGCATATCTGACATGAAATGTGTACGGAAGTTTGGGAATCTCACTGAAGTTCTTGCTGGTGGTGACAATGATGGTGATGATGTTACACTCGTCACGTTCTTCTTCTGTGAATTCCGAGTGATGTCAATGCACACTCGATCAACCATGTCAAGAAAATCTTTCACGATAACAAACAGTTGAAGTGGGTGTGCCCATTTCTCTTTGGAACCTCCTGCTTGGTAATATTCTGTTGTTCTCTTTACAAGCTCCATAACTCTTGTTTGCTCCTCCCTCACCAGTTTAAGCTCCTCTTCACACTTCTCTAAAAACTCTTTCATTTCCATTAAAAACCCTCCCCTCTCACCGTTGGCACAGCGTGTCACTAGCTGTCGAATTTCTGCAACGTGGGATGTGAGAGTGGAGCACATTTTGATGAAAGTGTCATATTCTATTGTGGCTGCTTTCTTTACATTGGAGAATTCAGCACTTAAGCCTCCCACAGTTGGCAATCCTAGCTTTAGGTATTCTTTGTCTCTGTCATCTGCTGTCAAGGATTCTGAAATTAAATTACTACTTTTGGTTCTTTGACTGTTAATTCTTCCAAGGCTATGGTTCCGATTGATCTGGCAATGTCTACCCTCTGCTCGTACCACTTGTTCAACAACAAAATGAAGTAAACTAGTCTTCCCATCTGTGCTTTTAACATCAGAAAGCTTTCGGAGGGCACTTAGGTTGAAGCCTTGTGCATCTCCTCTAGAGGTTCCAGCATTCATTTTATTACCGGCCTTGAGAATGGCTTCAAGAAGTTTCAGGAAGAGCCCTCGGGTTCTTAGCTCCTTACTCCCCAATTCAAGTGCTTGCAAGGACTCTTTGAGGTGGAGAATTTCTGAATCGTAATTTGATCTGAAAAGCATAGCATTGATACGGATGAATGCTGAAGGAATGGATTTCAGGATATGGAAGAGGAAAGATTCAGCATCTGCAAGTTTAGTTGGATTGCCATTGAATTGGAGGATTTCGGTTGCTTCCTCTTGGCTTGGAGAAATTTTGGCTAGTTTTTCCAGGGTATCACTGCTAAGTCCTTGACCCTCAAGGAGTGCCTCAATAATTTCTTTTCGCGAGACTACAAGAGATTTTAGAACAATCGCTGTGTTTTGGGACTTTCTGGACTCTAGGATAAAAACTTGGGCATTTGATGCAGAGTTAGAAGTGCTTGAACTCATGGAGACGGTTGTTCTTTCAAACGGTTTGCGATTGGTGGTTGTGTATCCAAATAGATTTTCGATTTGTTCATCATCGAACCTGAGCAACATGTAGAAGAATCAGCAACAAGACGGGTTAGGACAGTTTTATATATAGGGAATTCGTACTTTAAACAAATGCATCAGGATTCAGATGGATGAAAAGATTTTAAAGCGAAATTACCTAAGAGATCCATCTTTGATTTCATTCCAGACCATTGAATGATCAACATTGGTTAGAACCTTATCCCAGTGCAATGGTTTCAGCTTCACTTGGCCAACAACAGTCCCTTTTGAGTTCTCTGCAGCAGCTGCTGCTTCCCTGCTCTTATCTGCATTTCCTTTTGGTGCTGGTGGGGATTTTGAAGATGAAACCTTAGTTGGTGGAGGTGGTGGTGTAGGGTTTCTTTTAAGCGGTGGACGAGGAGGAGGAGGGAGAGGTGGTGTTGATGGTGGTGGGGGCGGTGCTGGAACCTTCTTTGCCATAGTGGGTGGTGGAGGAGGTGGAGGTGGAGGTGGAGGTTGTGTCAGTTGTAGTGCAGAAACTGGATGAACTGGAATTGGATTTTTCAGAATTGGCTCCGAACTTTTTGATTTTCTCATCTCCTCTACTGTGGCATCCACTCTCTTTTCTTCACCTCCTCCTCCTCCTCCTCCTTCTTCTTCTTCTTCTTCTTCTTCAAAACTAGGATTAAACACTATTTTTGGAAAAGTAGCTTTAAGTTGTCCATCTTCCAGCTTCCTCATGTAAAGAACTTCCCTTCCATTTTCATCAACAAACAAACCCTTCACTTTCCCTTTAAATTTCTCGAAGTCTTCATGAGTCACTGTTGTTTCCTGCCGACGGAAGCTTGAGTTAATTATACTCTTTCGGTGGCATCGTTTAATAACTTTTTGGAAGATTAAGAAGGCAACTACAGCAATGAATAGAGTAATTGCAGCTGTGGCAGCAATGATCTTGGCAATGTTTCCATCAGATGAAGATAGCGACGGCATTGCTAGAATAATTTGTTTCTCCAAAGAGCATAGAATTATTTGAATAACAATGTCTTTTGAAGCGTTTGATAGGGAAGAAAAGAGAATTGAAACACATCCAAAACATGTGGGAAATCTGGTAAGAAAGTGAAAGAAAAATTTGATGTTTCAATACAAGTGTGCTTTATTAGGCAATGTGAGTAAATATTCCAGTCATGCACATTGGTGGTGTCTACTGACATTTTCAATGAAGGTAGTTGATGTTGGTTGGATTTTCCTAACTCTTTCTGTTTAAAGGAAATGACTAGAATACCCTTTGGCAAAGTTAATATTTATATTAAAATTGCTGGCACAAGAGTCTTTATTTGATATTGTCAACCATTTTTTTTAAATGTAAAAAGTAATCAATATAAAGAATTAAAGAGTGATGGTTTGGCCGTCCTTGCTCATCTTCATTGTAATGAACAACAAATGCAGACCAATTTGCTTCTAGGGAATATTTTATGTTGCCTTGTTATTTATTATTATTATTATTTTGCCTTTTGTTTTGTTCCTTAAGTTTCTTAACAATTGTTGCCTTGTTAGAATTCTATGAGCATTTTCAAGAGATCTCTTAATCAAGCCCCTTAGTTTAATTAAGAAAGGAGCTGCAATTTTTACAGCTCCAAGCGGTTTTTTAATGACTCTCGTAATTAGAATTCAGTAGAGCTCATTTCCTTAACTAAGGGGTGGCTTCAACCTTCTTTAATTAAGTGGGCTCTATATATAAAGAAGAAATATAGTTCATAAATATATAAAAATAATAAAAAAATAAGCGAGCTCTACATAAAATAATAATAAAAGTATAAAGCACTCATTTATAGAAGTATTATAGGAACGCATACTTCTTTAATGGACCTTTACAACAACATCTACTCTCAAATAAGAGGGTCTCTAAAGGAGACTTTTAGAGATGATCTAAAGGATAGAAAATGCCACACTTGTAAATTCAATTTTTACCCATTAGGTATTTAGGTTGGTGGAATGATATTATGATAGCATTTATTATGTTAATTTGATTGTAAGATTATAATATCATTAAGGGTGTAACAATGTATTGTATATTACAAAAATTGAATTATTTTAATCAAGAAAAGCATTTTAGGCCATACAATGTATGGGAATTTGACTCTAACTGGGATGGTATGGGCCTAACGGTTTAAATAGGACCACACCGATGAAATTTCACAATAAATAGCTACTCTTAGTCAAATTTAGTTAAATTTAACCGGTGAAATGACGAAAAATACTCTTTATTTTGACAATTAGTGGTTAAATTTGATCAATTTTGTAATTGATATTGTCAGCCATTTTTAAATGTAAAAAATAATCAAGTTGAAGTGTGATGGTTTGGCCGTCCTTGTTCAACTTCATTGTAATGAACAACAAATGCAGAATTTTTACTGTCTAATATTTTACTTATTTTTATTCACTTAAAATCTCATCTTTCCCTTTAATTTATATTAAAGGAAAATTATGATATATATATATATATATATATATATATTTTAGTACACAACAACTGCCGGGATCGGGGAGAGAGCACACACACCAAGGTGGGACAAGACCCACACTATGGAAATGATATAAATATATATATATATACGGAAATTTTCATATAAGGATGTCCTGATAGAATTATATAAGGACATTGAATATAAGTCACTCGTTTTACATACTTTGACTTGGTATGTACGCATTTGTCAAATTACTTTTATAAATGAGTGGCTCACATTCAATATCCTAATAAAGTTATATAATGATGTCCTGATAGGAACGGGACCGTATATATATATATATATATCTTAATAATGAAATAAGTATTGAGAATTTGTCGTCCATTTATTTCTTTTATATTAAATATAGCTTCTTCTTCTTTTGAAAATTGAAATACGATACCAAATGAGTAAGGATATACTCATATACATATAAAATGATTCGAAACCCTCATCTCTAACCTAAAAAAAACGGTGCAAGAGGGAATGTGCAAATAAATTAGCATATAAACATAAATTATTCTTCCACAACACAATAACCATAATTTCAATTATATGTACTTTCAAGATACTATAACCACAATTTTTATTGTACTAAAACTAACCACCCATAAATAAGAGATAGATGTGGCTCAATGAAAAATCTAGTTGTATTATTCTCTTCTCTAATATATTTTTTAGGTTTATGTTTATAATTTAATCTTCATAATAGTCTCATCTTCTAACATATTGTCTCGAATTAACATTTCAGACCCTATTAAGAAAAATAAAAACATATAAAGCAAAACAAAACAAAACAAAACAAAAAAATTGTTTCAAAAAGATAAAAATGACACCATTTTATTTGTATAAATAATAAAGGGATAAATTAGGAATTAAAGTTCTCATCTAGGAAATAATTCGGTTTTTTTTATCCCATTTCCAATTAAAAGGAAATTTCCAATTAAAATCGATTTCCTTTTAATTTTATTCAATATTAGTAGCGAGAATTAATATAAATTAAAGGACTCAACTGTTATACGGTTCGAGTCGAATTCAATGTCATGTTAAAGCCCTAAAGGTTTGTTTAATCATATTAACTTTATTTTTATTATTGTTAGTTTTTTTTTTTTTTTTTTTTTGAGGGTGGAGGGTGGGGTGGGGAACCGGTAAACATTAACATATACATGATTTATTATAAAGAATTTTTTTATTTTTTTTTTGAGGGGGCGAGGTGGGGAACCGGTAAACATTATCATATACATGATTTATTATAAAGAGGAAATTGCAAGAAGTAACCAAAAAATTTATTAGCTTATTGTATTAAGCCATTAATTTATATTTTATTATATTTATCACCTTCAATATTGAACAGACAAGATTGTTCTCCATTTTCTCTTTACTTCACCCATCCAAAAATTTGAAAATCAACTGACATGTAACTTGACAATTATTGATATGTAAGTTGAAAGTCAATTGGCATGTAATTTAAAACATAACTAACATGTAACTTGAAAAATCAATTCGCATGTAACTTGGAATCAAATGGCATGTAACCAAGTTACATGTTAGGTGAAGTAAAATTTAGAGGTAATTTTGTTTAAAAATTGTCAAAAGCGATGAAAACAATAAAATATAAATTAGTGGCTAAAAACAATAAACCAATAAAAATTTTGACTCTTTATGAATTCACCCTTATTATAAATTATAATAACATATCTCATTGGTCATTGCCTATATTTCGGTGTACTAAAAAAATTTCAGATTTTCTTCGAATAATATCATGGAGTACCATCGCACCTGCTTTTGTATAATCAACTAACATTTAGGATTTTATGATATTAACTTATTGCTAAAGGTGGGGAGTGGAAACTGGCTTGAACAATACCATTTGAAATATAATCATTATTCATACCGTTCACTTTATATTTTTGTGTGAATACAAATGAGTAGGGGTGGGCAAAAAAGCCCAAACCTACTAAACCAAACCAAATCAAACCAACCCGTTTGTTTGGTCCGGCTTTTTACTTTTAAAAAAACCATACGGTTTTTTTATAATAAAACCTTATGATCTAGTCCGGTTTATGGTCCAAGTTTATAAAACCTAAACCGAACCATAAACCGGATACTTTTAGCATGCATTTTTATTCTATTACATATCATACCTAAAGCTTTAAAACTAAAAGTTAAAAGTGAAAACCCTAATTTATTATTTCATATTTGTTTTATTTAACCACTTATAGTTTATTATTTGGCTTTCATTTTATTACTTTATTTGGTCCGAAAAGATATTTGAATTTTAAATTTTAAATTTGAATATTTTTTATTTAGTTCCAATAACTCATCATACCATGTATTTCTTTTAAATGATGGACCATTTGATATAAATTTTAAATTGCATAAAAATTAAAAAAGAAAATTTCAAGTCAAGAACCATTAGACCGAACTAAACCAAAAAAATTTGGTATGGTCTAGTCTGAAAAGGAGATTAGTCCTATTTTTAAAAAACCGAAAATTTTGGTTTGGTCCGGTTCCAATTGAAACCGGGTCAAACCGGACCGTGCCTAGCCCTACAAATGAGTCGAGTAATTTTAAAACTCGTTGTAGAACTCTAAATTCTAACAAAACATTAATAATTTACCAAAAATAATGATTGGATAGGGCTGTTGGCTTGAAATTTGTTGGATAGAATCAAAGAAATGAAGACTGAAATGGTATGATCTAGTAAATTCTATCTCTAGATCTCAATGTCTATAAAAATTTGATATATCTAATAAATTATTTCTCTATATGGATCTCATATCTCCATAGTCGTTGTTTGGTCAAAGAGGGTTTTTATATGTTTTCCCCTAAGGCAATACACCATCATTTTGTTAGTCCAGTTAGCATCGTGTTAAGTGATGCGGTCAGCTTTGTCCACTAGTATAACAAATTCTATTTCTCTTGCATTTTGATGTATAAATTTTGGATCGATGAATGAGAAAGTCAAAAAAAAATTATCCTAAATTCGCTCTCTCTCTAGATCTCGATGTCTATAAAACTTTGATATATCTAGTAAATTCTTTCTCTCTCTATGGATCTCATATCTCCATAGTTGTTGTTTGGTCAAAGAGGGTTTTTATATGTTTTCCTCTAAGGCCATACGACATTTCTTTCTCACTCTTACTAGTCTACCCTCTACTGTCCTTTTTTCTATTTCACTCACATAACATTTCTCTCTCGTCTAATCGACTCATAGCTATGTCCTTAGGTATGATGAGGCCGAGGCGTTAGAAATGCTACCAGTGCGGTTACGTTTTGCAAGATCCGATCATGTGCGCTATGCATAACCGATACTACCATTCGAGCCTCAACTATGAATGCTCCATGTGTGGAAATCATTTCAACTCAACATATGAACTCGCGATACACCATGCGACAATAGATCATCTCGACATCTACGGTGACACTGGAAGCGATAGCGACAACGACCCCGACCAGGTTGGAGGAGACCCATATATCCATATGCTTTTCATGCTGTATATCCTGCAACAACTTATAATGTAAAAGTAAGTGTCATGTTGAAGATCTTGGAGGTAGAAGAGGAAGAGGGAAATTCGATTTAGGGATTTCAACGATAGTTGTTGTTTGGTCAAAGAGGGTTTTTTTATATGCTTTCCTCTAAGGCAATACGCTATCGTTTCATCGGCTCGTTAGTTAGCGTCTTGATCAACGGTTCCGTTAGTCCATCATCTAGTCCAGTTAGTGTCCTTTTAAGTCCTTAATTCTGTTTCTCTTTCATTTTGATGTATTAATTCTAGATCGATGAATGAAAAGTTAAAAAAAATAATAAATTATCACAAATTCTTCCTAAATTCGCCCTCTCTAGATCTCGATGTCTATAAAACTTTGTTATATCTAGTATATTCTTTCTCTCTCTATGGATCTAATATCTACATAGTCGTTGTTTGGTCAAAAAGTGTATTTATATGCTTTCCTCTAAGGCAATACGTCATCGTTTTGTTAGTCTAGTTAGTGTTCTGTTAAGCGTTGCTGATGTCAGCTTTTGTTTGTTTCTCTTGCATTTTGATATATTAATTCTAAGTCGATGAATGAGAACGTTAGAAAAAAAAAAATTATCCTAAATTCACTCTCTCTCTAGATCTCGATGTCTATAAAACCTTTATGCATCTAATAAACTTCTCTCTCTCTCTCTATGGATCTCATATCTCCATAGTCGTTGTTTGGCCAAAGAGGGTTTTTATATGCTTTCCTCTAAGGCAATACACCATTCGTTTTGTTAGTCCAGTTAGTGTCCTATTAAGTGCTGCTGACTTTTGTCCTCTAGTATAATAAATTTTGTTTCTCTTGCATTTTGATGTATTAATTCTGGATCAATAAATGAGAAAGTAATATATATATATATATATTATATCCAAAATTCTTCCTAAATTCGCTCTCTCTAAATCTCGATATCTATAAAACTTTGATATATTTAGTAAATTCTTCTCTCTAGGATCTCATATCTCCATAGTCGTTGTTTGGTCAAAGAGGATTTTTATATGTTTTCCTCTAAGGCAATACGCCATCGTTTTGTTAGTTCAGTTAGTGTCCCGTTAAGTGCTGCTGAGGTTAGCTTTTGTCCACTAGTATAACAAATTCTGTTTCTCTTGCATTTTGATGTATTAATTCTGGATCCATAAATAAGAAAGTCAAAAAAAATATATATATATATCCTAAATCTTCCTGAATTCGCTCTCTCTCTCTCTAGATCTCAATGTCTATAAAACTTTGATATATCTAGTAAATTCTCTCTCTATGGATCTCATCTTTCCACGGTCAATGGCCATACGCCATCATTTTGTTAATATAGTTGGGTGTCCTGTTACTCAGGTCTACTTTTGTCCACTAGTATAACAAATTATATTTCTTTTGCATTTTTGATGTATTAATTCTGGATGGATGAATGACAAAGTCAAAAAAAAAAAAAATTCCTAAATTCTTTCTCTAGATCTTTATATATATAAAACTTTGATATATCAAGTAAATTCTCTCTCCCTGGATCTCATGTTTTTCGCATCATATTATATATATATATATGAATGGTACCCCTCTATGTGGTCTAGTTGTGGATGAGATTATGAGAATAGTATGAATGGTTGCAACTTGCAAGTAGCTTTAATAATATATACTGTTTGGATTTGGAAAATTGGGAATTTTATACTGGTTGAAGAAAATAACTCATAAATATAATTGATCATTTAATTCTGTTATGATCAAATATAATTCGTGACCGGTAATTCACTAAAACTTGGATTAAATGAGGATCAAAATCTGCGTTCCGGATATTGCCTGAGATGGTGAGCTAGATTGATATTATTGAAATGATCAAGAATGTATCAACAAAATTACTTTAAAACTTAGAAAAAATGCCATAGTTTTGCTATGGTGTCTCAAGTCACAACTTAAAATAAGGCTATCGATCTTATGATTCATAAAATTCACATAAAATTATATAAACTTTATAATCAAAATTATAGATGTAGCATTTAACTTCACATATCAGTATATATTATTATAGCTACTTGTAGGTTTTCATATTTTTGTGATTGCATGCATGTAGCAGTTTTTAATTAGAATAATCATTATCTATAAGTCTTGCTCTTGTCTTGATTGAACCAAGATCTTTGTAGATTGAAGCTATATTTTGCTAACTAATTTTGATCATCCTTAGAAGTGTCATAAATCTTGTTAGATAGAGGGTAATTATTTGTTAATTTTTTTTTTTTAATTTTCATTTATGTAGATAATTGAATTGAAATCCAATGACTAATAATAACTCAGAAACTATAGTAAAACTGTATGGTAGCCGAACCCGTTTGTTTATGCCAATTTCAGGACCTGTTTGGAGCTGACTCAAGTGTGTAGAGAAGTGGGTGTTCCTCCTAGTGTTCTCCATATTCTAACCGGAATGCATGGGACCTGTTTATAGACACAAAAAATTTGAAATCTCTTCTTATGAAAATAGATATTCTGGCAATAGGAAAAAAAAAAAAAAAATCATACTCTCTCATCATATAAAGATTATACAATTGAAATCCATCTCCGATTAAGAAATTAAATCTTTATGACAAGCTTAGTAATCGTGAATCCGGATACTTAACTTCTGTTTTATCATTAATTACTACCTTTACTAAGACAATTGGAAATCCAATTACATATATAGATCACACCACAAATCAGGAATTTAATTTCCCTCCCACCAATAATTGCAAAGGGCAGTTTTATG
The DNA here is from genome assembly GCA_035582765.1 of Acer negundo. Taxonomy (NCBI): domain Eukaryota; kingdom Viridiplantae; phylum Streptophyta; class Magnoliopsida; order Sapindales; family Sapindaceae; genus Acer; species Acer negundo. The sequence goes on from CM069238.1 coordinate 32,618,488, forward strand.
GTATAGATAACCGAGGTCGAATATTCTCTATTGATATAGAAAGCGATGACATGGTTATAGTTCACCATGAAGCCAAACCACCCATAAGCTTTGTCTAGATAAACTTTATTTGGTAGAATCGGCAGAAAATTTTTGATGGTTTCACGAGGAACGCAAGTAGAAGGGGAAGTCAACAGCTTGTGCAACATATCACTTTTTTTGGGTGATAATTCTTCGTTATCTGTTGAAATATCGGACGTTTCCATTTGTAAACCAAACAGTATATACTTCACTGATGTTAGCCGTTTTTCAGGTGAAGCAACAACATCTATGACCGTATTACACCACCTATATGGGTTGAGTAGAGTCTCTAATAGAGTTTGTTTTGATTTATTTGGAATTTTTATTTTATTTTTCTTAATTCATGATGTTAGGTTGTTGAACAATGTTTCTATTAGTTTTGTTAAATTCTATTACAATTTAATTATGTTGCTATTGGTTTGTTTTGATTTATTTGAAATCTATTTTCTTTTTCTTAAGAACAATTTCTAATAGTTTTGTGAAATTCTATTGCAATTTTTTTTTTTTTTTCTTCTAACAGTTGCTTAGTAGTTTGCAAGAGTGAAGTTTGATTATAGTGTTGACTTGATATTTGCTTGCATTCTTTATTATTTCACCAGAAAAATTAATAGATATTGTTCATGTAATTTATAGGGTTGTGTCTCTTCCCTTTGGTGCAAATTAATGTCAGTCATTCAACCTTGTGGTTGTGGGCTTGTGGCAGGTAATCCATGTAACTGCTTGTGAGTTTGTTTTATTTATTTATTTATTTATTATTATTGTTTTTTTATGTCCATGTCCTCAACCTTGTGTTTGTGCATTTATTTTTGATAAGTAGATTCTTAAGCCCTGTCCTGTATCATTTTACAGATTCATTTTCATTTTTACTTTCCAAATCCAATTTCGAATACGCGTTCGTTACCGTTTTTTATTTTGTTTTTCATTTTATTTTCAAAACAAAAACAAAAACAATGTTAAAAGCGAAAAATTTTCAAAATAACTTTTTAATGTTTTTCATTTTGTTTTTGGTTTTGTTTTTCACTCTAAATAAAAAACTTTTTTTTTTTCTTTTTTTCTTTTTCTTTTGTTCTTGGTCGACAGACTCCATCTTTGATTTGCTTCTCTTTTCCTTTCCTTTGCTTCTCTCTTCTTCTTCTTCTTCCTCCTTCTTTGCTCTCTTCTTCCTTTGCTTCTCTCTTCTTCTTCTTCTTCTTCTTCCTCCTTCTTTGCCGCCGATCTCTTCTCCTTTGTCGCCGATCTGTTCTCCTTCGCCGCCGATCTCCCTTCTTCTTCTTCCGATCTGCTCCTTCGCCGTCGATCTCCCTTCTTCTTCTTCCGAGCTGCTCCGCCGATCTCTCTTCTTCTTCCTCCAATCTGCTCCTTCGCGACGATCTTTTCTCCTTCTTCGCCGTCGATCTCTTCTTCTTCTTCTTCCCTTCTTTCGATCCCTTTTTGTTTATGCCCAGAATTTTTATTTAGATTTGATTTTGATTATGCACTGGAAAGATTTTGACACCACCAGATTTTGATTGGATTTAGACAATGGATACATCGTTGGACAATGCAGAATTTTTAATTAGATTTGATTTTGATTATGCACTAGAAAGATTTTGAGACCACCAGATTTTGATGGGATTTAGACAATGCCCAGAATTTTTTGTTTGTTTTGTTTTTTTTTTTATGCCCATAAATTATTCGGAATGCAACTTCCAGAATATGTTACCTAACGCGTTTTTTACGTTTTCATATTAGGAATACAGGTTTCAGAATATGCTACCAGACGCGTTTTTGGATTTCGAAACTAAAACCAAAAACACTGTTTTCATTCTCATTTTTATTTTCGAAAAACAAAAACACATTTAAAAAACGCTACATGACGCACCCTTAATCTCCTATTGTTAGTTTTGGTAAATTCTTAATGTTTTGATAAAATTTAGAGTTCTATGAGTTTTAAAATTACTTGACTTATTTTATGAACGAATTTGGATTCTCCCTTCACCTTTGTCATTATTCTTATAATCTATTGACACGGGTCTAATATAGCAAATCAATGGTCTAGATTATTTTTTTATTTATTTTTATGTTTTATGTAACCAAAAGATAGAATTAATCCAAACCATTCATTTAAGTGAAGACAAGGTGAGCACAAGATGAGGTGATGAAAAAATCCAAATTCTTTATGAAAATATTTCGGATTGTATTGTTCAAACTAGCTTCCATTCCCCTCTTACCTTTTTTTTTTAATAGGAAATACAACAACTAGAGTACAACAGTTGGATTACAGCAACTAAAACTGAACAGTCGGGATCCTGCAAGGATATAAACACTAACGAGCACGGTCCGAAGAGCAGCTCCCATTGATGGGAGAGAGAGCACCCACATGAAAAAGGGACAACACCCACACAAAGAGGGACAACACCCGCACAAGGTGGGACAACATCTATATAATAAGTGGACCAAGAAAAATTGACATATCCATATACATGCCTTGGCACTCGAACTTGGATTGTGGAGGGCTCCTAGAGGAGGGTCCAGCCATCACGTTGCGAGTCCATTGGCAGTTTTTATCGCAAATCATAAATGTTATTGATTTTCCAAAAGCAGGTCTCATCAGATTATTTGAACAAAATTCTCAAATTTACAAAATTTTGTTGATTCATTACAAGATACTATTGATGGTTGGTCAAAGCCTATGTATAAAGTAAGAGAACTATACAATATACACTTTTGACAGCCTCATTATTTTGAGCGTGTTATATTTGTCATGATATACAATTTTGATTCCTTACAAAAAGGTTTGTTATTATTTAACTTGAATGATTTTGTAACAATGCTAATTGAAGATTTTGTGGTTTTGTGTCTATACAAAACCAAAAACCAAAAACCTATTGCTTACTAGATATATCAATTACATGAAAACAAATTCAATTCCAGCATGACCTATTATTTTTCAATATTGAAGAGGAAGAACCGTTGAAGTGATTAGGATGTCATCAACATCTGGGTTTGCACTGATTTTTTTTAGAACTTTTCACACAGAATATATATATATATATAAAAAGAAGCAAAAATATTAAATTCCTATTCTTTACATCTCTCAAGATATTTCCTCCAATTTCTTTCCTAATTTGTTTTTCATGTCAGCAAAGTAAAATCTTCACCTTGAAAGGGTAGAAAACTGACTATTAACAAGAAATGGCCAAGTATAGTCTTTGCCACTCAAAAAAACAGAGATATGGGTTATTATTACTATTAACATATCAAGCATTCTGTTAACTGCTATGCAGCAACTTTGGCCTTTTGATCGAACAAGCAGGCGATGGCAATGGCGATGAAGATGGTGATCGGGAGGAGGATGCTAGATCACGAGCAATCGATGGTGATAATGGTGAAACTGGAGTCAATGGCGATGACACGGAGTGATCATCCTCATCGTCTTGTAGCTTCCTCTTGTTAAGATTCTTCTTGACATTTTCCTCTCCATCTCCTTTTATAATGCAATCTCTTAGCCTTTTCACATCTGATAATTTTACAGGCTTCACTATGAACTCCTCTGCACCTTCTTCCAAACACCTGTTGTTCAATCAATCAATCAAGAGATAGAAAAAAAAAAATGTTAACCAAAGCTATGAATGCAAGTCAAGATATTATTATTATAATAAGCTTTGTAGTAGTTGAATGAAAATGTTCCATTATTGATAAATAATTATGATTCTTCAATCATTGAAGATTTCTACTAGCTCATGAACAAAGGAACATGCATGTTAATTCTCTCTGTAACTTCCATAAAATCACATCAATCTTCTTCTTAATATATACTTAAATAAAAGGAACAGACCATGTGAGGTGGTATTTTATAGATTATAATATCAGAGAAAATCCCCGCAAGAGATTATTTCATGACCCCTAAAACTATACCATTATTCAAAATGTGAGGCAGAAAATCACATCTTATTATCAAGATTTGTTGGCACCACTCAGGCCCCTATTGTTGGAACCAGAAATGTTCAAATCTCAAAGCACGCAATGATGTTTTTAATCACAAATCCACATATTCCCAGATCTAATAACTATAACATATTTTGCTACAAGAAAAATAACAGATCACCTAATCAAAATGGGATTGAATCAAGAGTTTACCTATCAATTCGGGCTATGATATTCTCAGAAGACATTATCACTACAGGGATTTCTCTGAAAACTGATGATTCCTGTTCAGAAAAAAAAAATAGAACATTCAATACAAATCAACATATAGAAAAAAGTTATTGAAATCTTTAACATATACAGTGACAACACAAAAGATTTTTTTTTTTTTTTAGAAGGAAAGAAGTAAAGGACTGACCTTGATCTTTTTAAGCAGTTCATATCCGGTCATGCCAGGCATAGAATAATCAGTCATGATCAGATTCACCTTCAAAGCCTGCAACAAAATGCCAACCAACAAACTTTAGCAAACAAATACAAATTCAAATTCACTCACTTTCTTCCATTTTCTCACCAACCAAACATAACATAAGAACAGAAAAAGAAAAGAAAAAATTCAAATTTTGCTTACATCGAATCCAACCGAGCTCTTCTCTCCATCCAACCCCAAATATTGTAAAGCTCTTGTCCCACTCTCCACTGCCGTCACTGCAAAACAAAACCAAGCCCACATCCAATCAGCTTCACAAATCAATAAAAACACAAACTTTACTTCTCATCACCATCTACAAGCATGAAAAAAAAATCCAGAGAGGAAAAATAAAAGTAAAAATCATACCTTTGCAAGAAGATATCTTGAGCAACCTCTCAATAACCTTACGATCAACGAAACTATCATCAACAGCAAGAACATGTAGCTCCTCCTCTTGACAAACCATTGGTGACCGATAAATCTCTCCAGTCATAGCCATTAATATTACACAAACAAACAAGCAAACAATTTTTCTTCTTCTTCTTCTTCTTCTACTCTTGACTACTCCAGAGAAAAAACCCTTTTCAAATGTCTATATAAAGCAATGAGAAATAAACACGGTGGTGCTTTTAACTTGAAATAAGAGCAACAAAAAGCAGAGAGAGAGAGAGAGAGAGAGATTCTGAGGATCCAATATCGTAAGATCTTAGCAAATCTTTTCTTTTAATAGAAACAGAGAAGAGAGAGAGAGAGAGAGAAGGCACTCACTCTCACTTCACTGTGTCAACCAACTTTTGTATATGTAAATGTGATTGTCCTGTCAATTTATTTAGATTATTAAATCAAAACAGTATCCTATTCTGTGTACTGTTTTGTAGAGAGTTGCTGTCAGCGAGAGACGAGAAGACAAATCGTATAATATATATATTATGCAGCATCAGCAAATCAATTTTTTATGGAGATTTGTGGATTGTGGTCCTTGAATGGATTGATTGTTTTTGACTGGCTTCTTTCTCCACGGTTTTGAAAATGTACAGTGACTTCTTTTGGATGATTATAGATATGTGAAGATCTTCTTCTTGTGGTGGTGGTGTGGTCACAACTTCCTCACTTTGACCGGCAATATCTGACCCACATAAAATCCTCTAAATCTCTCATTGATAACTATTGCTCAACTTTTTGACTCTTACCATTACAACTATAATTTTTTTTTTTCTTCATTTATCTTCTATTTTTGATAAAAAAAAATATATTACAATAATGTACTATTATAATAGTACTTTTGAAACCCGTAAAATCAATCAATATATACACGGTCTAAATATTTATTTGTAAAACGTACTATGGGATTTAAACCCTTTACCACTTATGTAGAAGAGGGATGTATTATCGACCGACTTGTAAATTATTTGTCCAAACTTCGAGCTTATCCATCTACTAGCTAAACTACACTCTTACGGGCACTTCATTAGTCTTGTTAAATCAAATACCGATGAGATTAAATCTTAGAAATAATTTATGTATTTAACTATTAATTAAATGTATACAATGTACTATGATTTATTTGTGTATTCAAATTAAACTGGAACAACTATATTTGACAACAGTTAATGGATTTAAATGTTTAATCAATTTTTTGTTTTTATTTCTTATTTATGGTTGAGAAATGCTAGGGAAGTTCGTGATTGTATAGTCAACAGTCAAGAGTTCACATGTGTTGAGGGTATCATTATTATCAATTTTAATTACAAATCAAAGTGTTATTATATCTAATTTAAAACAATTTTTTTTTTGCAGTTACCAATTTAGTCCTGTACTTTATTTTAATTTTCAAGTTGTTTGTAACTTTTACAAAAGTGATCAGATTGGTCCTTACATTTTTTTTCCAAGTGCCAAATTAGTCTCTCACTTTTCAGAAGTGATCAAATTGGTTCATCTAACGGTTTAATAGTGTTAAATATAACAATTGACTTTAAAAATTTAGTTAACTTACGTAAATATCATTTATTTGTCATATTAGAGCAAAGGTTTTTTTTTTTTTTATATCTTTCATACATTAAATTCACCATTATAATTACAACAAAATCCAAAAATATTATTAATGAAACATCATTTATGCCTTTTTTAATTAAAATTTTCAAAAAAAATCTAAAAATATTTTAATTAGAAAATGTCAATTATAAACTTATTTTATAAACAAAGTTATCATTCATTTCAAGTTTAATCTTTTACCATTTTTATAAATAAAAAAATTTTGTTAATATTATATAAACACAATTGTCAAAATTATTCAAAAATCAAAACTAACAAATAAAATAAACAAAAATATTCATGTGTTAAAAAAATAAAATGTGAATATGTCATTATTATATTGTTTAGAAGTAAAATAAAATTTTACCCAACACGGTTAAAGTTGATTGATAGAACTTAGTTAGAGAGACTAATTTGATACTTGAGAAAAACGTAAGGATTAATTGGTAATTGCCCTCTCTTTTTTTCTTTCTAAGCTTATCTATGAAATTCTCGTTTAAATGTATACGTATCAAATTGAAAGACAATGGTTGATGTGCGTGTATCAAGCATTGTTCATGTTGGGGTTTCAACAAATATTAATATTCTTTTTCCTTAAAAAAATTTTTAAAAAAAGTTTTCATCCATTGTAATTTTAATATTGCAGTCAGGCATAAAAATAAAACTGTTTCAATAATAATATTCTAGTAGTGTTACGTTTTATGTAAATTTTTTCTGAAGTTTTTTTTTTAAAAAAATTTTATTTACAAAAAAATATGGTAATATTCATTAAATCTTATAGTTTTTTATAATGCATTAAATCTTATTGTTGATATATTGAGTAACTAAGATCAATTTTTTAATGAACCGAACAAAATTTGAATCTAAATACAAAAAATCTTATTCAATTCCAATTCAACACACTACAATACTACATATATATAAATATATTTATAATTTGATTTTTGAAACCGGAAAATCCATTAAACACACTAACATATTTAATTCAACCCAAATGTGTTCTTAGTTTTTACATATTGCTAATCTTTATTTTAATTTTTTAAATATTACATTAATTCGGGGAACGACTAGAACTCACGACTTCGTAGCGTTGATATGAGGGATTTACTATCGAATCAATCTCATCTCTCGTTCATGTTTTAAATTTTTTTAAAGAAACATTAAAATTTCCAAACCTTTTTTATTGATTTGCAACTGAAGTTTTAATTAATTTTCCCACTAATCAAGCAAAAAAGTTTCAACTTTCACTAGTAAAAAAAGCAAAGCAAAGCAGGAGTGATATATATATATACAAATATACAATAAAAAAAACACAAGCAGTCAAAATAAAATTAGAAGGAAAAAAAAAAAGACTTAGGTCTGACCAGAGGTCAACTCGATGAAGTCAAATAATAAATATATATAAATAGAAAGATGAGCAGATCTGGGTTTGAAAACCGAGGTAGGTCGTAAGCGGCGGCGTCAAAAGAGGAAAGCCGCCCATAAGGTGGCTTAGAGTTGTTAATTGTCACCTCCCGATTTGAACTTTTTGGTTTGATACGTGACAGGTCAGATAAATTAAATTAAATTAAATTAAATTAAATTAAAATACAAATTAATTCCTCTGGTTTAAGATATTTGGGCTCCTCCATTTGCGTGAATAGGTCAGAAATGTCATTAAATTTAAATTAAGACCGATTTGCTTCCAGGTGATTCTTTTGAAATGGATTGGTGGTGGGTGGGGATCGATATATATAATAGTTTATTTGCTTTGGAGTTTACGCATGATCTTGTGATCATGTTTGCTTCCTTTTGTAGAGAATCTTTAGAGATCGCTGTGAGATGGGAGCAGATTTTGTTGTCCTTTTGCTATCTGCCACTCAATCTTTGATTTTGACAACTCAGAGTAATTCAATTTCACACTCGTGTAATTTTTTCTTACTTTTTTTTTTATTTTTTTTTTACACTAGAACCAATAAGAAAAAGGTTAAAAAACAAAACCATTTTGCTATCTGCACTAATTAAAATTTTGATTTTTTTTTTTTTTTTTTTTTGTGAATAAAAAAAAATTGATTTAATTATATAAAACCAAATGGTTTTATTAATTTTTTTAATTTATTTTTAGAAATACTCTTTTATATGCTTTTCAAACTTAATACATTCTTCAAAAAAGTAAAAATAAAAATATATTTTATATCTAATCTGAGAAAAAATAACACTATTTTTTTTAAATGGATATGTCAATAACACTACTCTTTTTTTTAAAAAATAAATTAAATAACATTATTTAATTTAAATTGTATTTTTTTTAAATCCAAAAAAGTCTGAATCAAATCCGATCTAAAAATATCCAAATATGAAAAATGTATATATCCTTATCCGGTACGAAATATCCGATTGGGAGGCTTTTTTTTATTACGAAAATCCAATATGAAGTTTTTCGGACCATTATGGAACCGAATTAAAAAAATAATAATAATAATAGAAAACGGAATTGAAAAATTCGAATCTAATCTAATTGACATTTCTAATTGTGGGTTTGACTCTGTCCGTAAACTCCCATATTAATATATTACTCGTAGAATAATACAAAAACCTAAAAAAGTCGATGTAGAAAATTTACTAACAGGATTTTACATGAATCACTACTAATCTTTAAAAAAAAAAAGGTTTAAAGTCGTTATTTTAGAGGTATATAACAGAACAGGACAGCCATGGCCCATGAGTGCAGAGGTGAAGCTATTTCTCTATTAGAATTCTAACAAAGATCATGCACGTTTTGCCAGACAAGGTCCATTGCAATTATTAGTGTATTTTTTGTTGGTCCATGATCACAAACTCTTGATTTTTAGTACGATTGTTTGTAATTATTCAGACATTAAATTATTGACAACAACGATAATAATAAAAAAGGCAATTTCAATTAAAGTTGTCTAAAATCCACAACGGGCCCTATTCCCATTTTTTAAGTTATTAAATTATTTTAAATTAAATAAACAACGAGTTAGTATATATGAAATAAAACTATAGGTTATAGCTTTTTTAGTAAATGTTTTGATGTTGATTACTATTTATTTTTTTATTGAATCAATATTTATATTTTATATGATTATTTTTCAATTTCAAGTCAAATAGTGAAAATGGAGAAAATGAGGAAATAGAGTCAAAGTCAAATAAGGAATTATGGATCAAAGGAAATTGATGAATTGGGTGGGGATAGGGATACCTCCACCCAAGTGCCCCCATCCCCATTTCTCCAAACAACGATGGGGACGGGAATCTCCCCTCGTCCCCATTTTTCCCTTATTCGAAAATTTAATGACACCTAACTATCGATAAACTTGGGCTTTTTTTTAGGTTAATTGTGGGGTGCAAATAGCAGTTCTCTTTTTTTAAATCCAACTACAAGCCCAAAATATAATTCAACAATGGCCCATATAACTATTGATTTGATACGACACCGTCTAGACGAGCAAAAACTTCGATCTTGACTATTGAGAGACGCCTAAAAAATAGCAGCGTCGCCGAGAAATGGAGGAAGAGAAAGCGGCAGCTTACTACGACGAGCTGACTCGTAAGGGCGGAGGAGCCGCTAGATTCAAACAAGGTCTCGGCTTTTCCTCCTCAGGTCCCGAAAACGACGCCGCACCTACAAAACAAGCATCCTCGTCTTCTTTCCTCAGCAACTTCGTGAAAGCATCAAGTCCAACCACAGCCTCCAATCTCCAGAAAAAATCCGAACTAGAGTCCATTCAAAGCAAGCTCAAGAAGAAGCCCGGTAGAGAAGAACAAACGCATTCTTCTAGGGTCAGCAGCAGAGATAGAGAGAGGGATCATGGAGACAGAGACCGAGAAAGGAAGAGGGATTACAGAGACAGAGAGAAGGATTATAGACACAGAGACAGAGATAGAGATAGAGACCGAGGGAGGGATTATAGAGACAGAGACAGAGAGAGGAGGAGGAGCGTGTCGCCGCCGCGAGAGAGAAGGGAGGAGAAGAGGAGTGAATCGGGGAAAGCGAGAAAGGAGAGGAGTGATAAAGTTGATTTTGCGCGTTTAATCGAAGGCTATGACAAGATGGTATGTATGTTACTTCAATTTTTGTCTCTGTGTGTGATTCATTTTTTTTGTTATTTGTTAGTTTGAATGTGGTAAATTCTGTCTTAAGTTTGAGCATTACTTACTTTTGTAGTTACATAATTGTGTTGTTGTCGAATTAAGAGTGATGGTGAAAAGGAAATAAAAAACGAAGAGCTTGGGACTGAGGTTGGTCTTTGATAGTATGGTAATGCGTGCTGTTATTAAGATTATAGCTTAGAAACCGATTCAGCGTAAGAATAAAAGATTTGTAGAATGTTGAATATGGTAGAATTCTAGGTTATTCGTGACCAAAACTTGTGTAGAACAACAGGGTTAGGATTAATATATATATATATATATATATTTATGCATTTCTATGTCTGCATTCAATTTGGAATTATTGGATAGAAAAGTATGAAAACTATCGAATGGAAACATAGATATCGGGTATACTTTACTGCTAATATTGGGTAGACTGACAGGGGGATGTTAAATAAAGTTTAGACATGGCTACATGGTTTGCATATGTAATAAAAAGAAAGTCTAAAAGGAGTTTAAATGCTAATCCCCTTGCACAATGTATGAACTGTGAAGTCAAAAGCAAGCTTTATTTGATTTACAACAGGTATTTGAGTCCAAAATATTGTCTAACATGTCAATCAGTGCATTACTAACTGTCTAACTTATCATCATGGTTATGGTTGAAGAAGCTGAGAGAACTGAGAAGAACATGCAATTATCACTACATGTACTGTTTCTTATCAACACAACATTTTCTTTTTTACCTTTATATTTCTTTCGAGCTCCAAAAGTTTTCAATTTTCCTTGGTTAAATTTCTTATCATCTTCTGTTCCGTTCCACCGCATGCTTGTGCTGTTTAGAATTTAGATGGTACTGTTATTTCATATTTGTTCAACTTCCACAATTGTGGAAAAGCACTAGATTAAAGCACTGAAGTTGAATATAAATCCTTTCTTGTCGTGGAGGCGAGAATGCGAGATTCTTATTTTTGATGTTAGCTTGGATTGCAGAACTTGTGGTTCTTTGTAGCATAAATCGGTGATAACCCTCAAGTTAGACTTTGAGGCTCTAGTTTTTGTCATCATGGAATGATATGCCATTAATGAAAACTCTCTTCTTTGAACAGACACCAGCTGAGAGAGTCAAAGCTAAGATGAAACTTCAGCTTGCTGAAACTGGTAAGTTACCACATCAGTGTATCTTCTATCCATTCTATCAGTAACTCTAGTAAAGATTATAAAAAACTAAATTGGGCATGATTTTGTATTTGGTGCCGCATCAAGTTCCTTTTAGCCCGTCTGATCATAATGACGAGTTTTGATTAGCGTGTTTCTTAAGCTTTTTGGTGTGCTTATTTATTGTTGTCTAGTTCCAATTTATTGTTTTTATTTTTTAAGAATGAGTTTTAGGTATGATATTGTCATTATGTTGTATCATGATATTGTTTGCCCTTGCCATTTGGTTGGTTCTTTTCACAACAGACTTCCTTTGTATTATGTAATACACATTACAGTTCGGTACTTTGACATATTGGCCAATCTCTGTTTGCAAGAAAGTTGAGGATTGATGTTATTTTCTTTTTCAATTATGTCCATAAGGACCATAACTGAAGAGGCCAACCTTTATGGGAAAACGCCCCTCATGTTGTAAATAGTTTAACAAAATTTCCTAATATCTGCCCCAGTACAATTTACAGTGTGGATGTAAATTTTACTGAACTTATTAATGTTGTAACTCTCCTTGGAGCAGAATCTGTTACTCTAAGTATAGACTTTTTTCCTTTGTCCTTGAATATGTTAGAAAGAAAATACCATAATATAATAGCTAAGCTCCTATCTACTCACCCTAAATATGTTTCTGTCAAGTAATTATCTTTCATGGCCCATTATAAAACGTTATTCTAAATGCAGCTGAGAAGGATGAAACAAAGGGCATGGGATCAGGATGGGAACGATTTGAGTTCGACAAGGATGCCCCGCTTGATGATGAGGAACTTGAAGGTTAGATATCTGTTCTGCCTTGTCTTTTTGGCCTAAATGAGAAGCAAAATAAAACTTATTGTATGTGTCTATTTCTATCTTCAGTTGCAGATGATGATGTTGCCTTAGTCAAGCACATAGGGCAGAGCTTCCGGTTTTCTGCCATAGAGGTACTCTGCAGTATCTCAATTCCTATGCATGACCTATTCCAATTATAGTATGTGATACTTTTCCTAGTTGGTTCCGGGCCTTCTGGTTGATATTCTTTAGAGATTCGATATGTGTTCTGTCTTTTGTAATGTGAATTATATTATGTAAATCTAAATTCTGAAGGCAAGAAGAGAGGAACAAATCAAAGCAGCTCACGATGAGGCAATGTTCGGAACATCAGCAGTACCACCATCTGTTTCCAGTGATAGTGAACCGGAAGCAGATAACAGCGAAAAGAAGAGCAACGAAGGTGGCCTTGCTACAAGCCTCTTAAGTGAAAAGGTAAATCATTTCAGATTTTCTATCAAAAGAAAAATGCATCAAATTTTACACAATTTCTGTTGCTGTTTTAGGTTCTTGCAAAGCAACAAGGTTCCTGGCGCGACCGGGCACGGAAAGGGTAGAGATGGATCAACCAGGAATCCAGTTGATGTCCGGTATAAGAAACTGAGCAAAGGAATTGTACTAATAATTGTACATGACAATCTGACATTGTGGGATATTAATGGTAAGAACTTGATTATATATGTCAAAATTGTTGACGACTAGTATATTACATGTATCAATCGATCCTCATTGTTGTAGATTTTTTTCTCATGTATTTATTTTTGAAGGGACCATACCATTATTGCAGATCTGTTAAGCATTCGTGTTTGTCTTTTGGTGAGGTTTGTTACTCTTTTTAGTTATGTAATTCTTAGATTACCGTGTGCTTGCCAAAGAACACTGTGTGCTGGCTGTGATACTACTCCAATTTTTCGATAATAATAACAATAACGGTAAAAAAAATAATAATAATAAAAAAAAAAAACCATCTCTATTATAATTATGCAGGTCTTTATGATAGCAAAATCATGAGTTAAAATGGGAAATTCATTAGTCAAGCTTTAATTTGTTGATGATTAAATTATTATCTTATAAAATCCAATATTAATAACTATTTTTATTTATCAAAATAATAATAATAATAATAATAACTATCTTTATATCCTCAAACCCAAATCGCATAGCCACTATAAACTTAAATAATAATAGCGAATTTATATCTCTTCTTCACGTTAAACATTTCGTGATTATGTAATGTATTAATGTTGTATGGGTTATATATATATATTTATATTTAGTATAAATCATTTTATTTCAATCCAAATCACAAGAATAATGAATTAATGATATAATGGTAAACAGTCCTTGTCATTTTTAGAGGATGGACAAAATTGGTATTACACTAGGACCTCGGGAAGTACATTGAAGAGGCAACGTGTCATTCCTCAATTGGCTAGGTAGGTAATAAAAAATACTCTGCCAATGACGTATCTCCTCTTCTAAAAGCAACCAAATGACCAATCAGATTGCGCCGTTTCCACCTACAAAAATATTAAAAATTAAATTAAACAAATACCAACAAAATCCAGGTCAAGATAAATTCTTCATTTCCCTTACAAGAGTCGTCTCTATCTCTGCTCACTCACTGCTCGAAAGAAAAAGGAAAAAAAACTCTCTTTCCGGTAACAAACCCTACAGTGCATACAATGGCTTCGTCGACTATGAACCGTTGGTTGAGGCCCGAGGTACGTTGAGATCCAGAGTTGATATTTTATTTTCACGCCATAATCGTTTTTTTAATTTTTAATTTTTAAGTTTTTATCGATATCATCGCTGCTATATTTGAGGATTATAATAGATCTCGTCTGATACTTATATATGTAATATATACGTGTAGGTGTATCCACTGTTCGCGGCCGTTGGTGTTGCTGTGGGAATCTGCGGTTTTTCGCTGGTCCGTAATCTCTGCATCAATCCTGAAGTCAGGTGTGTATCTCTCTGTCTCTTTTTACATGACATATATGTTTGTATGAAATCTGTTTATGCTAACTTACTAATTTTTTTTTAATAACAATCGTTGTTGATTTTTTAATATGTAACTGTGTGTGGTTAATTTAGAAATTGATTGATTTGCCTTAGAGAAAGTAATTTTCTTTTCAAAGCACAAAATTTAAGAAAACTAGTTTGTTTTTGAAAGCCAAATAGCAAATTTTTTTTTGCTTTTTAACACCTAGTGATAGTTTTGATGATTTTATAGGATTAATTTTCTTGTGATATATGTGAATATTAGACAAATAGGAAGCAGTAATAATAAGTCTATTGCTAAATATATATATCTATTTTTTAAAAAAAATTGCAAAATATTATTGGGTAGTTATTGTAATTGTAAAGGTTCTGAGTAGCAGTAAAATTCATATGTCAACAATAAGATGCTTTGTAACATCAGAGCTAGGATTTTGTGGTGTTGATTGTATGGACATCAGTGCTTTTGGACCTGTTCTGTCTCTTTTTCGTTTTCAAATAAACCCATTTTGCATTTTTAGATGCACATAATTATGGAATTTATTGGCCTTCTAAGAAAACAGTTATTCAGAATTTAGTGCAATTATATGACTAAGGCTATGTTTGGGATTGCTTTTACTTGAGAAATAATCACTTATTTTTCAAGTTTTGAACATATGGGTGTTTGTTAAACTTCCCAAAAGCAGCTTATCTTGCAATTTGCTCCCCTAATAATTAGCTTTTGAGAAGCTAGGTGGGGGTTGCTTTTGGAAGCAGAAGTTAGCTTATTGATTATACGATGTCCAGAATACCCTCACTATTTTAATAAAAGACAATATTACCCTTATATTTAATAATAATATAATAAAAAATTTAAAAGTAAAAGTATGAAAATAAAATAATAAACAGATTGGGAATGGTGGTGGCCACCGCCGGAAGTTGATGCCGGAGGAGGACCGGCATTCACCAATGACTTCTCCGGCATAATCCGCGGCGAGAAACGATCGAAGATCTGGCGAAGTGTTTTGGCGTCATGAGCGACCTGGTGTTGGCGATTCTAGCGGCATCGATGATGGTGCTGCCGTTGGTTCTATCGCCGCTAACTCTGTCGTCGTTGATGCTGCTTTCATACCGGACCGATTGGACGATTGGCAAGTCAAATCGGACCACACCGGCGGCTTGGAACGAGAACCGTACGAGCTTCAACTGGAACAGATCCGCCTTCGCCTGATAGATCTACCTTCGCCGAAAAGATACACCATACGAGCAGAGCTTGAAGTGGAATAGATCCACCATACGAGCTCCGGTGACAAACTTGAAGTGGAACAGTTGAACAGATCCACCTCTGGCTTTTCAAGTTTTTAATTTTTTTAATTTTTTTTTAATATTTAATTATTTATTTATAAAATTTATTATATTTAAATTTTAATTATATAATATTATACACACCGATTATTTTTCATATTAAAATCATGTCTTTTTTTGTCATTTCATCAAATACATTTTCCATATTTTCAAAAGCAAATCAATTTTAAAATTTAGTTTACTAAACCCCTGCTCACTTTTTTGTTAAGTAGATTCTATCTTAAGTTAAACTATAAGCGGATTATTTTTGAAATAAAGCAATCTCAAACATAGCCTAAATCACTAAATAGCTTCTGACCGGGTTTTTAAGCAAATATTTTGGATTGTTGTGCCATGATTATTTTGGTGATGTAAATGTTTAAGTTCTAATATGCTGATAAGTTATACTTTGACTACACTAAACATACTACATTGTAAAATACTCAAATGGAACTTGTATTCCCTTGTTACTCGGTTGTTGAGAGATTGAGAACTTGATGTTAAATGAATTGAATATAAAGAAGGAAAAAAAGCTCGAAACTTGTTGTCTTCGTTTTGTAAATTTTTTACAATGAATGTGGGGATCCATAATGTGCTATAGATTGATTGTTCTTGATCTGTGATTGTCTATATGTTGTTTATGAATTAGGGTGAGTAAGGAGAACAGGACCGCAGGAGTTTTGGATAACTTTGCCGAGGGAGAAAAGTATTCGGAGCACTTCCTAAGAAAATATGTACGCAACAGGGCCCCAGAGATCATGCCATCGATCAACAGCTTCTTCACTGACCCAAAATGAAAGCTAAACTGCTTTATTTTATGTGAGGAAGCTCTATGATGTTGTCATTTTGTGTCATGGTTGGTTGTAATGAAAAGTATTTATGTCAACTTATCATCTGATAGACCTGGTCAAACGGAAAATACTGTAATAAGATGTCTATGAAACAGCTTGAGGTTACTTAATATTGTTCTATGTGCAATATTAAATGGGTATTTTTCTATGGCTTTCTAGTTTTCTATATTTTTAGCCATTAGAGACGAGTGAAAATTATGATAGAGAAAAAAAAAAAAAAAAAAAAAATTACTGGTGTTCTAGTTTTCTATGGATTATACAGGTTTCTACCCATCTTTTTCAAGTCCTATTGATACAATACAACACCAAAGGAGAACAAATACAGGTGTGTTAATGCTACAAATTTGTGACCAAGAAAATTACTGCACCACATTCAGAATTGGATTCTCTGCTCTAGTTATATCCATTAATCCATCCTAGATACTTAAAAAAAAAAACAAATGATATAAATATTTATATCAGAGAATAAGACAATACACCAATGGCTTCAAGTATCACACAGCAACAAGATATCCTTGCCATTTTATATAATATATGGCAAGCTTTTCATGGTTGTTGATTCCCTCTAAGCAGAAAACTGAATCTGTAGCAGCTGCTTCAGAGGATTTTTAAGTTCTATGAGCAGTAGCAGTAAATCATGGAGGAAAGTGCTCAATATCCATTGGAGGAAAACCAGATTGAACCAATCTCATTCCTCGAAGCATACTCTTTGCAGTTTCTTTCTCCTGCAATCATACACGGGGAAGTGAGACATATGTAAAACCGTTTTGATTAAGATCAATGCATGTTGAAAATCATAAAATGGGGTTTTAATCTCAATAAAAACCATAAATGCAAGAAAGTTGATAAAACTTACTGGGCCAGTATAATCTAGAAGACGGGTACAATACACCTCAGCCTCTTCAAATCTTTCATGGGCTCTGCAATGAGTAGCAAGAAACATCAAGGCTTCAACCATATTTGGTCCTTCCCTCTCTTCAGCTTCCATCCTCTCTAAATCTTTCTTGTAGTAGAATGCAGCTTCTTCATCACGCCCAAGCTCTTTATGCAGCTTTGCTAGCCGGTTCAGGGCGATGGCTTCCCTGTCATTACAATTTGCTGCTCTTCTGTAACATTTTATTGCCTCCTCAAGCATGTGAAGCTGATCAGTGTCATAACACTGAGCCATGGCAATCCACAACCGAGAATCATTTGGCTGCAAGAATACAGATTTTCTGAAATAATGGAGAGCATAGAAAGGCATGTGCATCATCTCATAAGCTTGTCCTAACCCATACCAGGCTCGATAATCACATGGATTTATATCTACAGCTCGTCTATAGGCATCAACAGCAGCTGGAGTGTTTTTCATTTCAACATATTCATGTCCCATTAGTGTCCATGCTGACAAATAATTTTTGTTCAGTTTGAGTGCCCTCCTAAAATACACTACTGACTTCTCATGCTGCCCCTTTAAACTGTAGTAGTTCCCAATGATGCAACAAGATTCAGGTCTGTATTTATCAGTCATAAATACCCTGTGGGCAAGATAACTTAGGGCAGAGAAACACTCTTTTGCATATAGCACATTGGAATACATATCCATGTCTTCCACACGATAGGGGTCAATCCTTAAAAGCTCTTCAAATATCACTTCAACCTGTTCAAATTCTCTCAAACTATACTGCGCTTTTGCAATTTGAGCCTGTATGTAATTGCTGAAACTGAAAGTACTTTGAAGATATTCATATTTTGTTAATGATTCACTGTGCATCCTAAGTTCATGATAAGCACCAGCAAGAAAGAAGTCCTTCATCCAATGGTTGTTGAGATTAAGGCTATTCAAGATGTCAATTGTAGTGCACAAGGACTGCAGCTCTGACCAAGCATTCCAATTCCAAGGGTAGCTATTCACAGACTCCACTAAAACCGTACGAGCAAGATTCTCACTACCTTTTTCTTTTAACACAAGACCGTATAAGTACAAACAAAAGGGATCAATTGTCCCATTCTTGCGAAACGTAGATAACTCTCTCTCCAGAGAAACCAGTTCACGGTTCACAGCATCACTCCTGCCCAATGGACCCTCAAGTTCTATCATCTCTTCTTCTTTCCGCTTTTCTCCAGCCTTCATGAAGCAACCAAAAGGCAAAAAACATATAAATATTGTACTCCTTAGATGTAGCAGAGTTTTATCAAATCGAAATGGAATGTACAAATTAAACTGCACAGGTAGTTCTGTAAGCAACATGTAATCTAATGAATGTAAGCATGAGAACAATGATACAACCCCGTCAGTAGGATTTAGGAAAACATCACGATGCATTTGTTATGTCTAAATTTATAAATAAAAAAATTCATAAAATGGAATAAGCAAAACTTATTATTCTAAACCAACATATTCGATAAGGTTACTTTTCTCCCTTTTGTAGCTAGGCAGACCAAACTACATTTTAAATCTAAATGATGCATGAAGTTATGAAGTTTCCCCCATTAAGTTGAGAAAGCTTGCTTGAGTTTGCTATGACCAAGACCTATAAAACAGTCTCAAACCATAATATACGTGTCAAATAAAGTAATTAATGATGGATGAGAAAAGAATACAAGAGGGATGCTTAATAACTTCCAGGTACTCTAATTTTAGAATTAACCAACACAATTATGTGGCATGAACGTGTTTTTTCATTGAATCTCCTTACTTCTAACAATTGGATTTAAAAGTACCAACATAACAACTTTTCATTTATAATGATTAACAGGAATTGAACACTCCTCGACAGGAATCAGCCACAAACATAATATGTAATAAATATGTAATGCCATGCTTCCAAAAGAATCATCATTTATCCAATATATTTAACATACCTAGAGTTTCTCCAATCTCCATTTAATGAGTAAGATAGTCACTTAAATATATGAATCAAACTAAACTCGTATCATGGCTTTGCTCGTACATCATTAGCAGCCACAACATACTCAAAAGTCAAAACCATGGTATAAGAAAAAGAAATAAGAAACCGAAGTAATCAAACCAGATAAAGAGCATAACAGCGCAGAAACACTGATTTCTTTCCATTTTGATCCCGGAGCACATGAACAGCTCTCCTGTACTCCCTACAATCAAAGTATGATTTTGCCAAAAGGTAAAAGTCACCGTCAACTATTTCATCTTCCTCCATTACAGGAGTGGACACATAAGAGACACCGGCAACCGGTGTGGAAGTGATCTCATTTGTGCGGAACCTCCGGCGTATGCTTGAGCTTCCACGCTGGAATCTGGTGTTAGCAGGTGTATACTTTGCTGGGTCTAGCTCAATTCCTACCAACTGTTCTGCCGCCCTGTATATGTAATGGCACAATGAGATCGCTTTCCACTTTTAATCAATAAAATTATTAAGCCGCAACTTAAGTGAGCATGCCCGCCATTTAGCTTGATTCAGATTTCACATTTTTATTAACTACAAAAACGCAGAAACTTTAAGCTCAGATTTTGATATCTCTATTTCCCTAAACATTGTCGATACCAAATGCAGCATCAAATATCTTAACTCTAGCATCTATTACACAAAACACACACTCACATACACGCAATGAGAGACAAATAGAATCAAATAAATGAAGCTATTAATCAAAATTAAGAGAAAATAATTGGCATCAACTATCCGCATACTATCTACTTAGCATCTTCAAAACTACTTTCCTTGCTTCGAAAAAACAAAAATCAATCCGATATTTGAAAAATCACTTCTTAAAAAAAGCCGGTAATTACCTAGAACGCGACAATTGAATAATGAAAATAACAGGAGGATAGAAATTGGGGTTTAGGGTTTTAGTACCATTTGGAGGCAGAGTAAAGGCATCGGTCACTGAGTTGACGAATCGCGGTGCGGAGCTCGTTTCTGCAACTCTCTTTTGAACTCATCGGTCTCTGTTGTTCTTCGATTTGACTAGTGCTGTCACTCTGATTCGAGCATTGGTTTTACACGAAAATGGAAGCGATTGTGGCGAGAGTGGCGCTGCTGCTGCTGCTTACGCGCTCACGTTATTTTTTTTGAAATATAAGACTAGTCTACTTTACTTTGTGTCTTTGTCAGAGTTATAAGTTATATATGATTATATCAACAAAACGGTGCTGTTTTGTTGTTTTTATCTTTTTGATATATATATATATATATTTTTATATACGGTTTTTATTTATTTTATTTTTCAGTGGTTTTTTATTTTTCTTATTCGGCTCTAAAATGTTAATTCAAGATAATTTGTAAGAAGATGGCTCTATTATGAAGATTAAATTTATAAATTATCATTTTTGGATCATAATTAATAAGATTAATTATATATTTTTTCACTGCACCGCTCTTGGTAATATATATATATATATATATATATATATATTTATATCAAATGTTAATTGTATTTTTTTTTCAATAAATCTAAAAAATGGTTAGAAAATAAAATAATGCAAATAGATTTTTCATCGACCTGTATCTATCTCCTGTTTGAGGACAAAATCAGAAAGTTAGGGCGTGAGTTACATTATAATTGTATTCTTTTATGAAAATAATTTTAGTATAATCAAAATTATGGTTATATTCTTATGAAAATATGATTGAAATCATGGTTATAGTTTTCCGGATGAATAATGGATGTGTTATACGCTAATTAAGAGTTATGTTTATTTGCATATTCTCTCAATCTCTCATAGTATACTGTATACGTGGCATGCACCTTTAATTATAAAATAGATAAATTGATATAAATTTTATGCACACCAACAAAGGGACTACGAACAAGGGACAAGGGACGGACACAAAAAAAAATATCACAATTCTCGATACTCATTTCTGCTGTCAGTTCGTCATAATGTGATATGTATCGGAAGGGTAATATAGACTATAGATTATGAAAAAGTTTTGACAAGTGTATACACTTTGAGTTAAAAGTATATAAATTTAATGATCCACATTCTTCGTTATGATATAAAAACAATAGAAAAACTGTATATATATAAATGTTCAAGTCAGTACGTATTGATATAACTTCATCAATTGGACGTGGACCATTAGATTTACATATATATATATATATATATATATATCGGTAAAAGAGAAGGCTAAACAGCCCAGAACATAACACAAACTAGGAAAATTGGACACATCCTAGCAACAGTGACACCTTTTGCATCATCATTCAATAAGGGGAGAATTTGAGGAGGAGGGGCATCAAACACAGTGAGCCCCAAAACAAGAGATTGGCCAAGCTTGGCAAGCGCATCTACGACTCTATTACCTTCCCTGTAAATGTGGTGAACAGAACAATCCCACTCCCTCTCAATGAAATGCTAGCACTCATTGATGATGCTAAAAAAAGGATGATTCAGAGGAGTAATGTTTGAAAGAAGACGAACAACACAATGCGAATCGGTCTCAACCTCAATCTTCTTAAAACCTGCCTACTACGCCAAATTCAGCCCTTCAAAGATACCCTACAGCTCAGCCTCAATCACGCTACCTGCACCTTTGTTGATCGCGAAACCAGACCGCCAACTCTTCTTATCATTCCTGATGATGCCACCTGCTGAAATCGTGCCCAGTTTTGGGTTTCTAACTCCCATCAACGTTCAGCTTGATGCAATCCAGAGATGGAGGATTCCAGACAATAAGACACTTAACCTTAGTAGCAACAACCTCAACAACAGTATTAGCAGCCATCCAGGCATCAACATAATTTGTAATAATCTTCCCAAGGCAGAGGGAGAGTTAAAAATCAGGCACGAAAATACCCTCACATCTTCCACTTCCAAATGAACCAAAGAGTAACCGCAAATAGGAGATAACCAGGCACATTGTTCCAGCAAATATCAGCACATTTGAGGTTGTCAAACATCCATTCATCCCACTCAATATTATAGGAAGCACCATTAGTAATACCCTTGAAAACATCTTCCCAAATCCGGCAAGAGGTGCTGCAATTCCTGAAAACATGTTCAACATCTTCATCACCACTCAGACAACTATTACAGACAGTGTCCACCGTAATGCCCCTTTTAGCTCTACCCATATTAGTCAAAAGTTTATCGTGGAGAAGAATCCATAGAAAATGTTTGACTCTCAGAGGCAAAACCAGCTTCCAAATAAAACTCCATTTCCACAAATTGCCATCGTCCATATTGAAATGCATACCATAAGCACTGTGCACAGAGAACTCCCCATTGTTGGATTTGCCCTAAATAACTGAATCCTGGATGGTACCAGCAGAGCTCACGTGGATGCTAAAAATTCGATGGACAAATTTTCAAGGTAACAGAGAGGCCAACTTCTGTAAATCCCACCCCATAGGAGTAATAAAATCACCAACTTTCTCGATAGTTTGTGTATACACTTATCAAAACTTCTATATAATTAATGGTCCACATGTATCGATACTGATATAGTTACATTAATGCGCACTGACCAGAATGGGACTGTATATATATATAATTTTCATTTTCAATAAATTAAAGAGAAAGATGACATTTCAATTGAATAAAAATAAGAAAATTAGTCAATATAATGAACAATCCGACAAATTTGCCTCAATATATATTACGCAAGTACCTAACTTTTAATAATTAAAAAAATTATCATTACATTTACCTGAATGATGCATGTGCCGCGGCTGCCCACAACACAAACAATCCCCCCAAAATTCCAATAAACACCTTTAAATCAAAATACCCAGAAAGAGGACAAACCAGTAATTTCCGACAAACCAGAGCCGAAAACGAGCGCGTCTAGATCGTAATTCAAATTCCCGCTAATCCAGCCGTTATTTTAAACTTTGAAAACAAAATCCCTCCAAACCAAAATCTCTCAATTCAAATCCCTCCCTTTAAAAAAAATCTTCCCTCTTCTTAACGGTCTCTCACTCTCTACAATTCTCCCAGTCCCTCCAATCTTTCTCCGACAATATCCGACAACAACAACAACAACAAAAAATGCCTCAATCTTCTTCTTCTACTAAGGTTTCAGATCCTTCTTCGAGACACCACGCTTATAGCCGGAAACAGAAATCGCTTGGTCTCCTCTGCTCCAAGTAATCTCTCTACTCTATTTTAATCTTTCTTGTCAATATTGATTTTCTTCGAAGATTATTGACGTTTCTTGTTGTTTTTATTAAATGTTTGATTTTTAGTTTCTTGAGTCTGTATAACCACGACGGAGTCGAATCTATCGGTCTTGACGACGCCGCTGCAAAATTAGGTCAGGATTTTTTTATTTTTTATTTTTAATAATTAATTTCAAGATCTAGTTATTTATGGCTGCGATTTTGAATTGTGAGGGTTTTAACTGTTCGAGGCGGTGTTGCAGGTGTTGAGAGAAGGCGAATTTACGATATTGTTAATGTTCTCGAAAGTGTAGGGGTGTGTGCCTTGATTTCCCTCTTTTGATTTTTTGTTTTGTTTTACTAATTAATTTATATTCATGTAATTATTATTGATTTTCAATTAATATAATATGGGATTATTTGTTTGATTTAGGTTCTTACAAGAAGAGCGAAAAATAGGTATACATGGAAAGGGTTTAAGGCAATCCCTAGGGCTTTACAGGAGCTCAAGGTAATTAATCAATCAATCAATTATCTATTTGTCTATGTTGTCGTTTAAAGGTTGAAACTTTTAATGGGGAGTGTCCTAATTTTGTTTGGTTTGATTCAATTGCGTTATAGGAGGAGGGATTGAGGGACTCTTTCACTACCTTTGACGGCAGCAATAATGCGAAAGTAAGTCAATTGGGGTCTTCAGTGCTTTTATATTTGTGGCGATTAAAGAATTTAGTTTGTGTTTCTTAGAGAGTTATTTATTTATATATTTCGTACTGGTTTTAGGTTTCAGATGATGAGGATGAAGATGAAGATGATGAAAGTTCATCATACCCTAATACGGGAAGTCAAAGCTCATCTAATCCTAATGGAAGTCAAAGTGATAGTTTAAACCCTAAACCTGTTCTTAAATCTTCAAAAAATGGTAATTTTACGAGCATCTTATCTAGATTTGCTTCATAATTAACTCGTTCATGCCTTTTGCAGATCTTCTGATGCTTCAATTATAAATATGAGTTAATAATATCAAATAAAATTTCTCTTGATTGTTTTGATAAGAATTAAATCTTTTATATGCTTGAAATTTGATGTTGCTTTGTGTTTTGTTCATAAATGTGTTCATGCTTTTTGCAGATCTTCTTATTCTTCAATGAGAAAAATGAGTTAATACTATATTACTATCAAATAAAATTTCTCTTGATTGTTTTGATAAGAATTAAATCTTTATATGCTTGAAATTTGATGTGTTGCTTTGTTTTTTGTTCATAAATGTGTTCAAATTCATCACTGAATTTGGTCAGATAGGGAGTTAACACTGTAATAGTAATAACTGAAACTGAAACTTCTTGATACATGTAACAATAAGACTAATCTATATGTTCAATGTTTCCTGTACAGATAGCAGAAGAGAAAAGTCCCTTGGACTTCTTACGCAGAATTTTGTCAGACTCTTTGTCTGCTCAAATGTGAGTGAAATCTAAAGATTTTTACTGCTTTTATGAACATTGTTGTATTTCCATGCATGTGTTAATTGGTAGTGTTCTTTATTCTCAGATGGATATGATCACCCTTGATGAAGTTGCTAAGTTATTGCTTGGGGATGCCCACAATACATCAATAATGAGAAGTAATTGAAACCCTAACTTTGCCTTTTCTTTCCAGCTGCTGTACTAATGTAATTTATATCATGTAAAGAGGAGCTGGAAACCCTTAACTGACAGTCGTGTAATTGTTTCTGCAGCAAAAGTAAGACGGCTGTACGACATTGCTAATGTCCTGTCTTCTATGAATCTCATTGAGAAGGTAAACAAGACATCATCAAAATTTCTTGTAAATAAAAAGATGTAGAATTAACTTGAAAAATAGGATTTGTATATTAGAAATTTGACTAAACTCATTTAAGCATTATCGCAATTACTTAGTTTTTTGAAGTTTGGACTTTTTTCTATGCAGACCCATACCACAGATACCAGAAAGCCAGCATTTAGGTGGTTGGGGGTTAAAAAATTGGAGGTATCATATGCTGATTCTTTGATTCTTAACGAGTCTAGGAAGAGGACATTTGGAACTGATGTTACAAACATCAGTTTCAAAAGGAACAAAGTTGATTCTTCAATCAATGCGGATACAAGTCAAGGTATTAAGATGCATAAGCAGATGAAAGTTGATGATTTAGTAAAGGTGGTTGACATAAGCAATTTGGAGAATGATTCAAAACCAGGTCCAAGGAGTTACGAGTTTGGTCCTTTTGCTCCTGCAACTGCGGCTGAAGTTGATGCCACAAAGAATAATGTGAAGCGAGGGCATGACTGGGAGAGTCTTGCTTCTATATATCGTCCTCAATATCACAACCAAGGTGTAAATTCTCTCATGCTTCATTAAGCCATGTGAAATGATTCAACTATTATATTACAATGCATATAGAAACTGTCATTTACAGTAAAGTCGATTCAATCTGCTAATAATTGCTAGCAATACTGGAGTTTATAGAATAGTAGAATGTCATGTAAATCACACCTGAACTCTATACCCTGCAAAACATCAATATGCTTATAAGCTTGTTTGTTAATTATGGTCATTTTTTTAAGTCGGAGAATCCATGCCATGCTAATTTGAAGTGATACTTTTTTATTATTTAGCAGAAAAATGATTCTGAGACATAGCTGGTTTTGCTAATGATGTTGCAGCTCTCAGAGACCTTTTTTCGCATTACGTGGAAGCCTGGAAATCATGGTATACTGAAGTTGCCGGGAAGCAGACACTACAGATTTCTTGATGCTTCTATCTCCCTTTCCTGATGAATTCTATTGAAATAACTACAGAGCATTAGGATAGCATTCTTTTCGATTTCGACAAGCCTCTCTCTCAGGTTGGATGCAGAGTCTCTATGCACCAACTTAACTTAGAATCCAATCGACCATCCACAAGAGGATTTACTGTAACGTTTCACACCTGTACACATTTACTTAATGTGTTACCTCACTAGATTTCGCTTTTCTCTCCTGCAAATTTATTTATTACATCTTTTTTCACTTATTCATCTTGTTCTTGTTCTTATTCTCTTACCTGAAATTGAAAATGCTTGATCTTCAATATTTTAGACTCTCGGAAAAGTGAGCATATTAGACTTTTTGGTTACTTGAGAATCGACTGTCTCCTTCACTAATAATTTCCAATAACAAATAAATAAAAAAGATCTTAGGCAACCATTTGATTTTTTAGTTGTAATAATGATTGAAAAATCAATAATATTTCCGGTATTTACCTATCTAATAGGTATCGATATCGATATGGGGTGTAATATTTTTTTTATAATAATATCCATAAAATTTCTGAAAATATCTATGATATTTCTTGATATTGATTGGTAATATACTAATATATGGTTGGTTTGTGATTTTGTGGGTTTAAATTGCTAAATTTTAGGTGTTAGCTTTTTATTAGAGTTGTCATTGACACACCATCCAATGTGGTTCGGTAGTATTAGACATGTAAAAACAGATTTTCAACTAAGCTTGACTGGTTCAGTTTGAGAAATGGGAACTGCGAATACAATACTACAAACACAAATTGATATATAATTGTAAAGTTTAATATGTTGAGTTGATGTCTTTTTAAACATGGTGGTGCTAGTCTAGTAAAATGCGAAGTCCAATGTCCACACTGCAACACAAACCCCTGAATCACCTTCACCAACACCTTCCTTTTCACACGCCGAAGTTTCATTCACGCCCCATCACCACCGCCCCACCGCCACCGCCGCTGCCGCCGCCAACAGACCCCTCCTCATTCGCATCCCTGATCCTCAACTCCACCAATCCACATGCCCTGACACAAACCCTCCACAGCCCGACTCTCCAGTGGACCCCACAACTAGTCGACCAAATCATAAAACGCCTCTGGAACCATGCCTTGAAAGCCCTCCATTTCTTCAACATCCTCTCTCGCCACCCAACCTATACCCATTCTCTCTCTTCCTTTGACCACGCCGTTGACCTCGCAGCTCGTCTGCGGGACTACAAGACTGTGTGGACCCTCGTCCACCGTATGAAATCCCTCCGCCTTGGCCCCGCCCCGAAAACTTTCGCGATCATTGCTGAAAGGTATGTCTCTGCTGGAAAAGCTGATAGAGCTGTGAAGATTTTCTTGTCAATGCATGAACATGGTTGTCGTCAAAGCTTGAATTCTTTTAACACTATTCTTGATTTGTTGTGTAAAGAGAAAAAAGTAGAAAAGGCTTATAATTTGTTTAAGGTTTTTAGGGGTAAATTTAAGGCTGATGTTGTTACTTATAATGTGATTGCAAATGGGTGGTGTTTGATTAAGAGGACTAATAAGGCTTTAGAGATTTTGAAGGAGATGGTCGAAAGAGGAATTGACCCGAATTTGACCACTTATAATATAATCCTTAAAGGGTATTTTAGAGCTGGTCAAATTGAGGAGGCTTGGAGATTCTTTTTGGAGATGAAGAAGAGGAAATGTGAGATTGATGTTGTTACTTACACCACGGTGGTTCACGGTTTTGGTGTTGTCGGAGAGATTAATAGAGCTCGAAATGTTTTCGATGAGATGGTTAAGGAGGGTGTGCTCCCTTCGGTTGTAACTTATAATGCTTTGATTCAGGTTTTGTGTAAGAAAGATAATGTGGAGAATGCTATATTAGTTTTCGAGGAGATGGTGAGGAAGGGTTATGTGCCCAATTCGATAACCTATAACTTGGTGATCAGAGGATTGTGTCATGCTGGTGAAATGGAAAGAGCCATTGGATATATGAATAGAATGAAAGATGACGAGTGTGAGCCGAATGTGCAGACGTACAATGTTGTGATTCGATATTTTTGTGATGCAGGAGAGATTGAAAAGGGGTTAGAGTTGTTTGAGAAGATGAGTAGTGGAGACTGCTTGCCAAATTTAGATACGTATAATATTTTGATAAGTGCGATGTTTGTGAGGAAGAAACCAGATGATTTGTTGGTGGCAGGGAAGTTGTTAATTGAGATGGTTGATAGAGGATTTATGCCTAGGAGATTCACTTTCAACCGGGTTCTGAATGGGCTTCTATTAACTGGTAATCAAGGTTTTGCAAAAGAGATCTTGAGATTGCAGAGCAGATGTGGCCGTCTTACTCGTCAGTTCAAACTGTGAAGCCCATTGGTATCTTGATTTTCTCACGGACCTTTTCCATTTTAGATATACCGTGATTGAATGAGACTGTGAATGGGCACCGGCCTTGGGGTTTCCGCAGCTTACTCCCAAAAGGAGTTAAGTTCATGAAAATCTGACTATTACTGTATGGGATGTGTGATTGAGGGAGTTTTGAAGGAACTACCATTTTGCTTTGATGCAGACAATTTTGGCAACACCAACAAACCAGTTCTGAACAATTCGGAGGTTTGTTTGCATTATTCCTTCTTATTGCCATTTCATATGCCCAGACTATGATTATCAATGACTTGAAAAACAACATATGCTTATTTTTTTGATAGGAAACTAGAATGTTCTTCAAAAACAACATATGCTTATCTCAGTTAGTGCATCTGTTGCTGAACCATATTTAGTGTGAACCTTAATAGAATTGCACTTCCTTTCATACTGTTTTTCTTTGGAAATGTCATTTGTCAATAATGATGTCATCAGGATAAGGATATGTGTAATTAGTTGAGCTGTTAACCGATTTTTTTTTCCTCAAACGTATTTTGGGATTCAATAGTCATACAAAAGTTGTAATACGTGCACATAATGGTAACATCTATCGAATGTAATTCACATTCTTTTCAATTCTTGATGAGTTGTGGACTTCTGATTAACTTTGTAAACTATCTCTATTAACAAAACTGGCCATGTGGCCTACAATAATATCTGCTTAGTTTTCAATGAACTAAAGAGTACTATGATGTATTCTTTTGTGGCTATCTGTGATATTGCTCTGGATTCTCTCTACATGAATTCAGTTAAATTTCTGATATTGCATTTGTTTATCCGATGGAAACTAACATAATATATGATATTTTTATTGCAGACAATATATATCAATCTTGATACGGCAATTGTGGTGTTTACTGGTTAGATATCAGTAGATGGCACTACCTGTTGCACCCATCGATTTCAAACTCTGATCCTTATTGCTGGATTTGTCAATGTTTGTTAAGTGATGCCAATCGTAGGTCAGTCGAGTATAGGAGGAAAACCATAGTAACGTCGATGAATACCTCTTGATGAGAAGAATGAAGATTGGCATTCATCCTTGCAGCAAACATATGGGATTCCTACGAGGGTATGAGGAAATCGACAATGAAACAACCGGATGTTATACATGCACTTCAATTTGAAAAACCTAGTATTGTACTTGGAATGTAATAGAACCTGTTTTCTTGTTATAAACTCAAGTTTTACATGCTTAAAATGAGCATAGCAATGGTCCCTTTATGTTGCATTGCAGATCATCCTATGACCACACCAAGTCTGGTGACTGGACGTTGTAAGCAGTTGTTTTTCACCTATTGCTGGGTTTTATTGGGCAATTGACAAGCATAATAAAGATACAACCCGATATTTATAAGCATATTCAAAAAGAATTTATTCTATTATAGGAAATGTAAATTTACAAATTTGTAATAAACTACTTTAAAATATCAGTTCCCCTGAAAACCCAGAAAAAGGAGCAATACAACAATACAAGACAGGGCGAGAGCTGAGCCCGAAAGAGACGATAGTTTTGGGGTCTCTGTAACTTTGTTATAGAATTATCTCTTCTTGAACACTAACGTTGAGTGTCTTGTTTGGAAGAACAATGCTGTTTGTCACCACTACTTCATCTTCAACACCCACAGATTCTCCTGTTTCATACATTGTTTAAACTAATCAGATCATGTAGGCTAAATAGTAACATTTCCCGTTTAAAAAAAAAGAAACAGTAAAAGGAGGGAGTGAGGTTGAACGAAGAAGGTACCGAGGATTGTAACCCCGAGTTTAGCGTTGTAATCTCCTGAGGCCTGTAACCCATTGATCAGACTTAGAAAAATGATTTGCTACAATTGGTAGAAAAATTGAAAAAGAAAAGGCAAGAAAGAAACAAGAATGTATATTTGCCTTCATCACAAATTACGCGACACAAACAACTAGGATTTCAACCATGAAATATATATTCACCACCACAGCTTGCGGCATAAATGTAAAATACACCTTGTTATGTAAACTTACTATGAGCAAATGTTTACTTTGTCATATAATTATGATATCGCTATTGAATCAAAACAAAACAGTCAAAAGAAAGAAAATTTTGAATAAATAGCATGTTGCATGGGAATCCAATCAATAACACATTAGAATAAACGGGGT